>OX439483.1:375116959-376316959 GCA_949320155.1 Melangyna quadrimaculata
GTGTTTATTAGAAAAAATGTAATAATTTTGATTAAACTTTTCAAAGAATATTCTGAAATTTTGCATTAGCCATAAAATCAAAGGACACGGTAGTGCCCAGACAAGTTGTGGCACTACACCCTTTTTGCAGGATAAAACTCAGGCGATTTTTGACCCACCTGTAACTTCAGTACCAATAAAGTCAGAAACTTCAAACTCGCAGCATTTGCTAAAGTCACCAGGTTTAGACAACTCACCAAATTCAAATTCCTTAGCATCAGTGGTTTCAGAGATATAAGACTGCAACGAGATATAAGAGAGCACTTCCCGATATGGTAGAATCTTGTAATTTCGCACAACGGCAGGCCTTGTGGAGTACACAAAGGAAAAAATCGAAAATTTAAAATTTTCCATTCAGGGAGCCCATTTTCATAGAATTGCTATAAATTAATTGGAGCACTTCTGGTTGTCGTAGATTGATGAAATTCAGTACAGCGGTAGGGCTTAAATTGCAGGCAAAGGAAAAATTTTAAATTATGAGATTTTTTATTCAGGGGGCGTGGTATCCACCCATTTTTATAGAATTGATATAAATTATTTGGAGCACTTCTGACTGTCGTGGAATGATGAAATTTGATACAGCGGTAGGACTTAAAGTGGAGGCAAATGGAAAATTTTAAATTTGAGATTTTACATTCAGGGGGCGTGGCATCCGCCCATTTGAATAAGAATTGATATCAATTATGAGGAGCACTTCTGATTGTCGTAGAATGATCAAATTTGGTAGAACGGTAGGGCTAGAAGTGCAAGCAAATGCAAAATTTTAAAATTTGAGATTTTGCACTCAGAGGGCGTGGCATCCGCCCATTTTCTCAGAATTGTTATTAATTATGTGGATCACTTTGGATTGTTGCAGAATAATAAAATTTGGTAGACTAGTAAATCATGTGGTCAATACAAAGGAGATATTGGAAAATTTTAAATTATCCATTCAGGGGCGTGCCACCCGCCCATATTCTCAGAATTAATATCAACTATGTAGTGAACTTCTGATTGTCGTAGAGTGATGAAATTGGGTAGAGCGATAGGACTTGACAAGCAAGCGAAGGCGAAATTAAAACTTTGAGATTTTACATTCAGTGGCCGGCAACCACCCATTTTCACAGAATTAATATTAAATGTGCAGGATTATGAAATTTGGTAAAGTGGTTAGTTTTCAGGTGTATAAAAAAAAAAGTTGAAAGCATGAACTTTTTTATGCAGGGGTGTTTCTCCCACCCACTTTTCCTGATAAAAAGAATCTTTGCAAAAAGGAGTGAAATCACACCAAAAACATAAATGTTAAAAAAGGAGCCAAGTTCTTCTATATACAAAAACCTTTCCGTAACAAGTCAGCCGTAAAAAGTAGTGAGATCTAAAAGTACGCCAAGTTCAAAGTTTATTAATGTTAAATATCAAATATTTTAGGTAGAGTAATATGGAAGAACCTCAAAATTATCAGAGAAATCTGTTATTTAATAATTACTGACTTAAATTGGCAAGTTTATTTTTATTACCCAATTACTCAATTTTAAAATGAAAACTTGACTAGTTAACCAACTCAATTTAAGTCAGTAATCAATAAATAACAGATTTCTCTGATAATTTTGAGGTTCTTCCATATTACTCTACCTTAAATATTTGATATTTAACATTAATAAACTTTGAACTTGGCGTACTTTTAGATCTCACTACTTTTTACGGCTGACTTGTTACGGAAAGGTTTTTGTATATAGAAGAACTTGGCTCCTTTTTTAACATTTATGTTTTTAGTGTGATTCACTTTTCAAAATGACATTTTTTCGATCAAGTTAGCAAAAAGTTAGTGTTGAATATAACTTATCTATTGACCATATTCAATTCTGAATTTTAAAATGAGCTATGAAAAGCTTTTGTACGGAAATGGCACAACTCTTTGCGTGATAGGTGAGACGCTACGAACTTACTCACAAGAGAATTAACTCCCACTGTCCAAAGTTCACTAACTCCGACCGAATTTTTAAGACCTAGGTCATTGCGTAAATACGTACTAAGTCCGAATGAACTTAATCCTAATTTTAAAAATTGGGAGTGAGTTCATTTTGCCAAAAAAATAGGATTTCTAATTTTAGAAAAAGTTAACTTAGAAAAGTAGGTATACTGAAAAGGAATTTTTAAGAAATTCACAAGATTTTCTTTAAAATACTTTGAATACATGCTTTTTCAAAAAATTATTATGAAGAATTAAAATTTGTTTTTTAAAGATATCTTCACATCGGAACATTTTAAAAATTACGTCGCATAAAATTCGAAAAAATAATTCAAACTATCTTTTTGAGAATGTATACAAGGAATTTTTAAAAAATTAATTTTGTATATACATATTTTCAAAAAGTTATTTCGAAAACAATTTCATAATACATATTAAGCGTTTTGGGATTAAGTTCCTTCAAAAACCTTTTCTTTTCTTTTCCTTTCCTTTCCTTTTTTTTTTTTTTTTTTTTTTTTTTTTTCAAAAATTGGGTCTATCCCAACTAAAAACATCCCAATCCAAAATAAATACTATACTTGTAGATCACAGGTGAATTCCATTCGCATTCACAGCGAAATAAAGCTGAGAAGGCTGCGAAAAAAATGTATCGGCTTTCTGCAACAAGAAATCAAAAATCTTACGAAAACACAGCGGACAAATATTCGTGAAGAGTTTCACAAATTGCAAACCAAAAAAAGTTAATTTTGCGCGAAAAAAAGAATGGAAGCTTCTTCAAGTATTGTTGAAAAAAAATTTCAAATTACAATAAAATTTTCATGTATGATTTCGTGCTATCAGCAAGCAAAACAAATACATACGTACCGTACCTAACCTAAAAATGTAAATAAAAATATATAAAAACGGAACGTGGTTTGTTCGAATGCTTAAAATTTGAAAAGGACAGGACCAAATTGGATACTTCCTTCTGAGGCTTTGCTTGTAATTGGTACGCGAAGGTTTAAGAAAAAACAAAAGTCGGAAAATTCTCTACAGGTGTCGATGTACATATGTAGGTGCATATTTCATTTTTCAGCGAGGACGGATCGCTTGATTTTCAAGATTTTGGGTTTGATGGATTTGTACATCAAGTACACTATGGAGGAATATCCAGAAAAAGAAGTAATCCCGGAAGATCCGGTTCTTATTACCTTTCTTCGCATTTAATCGAGAATTGGAGCCAGAAATGGATTTACATCGAGTTGCATTGAGTTCACATGTTCGAACAAATGTGCCAATGTTGAATACAAAACAAAAGCAATTGTACCCTCAATTGATGCAATCAGTTGATAAAGGATATGGTGGAGCATCGGCTTTATGGAAATACGTCAAGAAATTGCAATGGAAAGCGAACATGCGACTCGCTTTACGAAATGGCCAGTTCACTGCAGAGTTCACTCAGAATTATGTTGACCAGGATTGGGTGAGTGCAGGATCGACTTTGGATGCAAAAAACAAGGATATCGATCATTTGAATTTCGGCATTCAAAATCAAATTGACGCACTGTGCCGATTTTCTGCAAAAGTGCTTGCAAAACTCAATTTTGGATGTGTGGATTCGGCTGATACAGATAGTCAAAGTTTCTTTATTTTTAAATATAAAAAAATACACAATTTTAAATTCAATGTTTTCTCAGTTGTAATTTGGTTGATCAATCTTAATGCACCGAAACTTTGTAACGGAACGCGTTTGAGTGTGAAGAGTATCAAATCAAATCTAATTCGAGTCACGATTTTGGGGGGAAAATTCAAATCCGAAATGCTCTCATTCCGCTTATACCGACCGATTTACCATTCGTATATAAGCGTCTTCAATTTCCGTTGCATCTCGCCTTTGCTATATGACAATTATTAAGTCGCTGCATGTTTCTGTCATCAATCTTGAATTTCCATGTTTCTGAGATGGTCAATTGTTTATGACGTGCTCACACATCGGCATTGTTAATTTAGCTATTTTTATCGTATTTAATAAAACTTTTGAATAAAGAATTTTAATTGACCGAATTACATGAAACAGCATTGTTCAAGCTTGGAATTATTATTCTTACTACAATAACGAATTTAGGTGGAACGAAGTTCGCCCTAGTTTACCATACGAATCATTTTTCGAAAAAAGTTAGTTTGGAAGTAACGTGAAATTTACTGAACGTGTACGAAAATGGCAAAACAGAAATGATAAACAAAATGAGACAAACAAAAAATACAATATAATTCAGTGAATTTTGTATTGCATTTTGGAGAGTTCTATAGAATTTTGAACCATCCAAAACCAAAATAAAAATCGTTCTGATTTGATTCTCCAGTACATTGTACATACGCTTTTGGACGACAGAAATTGATATCTTTACAACCAATACTAGATTATTTGGGAAATCTCCAGCCATTTCTTAAATGAAATTTATTGCCGGAAATATTAATTTCGTGTGGAGAAATAACATTTGAGATCATGTTTGTATTTGTTGTTTCTTTCATTACAGCATGGCTTTATATGATCTGTTATCGTTTTTGTTTTTTTTTTTCGATTGGTGAAACTCTCCTAAAATATTTATCCGCTGTATAACTTTAAAAATTTCGTTATTTTGTCGAAATCTATTCGCATCAAAATCAGAAGCGTTATTAAGCCTAGGACTGGTGCTCATGCGAAACGAAAATTGTCTCCACCAAGACATAACGAAATATTCACATTTAAAAATTATTCGCGGAGAGTTTCACTTATTGTAGAAAAAAAACATGCGGAAATATCACAAAAAACAATACTATAAGGAAAGAAGTAATAAAAACAATCTCGAATGTCATTTTTGTGGACCACAGGTCTGCGCAATTAATTCTTTGAGAAAAAAAGGAGTGGGGGCTTCTCCTTATATTCTGGTTTAATTTATCAAACAACGTAAGATTTCGAATAATTAGCGGCGTGGTATAATGAATAGTTCCTATAGTAAAATCGGTCGAAGGAATTCGGAATCTTCATTGAAATTTATTTCTCGAAATTGTGCAATTTTGGGCTCAGTTGGAACATTCTATAAGGTGAGTTTCATTTACACCATATTCACCATATTCATGTTGTTTCCGACAGAGCAGGCGTGTTTTATTCCAAAGCCTAAAAGAAATTGGATGATTGTGTACCAATAACTTGTTTTATAAAAGACTACGATTTATATGTATTCATCTTAACTTAAATAAATTGAATTGATTGACGAAACTTATCGACGTCAGGAGTTAGCGACACCATTACAAAAAATGTGCGTTTTCCATACAAAATACTTATGAAGCTTATTTTTAATTTGCACCAAAACAACTCTATGGTTCTCTAAGCCTAAAAATTAGATGCCGGAAATTCTGCTGGAATATCCCATTGGAAATTAGTTGTTTT
This sequence comes from Melangyna quadrimaculata, assembly GCA_949320155.1. Taxonomy (NCBI): domain Eukaryota; kingdom Metazoa; phylum Arthropoda; class Insecta; order Diptera; family Syrphidae; genus Melangyna; species Melangyna quadrimaculata. The sequence goes on from OX439483.1 coordinate 375,122,356, forward strand.
TAAATTAAGCATGTATGTAAATTACATAGCCCTAAAGTAGTTTTCTCATCCAATTAATACAATTTATAATTTTATTAATAATTAATTAAATTAATACGATACAAGAAACACACTTACTTAAAATTATTTAATTCCAAAATGTGAGTTTTTAAGAAAACTGAGTTCTCAAGAGGGAAAGAGGTACATAATTATTTAGAATCGCATTCGGAATTCTTATAAGAATTAATTCGATTTTGTTGCCCTTATAAATGAAACGACGTGACGTATGGTAAACTTTTTTTTTAAATAAATACTAATCAATTGCCAATGTTGAGCTATACCTCCTATCAACCAATAGAAATAAAGATTAATCAATATTTCAAAAGAACGAACAAAACAAAATGTCGGCCAAAAAAAGTGCGGGTGGTGGCAATCCTAATATTATCCCAGAGATAATGTCAAAACTGTTTTATGAAGTTGTTTGTGTCCTTTCTTTTGTTTACTTTTGTTGGTGACATTAGCGCCTGGCGTTTTGGAAAGTCGTTGACCTGGAAAATTATAATTTAGGGCTTGTACATACTTGAGTAGGAGTGTGTCATTGTTATTGGTGTAAGAAATGTTAAATTCTAAGCTGTGGGTCTATGTTTTTTTCTTTTTTTGAATTTGTAATTCTTTCTAAGGTAATGGTATCTGTGGTAAACTTTATCTTTTTCTACCTATATACCTTCCCCTGACATGCTTAAATAAGAATTAATTTAGTTAATTTTATAGGTAAATAGTCAGGTTCAATTAACTGAATATATAAGCAATTGAAATGTGTTTAGCTCAAAAAAGAATAACGCGAAATTGTTTTTCAATAAGATAACTATGTCACTGTTAATCACGAAATTGGTAAATTCTTAAATTTAATGATGAAAGTTAAAATTTTCAGCAACAATTCCGAATATTTTGGACTTTTTTCAAAGTCCCTGAAGAATTCTTAATTTTGATAAATCGATAAATTCTAGAATTTCTTAATTTCTGACTTTTTTAGTACCCAACAGTTATATTAGTCCTTTAAATTCACACACAGGAAAAAATCTATCCTAGATAATGATCCCATATTCAATGGTTGCTGTTCATGCCTCATCCTCATTACGTCGTTGTACTTTTAGTTTCAATAGCAATAACTTTCAAATCTCTCAGTAAATTACGTGCAGGCATTTCACAAGATAAAAGGAATTTCTCACTACGCCAAAATCGATTAAGAATCAAACTCAAGCTATCCTATACTCGATTGAAGAGAAAATCCTGTTTTAAAAGATTGATGGCTGTTCATATTCTAGCAGTGATAAACTATGTACAGACATACATATGTACATAAACGCCTGTTGCCATTTTAGATCACATTACGTGATATCCTTTCCTACAAAAACATAAAATACCAATAAAACCTATACATTTATTATGGGAAATTTAAAAAGAGTTTTGTTAATGAAAAATTTTTAATTTATTATAACCTACGTCCGAAATTTATTTTTATTTATCTGTATTTTAAATATATTTGAGATATATATAAGTCTGTATAAGTATATCTGTACACCTTTACATAGATCAACCCATGTCAATGCAGATGGGTAAGAGAAACCTAGACTTATCTGGCTAAAATGTTTATGGTGATGTGATTACTTTCGATTTCCTATGTTATCAATTATTAATGAACTCTAATATTTGTACCATGTTTAACATTTTGACGGTAGAATTAGAATTAATTTTGCCAAATATTTTCTTAACATAAAGGCACTTTATTTATTTTGTTTAAAGCTCATGTTCATGGTTTGGAGAAAACATTATTAACAAACCAATCTGAACATTTATTTTTCGAAAAAAGTTATATTGCTAGAATAAAATATAGTTAGCAGTTAGGTGAGGTAAACCTATAACTGAAAGGGCCTTTTATTTAAATCTCTCAGAGAAAATCACCAATTAAATAATCAATAAGAGGCATTGTCAAATCAACATGATTTTCTTGGTTTAAATAACACGACACTATTTTAGTAAAATGTTAGTTGGTTTAAGAAGATGCCATGTTGTTTCAACTTTTAATTCTTGTTAATAATTGTATTTCCAAATTGTGTGCTACTTGAACATTTAACCTTGTATAGTAAAATTTTGACTAAACGTTTAACATAGTTATCTTAAAAATTGTTTAACTATATAGACCTACTTGTGTACAAAAGTACAAAAGTGAGAAATTAGAATGCTCGCTAAAGAAACATACTTGCAAAAAAACATTCGAAAATTGTTCTGACACATCAAATAAACCACCATGCACAATTTTCCACCGTTTTTTTGCAAGCAGGTGTCTTCAGAATAGATACTTATTTTTTACTTTTGTACAAAATTAGGCCTATGTAGTTTAGCCTTAAGTGTATAAAAATGTAACCTAATTTAACACGACATTAAAAATGTTTTACCTGTTCAGTATTAAACCAGATTAACTGTGTTCCAATAACTTTTACTTGCTAGGGCAAAAATCGGGTTGGTGTCAAAAAACAAGTATAGCGGTTCTATAGTCAGCACTAACATAAGGATGAAGGAGAATTCTAAAACAGTGATTTTTGGCATGACGTCCGTCGGTATGTTTGTAGGATGGGGTCGAAATTCTGCCAGCGTCAAAATTCTTTTTTCATAATTCTGCTTTTCATGAACCAAACAATCTGGTAAGGACTTCGTCATAGCCAAATAAAGTGAAATCAACTGGAATACAGGTCGATCAGCATTTGGTCCAAAGATAAATTTGTACAGTATCTGTCAATAAAATGTAAATGCAAAGCATCTGATGTCCATAATATTTTCATTTAAATAAAACCGAAAGCGATATTTTGAGTATATCAATAACTTCAGTTAAATTTTTTTATAAAAAAAGATACATGTACTCACTTTTTCTAATTCTTCAACAATGAGTCATAGGTTTTTGGTAATCCCCAATATGCTAGTTGTATAGCAACCACTTACCACATGCAATCCTGGCAAAATACTATACATTTTTGCACCAAGTTATTGAGCAGCCAAATGTAATATCGAGAAATATTTCTTTCTAGAAAAACCGTCGAACCCAAGACTTCTAAACCAAGACGTTATAGTTTATTTCAGAAATAAGTCAGAATCATAATAAGGGTATTCATGCAACGTCGTAAATTTACAAATTGTGTAAAATAATAAATTTACTCAAAAGTTTGCGTGAACAACCTTTTTATTCATTTCGTCAAATTCTGTGTAATTGAATCAGCTGTTTGTTAAACGTCAAATATAAAACGTACAAAATTAGAATTGTTCAGATTTCGAAGTTATTTTCAAATCGATAAATCAGTTTCTCGGTGCGGCTTCTTGATTTTTCGTTTACTTATGCTTTCGAAAGTGAAGATCACGGAATTGAAACTGAAATTTGTTGATGAAGAAACAGAAAGGAAAAAGAGTGAATTATGAGTCAGTTCTGATTCTCATTGTTCAGAAAGCTACTTTTCATTGGTTTATGACATCTGCTTCTGACTATTAAGGATCTTCCGCCATTAAGGATCTCCCAAACCAATGGAAATCACTCGTTGAGGACGAAGAAAACAACATTAACAACAAGTTGTTTATGCAGTTTCGTTGTCGACAACGAATGATTCGCATTGGTTTTACTTAAGTTTTTCTTTAATAATTTATGAAAAGTGGCTTTCCTAAACGTTTAGTAAATGTAGGCGTGTGAATTATTCTTTCTTGTATTATTTACAACTTTTATCGCCAACAAAATGCGTTTTGATAGTTACAGAACACGGTCAGAGGTTTTTTTTAGTTCTCTGAGATATATTTATTATATTTCTGAACACGTCTAATTTATAAAAGTCACAATGACGTTTGAATAATTTTACCAAACCATTTTCCCCAGCAAATTCGTTGGGGAATTTTATCCAATTTGAGTTAGGTAATCATTTCCCATATAAAATTTGACAGTTCATTAACCAAATGGTAATTTTGCCAAAATGGTAAACTTATCTAGTTTTTTACATCGTTGCATGATAATTAATATATAATATATAATTAATAATTTATGAAAAGTGGCTTTCCTAAACGTTTAGTAAATGTAGGCGGCGAATTATTCTTTCTTGTATTATTTACAACTTTTATCGCCAACTAAATGCGTTTTGATAGTTACAGAACACGGTCAGAGTTTTTTTTTAGTTCTCTGAGATATAATTATTATATTTCTGAACACGTCTAATTTATAAAAGTCACAATGACGTTTGAATAATTTTACCAAACCATTTTCCCCAGCAAATTCGTTGGGGAATTTTATCCAATTTGAGTTAGGTAATCATTTCCCATATACAATTTGACAGTTCATTAACCAAATGGTAATTTTGCCAAAATGGTAAACTTATCTAGTTTTTTACATCGTTGCATGATAATTAATATATAATATATAATTAATAATTTATGAAAAGTGGCTTTCCTAAACGTTTAGTAAATGTAGGCGGCGAATTATTCTTTCTTGTATTATTTACAACTTTTATCGCCAACTAAATGCGTTTTGATAGTTACAGAACACGGTCAGAGTTTTTTTTTAGTTCTCTGAGATATAATTATTATATTTCTGAACACGTCTAATTTATAAAAGTCACAATGACGTTTGAATAATTTTACCAAACCATTTTCCCCAGCAAATTCGTTGGGGAATTTTATCCAATTTGAGTTAGGTAATCATTTCCCATATAAAATTTGACAGTTCATTAACCAAATGGTAATTTTGCCAAAATGGTAAACTTATCTAGTTTTTTACATCGTTGCATGAATATCTACCCCTTATATGGAGAGTTGTATGGCAGGTACCGTTATTTTTTGAGTTTAAAAAAAATTTCAATTTCCCCTCTAGGGAATTCCCTAAGAACCGTAAGTCCAAAGTTTGAAGAAAATATCTACAGTGGCTTATGCTGCAGGTCGAGGAACAGACGGGCAGACAGACACACCGACAGAATTGCGAAACCTACTTTTTTTCGCGATCTCTATCATCGTAATGTTAGGGTAAATTATTATCTCGAGTTCTTAACTATATAACTATAACTATACTACATAAATCGAAACATAAATTGTGTCCGAACCTGAACCTGCTTAGACGACTTTTTAAAATGTAGCTAGAATCTACTTTTACTCTGATAATACCACAATGGTAAATACCTCAATCTTAATCCAATTACGAAGGAATTATTTATAGTAAATAGGTATTAAAACTTTTCTAACAAGTATGTAACATCAAATATCATTATGTCACGCATAATGACAAAGCTAAGTACTATGTATAAATAGGAATGCCAAAATTGAAGGGTTGAAATTTAATCGGTTTTACTTCGTTCCCAAAAGAATGTCGACAGGCAACTAATGTGTGTTCGTTGTGTCAATGTCGAATGTAAGTGTTTTCGTTTTTGTACTTTTGTCATTGATGGGCATGGTTGGCATGTAGCAGTGGCAGTGAGTTTTATAACGTGATAAAGTTAACAAATCGTACGCACAACAAAGGAATAAGAATTTACATCAATTTCTTCCGCGATTTGAAGCTGAATAGATGTTCCCTTATTATGTCGTCGGCGTCGTACTCGTATAGAAAGATTTTCTTATATAGAAAGTCAAAACTTTGACACTTTTTTTCCTTGCTTGTCGCTTTTTAGAAAACACCTCATAACCCTTTGCATCCTGCCACCAGATAAAAAAGTAAAGCACGAATTCGTGTTATCATCAAAGTAACATTGCGACAACAGCCAGCATTCCGCAAAAGTAACACGAATTGCTGATTAGGAACTTACGCGAAACTTACCTTACCTACCTAAAATACAGAGTGTATCATTGTACCACGTACAAACGCCTTTACGGTTTTGTACGTGATACTTATTCGAAGGGAACAAAAGCAGACTTTTTAGACGACAGCACTACAGGGAATAGGTCTTAAAATGACGACTATAAACAAAAACTTGGAAACTTTAGGATGAAAAGGAAGAATTTGTAGTGAGGAGAGTCTAATTTTTCTTAAATAATATTTTGTTTCTCGTGATTTTCGTAAATGTAACTCTATTGCCAACGTTGTAGTCGGCATGTTGTGTTAAGCTTTTATTTATTTTTTTCATTCTGGGAAAACTCTCTACTAATAAATCAAATAATTGTATGGGTTGTATGCGACGAGACATATGAAGTTCAAACGAAAACCCATTTCCTTTAAATAATGCAGATTGTCATCATCTCTGCTAATGTATAGTAGATAACAGATAAAGCCACGTCGCTAAGTCTACACAAAGAAAACGAAGGCCAAATTTGTCTATTGATAAATATGTTCTAATTAGTCCATTCGCTTTTCATGAGAGACAATTCATCAAATTAATTTGTTTGAAGACTATATATGAAGTTGTGTTACGAATGTTCCCTGGTGTCCGGCCTGGAGTCCCTGGCGTCTTGTTTTAATGAAACCTAACTAACGATAATGAAGATGCCCCAAAATGTGGTTTTCAGCTTACCGACCGTCCACTGTAATTTGAGCTTAACCCTAAACGGGTGGACCAACTTGCTTCAAATTTGGTATAAAATATTTTTTTATTTAGTGAAATAATGGAACATAAATTTCAGTGCTTAAAAAAATGGGAACAGTTTGGATTTTCGATATGTTGTTAGGAGTGATAGGTATTGTTTTTCTGTTTTTCCAAAATATCACATCGCTGTCACAAAAAAAAATTACACCAATTTAGAAAATATATAAGCAAATCTAAGCTACTATAATTTGTATAACCATGATTTAGGCTATTTACCATGATATGGGTTAGGCCTATGTTCGTTACGGTGAAAAAATTCATTAACAATTCAAAAAACGACGCTGCGGCCCATCCTGTGAATTTGACGTAAAAAGCTATGAACTAAGCACCGTTCTCGGACCCTCAAAATCACCTTTAAATGAATTCAACGTTGATGCTCCATCAAGTAATTTATCTTTTTATTATCAAAATGTAGGAGGTATTAGAACCAAGCTAGAATCATTGTATCTTACTTTGGCATCTTGATCATTTGATATTATATTATTAACTGAAACTTGGTTAACAGAAAATCAATTAACATCCGAATTATTTAACTCAGATTACACTGTATTTAGAAAAGACAGATCATATATATCTACTGGTATGGACAGAGGGGGTGGTGTTCTTATCGCCATTCGTTCATCCTTGTCATGTAGAGAAGTTCAACTAAACTCAAATATTATATCTTCAACTAATTATGATATTGACCAACTGATTGTTTCGTTGACGATAAATGGAAATAGTGAATTATTTATCATTATTAATTATATACCTCCAAGGAGTTCTTGTGAATGTTATAGTATATGTCTACAAAATTGTAAATCTACTCTCGAAAACTTAAATCCATCGCAACATATTATTTGTATCGGTGATTTTAGTGTAGGAAATATTAAGTGGTTATTTGACTCAGGTGATAATTATTTAGTTCCATTTGATTTAATTCTGAAATTGAGATCAATTTAATTGACTTATTTAGTCAGTTTGACTTGATAAAAATCAATTATAATTTTAATAGCTTAGGTCGAATTCTTGACCTTTTTTTTGTAGATAAGGAATTCAATATATATGTTGAAAAATCTGATACTCCTATTGTTAATAACTCTATACATCATATTGCATTAGAAGGAAACTTATGTTTTTATACTTATATGAAAAATGTTCAAAATGACAATATTTTTGTACCTAATTATAATAAGGCTAACTTTGATGCAATGAATGATTATTTTGTTTCTATTCCTTGGGAATCGCTTTTATCTAAAACTGAATTAAATAATGCTAATCATAATCTACTATCTATTATCAATGAAGATGTACGTAGATTTGTTCCAAATAAAAAAGCCAAATCTAGAAGTAATCCTGCATGCTTCAACAAGAGGCTTGTAAATTTTAAAAATAGAAAAAATAAATCTTTTAAATTACTCAAAACTAACCGCGATGACGCTAATTTGCGGTCTAAGCATTTAAATGTTCCGAAAGAATTCGATACACTTAATAAATGTTTACATCGGGCTTATAGCCCGAGAGCTGGTGAACATTTACTCAAAGTGTTTAATACCGCTTCAAATTTTGTGGCCATGTCGTTTCTATCAGTGTAAGCTACATTTCATCGGGGTGGCAGTGATATTGCGGCCCCAACACCACTAAAATGCACTTTCAAGGGGCAACAACAAAAATAATCCCTCTAAAAGAGCTTTATACGGCTCCAAATTTTCACCACAAAGGCCTTGTGCCTATACTAACTAGAATCCATCGGTCTGGCAGCGATACCGTGGACCTGACACAAATAAAATATCATTTCAAAATGCACTTTCAAAATGCATTTTTGTGGTCATTGGTCTGTGGTATTGCTGACAGACCGATGGATTCGGGTTAGTATAGGCACAAGGCTTTATAGTGATGAAAATTTGGAGCCGTATTAAGCTCTTTTAGAGGGATTATTTTTGTTATTGCACTTTGAAAGTGCATTTTAGTGGGGTTGGGACAGCGATATCGCTGCCAGTCCAATGAAATGTGGCTTGCACTGATAGAAACGACATGGCCCCAAAGTTTGAAGCTGTATAAAACACTTTGAGTAAATGTTCACTAGCTCTCGGACTATTATTTATTCTCTATTGAGTCAAATATTTAACATAACGGTGACAATTTTTGGAAATATATTAACACTAAGCGTAAAAGCAATGGGTATCCAAGCTGCATGAAGTATTTGGACAAATCAACGAGTGATGTGCAAGAAATTTGTAACTTCTTTGCTGTTTATTTTCAGTCTGTATACGCAACAAACACTCCACTGAATGTTAATTCTCCAAAAGTTTCTACAATCGTTAACATAGGGTCTATGGTTTTGTCAACTTCTGATGTATAATCAGCCTTATTAGGTTTAGATACCAACAAAAAGGGAGGTCCAGATGGGATCCCACAAATTTTATTGCTTAAATGTGCCTCTTCTTTAGGTTTTCCGTTACCGACTATTTTCAACCTATCGCTTGCGAAAGGTGAATTTTTAGATTTTTGGAAATTGTCTTATATAACACCAATTTTTAAATCTGGATCTAAACAAGAAATAACGAATTATAGACCAATCTGTAAAATACCTGCTCTTCCTAGATTATTTGAGAAAATGGTTTGTGACAAGCTTACTTTTCAATTAAAAGATTTTATATCCGATTTCCAGCACGGTTTTATGTCTGGAAGATCTATATCCACTAATCTTACTTTAATGACGAATTATATCGTAAATAATTTTGAATCTTACCGTCAAACTGATAACATTTTCACGGATTTTGTAAAAGCCTTTGACCGTGTTAATCATAATATTCTTTTACACAAACTGTTGGAACTGGGTTTTCATTCCAAGTTTCTCGATTGGATGAAATCTTATTTAACATCAAGAGTTCAAGTTGTTAAGTTTGACGATCATCACTCTAATCAAATATTGGTTCCATCCGGTGTCCCTCACGGTACCCATTTAGGCCCATTAATGTTCCTGCTATTTGTTAACGCTATTCCTAAAATTTTTAAAAATTCTCAGTGTCTTCTATTTGCAGACGACCTTAAACTATATCGTAGTATAAAATGCTCGGATGATTGTGTTTTGTTAAATGATGACCTGAATAAACTGGCTGAATGGTGTTATATAAACTTCCTACATCTTAGTATTTCAAAATGCTAAGTTATGTCTAGTTTTCGAAAAATTTCTCCGATAGTGTACGACTATCATATTGATAGTTCTTCTTTGGATAGAGTAGCACAAAAGAAAGATCTAGGTGTTATCCCTGATACCAAACTTTCTTTTCGCCCTCATATCGACTACATTATTAACAAATCCAAACAAATGTTAGGATTCATTAAAAGAAATAGTAAGGAATTTACAGATCCGTATACCATAAAGACTCTTTTTATCTCTCTCGTTCGACCTTTGCTTGAATACTACAACACAGTTTGGAACCCATACACAATTCACAATTGTCGACATAAATTTGTCGACAGTGTAAACAATTCGTTAAACCATTATAATTCATAATTTTTCCTACTAAAATTTATTAAACCAAAAAAAAAAGAACCAAGTTCTTCTATAATACAAAACCATAATTGTAACAAAAAGAAAGTCGTGAAAAATCCTTTCATCTAAATCTAAACGCATGCCTGTGTAGTTCTATGTTTATAAAGGCTTTAGGCCCAGTTTCACAGTAACAGTAGTAGCACTTAAGTGCGAAATATAGGACACAAAATTCCAATATTCGCAGTGCACACTTGCCTGCATAAATTGCACTTAAGTGTCACTAACTCAGACTGCGAAAATTACCAAAAAGTACCAATATGCGAAACTTATGTGCAACTTATTCTAGTAAGTGCTCACTGTGAAACTGGACAGTTTCAAATACATACATTTTTAATTAGAGTAGGTTCACTTGAATCACTTTACTATGGTTTACTGGTCAATTTTTAAAAATCTTACAAAGTTTGAGGAATTTAGTAATAAAATGATAAAATTCCACTTGCCAGTAAACCTTGAAATTTTGGTTCAGTAATCAAATCATTAACTAATAAATTACTCACATAATTTGAAGTTGTTTATTTTTTTTTTTTTATCCGATTTCACTTCTTTTTTTGCTAAGATATTGGGGCATATGAATATGCCCCAGAAAGACTGCGAATATGTCGCAGATAGACCCAGGTTTAACTAAACTACAGTTTAAGGCAATTTTGGCTGAATGATAGAGACCGAATTTAATTACAAACTGTTGTTTTATATTTTTATAAGATAATTAACTTGGTATACTACACAAACAGCTTCAAATATTTTGAAATGATAAACTTTAAAAATAGAATCAATAGAATCAAGAATCAAATCAATAAACAACTAAACAACTTAGATACACCCCTTAAATGACTAACTACGCCCAATTGTTTTTATTCGATGCACTATGAACATGAACACGAGCATCTCTAAAGTCAAAAGGTCATCATTCAACGTCAAAATACGTTACCCATATAATTGATGCAAAAATCTGAGATAGTGGTGGGGTAGGTTAGGTGCCACTCCCCCTGAATGGAAAATCTGCAGTTTTCATTTTTTACCTTTTTACTATATGAACTTCAAATCATATCAATCTATCGAATTTCATTTTTCTACAGAAATCGGAAGTGCTTTATAATTGATAACGATTCTAAGAGAGTTGGTGGATAGGATACCACACCCATAAACGGAAGACCTCAAATTTTCGATTTTTCTTTTGTGTAATGCACTTCAAGACCTACCGGTCTACCGTATTTCATAATCCTACAGCAGTCCGAAAAACTCTTTTAATTGAAGAATGGAATAACTTCCAAAATTTCATAGAAACAAAACATTTTGATAACAAAAAAATTTATGAGTGATTTTAAAAATCATTTGTTGGAAGAAGAAAACAATTTCTGGTTTTATTTCCACCCACGTGTTTCAAACTTTTATTTTAAACCAACGCAACGGCGTAAAACCGAATAAACTTGGTAAACCAGATAATTTTATCTCGGTAGAAATTAACTGTCAACATTTGGATGGGAACAATATTCTGTAAAAAAGATAATTTTATCTCACGAATTTGATGCGGAAAGTGAAGAACTAAACCTGGTACGCTGGGATAATTCATTTGTGATGTTTAATTTAATTATTTCCGTTCACGCAAGTAGTATTTATAAAAAGGTGTTCATGTAATCATCTTGCGGAAGAGTTTATTTTTCTGCAAGTGGAAAATTATCTCGTTGCATGCATACCCTTATTATAAAAATATCGTACCGGCCGTAAAACCAGATATACCTGGTAAATTAGATAATTTTATATCGTTAGAAATGAACTGTCAAAATTTGTATGGCAAAAATATTCTGCAAAACAGATAATTTTATCTCACAAATTTGTTGCGAAAAGTGCAGAAATAAACCTGATACCTGGGATAAGTCATTTGTGACGTTTAATTGGATTATTTCCCACGTTTACGCAAGTATTTTTAAGGGGGTGTTCATGTAAACATCTTGCGGAAAGTTATATTTTTCTGGCAAGGCGGAAAATTATCTCATTGCATGAATACCCTTATTGTTATTATAAATTATTCAACCACTTGTCTATCGGTTGTAGAAGGCCTTTTTGGAATGATTTTATTTGTGACATTAAAGTTATTGTTTACATTGTCGACACATTGTCGACACATTGTCTACATTTTCGACATTGTCGACCGATTGTCTACGTAAAGTCGACACGTAGAGGAACAACACTATGAACCGGTTTCACGTTGCATCATAGAAGCAAATTCAGTTTGTACTAGGTTAGACTTTTTCAGATTTTGCACTAGAGATACGTTTAAGATTTATGTTTTAAATGTACTTAGATCAACTTGACGTTTGTATATATTTATGAATTATATATTTTTTTTTTGTATATATTAATGTAGCTATAGTCAATAATTATTATCTATTAGTCTATAAGAGAACTTTGTTCTTTGATTGATGAATAAATAAATAAATATAATATATATATGGGTTAGGTTAGGCTAGAAGGGGTGTGCATAGCCCAGGCTGTTGCATACACGAGGCCCTATTGGTCCATTGTAATCCCCTTACAAAATAAAACAGAAATGGTCCTAAGCTAATGGTTCACATAGACTGTGTCATTTGTGAATCAGCCTGTTCTTTCTATGAATTTTCTCATATTTGCCATTGAGACACCTGCGCTAGATCGTCCAGTTCTCCAACCCCGGACATGCAGTTTGGCTTTAGGGAAATGCACTCCACTTTGCATCCGCTCCTGAAGTTCCAGCGTGACATCACCATAGCGCTCAACAACCATCGTGTCACTGTTGGATGCTTTCTGGATGTCTAGAAAGCATTCGACAGCGTATGTATTGAACCCCTTATACATAAACTTCGCGTATTACATTTACCCCCGTCGCTTATAAAAATTCTTTTCTCTTTTCTTTCTTCCAGAAAATTCTACGTACAAATGGACAACTGCAAATCACAAGTGAAGAACATCAAAGCCGGAGTTGCCCAAGGCTCAAAGCTAGGCCCCTTCCTCTACAGTCTGATGACATCTGACCAGCCTGTGCCATCTGGATGCGAAAATCTCCTGTATGCTGATGACTCTCTTACGTATGCCACATCGAAGTCTCCTCTGGTAGCTTTACGCAAAGTTGAGCAGCACGTCAACAGACTCTACGCCTTCTACAGGAAATGGGCCATCCGGATAAACACCTCCAAATCGGAGCTTGATTGCTTCCGGAGACCCAGTAGAGGTAGTTGCAGCGCAGCCAACTGCAGAAGTCTGGTTCTGAAACTTCCGGACGGATCTACAATAGCAGCCAAAAAGAACGTGAAGTACCTAGGCATCCACTTCAACGAGTTGTTAAGGTTCAATCCACACTCACGAATCGTGCTCAAAAAAGCCAACTGGGCCTTCCACCGACTCCAACCATGATGATACGCAGAAACGGACTAAGCCAGAAGACGAAGCTTCTTATGAACAAGCAGCTCCTGCGGCCCGTAATCAGCTATTCCTTCCCAGTCTGGTTCTCCATCTCCAAGACGGCCATGAAGGAACTTCAAATGTTCGAAAGAAAGCTACTAAGGATTTGTACCGGACTACATTTCGACCGGCAGCGAATGAGACATCACACGAGCGTCTTTACACAGAGTAGAGCATCATCCCCCTGGACAGGTACCTACTGCTTCAAGCAAAGAAGCTTGTAGGACTCACCAACAGTCACCCAAATCAACTGATGAGAAGAATGGCTACTCAGCAACGACATTTCGAGGCGAGGTATCTCAGTACGATGGACATCCTGGACGACAACATCATCGCGGACAACGAGCAAACAGTTTCGTTCTACGCTGACACAGGGTCAGCATATCTCACAACTTGACAACCGGGACGGAACACCCCGAGGACGATAAAGTCAACCGACTTTTAGATTTAATTTTTGGACATGTATTATATTTTTATAATCCTTAAAAATTAAGACAAAGTATAAAATTAGGCCCCCTATGTGCCAATAAATTTATAATATCATCGTATCTAACTAGTTATAAGTCAAATTGTAAATATTATTTTGCTCAATAAATCTTAACAAACTCCAGTTCTCCAACAAATCTGTGTCCGAAGTGACGGAGACAAAATGGTTGGAGGTTTGGACAATCGCAGATCAGTTGTTTAATGGTTTCAATTTCCTCAACATCCTGACACCTCCTACAGAAATCGGATGCGAATGCGCCCAGTCTGGAGGCCTTCGCGCCAATGGCGCAATATGAATGACCCATTAGTACACCTATCAAAGATAATGATTTTCTGGGGAAGAAGGGCAAGTGTTTGGTAGAAAACAAATTGAATTTCTTGTCTTAATGGTATGATTTCGATCTGAAACTATAATTAATACAGTTTTTATGACATTTTTTCTCTTTTAAAAATATACTCGTGCTAATATTTTGTTCGTTTATGTTTAATAGATAACATGTTTAATAGATAAGAAATAGAACAATATGCCAAAAAAAGCAAATACGTGTAGGTCAGTTCAAACCCAAACAAAAAATGGGCACGACTGGATCGCACAAACTTGCTCTCGTAGCTAACAACTTTAACGTAGCTAGAAATTGATGATTTACAAGTTCATAGCTATAGCCAAAAGGTTCCAAAATATTATGATATCATTAAAAAAAATATAAAATAAATTATTACTATAACTTACTATAAATTTATTATTTTAATGGTTTTGAGAGTATGAGCTAAAAATCAAGTATGCTATCTGATTTGTTTAATAAATATGAATTTATTAAAAAAAAAAATAAAAATCGTTAGAGCGGTTTTCTTAAAAAATAAATTTTTTATAAAAATTTCAATATTTTTTTAAAAATCCAAAAATTATTTTTGTGAAAATTTGTATATGCAAAATTATTTGAATTTTAAAGGAGCTCTTGTCTACAAATTTTGTTTGAAATCGGAGCAGCCGTCAACGAGAAATTTAAAAACCGAAAATCGGTTTTATGAAAGGTATACCGTTATTAACCGTTATTAGTAAAATTTGTTTTCATCAAAATATTCACCATACCTTAAATAGTAAACGCACATCTTTTTATCAAAATTCTTGGAGCCGTTTTTTGCTTTTTTTTAATTTGCAAAATTTAGTACGATATTAAATAATTTCCAGTATAATACTATATTAAAAAGTGTAGGTTGCTAATTTTAAACGAGTTTAGCATCAAACTATCTCCTAACAGTTTACTAAATTTAAAATCACCAAATGGCTATTTTATCTTTTAAGTATTGTACTAAATCTATATGACACTTTTACGTTTAAAATTGTCAAAATCGGGGGTGTTTGTGAATTTGTTCAAAAGGGTAGTTATGTGCATTCAAGAGGACACAAGCGTCCACAGGTTTTTCTCAAAATCCACCTCTGTCTACCAACTCCTACTCTCACCTCCACGTGGTGTCTAGTACCTCAGCTGGAGACGGGGTTTAAATCCCCGTGGAAAGCTGTTGGGGACAGCCAACGAGAGAGGGGGGGAGGAGTGTTCCCACTAAGGCACTTCTCCTTTCATCGAGGCGGCAGCGGACGAATTCTCTAGATGGAATCAACGGTGGCGTCTACAGTTCCAGTTAGGTTGAACTACTTAGTGAACACCTTATATGGGCTACTACGACATATTTGTAGCTCAGGCCTATAAGGAGCGGTTTATCCGGCTCCCTACCCTTGGAGTTATACGAAGGGTCTGGTCCTCCAGGTCGGGGGTTGTGCGTCGGGGTAACTTCCCTACCACGTAAAAAAAAGTTGTTCCGAAACAACAACAAGCCTCGGATATGGATGATTTTAAAGTTGACGACCCCAGCAAACGAAACAAGGACAATGAATTTCGGATCTGCACGTGGAACGTCCTGTCCTTATACAGAACACGTGCAGCCGAACAATTAGTGGAGAACCTGGACAGGCTAAAGGCTGACGTAACAGCCATCCAGGAAGTGCGATGGGATGGAGAGGGCGTACGGAGACTGAAAACGTGTGACATCTACTACGGCGGGTGCTTGAAGGAACCGGGTCAGCGGCTCTTGGGTTGTGGTTTTGTGATAAGGGGAAGACTTAGGCAAGAAGTCTTGGGCTTCCGAAGTGTAAGCGAGCGCCTGGTCACAATCCGCATCAAAGGCAAATTTAAGAACATTTCGCTGATTTGTGTTCACGCCCCCATGAAAGGAGAGAAGACTCAACCAAAGAAGCATTCTACGATCTCTTGGAGACAACGTATGATATGTGCCCGAAGTACGACGTGAAGATCATTCTTGGTGACTTCAACGCAAGATTCGGAAAGGAGGGCATCTTTGGTTCGATAGTCGGAGGACACAGCCTACACGACGAAACTTCCGGCAACGGACACAGGCTGGCAGACTTTGCGGCGGGGCGAAATGTCATCATCTCAAGCACCTACTTCCCACACCTCAATATACACAAGGGGACTTGGCGGTCGCGTGATCAAGTAACCGTCAACCAAATCGACCACGTTGCGATAGACGCGAGACATGCTTCCAGTATCTTGGACGTCCGAACGTTCCGAGGGGCCAACATTGACTCGGATCACTACCTGGTGGTAGCTAGACTACGTATGCGGATATCCATGACGCGACAACGCAGAGCAGATGCTGTGAAAAGATTCGATGTCGAGAAGCTTAAATCGCAAGAGACTGCCAGAACTTTTGCAGACCACGTAACTCTTAATCTCTCAGGAGGTCCGCTACCAGCATCAAGTGCAGAGGACCAGTGGGAACACTGTCAACAAGCCATTAGAAGTGCCGCCTCTGATGTGCTGGGTTTCACTAGGCGAATACAACGAAACCCCTGGTTCGATGAGGAGTGCCGGCTAGCGCATGCAGCTAAGGACGAGGCCTACCAGGCAATGCTGCAGACTCGAACAAGAGCTGCTGAGAGAGTGGCCCGGGAGCTCTACGGGCTGAAACGAAAAGAGGAACGCCGACTTCTCAGGAGGAAAAAGAGAGAGCACGAGAAGCGGGCGGTAGAGTCTATTGAGGGTTGTAGCGGTAGGGGAGATGTTCGAAAATTTTATCAGAGGGTGAAGCGATCCACCCAAGGATTCAAGGCTAGAACGGAAGCCTGCCGAGATGAGAGTGGGAATATGGTAGTAGACACACAGTCAGTGCTGAGGATCTGGAAAGAACACTTCTCTAGACTGCTTAATGGCGAAGACAGCCAAGATGCCGCTAATAGGCAGAACGCTCCATTCAACTTGGACGATGATGGCCAAGAGTTCCGTCCACCCGACCTAACCGAAGTTCGGCTGGCGATATCCAAACTTAAGTCGTACAAGGCTGCAGGTGCGGATGGCTTACAAGCCGAACTATTTAAATCAGCGGGAGATGAATTGGCTAGGAGCATACACCAGCTCATCTGCAAAATTTGGTCGGAGGAAAGTATGCCCGATGAATGGAACCTCGGTATAGTGTGCCCCATCCATAAAAAGGGAGATGTTCTGAAATGTACCAACTACAGAGGAATTAGTCTCCTAAACGTCGCTTATAAAATCTTGTCGGCCATCCTGTGTGACCGCTTAAAACCTTTTGTCAACGATCTGATCGGCCCTTATCAGTGCGGTTTTAGGCCAGGCAAGTCAACCGTCGATCAAATGTTCACACTCCGACAGATTTTAGAAAAATCCCGGGAATTCCAGATCGATACACACCACCTTTTTATCGATTTTAAAGTCGCGTATGATAGCGTGAAAAGGGACGAATTATACAGAGCAATGTCGAGTCTCGGCATCCCTGCCAAACTCGTCCGCTTGTGCAGGATGACGATGGAGAAATCTCGCTGCTCCGTCAAAATTGGTAAGAACACCACCGATTCCTTTGATGTTGAGAAACGATTGAGGCAAGGCGACGCGTTATCATGCAACCTATTCAACATCGTTCTTGAAGCCATTGTACGCAACGCACATGTCAACACCAGCGGTACAATCTATCAAAAGTCCGTTCAATTGCTTGCATATGCGGATGACATAGACATTGTCGGCAGAACGAAGCGAGCTGTGGCAGGGGCATTTGCGAGCATTGAATCGGAGGCGGCTAGAATGGGATTGGCGGTTAATGAGGACAAGACGAAGTATATGCTGTCATCGAGAGAGGAATCTCAACATCGTCGACTCGGGCAAAATATCACGATGGACAGATATAACTTCGAAGTTGTCAAGGACTTTGTCTACCTGGGCTCCACTATTACATCGCAGAATGACATCAGTGCAGAGATCAAGCGAAGAATTACTCTTGCCAACCGCTGTTTCTTCGGTCTAAGAAGGCATTTAAGTAGTAAGGCCCTCTCTCAGAGAACCAAGGAGACTTTATACAAAACCCTAATCATCCCGGTCCTGCTTTATGGGTCAGAAGCATGGACACTGAAAGATTCGGATAAAAATATGCTAGGGTGCTTTGAGAGGAAGATTCTTCGTGTGATTTTCGGTCCGGTGTGTATCGAAGGAGTATGGAGGAGAAGATTCAACGACGAGCTATACGGGCTATACAGCGACGTTGACCTGGTCAAAAAGCTGAAAATACAGCGGCTTAGATGGCTGGGGCACGTGGAGCGTATGGACAGCAACGCACCTGCCCGACGAGTCTTCGAATCCAACCCCGATGGGGTACGCAGCAGAGGAAGAACCCGTAACAGGTGGCGCAATCAAGTGAATGACGACATCAAAGCACTCGGTGTGCGCAACTGGAAGCGGCTAGCTAGGGACAGAGCTGGCTGGAGGGGCTTGTTAGTTGAGGCCGAAGCCCATCCTGGGCTGTGAGCGCCATCAAAAGTAAAGTAAGTAAGTTGTGAATTCTTTGCACTAACTGTCACTTTTTTGGATGTGTTCAGCTGAATTTTATGCAGGAAATTAGTTAAGTATTAGTTTATATTACTAGTTAAAAAGTATTTAAAATTTAGAAAATTTTAGTAAACTGTTAAAGAATTAGTAAAATATTAAGTAGTATCATACTCAATCCTTAATAATAGGCTGTTTAAAATTTTGTTTAGCGTCTTGATTTTTCTTTAATTAGATTCAGCATCAAAAAATACCATAAAACGATGTGCCATGTGCGTAGAGGTTAGCTCAAAATAATTTTTTGTGGTTTGAACACCCCCTGTTGGATGCTGCTTCTCTAATGACGTCAACAATCCACTGTGAACTCGGCCATCGTCACAGATTCAGAGCACTTACCATTTTCCCCGTATTTATACCACACATATAATAAATGCCAATAATTGACTGAAGGTTGTATGAAGGGTATTCAATAAATCTCACTGGATTATTATCAGCCCAAGCGAATTATTGTGTTTTGAGAAGTTTTTAAAAGATTGATTTAGCGATATTTTGGATTGTGAATTAGCGATTTCAGTGTTTCAGTGTGCCAACAAATATTTTGAACGAAAAGAGTGAACCACAAAAATCAAATAAATTGACAAATTATTGAAAATAAAAAAAAACTGTGGCGACCATTTTGTCGCATTCTCTCAATTTATTGATTTATTAATACAATATCAAACACATTTATTCTTTATTATTTAAAACAATTAAAAAAAAAACAATAAATAAAAAATATTAAAATTAAAGTGGGTATCGAACTGAAGGAAGTCCATCATCCCAGAAGTAGCAGCTGAAGCAGATTGATACACTGAAAGAAAATCACAGTGAGTACATTTCACTTCCTTAATTATTTTATAAATACATACATATTATATACCAAATTACAAAATGACTACAACAGAATTATTAAAAAACACCTGCAAACAAATATCAAAGGATTTCGAAAATTTTAAGAAAACTGTGAGTTCTAATCGTCGGACGAAAAACTACGTCACAACACGTCTCGATTTACTCGAAAGCAGCTTGTTGACCCTCGAAAAGTGATACGAAGATATTATTTCAGATGAACAATTGAAAGAGGATGTATTAGAATACGCTTCTTAAGATTTAACCACCGGCTTTCACGGGTGAATATCAGAACTGGCGTTCATTCCATGACCAGTTTGTTTCTCTTGTACACAATAACTCTTCACTTTCGAAAATAGAAAAGCTACATTATTTTAAGTCTTGTTGCAAAGAAAGTGCAGGTATTTTGCTGGAGCACATCAATGTGGATGACGCAAGCTATGATCAAGCTTGGGACATTTTAAAATCTCGATATGACTTTAAGCGAATTTTAGTAAATAACGAGCTTAAGTTGTTTTACGAACTTCCTATCGTTCATGAAGAAAGTGCAAAAGGGATTCGGAATTTGTTAGACAACTCAACAAAAATTTTACATGCACTTAAAAATTTAAACCTGCACTTAAAATTTAAACCTCGAACGTTGGGATGCAATCCTCATTTTTTTGTTGTTGAAAAAATTACCTTCATCTATACAGTCTAAGTGGGAAACGTCTTTGGGTACGAATAAGGAGATTCCAACATTTAAAGAATTTTGTGAATTTTTGGAAACAAAATTTCGAACCTTGGAGATGGTTGATCAACAACAAAATGTGAAACCGTACGCAACAAACAAAAGGCAACCAAGAAACGTTTTTCATGTCAACACGGAACCAACGGAGAAGTTTACATTCAAAGTCTGCCATTTTTGTCAAATACCACACAATTCGCTACTACATTTTGGCAACAATCATAACACAAATTTTAATACTCAACAACCGTTTTCACAGTCAAACTCTTCCCGCCATAATTCAAACATACAACCATCATTCACTCAATCTAACCAGTTACCACATAATTCAAACAACGCTAACACATACACTCGTTCTCAACAATCATCGCTCCCACTCAATCATTCACATTCCAATACAAATCAAAATTCACTCACTCACCCAAACCCAAATAATAATACTCAAAATCAATCAGAAACACATCATATATCTACAGAAATAAATCCTAATGCAGCACCTTTTCGTCCAACTGATTTACAACAGCAATCAACATCTGCTAACTGCTTTTATCTAAATGAATTTAGAAATACACAAATTTTACTGGCAACAGCTTTAATCAAAGTCAAGTCAGCACAAGGTGATAACATCAAACTCAGAGCCTTGATTGATCCTGGATCAGAGGCTTCATTCATAACAGAGTCTGCGGTTCAACTTTTTAATTTGAAAAAACATCGAACATCTTTTGATGTTTCAGTTTTAGGACAAATAAAAAGCAGTCCTTGTCTTAATTATGTGGAATTGAACCTTGGCTGAAATTACTCGAACTTTGAGACGTCGACAAGAGGGTACGTATATAAAACCCTTACAGGACTTTAACCAAGCCGAGAAGTGATTCCAACTAGAAGGAAACATATCCAAGGATTAAAATTGGCAGATCCGACGTTTCATCAGCCTGCCAATATCGATCTTTTGTTAGGGAATGACATCTATTGCGATATAGTTTTACCTAAAATTATCAGGGGAGTAGAGACAATTGCTCCAATCGCGCAAAAAACACAATTTGGTTGGATCATATTGGGAAAAGTTCCACTTGAATCACCTCAAACACTACATGTTTTTACGCAATTTTTCGACATTGATACACAATTAAGACAATTTTGGGAAATCGAAGAGTCACCATATCAAGAAGCCGAAACAGAAGAAGATGCTGCATGTGAACAACACTTTCTACACCACACCAAGAGGTTGCCGGGACGGGAGGGCGTTTTGAAGTTTCATTGCCCTTCAAAGAAGAGCAACGTCCAGCACTCATGTCCACTTATCAAAATGCTCTTAGAATGTTTCATAAACAGGAAAAGAAACTACTAAACAACCCAACACTTTATCAAGAATACAATAGATGTATAGCTGAATACCTTGAACTGGACCAAATGGAAGAAGTAAACATTAACGAAGACACAACAATAAATTCACCTTTCCAATATGTAGTACCTCACCATGCAGTCTTTAAAGAGTCCAGTACCACAACCAAGCTGCGTGTAGTTTTCAACGCCTCATTTAAAACTTCAGACGGAAGTTCCTTCAACGATCATCTGCTGACGGGACCTAAAACGAAAACAGATATTTTATCTATAGTTTTGAGATGGAGAACTCACAAAATTACCTTCACTGCCGATATAGAAAAAATGTATAGGCAAATTAAAATCCACCCAGATGATGCTTATTACCAACTTCTTTACTGGCGGGAAGGTCCATCAACACAAGTTAAACTTTACAAAGTAAAGGTTTTGATGTTTGGTACTGCTCCAGCTCCATATCTTGCGAACCGCACTCTTATAAAACTCGCTTGTTTTAGCTAAGATGATTCGTGAAGATATGTACATCGATGACTTAGTGTCTGGCGCAGAATCTGTTGAAGCAGCCAAGGAAAAGTACAAACAAATTTCTGAATTATTATTGTTAGCTGGATTTCATCTTTGGAAGTGGATGAGCAATAATGAAGAGTTTCTGCACGCAATATCTTCAGAAGATAGAGAAACCAGTATATCACTCACCCTAGGAACACAGGATCACGCGAAAACGCTAGGAATCAGCTGGTACCCTTTATCTGATCCGTTTTCATTCCAAAAAATTCCCATCGAAGAAGTAGTTTCCAAACGCACAATTCTTTCTACGATTGCCCGTCTATTTGATTCTTTAGGATGGGTTTCACCCTGCATCATCAAAGCAAAGATGATCATGCAGCAATTGTGGTTAAGGGGATTTTCATGGGATGAAAATATTCCAGCGGAACTGCAGCAGGAATGGCTTTCTTTTCAGGAAGAATAAACCATATTAGAAGACATCCGAATTCCAAGATGGATTCATATACAAAATAATATTAAAGAACTCGAACTTCACGGTTTCAGCGATGCTTCTACCAAAGCATATGGAGCCGTAGTGTATATAAGATTACTGGATAACAATAACGATATCCACACTGAATTACTTATCTCCAAAACCCGAGTGGCACCAGTCAACACCGTTTCTTTGCCAAGGCTAGAACTTTGTGGAGCTGTCATGCTGGCAAAGCTTCTCAACTATACTAAGTCAGTGCTCCCATTTAAGAATATTAAAACACACGCTTGGACCGACTCGACTATCACCCTCTGTTGGATAACCGCACCACCCTCGAAATGGAAGACTTTCATTGCAAATCGAGTCACAGAAATCCAACGGCTGACGAATGTTAGCACTTGGCGACACATTCCTACAAAATTAAACCCAGCGGATCTTGCATCCCGAGGTGTTCTGCCGTCAAGGCTGGGACAGAGTGTTTTTTGGTGGAAAGGACCACCCTTTTTGCAAGAGAAATGGGATTTTGTAATGTCAACACAACCCAGTCAACTAGAAACAGCAGAAGAAAAAAGGGAAATCAAAATCCACATCGCCATTGAAGATGGAAACGCTATTGTTAACGTGATTCTGAGACATTCTAAACTCGTTGAAGCTTTAAGAATCATAGCGCTTGTCAATAGATTTGTTAACAACGTAAGAAAGGATCAGGTTTTTAGAAGAACGTCAGTTTTGTCACCAAAAGAACTAAATATAGCATTGTTTACAGCTATACGAAGCGTGCAACAAGAGATGTTTCCTGATGTGATCACCGAACTGAAGAAGACAAAGACAACAAAACTTAAAAAGTCGTTAAACCTGTTCATCGACAGAACGGGTATTATAAGAATTGGAGGCAGGCTTCAAAATGCTACACTCACTTATGATCAGAAACACCCTATTGTTCTGAAGCCAGATCACCATTTCTCAAAACTAATAATCGACGATGCACATGAAAAAACCCTTCATGGTGGGCTGCAACAGACTATAGCCTAAATAAGAAATCAGTTCTGGATTTTTAAAATGAAAAGAACAGTAAGGAACTTTATTAGTAAATGCTTTCCTTGCTTCAAAAATTCACCAAAAGCAATGGAACAACTGATGGGCAACTTACCAGCACCTAGAGTCAATGTATGCAGACCTTTTACTCACACAGGTGTTGATTATGCTGGTCCCATAGAAGTTAAAGCATGGAAAGGAAGATGCTCGAAGCAGTTCAAGGGATACTTTGCCGTATTCATTTGTTTGGCAACAAACAATTAAGTAAACTAGGCACCAATTCGAATTTCATTCCTCCTGCTTCTCCACACTTCGGTGGATTATGGGAAGCAGGAGTAAAATCGGTAAAATACCATTTCAAACGCATTGCCCAGAACCAAGCATTAACCTATGAGGAGCTCAGCACACTTCTAGTTCAAATAGAAGCATGCCTTAACTCGAGACCTCTCTGCCCGGTAACAGACAGCTTGGATGATTTCACCGCATTAACACCTGCGCATTTTTTGATCGGCAGTTCATTGCATATTGTTCCAGAAGGCGAATTAGAAATTCAAAGAATTGGATACCTCGACCGTTGGAAACGTCTGCAGGCATCGCTACAAATTTTTTGGAGAGAATGGAGTGGCGAATATCTAACAAGGCTTCGAAATCGCCCAAAATGGCGAAGAATTGAAAAGCAACCTAAAGTCGGAGACTTAGTTCTGCTTAAGGATGAAAGGCTTCCGCCAACAAAATGGTCTTTGGCACGGATTATCATAACATACCCAGGAGAAGCCGAACTTATCCGAGTAGTTAAAGTAAAAACAAAAAATGGAGAATTCAAAAGACCTATTACAAAAATTTGCCCACTACCATCCAACAACAATAGCCTAGAAAATGCAATAATTTAAAATAAAACCCATAAACACAAAAAAATAATACTCACTCAATCCATCATTCATTTAATCTACTACTCAATCGTTATGCAGAATAAAATAATCTGCTTAATCAATTGTACATTCATTCATTAACTCACTCACTCATGCAAATCCCACCCACTCACAATAATCAATCAATCAGATAAAACTCATTCACTAATGCAAAGCTCACTCACTCAGACAAAACTCGCTCAAATACTCACTCATGCAAAACTCACTCACTCAAATAATGACTTAATCGGATACCCACTCATAACAGTCACTCACTTAAATACTAACTCATTCCAATACTCACTCACCCACGTACACACTAATCCATCATCACATGATAAAACTCACTCATCACTCAAGGAACCACTCAATCGCTAAATATCCAACATACACTTGCTCATCATTTCAACACATATAATCATTCAATGTTAACTCATTAATTAATCAATAATTCACTCATACAGTCGAATAAACATACAGTCCACTTGAATAAAATACACAAACACAAACATCGATATTGAGTTGGAAAATAATTTAAACCCACATTGGGAAACCTAAAAATCAATTGAATTTCATATTGGAAAAAAGACGACAAAATTGAAAGAAGGAAAACAAAATATAAACTCATTGAAATAAAGAAACTAAAGTCAAATCGAGACATTGAAATTAAAATCACCCATTTCTTTAATCAATCATTTACTCATATATAGAAAACACATTAAAACGAAATGAATGAAACTAATAAAACCTAAAATGAAAAAATCTGAAATAAAACTAAGTTAATCTGAAAAGAATCCTGTAAACAAATAAATGAATTCAAATAAAATAAAACATTTATAATTGAAACAATTAAGTAACATGCAAATCAAATATAAAACATTATAAATTATTAATATAAAATAGCCATAACAAAACACAAGCACAACATAACTTAACACTTTTGCCTATGATGGCAACCATGCCAGCAAACTGATCGGCGATATTAAAACCATTCATAAGCTTTCAAACACACACATATATACATAGGAAACTTGATCGGTAATTAATTAAATTAAAATACCTATACACTTCACGACATACAATGGAAAACAAATGAAATAAATAATAATGATTATGTATGTAAATTGAAACAAATAGCGACGGTGCTGTACTATGTACATAATAGGTACAAACATCAGAAGAGAACACATATCACATATATAAATATATAACACAATAAATATAATGCAAAAATAAAACAATTACCACGTTATATTCACCACGAACTAAACCCACACTTAGATCAACAGAAAACAAATATATGCACATAAAATCGACTTGGATTGGCAGTAATTTATTAAATTTAAACAATATTAAATATCAACAACACGAGACATTGATGACAGTAAAAATAAATGGAAGTTGGAACAGAACAGGGATGCCAACCTATATTCCAGTACATTTTCCATCACACTGGAAGTTCGAATTGGGCCTACCCTTCATCGTTCAGATTTGTTCTGAAGTTATATTTTGCATTTACACGATGCGAATTTTTCACATACATAAATATAATTAAAATATTATTAGTTTTCATGTTGAAATATGTATTTCTTTATATATCCTATTAATAATCTCTCTCTTTGCATGCATTATACATGAAGAAGATTTTGATACAATTTCGTAAACTACGTTCACTGGCGGGGGAGAATGTTGGATGCTGCTTCTCTAATGACGTCAACAATCCACTGTGAACTCGGCCATCGTCACAGATTCAGAGCACTTACCATTTTCCCCGTATTTATACCACTCATATAATAAATGCCAATAATTGACTGAAGGTTGTTTGAAGGGTATTCAATAAATCTCACTGTATTATTATCAGCCCAAGCGAATTATTGTGTTTTATTTGGAAGTTTTTGAGAAGTTTTTAAAAGATTGATTTAGCGATATTTTGGATTGTGAATTAGCGAAAAACCACCCGTCTACCCTCATCATGTCCTTGTTATCATGGCAAATACCACATTTTTGCACAATTTCAGTGACACTAGTTTATAACCTTTTTTAAATATAAATCCACACCCCATTCTTCATTCTGCAACCCCCCCCCCCGCCCCCTACCTTAAAAACACCCTTTCACCCCAGATATTTGTAGGCACGCTTTTGATCCTAAATTTCAATGATAAATTGAAATATTTACGCCATGCTTCATTAGTCGACGATTTTTGTTTGATCAAAATCAGCGAAATACCATGCTTCGTGACCTTTGACCCCCTCTTTTTAATAGACGCGGAGCTAGGATCGATGGGGACTTTTACTCAAAAATTCATAACCATAAAAAAGCTGATTCAAAAACCAAAACCCTATATGTAATTCTTCCGAACTTTGTAGGAATTAATGTCTAATTTTCCTGGCTTAATTTACATGTAGTATCTGCATTTAGTTTCTGCAAAAAAAAAAAGAATGCCAAATACAAAATGTATATTTGTTAGATAGAGAGAAAAGATCAAAATGCAGAAGAACTTCGATTCTGCATTAAAGGAATGTGCCATATTGCAGATATGAAGACGAACATGTTCATCTTCTTGATGGTTCTCTTTCACTCACTCAGATTTTTTGTACACATCTCTCCTGCTTTACTTTTCTGCATTATGCAGATGCAAATACATGTAAATCCATAATATTATATAAATTATTAAATATTAAATAATTCTGTGAAAATAGGTGGTTGCCACGCCCACTGAATGTAAAATCTTAAATTTTTAATTTTCCCTTTGCTTGCATGTCAAGTCCTACCGCTCTACCAAATTTCATCATTCTACGACAACCAGAAGTTCTCTACATAGTTTTTATCAATTCTGAGAAAATGGTCGCCCCTGAATGGATAATTTAAATTTTTCCAATATCTCCTTTGTGTTGGCCACATGATCTACCAGTCTACCAAATTTTATTATTCTGCAACAATCCGAAGTGATCCATAAATTAAATAACAATTTTGAGAAAATTGGCGGATGCCACGCCCCCTGAATGTAAAATTTTGCCATTGTTTTTACTTCAAGTCCTAGCGCTCTAATTAATATTAAGAAGTGGTCCAAGTAATTTATATCAATTCTAAGAAAATGGGCGGGTACCACGCCCCCTGAATGTAAAATCTTTAATTTTCGATTTTTTTATTTGTATATGTTCAAAAAGTCCGGAATTCAGTTAATGCTGACATTAACTAGTTAATGTCAGCATTAACTGTAAGAAATAATGATAATCACTGTACGAAAACAATAATTTCAATAGATTCTAGGTAAAGGGTAAACAAAACAAAATTGACACAAGAGTCCAGTCGAACCGTCGTAAAAAAGGGCTTGACCTTGCGTTGATCGGCACGGTCTGTTTTTTTTTCGTAAATCGATAACGGCTTACAAGAAAAGCTTAACCCTAGATTTGCACCACCTGCCAACTTTTTTTTACCAAAGTTATTCGTAAAAATGTACTTTTGAATTTTTTTGGATTGTTGTAAATATCTTGGCTCCAGTACATTGCACAGTAAAAAATTTGAATACGTTTTGTTTGTAATACAATTATCTAGTATGTAGTGTTAAGTTTTTTTTTGTTTGAACAAATAAGTAGAAAAGTTACCGTAAGTTTTAGTAATTTTCTTTTGGTTTTAAGACGGGTTTTCATTATTATTTCGAAAAAAATTTATATTTGGCAATACAATTAAAAAAAAATTGAGCTCTTAACTTAAAACGGGAGCCGAGAAAAACGGGAGCCCCCCAAAAAAAACATTTTCTGATTTTTACGAATATCTTGGCTCCAGTATACCGCAAAGTAAAAAATGGAAAAAAATATTACTAATTAGAATATAAGCTATTATTTAAATAAATTTATACTTTTTTTTTTACAAATAAATACAAATTAACAGCTAGTTTTAGTCAGTTTTATTATTTTTTTTGTTGAACAAATAATAATAATAAAATTAGCTCCCTACGACAAACTAGAGCTGAGCAATGAATGAATGATTAAGGGCAAAGCATACAAAAAAAAACCTTTTCTACGTACATTCACGTATGCGTCAAATCTGGTATTTCTGATTTTTTGCTGAGTTTTTCAGTATATTGGTCTAGTAAATAACCTAAGTTTCGACCTCGAGCGGCGCGGTGACAGCTTCATGGTAAAAAATCAGAAAAACCACAATTTGTTCGCGCTTTTTTCAGTTATTGGTGATTTTAGTCCTAAATAAATTATTTTAAATAAAAGCATTGTTCTACGATTTCAAAGTGTCTTAATTTTCTTCAACTTGAGACCAAAACTATAACTCTGTAGACCCAATGGTTTCCAAAATACAACAATTCAAAATTTAGCGATAAAAAAAACTATATACTAAGGAGTGTTATCAAACAGTATAAAGGCAAATAAAGAATAGTTGACATAAATACATCAAAGCACTGGAGCGTGTAGACTGAACCAAAATAATAGGACAACCATACAGGAAGGGGGGTTTATGTACCCCCGTTAAGATGGGAGGGGCAATTGTGTAAAAAAATGACTTAAGAAAGAAACAGCACTATTGAAAAACAATGGTAATACCAACAATATTCTTCTATAGCGTATCTTGAACCCAGAAACCCATTCTTGAATTTTCTGTTTAAATAAAGTTATTTTAATCGATAGTTTTTGAGAAATTAATTTCCAAACCCAAGGTATTGAAAAAGAAATTTGCTCCAAGGATCCTGTTTCTACTAAGTAAATAGAAGACATTTTTTTGTCGGCATGATGAGTTTGGAAATTAATTGAAATTGAAATTTAAATTGTAGGGAATAGCAACAGCTGGACAAAACACAAAAGAAAAACTAAGCAAAATATAAGCTTTTTTTGAAATAATAATGAAAAACCGTCTAAAAACCAAAAGAAAATTACTAAAGCTAGCGGTAACTTTTTACTTATTTGTTCAAATAAAAAAAACTTAACACTACATGCTAAATAATTTTATTACAAACAAAGAGTATTTAAATTTTGTACTGTGTTATTTACTGGAGCCGAGATATTTGCAAAAATCCAACAAAAGTCAAAAAGTACCTTTTTACGAATAACTTTGGTAAAAACAGTTACCAGGTGGTGCAAGTCTACGATTAAGCTTTTCTTGTAAGCCCCTATCGATTCATGAAAAAAAAACTGACCGTGCCGATCAACGCAAGGTCAAATGACGATTCGACTGGACTAAAACCGCACGGACGACAGAGAATACAAAGTATCTGATCACTCGTTGAGACACTGGCAAAGGCAACTGCCTTGTTGAGTCGTCGTAAATGCGTAAATGGAAGGCAAGAGGAGCCATGAAAAACAGACGAAAGTACTTTCGTCGCTCTCTCGATAGGCATTTCTCATGCAAGAGACACGATGATCTTTCTACTGGTTCGCAGGGCTGCAAAAGTCGATACAATTGTGTTTTGTTCGATTGACTCGACTTTGGTAAAGTTCTAGAAATCACATTTATGAATTTCGATACAATTTTGCGATTGTACCTATGTATTCTCGATAAAAACATATTTTCAGAAATTTAAAAATTAAACATAATATTTACCAATTCGCTTCCAAAATTATAAAGAAATGATCTAGATTTTATTCCAACTTACGGAATTTCTGATAGGTAAAAATCAACTTTTCCGAAGGTTTTTAGAAACGTATATATTAAAATGCGATCTCAGAGCTGCTGCATAATTCATGTTTTCAAGATTCCCGTTTTAAAATTGAAAAAAAAATCGCCGTTTTCTGAGATTATTTAACAGCGTGATGTATTTTTTCAACAAATTGTTTTTCGATTCCTGAAATAAATCTTCCAAATATATCTCATATTTTAATCTGCGAGAAATTTGTACATATTTTTAATTAATTTTTGTTAAAAAAAATTAAATCATCCTTGTTTGCAATGGAGAAATAAAATAATCGAAGAAAACTGACGAAACTGCCAGGCTCTCTTAATTCGCACTTTAACGGGACAGCATACACACGTTAATGTCAACTTTAACTAGCCAGCATACGTTAATGTCGACATTAACTAGTTAAAGTCCGGAATTCTGTAATTTTACAGAAAATTTTCGTCATTAGCTGATCGAACCAGTTAACGGATTCCGGACTTTAAAGGTAACATATACACCACAAGCCCTTCTGTTGTGCGAAATTACAAGATTCTACGATGTCGGGAAGTGCTCCATAATGTTGATGATCTGTCAGTGAGTAAGTCAGTCAGTTACGGTTTTTGCAATTTTTGCATTCTTATATCTCGGGAACCACCAACTTGTGATATACCTTGGTTTCAAAGGCTGAGGTTGCCGGATTCCAAGGTAGCCTTTTCACACCAAACCCAAAACCGGGTTTTCGGCAATTGGTTTACGAAAACTTGAAATGCGTTCACACCGAAAATTTACAAGTTTTCATTTGACATTTCATTTGTTTTGCTTGAACACAATGGTTTCGAGGAAGGGCCGCGCCGCTTTGAAAATTTTCATTGCCACAGAAAAGGGAAAAATCAAATGTTTTATGTGCAATTAAAAGACAATTTATTAATTTGGAATTTAATTATGGAAATACAATCAATCCTGATTCGTTATAATTAATTTATTTCTTAACCGATCAATTTCACGTAGCAGTTAGGATGCGCGACACTGCGTCGCGGTCTCTTGTGTTCCAGCAGAAAAAATATTTTTTCCTGGCAGCAACCCGTCAGCTATTTATATGACATTTAATTGAGCGCTGAATGTTTCACAAGGTGTGTTTGTTTAGTTCATCCTGCAAATCCAACATGTTTTGGACAGGTGTTATTTAAAACTTGTGTTTTATCAAAACTTGTGGTTTAGCAAAAATGTATGGGAAAACTTATGTTTTCGATCTAGGTTTTCAGCCAAAACCGATATTTTCGCGAAAACCGGGTTTTGGGTTTGGTATAAAAAGGCTATAAAGGAGGTACACTAAAACTTCAGTTTTCAAACAGGTCTTCCTTTATTAATCTTTTATTAGCTCATAATATTATGTTATGATTCTGCTTAGTCTGAGGTCCAATCTCGTTCCTCGACACTTCGGGCGGTTTTGGCTTGATGTTCTCTCGCTTGTCGATCTCTGTGTCTTCAGGCAGGACTTCTTTCTCGTTTTGGATCGGGTTTATTATTTTTCAAGGCGATTAGCTCCTTTCACGACGGCTTTTTACCGGCTTATCACGACTCTTAACCGGGTTTCCACTGGCTATCACGGCTCTTAACCGGCTTGCCAACAGTGTTTCCACTGGCTATCACGGCTTTTAACCGGCTTACCACGGCTCTTAACCGGCTATCACGGCTTTTAAACGGTTTATCAACAGCTTTTACACTGGCTACCATGTCTCTTAACCGGCTCTGTTGATTTTTTTAATTTTTACCAATTCTTTATTACGTAATTATGTGTAGAATAAAATTAATCCGAAGTCAATGTCTTTTTCCATTCTCCAGATATTCGAGACGAATGTCATTTTGCAGGTCTATGGTAAAATACGGTTAGTTGAAACCTTTTCAGCATGTTATCACGTTATTATCTGTAAAATAAAATTCATCCGAAGGCGATATCTATATTCGTTGTCGAGATATGGTAAATGAAAAAAGAACCCCGAACGTACGTACATAATAACATATCTACAGACAACTTTCTAAAAATGACGGATTCTGAATCTAGAGACCTCAAAACAATACATGTCAAAATTTTCAATTTGACAAATGAGAATTGCAACCAAATTCGCACAAAATTAGATTAGAAATTAGGTGAATGCATCCAGCGGGAATGCATTCCATGGTAGAAGTGGTAGATTCTGAAAATCTTAGGAAAAAGAGGGAAATCTACCACAATTGTGATAAAATGAAAACATTGAGCGGACAGACTTTTTTGGGAAGCAATAGTACATGCTGCTGATAATAAAGATGATAGGTAAGTAAGAGTTTGAAGCTAAAAAAGAAGCCAAAACAAAATTAATAAAAACTGAAATAGCTACTGAAAAAGAATAAATTAATAATGCTATTGGAAATTGGAACATTTCCTATTTAAATTCAAATCATTAATCAAAAGGGCGAACACTTCGCGCATCTGTGATGATTTAATTTTATAAAACAAAATGGGCACGACTGGATCACACAAAACTTGCTCTCGTAGTTAACAACTTTAACGTAGCTTAAAATAGACAATGGACATATTTATTGGTTCCATAACGTTATGATTTCAATAAATAAAAAAAATGCTTTAAAAACAATTTAAAATATAAAAATGATTACTACGAAGTATTATAAATTAGTTATTTTAATAGCTAAAACAGATAGAGCTCAAAAAAGAGTATGCCATCTGATTTACTTAATAAATATGAATTTATGGAAAAAAAAATTCAAAAACCGTTAGAGAGGTTTTTTTTTAAATTAATTTTTTATATATAAGAAATCTTTAACCAAAATCTTGAGCCAACTTTAAGTATTTAATAAAATACAATTTTTTCACAAAATTAAAAAAAAATCATAAGCCCGTTTTCAAGATATTGAATTTTCAAAAAAAAAAAAATTCAATATTTTTTTAAAAATCCAAAAACTATTTTTTCGGAAATTTTTATATGCAAAATTGTTCAAATTGTAAGCGACCTTTTGTATAAAAATTTTGCTTGAAATAGGTGTAGTACGAGTAGTTAACGAGAAATTTGAAAACTAAATAATCGGTTGTATGGCAGGTACCGCTATTAGAATTGCGAGACCCACTTTTTTCGCGTTCTATATCATCGTTATGTTAGGGAAAATTATTATCCCGAATTTTTTTTTTTGCACGAATCCTAAACTTGGCCTATACTACGTATATCGCAAGTAAAAAATATTAACGTAAGATAATAATGCATCGAAGTATTTAGTTTCTCTATTTAATTTGTTTCACCTTATTTCTTAATTTAGTTAAGATTTTATCAAAAAAAAAAAAAAATATTAATCCCTCTAACTCAAATTTTTCCAAAACTCCCTCTAGCTTCAACTAGTTTTCTGTACCTAAAAGGAGAAAATAACACTGTCCCCGAGAATTTGTTCTTTTCTGCAGATAGATGGCACTTCGTGCATACTCCACCCAATATAATTCAGTTGTGCTGATTTCAATGATTTTCATTTTTCTAGATCAAAAAAAATCATACTAGTTTACAAAACGCGCAGAGAGCTACTAGTCACACATGCATCAATAAAACTAACACTATAATACAAATGCTACTAGTTCTACTCGCTTGCCTAAACCCCGGGTAAGGTAAAACCAGCTGACAAACCCAACAGCTGATGTTAAAAAGAAATCTGAAGCAATCCCAAAAATTTACCACCGCTAAGTTAGCCGACCGACTTTCCATTTTCGATAAAAAAGAATGTCAGGCGATGTACATACATACCTCTAATTGGTCATACCATTTTTGCAAAAAAATAATTGGTCACTCCCACCCTTTTTTTTTAAATATAAACAAGTTGCACTTTGTATGGGCCTATAACTGGGTAACCAAATTGAATTCTAAATGCATAAGGGCTTATATAATTGGTCACTTTTGAGATTCAATTGGTCATCAAAAAATTTGATTTGAAAACCTCTTTATTTGTTAATATATCAATAATTAAAATCTTTACCAACCGAAAATTTAACCATACATACATATTATTGTAATAAATCGGCCGTGAAAATATATTATTGAATGTAGCTTGATGGATGTGTTACCGCGTATGGTGCCAGGGGTCACAGGTTCTAATCTCGCGATCTCCTTTATTTTAAATATACTTATGTTTTTTTTTATGTGTTAACTTGTAAAAAAATGTTCTCGGCAGGGGTAGTTCGAAAAACAATGGCTTAAGAGCTTTTGGTTGAGCATAAAAAAACGTTAAAATTTGAAAATTATTACAATTTTTTCGAATTACCCCCTGCCGAGAACATTTTTTACAAGTTAAACACATAAAAAAAAACATAAGTGTAATTAAAAAAAAAGGAGATCGCGGGATTCGAACGTAAGACCTCTGGCACCATAGCCTGTAACACGTTCATCAAGCTACAGTCGATAACAAATGTTTGCTTATTCTTAGGTTGGTGAAGATATTAATTATTGATTTATTAACAAATTACTAGGTTTTCAAATCAAATTTTTTGAATCAATTGAATCTCAAAAGTGACCAATTTTTAAGCCCTTATGCATTTGGAATTCAATTTGGTTACCCAGTTATAGGCATTTAAAAGCTCCATACAAAAAGCAACTTGTTAATATTAAAAAAAAGTGTGGGAATGACCAATTACTTTTTTTGAAGAAATGGTATGACAAAATCGAAAGTCGGTTGGCAAACTTCGCGGTGGTCAAAAATGTTCGGATCTGTTTGGATATACGAACAGAATGTGTTCATTTTCTTTTGTGCAGGATCGTTTTCGTTTGGTTTATTAATTATTGAAGAAAATATGAGAATTATAATAAAATGCGGGTTCATTTGATTTGTAATGAGACTGGGACGGGGACCTAGTTTCAAATTGAGGACACCGATTAGATTTGCAGGCAAATCATTTAATTTTTAAATATCACCAAAAACCTTTCCAAATTAAATCACCGAGTAAATTTGTTTTGTTTTGTATTTTTTGTTAGCTTTTTTTTGACTGATATTGTTACGTATCCGGTTTTGGTCGCTCGAAATCACATACGATACTAACGTATCTCAGATACCATATCCGTCTACCAGCCTACCACCCGAACGCGGCCAACCTAGTAACTGTATTTAAAAAGCAAAAATAATAATTAAAAGTTGCACATCCCAACCCATCATAAGACTTTTAAAACAAAATAAAATAATTTCTTCATTGTTTGTAAGTTTCACCATTCCACCAACCAACCAGTAATTAAACCATCATTCCAAAAAAAAATAGAATGAATAGAAAGGAACCGCTCTCCTTATAATTTTGTTTTATACTCGTAGTTTTGTATGAAAGATTTTACTCTTAGACCTAGTTTTTTTTTTATTTCTGATGGTAAAGAATTCCAAAAAACAAAACATAAGAATTCCATTTTGCAGAATGAATTTCATTTTGAAGTTTATTCAGTTTTCTGTTCCCAGCAGGATGGCACAACAATACGCACACAATTCACCAGAGGGTAGAAATGTTTTTTTTTTTTCTTGGAAAGGAATGGTTGCTTTTAATACGTTTCGTTAGTTTTCTTGCCTATGAGGGCTCCGGGGCATAGTTTCTAGGCAAAGTGTAAAATCTAAAAACGTTTGTATTGTGTAGAAACATAGGGTTTTGCATGTTTAGTGCGGTTGCTTAGGTTAGGACGAATAATATCTTGAGGCTCTCGAGACTGGGATAGATGATGGTTTAGTCTGAACAGACCATGTCAGACGTCCTTCGGTCGTCGCGCCAAGTTGTTTTTATTCTAAAGGCTTTGGTCAGACAAGGTAAATAGTAAACAACACGCGAAGTGCTGTTATGGACTTTGACATTGCTTAAGGTAGGAACTGACGGACTTGTTATTTTCCTTTGTTAAGTTAGAAAAATTGCGAACACAAAAATCTGTTAAGAAAATAAAATGTTTACAATAAGGTTAAACGAGACCTTTATGCGAAATAATCCTAAAGCACTTAATAGTAAATACGTAGGGAGTATCTATACTTAACTGTATGTACATGTTTCCTAGGAGAAATCTTCATACTGTCAATACTGCTTTTCAAAACAGCTTTAAACACTCCCGTGAAGTTGGCCCCCAAATTTTCAAAAAATTCATTTTTTTTAGATTTCTGAGTAGATTTGAAAGAGTTCTTGTCCAAAAATAGCAATAGTTCCCGTTAATTTTGGCCAGAAACAGAAAAAAACTATATTGCGTGCCAACTTAACGCGGCCCCCTTTTACTATGGAAAAGAGTTCTGATAACAAATTTCTGTTCTTGATGAAGAGTTTTTCCAATTCTAATTATGCAGAACTATTTCCAAAACCCATTGAGAACTCCAGAACTCTTCATCAAAAACAGAAATTTCTTATTAGAACTCTTTTTCATGACAAAAGGGGGGCCGCATGAAGTTGGCCCCCCCAATATATTTTTTTTCTGTTTCTGGCCAAAATTACCGGGAACAATTGCTATTTTTTGGGCAAGAACTTTAGAACTCTTTCAAATCTAACCAGAACTTTAAAAATAAAATCATTTTTTTTAAAATTTGGGGGCCAACTTCACGTGAGTGCTTTAAGCTCCATCGACCATAGAATATGATTTAAATAAAATATGTACCTACCTCTTATGCCAACATTTTCATTACCAAGAACTTATATATATTTGCTCTTCCTCAAAGTCCTTCCCCATAAAACACTCGTAGATATCAATAATTCCAATAAAAATTTACTTAATTCGGTTAAAATTTGTAAGCAATGTCTGGGTGTTGAAAATTTCCAAGTGAAAACACTTTGGTGTCAATCATTTCAAAGAGACATAAAGAAAGTAGATGTATGTATAAATAAGTCCCTGTATCACATGCGTGTGATACGAGAACCAATACAGCCATCCTTCATATCCCTCTCTATATAGCACCGCGCTCTTGGCTCTAGGATCAAACATTAACGTATAAGAATAAAGTGCATGAAAAACTTTTTACACACGACTCAACATGGAAAATGATAGAAGAGATTTCCGTGGTCTTTTCTTCAAAAATTATCATACCATACCATAACATTATTTTCTGCTTTTTTTTCGAGAAACTTTATTTTAAAACAAAGGATGTTTGATAATACCTATACGAATATGCTGCTTGTGTGTTGCGTTGTGATGTGCTTCTACTAAAGTTCTGGGATACAGATGGAGGAATTCCATCAACAACACAACGCGTATAGTAATTTAAGCTCTCAAGGCACTCATTAGAGTCAAGCTAAATAAAAGTCCTTTACATTATTCAAGCCGTCACCGTACAGTGGGCCAAACTATAAGGTAAAGTAGGAAAAACCTACTTACTACTTTACTTTAGATGGCGCTCACAGCCCAGGATGGGCTACGGCCTAAGCCAACAAGCCCTCCCAGCCAGCTCTGTCCCTAGCTTCCAGTTTCGCACACCAAGTTGGTTGGTTGGTTAGTTGAGGTCGTTCTCCACTTGTGTGCGCCATCACCTGTTATGGGTTCTTCCTCAGCTGCGTACACCATTAGAGGGCTCATCGACCAGGTGCGTTGCTGTCCATACGCTCCACGTGCCCCAGCCATCTCAGCCAATGCATTTCAGCTTTCTGACCAGGTCAACGTCGCTGTATAGCCCGTATAGCTCATCGTTGAACCTTCTCCTCCACACTACTTCAATACACATCGGACCGAAAATCACACGAAGAATCTTCCTCTCAAAGCACTCTAGCAGACTTTCATACTACTTTTTCAATGATACTTTTTCCATGCGAATAGAGCAGGACTGGGATGATTACGGTCTTGTATAAAGTCTCCTTGGTTCCCTGCTCTGAGAGAGGGCCTTACTACTTAAATGTCTTTTTAGACTGAAGAAACAGAGTTTGGCAAGAGTAATTCTTCATTATGATCTCTGCACAGTGGAGCTCAGGTAGACAAAGTCCTTAACAATTTCGAAATTATATCTGTCCATCGTGATATTTTGCTCGAGTCGACGATGTTGAGATTCCTTTCTCGATGCCAACATATACTTCGTCTTGGCCTCATTAACAGCCAATCCCAATTTAGCCGCCTCCTATTCAATGCTCGCAAATGTGCCTGTCACAGCTCGCTTCCTTCTGCCGAGAATGTCTATGTCGTCTCCATACGCAAGCAATTGAACGGACTTTTGATCAATTGTACCGCTGGTGTTGGCTTACGCGTTGCGTACAATTGTTTCAAAAACGATTTAACAGGTTGCATGATGACGCGTCGCCTTGCCTCAATACTTTCTCAACATCAAAGGAATCGGTGCTGTTCTTTTCGATTTCGATGGAGCAGCGAGATTTCTCTATCGTCATCCTGCACAAGCGGAGTTTGGCAGGAATGCCGAGACATGACATGGCTCTGTATAATTCGTCCCTTTTCATGCTATCATACGCAACTTTAAAATCAATAAAGAGGTTGTGTGTATCGATCTGGAATGCCTGGGTTTTTTTCTAAAATCTGTCGGAGTGTGAACGTTTGATCGACTGTTGACTTGCCTGGCCTAAAACCACACTGATAGGAGCCAATCAGATCGTTGACAAAAGGTTTTTAGCGGTCACACACGATAGCTGACAAGATTTTATAAGCGACGTTTGGGAGACTATTTATTCCTTTGTAGTTGGTGCATTTCCGAGCATCTCCTTTAGGAAAAGAAGAACTTAAGGAAATTTATTATAATTTTGTTCAAGTTTTACTCATGAATAAAAATCCACGTATCTTGCTTTGTATATAGATAAGGTGACGACACAAAATTGAAAACTTTTAATAACATACCTAATAATAGAATATCTCTTTAACATT
Organism: Melangyna quadrimaculata; assembly: GCA_949320155.1. Lineage (NCBI taxonomy): Eukaryota > Metazoa > Arthropoda > Insecta > Diptera > Syrphidae > Melangyna > Melangyna quadrimaculata. Next base: position 375,161,546 of record OX439483.1, read on the forward strand.
TAAAGTGGATGACTTTAATGATATATTTATATTTAATTTCGAATATAAAAACTAGGTGTCCAAAGTGCCTGCCCTGAGTAATGCTCAATTTTACAATGGAAGGGTTGGACAACAAACCAACGAATCTTTAGGTCCGATCTTTTACTTGGTGCACAGAAAATCACAAACTGTCAGATTTTGGAGAGCAACGTTGAAATATTCTTAAAAATATCAAAACTGTCAACTGTGAAAAAGTACGGGAACGCAAATTCAATCAAATTCCTTAATTCCTAATGTGCCATACAAGTACGGCACGATGTTTGGTTTTCATTCTTTTACTCTCAAAATTACATTATGCTGTGCTGTGATTTTCTGCCCTAAGAAATTTCTCGGTCAGAAAATCACAGATAGGGGAAATTATTTACTCTCTCTTGAGCTTTGTATTTTGTCAAAAATGCTTAATTTTTGAGTACGGGAACGGCTTTGGACTGAAAAACAGAGAATAGCACAGAAAATCACAGAAATTTAAAGTAAAGGAACGGACTTGATAACCATGTCGTGAACTCATACAATTATCGCTTTTTCGTTTACGCGTGAACGGGCTCGTGAAGTTGAGTGAATAAAAAAGTGGGGAGTTTTCGTTCACGGGCAATTCACGAGCAACATGTACGGAAACTCTGGGTGAAGCTTTGCGTAGCTTACTTCAAGACGGTAAGTTACACTAACAATACCATGTTGTATATTTTCGTAAGGCCAGAAATCCCTTCTTTTATTTTATTTTCAAATAAAGCTCATTTAATTAACTCTTTTGAAATATAAATTTTCAAACTTAAAATTAAGAAAAAAAAAAAAATACCTATTGTTTTTGTTGAAGTTGACTTCTTTATTTTTTAACATGTTAAAAAGTAAAACACCATATGGTTTTTCAATGTTTAACTAAGAATCTAAAAGAGCACTGCCTTTTGAGAACAAAAATGGTATTTAATGACTTTGAAAAAACAAATATAGTCTTTTTATTTATTATTGCTTTTTTAATTAATTAATTTTTATTTTTTTTAAAACTCTTCATTAAAAGAACTTTATTTAAAATAAAATAAAATAAAATAAAATAAAATAAAATAAAATAAAATAAAATAATGGATAACTGGTTAAACAAAAATATATAAGAAGGCGTTTTAAGTGTTACCGTTTTTCTTTAATAATTTGTTTTTGTTTTAAGTTATTTCTTATGAAAATTGTCATTCCCGTCTAAGCGGGGGAGGGAATAGAACTCCCTCCCATTCTCGACCCAACCTAGCTTTCAACTAAACTTAAGCTTTTTGTCACACCTTAGGTGAAACACCCTGTATAGTTCTTTTTACCCTTACAGTACAGACCCTTTTATATATTTTTCGCTACAAGAAACTTTGTAAGTGAATTTGAGAAATAAACATCATTGTAAAGTTTTTCTTTCTATTTCTATCCTGGTTTTAAGATATTTGTCACCAGAGTCTTTGATGTAAGGTGTGAGGACAAAAGGGGAAACGAAAATTTCAGAGAACAGCTCGCAGTTCATCTGTCAGTTGGCAGGCATTTATTTAATTAAATACTCTCAAAGCAAAATATTTATTTACTTTACTTTATTTTGTATTTTTTATATACATATTTTTTTAAATTTTATATTTTGTCTTGTTATAATTTTTTTTTTTTTTCGTTTGCGAGAATAAATTAAATTTTAAAGGATTCTTTTAATCAATTGCTCTGGTAATTGAATTTAAATGGATCATCAATGTTGATGTAAGTATGAGTATGAGTAGCTATCTCTTCGCCCCTACCCACGAGTACTTATGAAACACGAGATGTATACGTATACAATAGTAGGGATGAATGCCTTGCCTACCCTTGTTGAAAGAGTAAATCACATTAATTGACTTGTTTACGTTTTTTCAGGCCATTAACTGTGATATGCGAGGGAGTCATTGCGCCAACGGCATATTCAACAAAAAGTAGATAGGTCCTCGCAAAAGGATCTCTGATGATGGAAAAGAAATAAATATCGATGACATTAAGCATACTTTGTATTGAATTATTTACATCTTTCATGTTTTTTTTTTTGAGGAGGCTTTACAATACGAATGAACGGTAATTGGCATCGTGTTTTTTATACTGCTGTATTTTTGTTTCTCTGATATTCATAAATGAAACCAAATGAAATCAGAAGATTTTGATATATGAGAGCGATGAAAAGAAAATTTTGTGTTTCTTTAAATCACGGCAAATCTGGTTCAAGTTCAATATAAAATGATTTAAATTGAAAATTTATTTGGCTACGTAGTAGCCCGTAGCGTAATGGTAAGTGCGATGGACTGTCACACTGGAGGTCTGGGTTCACTTCCCAACCTCGTCCACCGAAAAACTAAAAAGTTTTTTTCAGGGCTACTGCCTTTTGCGAGGAATTGACAAATCCTCCAAGAGTATCATTTGTCATGAATAAGTGCTTCTCGTCTAGCCTTTTGGATTCGGCATACAATTGTAGGTCCCTTCCATGCTTGCGAGTTGTTAGTCACTAGGTCCTGGTTCTTCACGAGCCGTTGCGCCACCCAATTTTTTTTTTTTTATTTATTTGGCTACATATGTACATATAATGTAATTCAATCTCTATAGGCCAACAATTGATATATGTATGTATGAACTGTACATCACTATACACACATTCACACGTCTTGTTGTATGTCGAGCTAGATCCTAATTGGGTTGAAGGATTGTCTTCAAATTTGGTGTAAGGCATTTTTATGTAATTCTCTAGAGGCGATTCAATTCAAATTTTTGTTTTTGCTCATCTAAAACGGATAGAAGTTATCCTCAAGATTTGATCCTTCAGGCAGGTGGGTTCGCCATCGCCGTCGGTGCAGCTTGGCGTCTGGGTGACATCTCGGCCTCGTAAAAATAATTATTTGCGAAGCAACAAAAAGCCCGGGGTACGGATTTACTGATGACGAACATCAGTAAATCCGTATAAGGACGTATCCGTATATAAGGACAACGAATTTTTGATCTGTATGTGGGTATTGTGCCAACCATCCCGGTATGATGGGATGGACGGGGCATGCGGAAGATGAAAATCTGCGTTATTTACAGCTACCGCGAACAAAAGCAGCGTTATTTGGATGTGGATTCGCCGTTGGAGGCAGACTGAGGCAAAAACTCTTGAATCCAAACTTTATGAACGAACGTCTAATGACAATTCGTAACAAGGATAAATTGGCATGCATTCCGCATATGAGAAGAAAGATGAAGACACCAAAGATGAGTTATAAAGAGCTCCTGAAGAAAACGTTCAAGCATTCCTAGTGCAGACGTTTTTGGTGATATTGTCATAAGGCATAATCTGCACTAAACAACCTCCGGCACCTCAATATGCACAAGGGGACCTGATTGCTCATATTTCGATCGACGCAATGCACCAAGCCAGTATCATGGTTGTCCGAATGTTCCAAGGGGCCAACGTTGACTCGGGCCACTACCGTGTTGTAGTCAAGGTACAGCTGCGAATATTTCATACACAGCCAACAAACTGAGCAAGTTTGACGTCAGACGGCTAAAATCGGAAGAGATTTCCAGGTCCTTCTCCGATCGGGTCTCGAATAACCTATGGCGCTAGCAACCAAGTGTTTGCGAACTTGTGTCAACATTGTCAAGAAGCCATCAGAGATTCCGCATCTGATTTACTGGGTGTCGCTTGATCACCACAACGACTATAGTGCCGGCAAGCACATGAAGCTAAGCAGGAGATATAGAAAGTGACACTGCATTTAAAAACCAGAATTTCTCACAACCACGACCTGTACGATCAGAAGAAGAAATTGGAATGCTGACTTTTCAGAAATAAAAAAAAAGAACGATGAGAAGCACGTGATCGAGAAGATGGAGGAATGTAATTACAGAAATGAGATTTGGAAGTTTTACCAAAAGGTAAACAAAAAAGAAGGGCCGAACAGATTTCTGCTTGGACGCAGCACGCAGCAAGGGAAAACCATTGCGAACTTCATAAGGGCGATAACGAATCTAATTCCGCATTCAGACAGATTGCACTCTTCAACCTAGAGGTTGAAGGTCAACAGGACCATCTACCCGATCCAGACAAAGTAAAGATAGGAATATCAAACATTAAGTCCCAGAAAGCCGCTAGAGCTTAAGGCCTTGCTGCCGAGTTATAATTCACTCACAGCAGCAGGCAATGACGGTTAGGATTATGCACCATAGCTTAGCTGGAAAATCTGGTAAAAGGGAATCATGCCCGATTGATGAAACCTCAACATTGTTTCCCCAATTCTCAAGAAATCTCAAGGATCTCAAAAACTTCAAATCAATACTCTCCACCCTTTAAGTGATGTCCAGGCCACGTATGATACGAACTTGATATAAAGAGGAGCTAAATAAAGCAATGTCTAGTTTGGGCATCACTGGCTTACTCGTCTGTTGGTGCAAGATAACGATGGAGAACTCAAGATGCTGCTTATAAATCCTCTTCAACTTTCCCCTACGCTCGTGGTGTGTTAAAACACTATATCGGTAAGGGTAGTCATCCCGTAACACCTTTTGTATGCGCAAAATATATACAAAGTAAATAAATTTCGACAAGGACCTCACCAACAATTCAAAAAAGAATTTCGGCAAGTCGAGCCGACGTCGACGCCCTTCATCATTTCGGTACTACTTCGTTTGATCTCTGCACTGATGTCATTTTGCGAGGTAAGTGGAGCCCAGGTAGACAAAGTTATATCTGTCAACCGTGAGTTACTGTATGCTCCTAACCAGTTCATCTCCCGCTGATTTTAATAGTTGGGCTAGAAGCCCAGCCACACCAGCAGCCTTGTACGACTTAAGTTTGGATATTGCCCGCTGCACTTCGGTTAAGTCGGCTGGACGGAACTGTGTGCTATCGTCGTTCAAGTTGAATGGAGTGTTCTGCCTACTAGCGGTATCTTGGCTGTCTTTGCCGTTAAGCAGTATGGAGAAGTTTTCTCTCCAGATCCTCAGCACTGAATGTGTATCTATTACCATATGCCCACTCTCATCCCGGTAGACTTCCGTTCTGGCATTGCTTCCTTCAGTGGATCGATTCACCCTTTGATAACATTTTTGAACATCACCTCTGCCACTTCAACCCTAAATAGACTCGACCCGCTTCTCGTGCTCTATTTTTTTTATTTGCCCCCAGAAGTCAGCGTTCCTCTTTTCTTTTCAGCCCGTAAAGCTCCCGAGCTGCTCTCTTAGCAGCTCTTGCTCGAGTCTGCAGCGTTGCCTGGTAGGCCTTGACCCTAGCTGCATGTGCCAGCCGGCACTCTTCATCGAACCAGGGATTTCGTTGTGGTCGCCTAGTGAAACCCAGCACATCAGAGGCGCCACTTCTGATGGCTTGTTGTCAGTTTTTCCACTGGTTTTCTGCACTTGATGCTGGTGGCGGACTTCCTGAGAGATTAAGAATTAAAAGTTACGTGATCAGCAAAATTCTATCGGTCTCTTGCGATTTTATCTTCTTGAAATCCAACCTTTTCACAGCATCTGCTCTGCTCATTGTCTAGCTACCACCAGGAAGTGATCCAAGTCAATGTTGAGGTGTGTGAAACAGATGCTTGAGATGATGAAATTTCGCTCAGCCCAAATTCTGCCAGCCTGTATCCGTTGCCGGAAGTTTCGTCGTGAAGGCTGTGCCATCCGACTATCGAACCAAAGATGCCGTCCTTTCCGAATCTTGCATTGAAGTCACCAAGAATGATCTTCACGTCGTACTTCGGGCACATATCGTAATTCGTAAGTTGTCTCCAGGATATCGTAGAATGCTTAGTGTTGCTATTTTCTTTTGCCCAACCAACACTCGCGTTTATAAGTCTAGCAAGTCCAGATGGACGAGACCAGTTCCCGATGGCTACTAATTGGAGGTAAAATAAGCACAGTTGGTAAGTAGTCACGCGTTACGGAATTGAGCATTGCCAAGTTGATACCAATCAGAGCTTTCCCACATCGTACAGCACCCAGCCATTCATGCAAAACACTACCCTGTATAATAAAATACCATCTTTTGTTATGATTATGAATTCAAAACATATTAATTCTTAAATATTGTTTTTGAAACACCAAGGGAAAACAGAACCAATATATTTTATTTTTCTATAAGGGCCAATCTTGAAGTCGGGATCATAAATCATTTTATTTTATTCGCGAAAACCAAAAGAATTGGCTAGAAAATTTTACCAAATTAAATATTCCCAATACCCAATGAGCTTCTTCAGGTAAATTTAATTTAGTGTTAACAAGTCAAATACCATGAATAGATGGATAATTATCCAATGCTCTCAGGCATTAACAAAGTTCAACTTGCCATGAAGCGAACAAAGCTGTATAATGCGCAAATTTTGCTGTAAGCGGCGAATGTTAATAATTAAGCTTTAATCATATTAAGACGAACAACACAACAAGGATATGAAGTTAACATGGCAAGCAAGCATCTTTGCCTTTAGGCCATATACAATCACACTCACAAAGAAGGATATCAAAATATGGGGAGCGAACAGAAACAGGATATGTGGAATGTGTGGATGAGGGCGTTAGTTGTTTCAATAAGTTTCACCATCATCACCAGCCGCAGATAGAGTGTATGTACATTTTACCGAGAGAGCAGAAGGCACTTTACTTTGAACTGGGAATAGTTTCAAAAGGTAAGAAGGTCAGTTTGGTTTAAGTATATACAAAAGTTACTCCACGAAACTGAAACTAAAGTGGTACAAAACGTTACGGTGAATGCTTTCATTTCATTTGTCGGTCGGTTGTTCCAGACACGCACTTAACAATTCCATGTGTCACTTGGCTGATTTGCAAAAGAACAACATAATTGAATGTAAAACCAAAATGAGGTTCCTTGGAAATCTTTTATTTTAACTTACGCTCGTGGGATGGAGTGTTATACAGAAGCCAGCACTTAAAACCGTAGAATTATCTTCAGCACAGACAGACAGAAGGTTAGCTATACTATAGCTATACTATAGGCTATAGGTCCCTTAAGCCCAAAGGCTGTCTTGCTATATTAACTAGGATTCCTTGTAGCTTCTATATGTATGTTCCTACATTTTACATGAATATTGTACAATGACATACATATGTATATTTTTTTGGTATTAAGTAATGGCTTAGAAGAGTGCTTTTTGGAATTAGGTAGATACTGTTTTGTTTGATGTAGGTATAAGATATTAATTTACGAAAAAAAGTATAAGTGCTGCTCAAAATTCCATCATAAAAGCGTGAATATTACTTTAAAACAATGTATAATTTCTCATGTCACCATAAATTACATAAGGAAAATGAAAAGTGCATGTTTGAAAAGCTACGAAGGTTCCTTTCTCCCATAGTCCTCGATGTAGAACAAAGACGGCAAATTAAGGTACCTGGAATGTCTGAACCTTTCCATCTGGATTCTTAAGAAGATAACACTTTCTCTTACATAGTTTTTATTTAATATGTAAAAGGCGAAGCGTTTGTCTCTTTTATGAAAGATTATCTGTTTACAAACATCGACAGACATGCAAATGGAGAATGTGGAGTACACAAAATGTGGGACTCTCTGCAAGAAACCTGCCTGCGGGAAGCGAAATCACTGCTAGGAATTGTCAGAGCACACTACGAACACGACAAAGAAGCATGATGATGGAATGATGAAGCCAAAGCAGTAATGACTAGGAAAAAACGGCTTTTAAAGCTTGGTCAACTTGCACGTTGTATGAAAGAAGCAAAGAAAACGTGTGCCCAACTTCAAGCAGGGAGCACGAAGAGTATGTATCGGGAGCTGGAGGAAATATCTGCAACGGCTGCTAATGCAAACCAAGCTATTAAGGAACTGCGACAAGCCAACATGAACAAGGGCGCAACTAATTTCAAAATCGCTGCACAGAGAAGGCAAAATGCTCAGGAGATCCTTTCACCAAAATTCATTAACAAGAAGTTAGTGATGCGGTGAAAAACTCGAAAAAGGGAACAGCAATTGGACCAGACGAGATACCCTCTGAGTTCTGGAAAAAGATGGAAGACATCGGGTCAAGATGGCTCATGACTCTCATCTCCAAACTTATTTGCGGCGACCAATCTACAAGCGGAAGGGTGATACACGAAATTGAGACAGCTACCGTTCGATCAAGCTGATGTCACACACCATAAAGATCGTTGAGCGTATATTGGATGGCCGCCTACGAAAAATAATACGGCTATCTGACGATGACGACCAGTTCTGGTTTGTTTCGGATAAATCAACCACAGATGCTATTCAGAGTGTAAGAATCAGAATGGAAAAATATCGGGATTCCTCGAGAGATTTGCACATTGTATTGGTTGATTCTGAAAAAGCATTCGACAGACAACCACGAGATCAGATATGGGTTGCGCTTAGGTAACGAGGAGTTCCGGAAGGCTACGTGCGGATGATCATGGACATGGACGAGCAAGTTAAAACAAAGTCAAGATGCCCCGCAGGAATCACCGAAGAGTTCCCAATTAGAGTGGGGAAGCGCCTTGAATCCTTTGCTCTTTATTTTTGTCCTTGACTTTCTGCTTGAGAATAACGTGACGGACCTCAGTTATTCTTTGCTGAAGATAGAGCTATCTTAAGTGAAGATCCTGTGTCCTTGCAACGAGCACTTGATGTATGGGTGGATGTTCTGGAGGGAAACGGATACCGCATCAGCGCGAAAAAGACCGAATACCTATGCTGTCTATTTTCTGATCCACTCAGGCCTGTTCCAGACATCTATTTGAATGGTACAGTGCTTCCCAAGTGCGAAAAGTTTACATATCTTGGATATGTGATCAAAAGCGAAGGATCTTGTAATGACGACATCAAACAACGCGTAAGCGTAAAGTGTATGAGGTGGGGTGAAAACTCTGCCATCTTCTGTGACCGAAAAATGCCCCTTAACCTGAAAGTAAAGCTCTACACGGCCGTTATTCAGCCAGCGCTTACATACGGTTCACGTGTTGGACAATGTTCAAGAAGTATGAGAGTAAATTGACGGCAGCTGAAATGAAGATGCTTCGCATGACAGCAGGAGTGACAAAGCATGATCGAATAAGAAGCAAGAGAATCCGAGGAAGCATACACGTCAAAAATACCATCTTGGACAAAATACAGCAGGATCAACTTAGCTGTTACTGTCATGCACAAAAAAGATGCCATGAGAACCCAGTTCAAGAGGCAATAGCACAAGACTTTCCAACACTATCGCGGAAGAAAGGCAGGCACAAAAACTCCTGAATAAAACAAATCCAACGACACCTGCATTTAGTTGGCCTCAGAGATCGAACAATCCCATGAGATCAACCCGGCGAAGCCCACAAATGGAACCTTAGGTGAAGCAGTTGAGTGGGAGACTTGTGTACCCCCTCGAGATCATGACAATCGGTTAAATGAAGAAGAAGTTACTGGGACACCCTGTATATACATATACTCATACACATATTTATACATTCATGATCAGTTAACCACATATCAAAATTAGCTGTGTGACGGAAATTATTTAGTTTATTATTTAATCGTTTTTCGACCTCTTAACACACCACCAATGTTAAGGGATCGCGAGCATCAATTTTATGCAGAAAGCAGTTTTAGGATTATTTAATTTGTAAAAATATACAAATATTGGCTTTTAAATATTATTTTTGATGTCAAAATCATCAATTTGTCAGAATAAAAATGGGTATTGTTTTCAAGGTTTTAAACTGCAATTCGTAAATGTATGTAGTAGCCCGTAGCGTAATGTTTAGTGCGTTCGACTGTCACGCTGGAGGTCTGGGTTCGCTTCCCAGCCTCGTCCACCTGAAAACTAAAAAAAAAAATTTTTCAGGGCTACTGGCTCTTGCGAGGAATTTACAAATCCTCCAAGCGTATCACTTGTCACGACTAAGTGCTTCTCGTCTAGCCGTTCGGATTAGGCATACAATTGTAGGTCCCTTCCATTCCTGCCGACACGCGCACAGAGGAATGGTTGCGAGTTATTAGTCACTAGGCCCTGGTTCTTTACGAGCCGTTGTGCCACCCAATTTTTTTATTTTTTATTTTTTTTTTTAATGTATCATGGTGGGTCTTTTTGTTCTTTTACTTGTGATCGGCCACGATCCCGTATAGACATTTCCGTAAAACTGAATGTGAATTATAAAATCATAGAAAGAGGCATACTAATAACTCACCACGTCACCTAGCCAGTGATGGCTTTTGTAGATATAGTACAGGGGCGTGGAATGTATAAAACGGTATTTGTTTGGATTTTATACCAAATAATGTAATCTGGGGTGGAATTGGCTAATCTGATTTGATTATCAGTATTAGCTGCTTTAATCAATTCTATAGACAAAGATAGAGAAAGCAATCGTCAAAACGACAATGAAAAATTTTAGAATCAACTATCAGATTAGCCGATTCCACCCCTGGTTTTAGAACTTAAATGCGATTAATCAAACGGTGCGGCAGCGGTACGATAATTCTGGATCGCTTGAATGCAATTTAATAACGGGCGGTACTTGACTGCTGATTCAAGATTGGTTGAATGCAACTTAATAAACAGGACATACTTGGGCTGATTGTATGGAGAGCATGCTCATAATGCAAAATTGATATTAGCGGTTTCTTGGAAAAAAAATTGTTTCCTACAAAGTTGACATGACTGTCAATCAATCCACAAAGATTTTAAGGTCGGAGTGGTTATAGGCTGAAAGAGAATAAGCGGTTAAAGTTGTGTTTTCAGTAAATAGAAATTCGCTGCGAAATTGCTAGAGCACCACCGATCCTTCAATTTACTGAAACCACAACTTTATCCGCTTTTTCTGTATCAGCCTATAACCTCGCTCACCTTCAAAACCCAACGGATTAATAGACAGTTATCTATGTAAATTTTGCAGGAAACATTTTTTGTTGCCGTTCTAGCGACTTTGTCGCTAGATCTAGCGACATTTCAATTTCTTCCGCGACAAAAAATATTTTTATGTCGCTAGATTATTTCTAGCGACTTTTGAAGGTAAGAATTTGTGAGTTTCGACACGCAAATACTTCTTTTTATTATGAAATACCCCCGTGATTTTTCATTCCTCGCATTAACGTTTATTTGAAATTTTATATTTCCATTAATTGGATACTGAAATTCACTACACACAGGCACACACACATCAAAACATATGCAAAGTGTAAGGCGAGTGACCGCAGTGCTTTAAGCAATTCATCTGTTGTAAATTGATTATATTCCTAAGGTCTTTTGTAAATTTAAGGCTAAGGTTAATTAAAGTTATTCAAAGAGAATATTTCTTAACACTTATTTATCAATTTTTGTCTAGCGACTTCTAGCGACTTTTTGGCCCCCTAATTTCAGCCAATCTAGCGACTTTTGGAGGTTGGTCTAGCGACATCTCATTTCAGCTTGCGGCAACATTACTCCCCATAGATACAACCGGCCAAAGTGTGAGGCGGTGCCATGCCAGGTAGAGGTGTAATGCATCATTACCTAAAAAAGTTTTTGTTTATTACTTGTCCACCCTTAAATGTACACACTTCTATTCATACAAAATACTAAATACCTGATTACAGCTTTTCGACTGTCATAAATTGGTTGATAGCAATTTTTATTTGAAATCACTATTTACTTGTTTCACTCCTGGCGCTTTTTATTAACCGCTATAACTTAAAGCTTTTAATTTTGTATTCCCTAAAAATTCAGAACTGTTTTTAATAATAGTTTAAATAATATTTTCTGTTTATAAGTTTCCTAATAGAAATGTAAATCTCTTCCTGTATTATTATTTATTCAGCAATACCTCTTCAGCTGGTATAGTGTCATTGACAGAATATGACACTCAGCAATGCCAACAACCAACATAATATACCTTAGTCCATATCTAACCCACCAATCCGGCACCATCCGTAAAAGTAATCAACCAGAAAATAAATTAAAAGTAAACACTAAACAACAGCGCTACTTTACAATTGCAACGCGGAAATATACTAAACAAAGCCGAACAAGAGGAACATGTGGCCATTTGATAAAGGAAAAAAAATAAACCCCTACAAAAACTAGGGGAACATATTACACATTCGTGAGAGGACATTAATGAAACGAAATAAAGGAAAAAATAAGACGACGACACGATGAAACGAATCATAAATAAACAAGGCAAGGAAAAACGAAAATTAAACAAAGACAAACACATTCAGAACAGAAGCACTTTTCCTTCTAGAGTTTTTAGAGGCACATACGTAACTACGTCTTGCCTTTGTCATGGTTGCCACCAGAGGAAAGTTTGGTTTTTTTTTTTCAATTCACAAATATCAGCGGAAAATTATGGATATGTATTTTATTTTTGAAATCTATTCAAAATATGACTGTGGCTCTTTTTTCCTCAAAAACTTTGAAAGTTTGCCAAATGCACATTAGGGTGGATCAAATTAAACAAAGTTGCTTTAATTTTGATGATACCATGAACAATATTGATTACTTGTCTATTAAAAGTCTTGAACGGTTAGGAAGTTATGCATTTTCTCAAATAATTTGTATGGAAAAAAATGGAATAGTGATGAAAGTATGAGGGAATTCTAAAAAAAGTTAACATGTTTTATCCCATTGTTTTCAGAATTTTTTTAAGCTACATGCAACGAATTTTTCTTGGTATCATCAGAATAGAACGAATAAGCCCAATTTGACACACCCTATGGAACACGCATAAGACTTTGTTAAGAAGCTATCCGGTTCCCTCAACACGGAATGTCCAGGGTTAAAGTTTTTTGTTCGCTATCACTTGTCAATTGCCATTACACATTTTTTAATATAAATGGTGGGCCAACTGCAAGTTTCTTTTTAAAAATGCAATAAAATGGACAAAATTAAATTAGCAAGAGCAAACGTGCCATTAATTATGGAACCAAACGTCTTTCAAGTGGCTGCCTCGACTAGCTTCGCAGTAGCGCATTCAGTCACTCCAATTTTCCACGCCCTTGGTGATGGTTTGGGCTGTAGCTCACGAATTGCTTGAATGATATTGGCCTTAAGTGCTTGAATCTTTTCCAAATTGTTGGCATAACATCGGTTTATCACGGTTTCCCACAAAAAAAAATCCAAAGGGGTCAAATCCCATCTCTGAGTCGGCCAATTGACATCGCCAAGACGGCTGATAAAAATCCTTACGTAAAAACGACGAAAAACTTCATTTATTCAACGGTTTTATAATTTAAATTCAGCTAATGATAGACTTCGTTGACTAAATGATTAGTCCATCAATCCTTTATGAAGCTGTTCATCAAATAACGAATTTTTATTGAGTCAATGAAATATTTTCATTGGTCAACTTTAAAGTCCATTAACGAAATTTTTTGTTGAGGCAATGAATTTATTTCATCAAATAACATAAAATGTATTTGTTATTCAATAATTTATTCGTTAAGTCAGCGAATTTATACTTTCTATTTTGCGTTTTATTATTCTTGTTCATTTTATGTGAACAAATCTATCAATGAACGAAACAAAAATGACATGTTGACAAGACGCCTGACATTAACAAATGATGATTCCCATTTGGAACACTCAAGAAACTGTGCAGCTCGTTCTTTTTCAGTTGTGTTTTTTCATTCATATGGATTTTTCGACAAGAATCAACTGTGAACTAAAACAAAACGGTTTTAAATTCGATAAAGTTATTTTACATTAAACAACGACAATTTTGATCATTGTATGAACTTTTTCGTTCAGGCATCGTAAAGTACCAACCTATTTTCATGAAAAACATTCGTTCCATTTAAGTGAATTTAGAGTAGTGCTGGCCACGAGACGAGAACAGTTTCGGTCTCGGTCTCGCATGACGAGACCGGTGCGCAAATCCTGCATGAACCATAGGTCATCCAAATCCATGTCTTCTATTTTAGAAAAGTCGGTTAACATGGCTCTGTAACGCCCACCGTTGACCGAAATGTTGTTCCCAGCCTCATTTTCGAAGAAAAATGGTCTAATGATGCCACCATTCCACAATCTACACCAAACTGTCACTCTCTGTGGATGCATTGGCTTCTCGACAGTAACGAGCAGGTTTTCTGAGCCCGAGATACGGCAATTTTGTTTGATATCGTAGCCATCGAGATAAAAATGCGCCTCGTCAGAAAAGATTTGCCTCACTCACTTTGGAAATAAGTTTTCAATATTTTCTAACGTTGTTCAAGCGTAAATTTTGAGCGGGAAACAGCTGTAAGTGTGAAAATAACCTATGATTAAAAATGAAACTACTAGATGGCCCATGCATTATATAGATATATGTGGTTTCTGGCCACCTATGCAGCACTTTAACTCCGTCTGGAGCATATAGGGCTGCAACAAAATCCTCCTTTCTTCCCGAATTGACGCAAGGTGCCTTAGCTGTGACCACATTTAAACGTTCTAAGACCTAGCTTCCACTAATACAGTTGACCTCCATGGCTTACTACGTACGGTAACGCGATATTAGAATTCACCATGTTATGGGTACCTATTGGGAACTGCTCTGGAATTGGTGTTTTCAAGGATGTGATTAATAAAGCACCAAGCCTTGGCTCGACAGGCAAACAAGTCCCTTGGATGATCGAGCAAATACATAAACAAGACCTCCCACTAAGGGCATACAGACGTTTTTTGTAGCCGTTGACGTTTCAGGATAGGCTCGTTCGCTAGGAGACTTTCAGCAGACTTCTATGCCGTTGACCACCACGAGCAGTTCATACGTCTTTAGGGATATTTTCTCCAACCCAAGTACAAGTAAAAATTTAGATATGAGCAACTGCTGACAAGCTTCGTCCGTCGTTTTTCCCAAAAGAATAAAAACTACAACTAATATAATTATGACCCTGAATTTTGCAGACAATTTGAATATCATACTTTAAATTTTGACCAGCAATGCAGCATTCTCTTAAAATGTTTCGATTTAAACAAATTAAGCGATATTTAAATTGCCAAGTTTTAAATAAAATAAAGATTTAAGATTTTAAATATTCATTCAGATTTCTACAAAAGTGGGAACCCTGCGTTCTTAAAAGTAAATATAGGTTGTTTTATTTTATTTTACTTATATTATTTTTTTTATACTGCTATGATACCTCAGACACAAAAATTGAGCTGAAATAAGCAGCTAGCAGCACATCGCAGAAGGTATGCATTTCAGTCACAAACCGAGAGGATCTCATTAAAATCCATGAATGTTGAACAAGGATATTTTCCATCTTTTTAGCTTGGTATGGTAATTGTTTCGAGGAATTCATTAGAGTTTTTGTTTTGTCCTACAAGAAATGTTAAATCATAAATAAAACAGATTCTTACGTGCGGAATATAAACATACATATACCTACACTTACTACATAAACGGAAAGGTATGGATGGATTCGTAAATAAAATAGAATTAGGGGTTTTGAACAAACTAGAAATTAGAAAGACGAAAAAATGGATATCGCAATTATTGCATCGCTGTTCATTTATTTACGTTGTGAATAAAGGCAAGCCGCACTCAACTTCAGCGGAACTACACTTCACGACGCGCAAAACATTATTTATATGAAATTGTTTGATCTATATCGCACTAAGTAGGGCTGGCCACGAGACGAGAAAAGTCTCGCTCTCGATCTCGGTCTCGCATGACGAGACTGCCTTTTCAGCAACCGAGACGAGACCAAGAAGAGACTGTATGTTTGGACCGAAATCTAAGGAGTCTAATTAATTAAAAAATCCAATTTCAGTTAAATATTTATATTTTCTTCTGCACATATTTAAACTATAATCGAAAATATTTCGTTCCAATAATCAACAGGTTGTCCGGAAATCGTATTTTTCATAGACGAGACCGAGACGAGACTAAATTACACGATACCGACACGAGACGAGACTGACAATTTTCGATTTTAACGAGACCGAGACGAGACTTACAAAAGTCTCGCAGAATTTCGTCTCGTGGCCAGCCCTAGCACTGATTTCATGATGAAATAACTCCCCAAATTCATCTATGAAATATATCCCCGAATTTGGAGACTTATTTCATTCTTCAATTTTATAAAAACATAAACATATAATACTTGTATTAATACATCACCCATCACTTTAAACGAATCACTTAAACATTAGCTTCAAAATTTATAATGGACAGTTTGTAAAAAAGTCCATATTTAAGAGAGAGGTTATCGATAGAAGGACGCATTTTAAAAATCCAATTTTTATGAAAATATATGATTTGACTATCCCTCTATTAATTTTGAGAAAGAAATGTATTCTAAGCCCAATTTTGAAAAACACATTTTTGAGACGCAACAGATCATTTGGGCCCATAGTGCGCCGCACTGCTGCGCTGCCGCGCGCCCCCCCCCCCACGGTCGGTGATCACGAATCACAAAATCGTCTATCAAATTATTATACTTTATGGTAAGACAATTCTTAAAGTTGGAGACCTATTACAAACCTTATTGGGGACTTATTTCATTGTTTTTTGGGGACTTATTTCATGCCTTTTTTGGAGATTTATTTCATTTTCGAATTTGGGTATTAATTTCATAATGCAATAAAGCCCCAATTTGGGGGGTTATTTCATTTTATTTGTTGGGGGGTAATTTTTCTCGGGGAGTTATTTCACGGTGTCAATCTTTTGTTTGTTCTAACTATCAACAACGATATAACCATTATTGAAATAATGAATTCCGCATCACTTTTCTTATTTTTAATAATTTCAATTGCTAATTGATAAATATTGAAATTTTCTTCTAATTATCAGATTTTTGAAAAATTGGTCATGACCCCAAATTTTTGCGTTTCAGTGCGATTTTATCTGACATAAAGGTTTATCGAAGTTATTTCCTGATCAGCAAATTTGACTCTATAAGGCCTTAGAGAAACACATTTGGCCCACATTGAGAAGCTCGAAAGGCTTTTAAGCAATCATTTTCAGATTTATTGGAAGTACTCAATTTATTTCGCTAAGGCCATATAGAACAAAACTACATTCAAACTTTGCAAATGTAGTAGTGTAGTTTTGTTCAAGTGTTTCGATAGGCACATCTAAAAACCCTTATAAAAGGCTTGTCGATGCCTAGGAGAAGCATTTTCGAAGCACAATGCAAAGCAAAATAAAAACAATTTTTTTTTTTTTCTTCTACATTTTCTCCTTTATTTTCATGCAAGTAATGATTTTCTTCTGAAATTGAATGTACAATAATTATTTATATCTGAAAAAAACACATTACTTACTTGATGGATTTTGCGGGATTTGAACCGAGGATGGTTGGGTTGAGAGTCGAGCACCTTATGTATTGAGCTAGCCTGGCATATGAAAAATGAGTGTCAAATTGGAACCACTTGAAACCGAAATTAGCTTCCTAAAAACTTCCTTGGGACTTCCTGATGAATTGAACTAATTTAAAAAATACAGGTGACCATTCGTCTGTTGCTTGCAAGGGAGTTTTGTTTACTTAATGTTATTTGTTTTTAATTTTTATTGTTTCCATGATTACTCATCAGAGAAAACATGGAAGTGGTCACACAAACATACATTTTGCGAGACAACAATAAAAATAAAAAAAATTAAAAAGAACGAAAGGCTTTGATTTGAGAAAAAATATAAAAAAACTCTTTTATGCTCCATAAAATATGTACATACTTTTCATTTTGTATACAAACCATTTACTGACAATTTTAATTTGTATCTATTTTAAAAACACTAGGTAATTTGCCAAATGAAAAAAACATAAACAATAACGACCATCTTAAAGTTTTTTCAACTGAAAGTAGCTATATAGTATAGATATTAAAAAACGTTTAAAATGTAATTAAAAAATTACTGAGTAATGAAAGCTTCATACTAAGATAATTTTTGAAAACATTCGAATTTCTTAACGTGACAATATTTTTTTAACGATGAAACAGAAACTATACTATGGTCACCTCGTTTGTGAATAATTCAGCCAGCAGTAGATTATTTTCACATCAATACTACTTTCCATGCGAAGTACCAGCTTTGAATGCTTTCTTGTTGAGTGTGCAACACTTCACTAGGACCAAATAATCGGAATTATTACTTCCCGCGCATGCGGCTGAGAGGATGATTAAAATTATGTTTGCATAACCACCTCTTCACATGTCTTATAGAAACAAATTAGGCTGACATCACTTCGCTGAGGCAAATTCATCGAAAAAAATGCTTTTCGCGCATGCGTCTGACAGAGCTCACACAATTATTATGCTTGTGTCGGGCTTGTGTTTGATGGGTTATAGAACCAAAATTGGATGTCATGCCTTAACAGAGTTACCACTGCGATCAAATTTCATTCGGAGGGAATCATTTTTATTGGTGGTATCCGGGGTATTATTTTTTTAATAAAAATAAAAACAAAAAGACAAACAAGAAATATGAATAAAGTTTATCTGTTTTTGTCAAATCATTTCTAATAAAAAATGATTAAATAATTTATATTTGTACTGCAATTCTGAATATAAATTACATAGTAATAGTTCCATGTAAAAAAAAATAAAGATTTTTTTTTCTTTTTTTTCAAGTGAATTAATTGTTTTTGTTTTTCCATATTTATCTCAATACAGAAAATAAATGTTTGTTCCGTTTTTGTTGTGCAAAATTTAAAAGATTAACCTTTACTCAATGAATCGGTTTAATTTAGATTTTCTAATTTTCCTATTTTTATTTTCATAAATAATTTGACCTGTGCTAACCCTCATTCGGCAGTAGAAACATACAGGCGCCGAACAGTACACAAGATAATGTTTGTATTGGGCTTTTCCTCAGGGGGCTTACACAAACAAAATAAATTGACATAATTCCACTAACAATTATGCTTCCAATAGACTTTTGTACAAATAAAAGCTTGTTTCAGGCCTTTGTTAGCTGGCCCTTCCAGAGCTCTTGGCAGTGCTTCCTAATGAAAGCTTTTTTTTTTTGCTTTTATTTCACATGCCTCTCAAAACTAATTTCTGGGAAGTCTTACGAAAACTATAACCAAATTGTAAATATTCAGGCTTGCAGAAAATTAAAGATTCTGCTTGTAATAGGTTTGAAGGAAGCTGTTTTCAGAAATATAGCTTCGAAAATTTGCAACTTCGATGTCCAAACTAAATACAAGCCTTGTAGAAATAATAACTTATAGAAATAAAAAAAAATTAACCTTATAGAGGAAAAATTGTTAGTTGGGGCCTTCGATAAAGCATTTAATAAATCAAATAAAAAAAATGGTTGTATGGCAGGTAGTGGGTATCTCCGTTTTTTATTGAGCTTAAAAAAATAAATTAACTATAAGTATAGAGATAGAAAGAATTGGGAGACCCACTTTTTTCACGTTCTCTATCGCATTGTTCTGTTTATGTTACGTAAGATTAATCAGCCCTATTCTGCTAAACGTTCACTTGAATGTTTCTGCTATCCGCCGGCCGGCGGCACCGAAGGGAAAAATGTTTATAATTTTAATACAAAATAAAACTTAAACAATTAGATTCTCTTTAGAAATCCAATAATAAATATTATTAAAGCCTTGCACTCGAAGGATAGAAGATTTCAAGAATTATTTTGAGGCAGATGTAAGAAATCATTTAGTCTAAGAAAGATAGGATCTGACCGGGAACAAATTATATAGACGCATTTAAAAAGGTGAAGAGAGGGGGAGGTGGGAGTTTATCAATCTGAAAATTTTGTTATAATACAATCTCATCATATGACACATGTTTTTAGGGTGCTTTTCAACGCTTATTCTAAAGAGACCAAAACTGAAAAGATGCATGTATCCTGTAGAAAGTGAACGTCCTTTTTATGGAATGATGACTTCTTTTTAAGTACAACAAGTCAAAAAATGGGATATAAATGGGATATTAATGAAATTTAGTATAAATGTTTTATTTGGCATGTTTACCAAGAATCAAAAGAGAACCTACACATATAAATGGTGAAAGGGTGTTTTTTTGAGGGCGAAATGTTAGTGTGTCATTATAACGATAACATATACGAAAAAGTTTTGAATAAGCAAAAGAGGAGATATAGGAACACCGTCTTCTCAGAAAGAAAAAGAGGGAGCATGAAAAGCGCGAGATCGAGGAGATTGAGGAACATCATAACAGGAATGAGGTTCGAAAGTTTTACCAAAAGTAAAAAGAAGCTCTCAGGGCTACAGGGCGAAAACCGAAGCCTGCAAGGGCGAGCAAGGCAACATCGTAGTAGACTCGTAGCCGATGGGCTCGTTGACGAGCCATTCACAGCAGCTGAAGATGACTTGGTTAGGAGTATGCACTAGCTCATCTGTTAAATATTGTCGGAGAAAAGCATGCCCGATGAATGGAATCTCACCATTGTTTGCCCGATCCACAAGAAAGGAGATCCTCTAAACGGTGCCAACTACAGCTGAATAAGCCTCCTTAACATCGCCTGCAAGATCTTCTCTGTCGTGTTATGTGAACGCCTGATTGGTCCATATCGGTGTGGCTTCAGACCAGGAAAGTCGACCAAATATTCACACTTCGGCAGATCTTGGAAAAAAAACAGAAACTTGAAATCGACACTCACCACATTTTCATCAATTTTGAGGCCGCGTATGACAGCATTTATAGCGACGAGCTATACTTAGCCCGTAACGTAATGGCTAGTGCGTTCGACGCTGGAGGTCTGGGTTCACTTCCCAGCCCCATCCACCTTAAAACTAAGAGGCTACTGCCTCTTGCCTGGAATTGACAAATCCTCCAAGAGTATCACTTGTCGTGAATAAGTGCTTCTCGTCAGCCTTTCAGATTTGGCACAAAATTGTAGGTCCCCTCCATTCATGTTATAAGCGCACACAGGAATGGTTGCGAGCTGTTGCGCCACCCAATTTATTTATTAATTTTTTTATATAAAGCAATGTCTAGTTTTGGCGTCCTTGGTAAACTGGTCCGTTTTAGGCCTGCAACTAGCTTCTATTTTTCAGACTTGAGTGGCAACTGAAAGATAACTCTATCTAACACATACTAATCCAATGTATATGACATACGAGTACTTTGGTTAAAAGTTTCCCAGAATTACTGTGGCGGAACATGTTGAAATCCTGCTTTAAATGTTCCTGCACACTGTTTTAGATATTTCATTTTTTACTCAGAAAAAATATAAAAAAAAAATTGTAAATATCTGAATTTTTGTGGAAAGCTTTATTTAGATGCCTTTAACATATGTTAAACATTTGTCTCAATTTCACCCACAAATTTTATTGTGGGGGATTCCCAGGACAGTCGCCCGTCTAAATCAGGTAAACAAAAATGTATTTTAGTAACACACCTATGAAATGACAGTTCAGTGCTCAAATGTGTTTCATAAGTAAGTCTGAGGGCTCTGATCATAATCTGCTCAGAGCTCTGCTCTGATCGCTCAGCCTCTGCTCAGAGGTTTATTTAGAGCCAAAAAAGAAAAACGCCAATTGAAAATGTTTATAGGATCGTTTTGCACAAATTAAGGTGTTACCAAAATGAATAAAGTACAGATGAATACAAATGAAAATGAACTTAAGCGTAGTAGGGGCATTTTGCGAAAAAATTGGTTGGTGTTACCACAGAAGCTACCTACAAAATTAAAATTAACATAATCATTGTAAGCGGTGAACTGCGCAGCGTATCGAATTGTAAGTTGGTTGATGTTTTGTGCTTGTGCAATTTGCTTGTGCTACCAAAGAAGAGAATGAAAGAATGAAAAATAAACGATGACAGATATAATAAGCTATATGTTTGTAGGTCTTTTAATGGAAGATGCCGAGATGCCGACTGCAGAGCAAAACTACAGCAGAGTAGCTATCGAATTTTCGGTTGGTATGTTGTGTTGTGTACAGTCACAGTGCGTGTTTACAGCGGTAGAAAAGGAACGGAAGATAAAGGGATACACGCATACAAGCGAAATTTACCGCAGTAGAATATACAAAAGTTTGGGACCTATTTATTATAATGTAAAAAAATAACTATCTTACAAAAAAAAAAATAAACTTTTTTACAAAAAAAAAATAACTTTTTACATAAAAAAAATAGCTTTTCCACAAAAAAAAATAACTTTTGTACAAAAAAAAAGAACTTGTTTGCAAAAAAATTAATAACTTTTTTCAAGCTGAATTTCTTGTAAAAAAAAAGTTTCCTTGGTTACTTGCACAAAAGTGATAAGAAATTATTCAATTATGTTTTATATTATTATTATAAATTCCCGGCTGGAAAAATGCTTAGTTTCTGTCTAGTTTCAACATGGCACTAGTCAGTTTTCTTTAGGGAAAATCTAGACGAGGAAAACTTGTCAAATATACGCCAAGCCCTTGAAAGTTTTCAGTAAGCAAAATTTAGACGAGGAAAATGTTAGGTTCTCGCTCGTAAGAACTTGTTGGACGTTTTCGGTATCCTATCAGACTAAGCACTATTGTTATTGATACATATGCAAAATTTTAACAAAACATATTGAATCGATGAATCGAAAAATACAAATTTTAACTTTTATTATAATTGATCAGTTTTGGTTTCAAGAAAAAGTTAAAAATTTCAAGCTCTTGCAAATCCTTCCAAGATATACATAGGTATTTACTTTCGAGAATCTCTATTTTCACACCCCCACCAAAGGCTTTTTGAACTTTTCATTAAAATTAATAAAAAAAATAAAATTTACTGTCTTAAGCCTAGTTCAAACGAAAATAAAATTTCTATATAAAAATGACATTTATTTCACAACGATGAAATTTATAACGAGATCTACGTACCCAAAATGTGAGAGCGAAATATGAACCTGTTCAAAATTCATTTAATTTCATAATTTTCACTTCCTAGCGTACTGCCGAGAAAATAATAGAAGTGTGAAAAAGTGTGACATTTGTCAATAAATTAAAATAAAAGTTTTAATAATTAAATAAAACAGCCTTCTTTTCAATATTAAGTGTAACCGACAAGCCAAAAGTCAAACAATTGAATTGAAATATTCTCCTCAAGCATTTCAAAATTTCAAGAACTGGCAGACAAATTAAATAATTTTTTTTCATTCAAAGTGAGTATTAAAAATTTTCAAACTGAGGACTGAAAATTCACGTGGATAATTAATTAAGGTTTCACAATGCTTTTATTTTTCATTTCACTCAGAGGTGTGTACTAGGCTTTAAACTATATTTACTTAATTCCAGATGGTTTATCTCAAGTGGTTCATATCGGTTGTTTTTGTGGTGGGATGTAGTTTAGATTTAGCGCATTTTTGTACACGATACTAAATCAAATAGTATAATATAAAGAGTATTTTACAAAAATGCCCAGTATCATGCTAAAATTGCTTTAATATCGTATTAAATTCATACAAATCTGCGCTATTATTTTTATTATTCAGGTTTTTATTTTTGATCTGAGTTATTTTATTATCGGATCACAACCGATACTAAAATACCCTTTTTTAATGTTTCTAGCAAAAATATGAACAAAAATCTAGATTTTGCTGGTCCGGGGCCTACAGTGGTTTTTCTGACGAGGCAAAAGGGTTCATAATCGACGAGGCCCTAGTTTTGGCCATTACTCAGCCATGCGAGGGCCTTGCCAGAATCTATTTAAAACTCTCTAGTGCCATGTCGAAAACTAGAATGTTTTGCTGCGCGGGTTACAAAATATGCATATATTATTAACGCTCTTTTCTGAATCACTGACTGGGTAATGCTGCTTTGATGATAAAATCAGAAAAAAACACTCCTGCTCCTAAACGAAAATGTTAAGTGTTGCCAATTTTCTGGAATTAACTTTTTTATGAAAGTGAACGGTGAGTTTGACAACTAAATTGTATACATATTTGCGCTCAGCCCTGGCTAACATAATTATGTTCGACGGGCGCCTTTGGGGTCCTGCAACCAACTAGTCTCCGATATTAAGATTTTAAAATTCTTCATTAAGCCAGACATAAAAGATTAATTGAAAAAAAAAACAATCCACAATTGCATGAAAACTTAAAAAAAAAAATGAAAATCAATTTCAGTTAATTGTACCTCCTTAATTGACTTTATTATTCAAAACTTTATACAGAAAATTGATGTGGTACAAGAGTTGTAATTTAAGATTCTTGCTAACTTTACATATAGTAGAGGATTAAATAGTTGTACATAGATATAATAGAAAATTTAAAATTTAGTACTTCTTGAATTATGATTAAAAAAGATGAGCATTTTGTGACACCGCAACGGACAGGTACAATCGTTCCTAACTTTATTTTTTCTAAGAGTTCAATAATAATCTATTTTGTAGCTCGTACCACTGGAAAAATAGAAGTAATATACAGTAGAGGCCACTTATAGTCACAAGAAGTCTTGTACCTAAATCTGAAGATGGTTTGTCCCAAACAAAATATATCAGATCTTTATGAATGAGGTGAAAAATTAAAGCAGGGATGACTTAAATTTGTATGCTAATTTAATCGGAAAATGTTGTACAAATTCATTTTAAAAATGTGATTGCGTTATGAGTCGTTTCGATTTTTGGCGCATAAAATTGAAAAGTTGATACAAAATTTTACAAATTTTTAAAACAAAACCCACGCACATATTGACTTTTTGACTTAAACCTCCTACGAATAGGTATAAGATAATGTTAAAAAAAATTGTTGATTAATTTAACAAGAGCAAAACGAATTAATATAAAATAAATTCGTAACTTACAAATTTCTAAACGGATCCTCCAGATTAAGATTTAAAAATACTGCCCTTAAGATTTACACAAAAAAAAAAAACTATCTACAAATTCTTGAAAACTTCGTAAAAATTTAAAACAATTTTAGTTAATGTTTTTTGTTCTCCTACCTAATAATTTACTTAATTATTCAGATATTATTAATTTAAATTCGTTGGTTCTTGGTTGACATATTCTTTACATAAACTAGAGATAGAAATTTAATGCTTTTTTAATTTTAGGTTATTAAAGACAAGCTGTTGTGACACTCAATCGGACAGATAAATGATAAAATCGTTCCTTACTTTATATTTTACTGAAGGAATTAAATCTTCTGTTTCTCTTGTCAGCAAGTGCTTTGTCTTTGGCTTAGTTATTATATGCATTATATGTATGTATCATTACATGCAATTCTTATGATGGACTAAGCCGAAGCATATCAGATAAATTGCTGTTATTGATTTTGTGTATCCAGCGGCGGATCAGTACACTGCTTTTTTAGGCATAACACTAGTACTATTGTACTGTGAAGTCATTTGGGGCCCAAACTTGATATCAGCATAGATAACTGTCTGATTTGGTTTTTTTATGTCCGTTTATTGTAATGGTAGGTGAATTTAGGGTTCACTACAGCAACATTCGGGGACTGAGGCAGAATTTTTGTGCTGCATATGTCCATACTGTGAAAAACAGGCCAGCTGTTTTGGCACTAAATGAAACCCAGGTAGGGCAAAATACCGATCACTCGGAATTCAGCCTACATGGTTATAGCTTAGTGCCTCTATTTTTTCCACATCATGGTCTCGCCGTGTATGTTCGAAATGATGTTGCTAAACAGCTTCAACCACAATATGGTTCATGTTTGAATACGAACTTTAATTTCATGTGGTTTAAATTCACCATCCATAAGCGCATCATCCATACTTGTTTTATTTATCGTAGTCCTAGTTTGGATAGTAATTCGGCTTCCAACGAATTCGATGCACTATCCGACTCCATCCAGAGAATTATTTCCCATTTCCCGCACAGTGAAATCGTTGTTACGGGCGATTTCAATGTACATAATTCTTCGTGGCTACGCTATTCGGGTCAGACAACACCCGAAGGAAGGTATGTCGAGATTTTTGCTGAGATAAACAACCTTACTCAGCTGGTCGACGAAAACACTCTAGATTTGTTTTGCCAACACTCTAGATTTGTTTCTTACCTCTGACCCTGATAAATACACTATAAGTGTATTATCGCCTCTAGGCACATCAGACCATTGTGTCATATCTGCGAATTTCTCGTGCCACCAAAATATAGTTAAAGAAAAACTCCCAATAGAACCGTTTGGTAGTATGAGAAAGCCAACTGGGACGGTCTCAATGTTTTCTTCAGGAACTTTAACTGGTCACTATGCTTCATCGATAGTGACGTAGATTCCAGTGTAGATATGATTACAAACTCAATTCTTTGTGGAATGAGAAATTTTATCCCGAATAGGGTGAAATCTATCAAACCCAAAGAAAACTCATGGTTTGATTCGAGCTGTAAAGAGGTTATTGGGGTTAGAGAAGTAAGCTTCCGAAGTTATAAAGCCAACCCTACTGAGGAAAACCGGAAAAAGTTTCAACACGCTAGAAAGACCTGTAACGTTCATATTCGACGAACCAAATTTTCACATGATCAAAAATTACGGCAAAAAATTCTACAATGTCCCAAAGGTAGTAAAAATTGTTGGTCATTTGTAAAAAACATACGAAACACCACCTCGTCCTCGGTTCCAACGCTCGTCTTCAACGATACTCCTTTTGTCAGCTCAATCGATAAGGCCAATTTGCTTGCAGCACAGTTTGCTGTTAATTCGTCGCTGCTTGAAAGTGTTATGACTCCTCCTGTACTTGAGAGCGCAAATGATTCTATGGGACAAATCTTCTTCCGCACTCGTGCAGTTGCCAGAGTTCTGAAAGATCTCGATATACACAAATCCGCTGGCCCGGATAGTATCCCTCCCATTGTTCTGAAGAGGTGTTCTTCAACGCTGGCAAAACCACTGCGTAAGCTTTTCCATCTGTCCTACTCTACTGGTCTCTTTCCGAGTGGATGGAAAACAGCATTTGTCCAGCCTGTCCCAAAAAAAGGCGTGTCTTCTTCCCCCTCTAACTATCGACCGATTGCGCTTACGTCCCTTCTTTCTAAGGTCATGGAAACGCTGATTAACTTCCAGCTCACGAAATACCTCGAAGAACGAAAGCTTCTTAATGACCGGCAGTACGGCTTTCGTAGCAATAGGTCCACTGGTGATCTGATGGTATATCTCACCGAACAGTGGCACAAATCTTTAGATCGTTTTGGAGAAAGTAAGATTATTGCGCTTGATATTTCTAAAGAATTTGATAGAGTTTGGCATCAAGCTCTCTTAGCGAAAATGCGTGCATTTGGTATCGATGAATCTCTTCTTCGTTGGATTAGAAATTACCTTTCGGACCGTTCAATACAAGTTGTATTGGATGGTTTCAAGTCTGAAATTCACAAAATAAATGCTGGTGTGCCTAAGAGTTCCGTTCTGTCTCCGACTCTCTTCCTTATATTCATAAACGATCTTTTATCTGAAACTTCTAATCCATTAAATTGTTTCGCTGACGACAGTACCCTCAGCTTTTCATATTCGTTCTTAGATTCACATCCATGTCCTTCGGATGTGGAACTTGAACGGCAGCGTATGATAAGCTCATTAAATTCTGATCTCGACAGCATTGTCCAATGGGGAATAAAAAACCGTGTAGAATTTAATGCTTCAAAAACTCAATGCTGTCTACTTTCGTTAAAACGAAACCCACCCCCATGCCATATATTTATGATCTCTTGTTTTCATTTATTCCAAGTTTCATCATTATCATAGCATTATTTGCATACTATTTTTAGTGTTTTATGAAAATACAATCATGCTTTTATTAAAAGGACGATAACTTTTTTGTTTGAAGTCCCATC
Source organism: Melangyna quadrimaculata (assembly GCA_949320155.1). NCBI lineage: Eukaryota > Metazoa > Arthropoda > Insecta > Diptera > Syrphidae > Melangyna > Melangyna quadrimaculata. The sequence continues at coordinate 375,189,172 of OX439483.1, forward strand.
AAATTTATTTTTATTTTATTGCATTCAGCTTTAAAAAGTACCCTAATCTCATGTGCCATATGCTTTGGTTGCACCATAATAAATATTTGAGTGTGATAAACTCCAACCTCCCCCTACTCTCGTACTTTATCCTCTTTTAAAAGCGACTACTAAAAAATCCCATGCGTGAATTTCGTGAAACTTTAGATATGCCGTAGGGGGTGAAATTCTGCATCTTAAGATTTTATGTACTACTTTTTTTGAGGTTTTGGCAATATTTTTACTTTTACTCATAACAACTTAAGCGTTTTAGTCACGTCTTAGACTAAGACATAATTCAACTCGTATCTTCTAAACTATTGGTCTTACGAAAAAAAGTTCCAGGACCTAATTTGTGAAAAATTGTATAGGCTATAGTTTGTGTTTTACATTTTTTCTGTAAAGCTAATAATTTTTGAGATATTGAAAAAACAGGTGCAAATTCACTTTTAACCTCTTCTACCCCCCTCACGACAAAATTTGTGGGTGGAATGAAGACAAATGTTTACCATATGTTAAAGGCATCTAAATAAAGCTTTCCACAAAAATTCAGATTTTTACAATTTTGTTTTCTATTTCTTCTGGGTAAAAAATGAAATATCTAAAACAGTGTGCAGGCACATTTAAAGCAGGATTTGAACATGTTCCGCCACAGTAATTCTGGGAAACTTTTAACCAAAGTACTCTTATATCATATACTTTCGATAAGCATGTGTTAGATAGAGTTATCTTTCAGTTGCCACTAATTACTTTATTTGAAGGCTTTTTTATACTTGAAGGAATAGTGCAAAAATCTCTCGTAAACACTAGAGGCACAATCTTTCAAAATTCCGTGCAATTACTTGCACACGTCTACGATGTTGACATAATTCAAAGAACAAAAGCGTGATGTCACTGGAAATTTTGCAAGCATTAAGAAGGAAGCGGAAAAGATGGGTTTAGCGGTGAATGAGGGCCAAACAAAGTATATGCTGTCATCTAGAATGGACGCTCAACACCGACGTCTCGGACATAACGTCACCATAGACAGATATAAGTTGAGGTAGTTAAGGACTTTATCTACCTGGGCTCCGCTATCAATTCAGACAATGATACCAGCGCAGGTATCAAACGAAGGATAACTCTTGTCAATCGCTGTTTCTTTGGACTAAGAAGGCAATTGAGAAGCAAAGCCCTCTCTCGAATGACTAAATTATCCCAATTTTATACAAAGCACTCAGCATTCCGGTTTTGTTGTATGGTGCAGATGCATGGACCCTGTTAGCGGCGGATGAGTACGCTTTAGGAATATTCGTGAGACAAATTCCTCGGCTGATCTTCAGTCCCGTATGCATAAACGGGAAAGGAGGAGAAGATACAACAACGAACTTTACGGGCTATACAGCGACATCGATCTAGTCACAAAAGTGAAAAGGCAACTACTGAGGTGGCTGGGTCATGTAGAGCAGATGGACACCAATGCTCCGGCCCTAAAAGTCTTTGAATCCATTCCCGAGGGAGAGCAGCGTAGTAAAGGAAGACCGCGAAACCGGTGGCGCAGGCAAGCGGAAGAGGACCTCAACCAACTTGGCGTGTGAAACTGGAAACAGCTATCTAGGGACATAGTTGGCTGGAGAAGACTGGTCCACACAGGACTGTAGCGCCACCCTTAGTAAGTAAATAAGTTAGTAATATTAAGTGCCTTTTAAGTTTTAACAACTAGCTATTTTTACCAATAGTTTAAAAGCTTCATCAAGTAAACAAAACCTGCGCTGCGGTTCGAAATCATATACTCATATAACTTTAGTATCAGCTCGGCGGAATGTTTCCACTTAAACTAGGACACTGGGAGCCTTTTAGTTAAATTTATAGCGTTTATTGTCATTCCAAGATGTTTTACTTTGTAAGAAATCGGTTGTTGTATTAGTAAGTATATTGAATAATCAAACGACTACTTTCTAATATTTCATACAGTGTTCCGTGTTTTTTAAGAGAATGTATAGCAACTCGGCAAAACTTTTACACAAAAAACACAAATAAAATTCTGTATAATAATTTATTTTGTTATTGTTTTGTGTGTTGCTTTTGCTGAGTTGCTATACACTCTCTCAAAAAAACAAGGCTAGTATTGAATTGAGATAAATGAAATGCTAATTTTATAAATGTTGAAATATGTTTGTTTGGATGTTTGTCCTTCAATCACACTAAAAGATTTGGAAGGACCATAATATCATTTGGTATAGAATTCGATTATGTTGACGAATTGCTCATAAAATAATTTCTATTACGCAATGAATTTGCAGAGAAGTTTGTCCAAGAAAAAAATAATAATAATAATAAAAGTTGCATTTCTACTTCAAACACAAGAGTTCTAGGTCATATAGACTTACAACTGTATATAATAAAGTACCTAAATTTAGTTATGGTTAAAAATCAACTGCTACAGAAAGTGATGTTTAACTTTTTAATGAATGGTATACATTGCCTACATTTTATTATAGCTTAAGTTGTAAAACTTAGAAGATAGAATTTTACGTTTCGGATCTTCTTCAATCCTATAAATCCTTAAATTTCAAGCCCCTTGGACGAGAGCAAATAAAAATAAAAACCAAAATATTCAAAGCCCCTTAAACGTAAATAAAACAAAATTATTCCCATTCGCTCTCTAAGTTTCGTCCACTTGCCATATGCTATGGACTAACACACCTACATAAATACATACATACTTATATGTTTGCGTATATAAAATTGAAAACGATTTTTCAGAAAACCAGAACTTAACCTTTTCTGCTTCCCCCAGGGTCCAGGACAAAACTATTAGGTCGTTACAGGCTAAGTTTACAAATTCCTTTTCTTCATCACCTTCCCTATATGCTCGTATGTATTTTTCAAACATTGTCGAAGGTTCTCTGAATTATTTAGAGCTGTATACTACTCTTACATCTCTTGCAAGTTTCAAGGATAAATATCTGATATACGAATTTCCTTGCACTTGTTAGTTAGGTTAGGTTAGGCAAGGATATAGGAACCAAACATCCAATTCATCTCTTTGCGAACGTCTATAACATTATTTCACTCAATAAAGTTTGTCTTTCATGTGGGTTGAGTTATAAGTGGGGACGGGAATAGAAGGTAGAGATGGGAGTGCCGAGTGTGCAATGCGCACCCCTCTTAAGCCTCTGCATTTGTACCAACCCGCTCCATTATGTACCTATAGCCAAGGGTGAGTATTGATGCAGTGGTTACCCATCGATCCGTGGAATGAAGTTGCTCTACAAATAAGTGAGGTGATATTTGAAATTTCCGTTTACTTCATGAAAGGCCAGGTAGGGAAATGGTGTTACAGATTACCAAGAGTTACGTAGTTCCGTATACTCCGTATACGTCGACTTTCTATGGGGAATAGACATACCTACCCCTAAGAGGTTTGGGGTTGAGGCTGGGTGATGTATCTGTGAGATAGATTTACTGTGCATAGAAATGTATATTCCGGGCTGTAGTACATCTTTGGTGTATTATAGATCTCAAGCTAGTTGGTGCGCCTCAGGTGCGATGGTAATTTATTCAAGTTGACTATTTCGCAATTTCGCTCGATTCTACCTATACCTACCTGTTTCTTTTTCTAAATTGTTGTCCTGGAAGTGGAAATAAAAGAAAAATGGGTCTGAAATATCTCGCAGTAGTGAATATTTTCATTCATTTGTTGGCCAAAAGGCGAAAAGGGAATTTAAAATTACTTATATTAAGAAAAGCACAAGGTTGCTGCAAGGCTTCTGATTTTCTTTTTTTTTTTCTTTCTTTCTTTCTATTCCTTAAGTCGTTGTGTGCGCCTTTATTTTTAAAGGTAAACCAAAACGTGAAGAAAAAAATTGAAAGTAATATAAGAATTGTATATCTGCATATATAATATATGTTTATGTTCGTGTTGTCAATAACAATATAAACTTCGGCTAAGGTATGCAGACATGGTTTTTCAAAAAGAATAACCAACAATAACAAAAACAAAAAACGAGTGTGTGTAGGTAGGTAAGCTGTAGTATTTTCAAGGATCCGACTTAAAGAAGAATTGATGTAATAAGGTTTAGATTTAGGGCATACAAGCAGGTAATGATGTTTACCTTATGTATTAGAAACATTTATCCCAATATAGTGGGCTTTGAGGCCAGAGAGTTTATTGATTTGTGTTGGGAATGTTTGTTTTCTAAAATAAATATGACCTTTTAAGATAAATTGAACTTGATGGAGGGACAAATCAAAATTGTAAAAATATGTCGAGCCAATATCTGAAATTATACGCAGTGCAAACACGTTGGAATTTCTCATTCTCTTGGAAGAAGGTACCTAACCTACATACATTTAATTTTTCAAACAACTATTTGGACTTCATATTATTTATGTACATTGTACAAGTATATCTTTATGTATTTATGTATGAACATAAACTTAAAGAACAATGCCTTATATATTTTTGGTTGGCTCGACGACATACAAAATTGCAGGACTTGGTCGAGCATTTTTAAGACGAGTTTAGAAAGATTACATTTTTTGTAATAGGTTTGTGTCAAATTTAAGGAGATTCCGACAAATCTTTCGGCATTACCAGGGGAGAAGTATGGTCAGCTTTAAAGCAAAGTCAACTATATTTCAATATGGTGGTTTAGTAAACGGGCATTTTTCTGAATATTGATGAAATGACTAGAAACTGGCAGGCTAAAATGTTGCAGGCAGTTTCTGGTATATATTTAGCGATCAAATCACAATGCTCAGCCCCCTACCCCCGTGTAGAAGAGTAGTTTTTAGGGATTGGGTTCTACTGTCATGCTCACTTTTCTTAGATCTTGGGTTCGTGTAAGCGGTTTTAACGATTCGGCTTAAATTTTTAAAGTTTGTTTTTAATAAGAAGATACAAATTAAATTTAAAAAAAAGACCGCTAAATGCAACACCTCCTTTCTTGATTTCATGGATATGGTACTTAAAATTTTAAAAGAATTTTCAGAATTGTTTCTAAAAATCAAGGAATCCACCAGCTGGCATGATGAATTTGGATGAAATTTTCAGAAGTCCTTTTTATAAGTGAGAAAGTTTTTAAAATCAGTGTTTTTACTTGTTTTACCTGCTTATAAAAGCGAAGCCACCTGTCTTCCACAACTAATCTGTAATTCTTTTCAACAGTTGCTCCACTATTTAAACCTTTCAAACCTGATAAATAGATACTGAAGCCAAATTTAAAATTCACTAGACTAATTTAAAATTTTGAGACCCGCGAAATTAAAACAAGGTAATGGGGCATATTCATAGTCGCAGATAGACCCAGGTTTAACTAAACTACAGTTTAAGACAATTTTGGCTCAATAAATACAGACCGATTTTAATAACAAATTGTTGGTTTTATATTTTTACAAGATAATTAACTTGGTATACTACACAAATAGCTTCAAATATTTTGAAATGGTAAACTTAAAAAATAAAATCAACGTCCGAAAATTCAACTAAACCTATGTTTAACTTAGACCCAGATCTAAAATGACTGTGAATACGCCGCAATATATATATGTTTATGTTTAAGCTTCAATTATATTGCGGTCTCTGCAGCCTCACAGTTAATACCCAGCAAATCGAAAGTAATGACCTTCCGAAATGGAACAGGAAGATACGCTAGATCAGAGAGATGGACCTGGGATAATGTTGCAGTTGATTTGGTAAAAGGTATAAGTACCTCAAGGTTATAATATTACCCCCAAGCTTTCGTTTAAAAAGCACCTGCAGGCAAAACTAGGTGAATCAAAAAAAACCATCAACTGTAACTGGAACACTGGAAGGGAGTGCTAGGAAGGAAATATGTGGCCCCAAGGCCCAAGTGCAAAATATAAATTTTTTGAAGCGTTTATGAGTATTTTTTAGTATGGGGTTTTCTTCAGTATTAAGAGGTAGAAAAGCTGTTGAGATATTTAATAAAAAAAAATATTTTGGCTTCCTGAAAACACTCCTACCTATATGCTGCACTTGGAGACAGGAGCCTCGCAATTTTATATCTTTACGCTGAGGATGGATTTTGATTACACTCTACATAAACGTGTTGGTCCAAATCATCGAATACCCAATACAAAAGCGAGACAACTTCTCCAGGAAAAGTCACAGTTCTTCGCGGAATGGTCACGTTTGGAGCTGGTACATAATATCCTGCTACTGGAAAGAGATTGGACGACCTTGAAAACAAATTTTCAAATATTGTTGGAAAGGATAGAGCAGAAAAGTTTCGAGAGCTTTTCAGAGGGAGAACTGAACGCATTGAATTCCGAAATATGTATAAGATCCTGCAGCACAACCTAGGTGACAAAAACTATTTCCATGACCATCAGTGAGGTGAGCTGATTCGTTTAAATCACCGTCCACATGGTCCCCAAGAAAATACGGAGTGTACCACAGAGCGACGGAAAACTTTCTCCATTTCGTAGGGATTTGCCCATTTTATCATCAATCAGATGAGCGCATTGGGAAAAAAGCATCCTTACCCTAAATGCAACTAAGAAAGTTTTAAATTGATCGGACTGGAATGTTCTAAGTAGCTTTGTCCAAACTACGCAAAGATATAGAAACCGGATTTTTAATTAAGCTATTTAAATTGTATTCTTTTTTTTATTTTTATTTGCTTAATCTGCAACTATCTTTTTTGTTGTTGTTAACTCATTGGTAAACGGGGTTGAATCCAATTTTTGATGAATATTAATTACTGAAAAAAGCTTACAATTCTCAATTCTGGAAACGTATAGCAAAAAACTGGTATTTGCGTGAGGATTTTTTTTTTTTTCAAAGTAGATTATCTCAGGTTTTGGCAGAAAATTGCACAAATAAGGTCACTAATTATATTTGGACAATCGCTGTCAAGCTCATTGCTTCTCCACTTTCGTCATCTGTGCAATTATCGCATTCATATCCAATTGTGTAAATGATTTATCATGTTAATTTTAGCATTTTAAAATTTTAATGTCATTTTTTCTATCAACTGCTTTCAATGTTGAAATATTGATTTTGACCGTTAGAAATTCTGCTACGTTTGTCCATCCATGGACGAAAATAAATCAACAGAAGATGGTCAACAGAATTGAAAAAGTTTCCGTTTTTCGGAAGAAAAGCCTCGAACATACTAGTTATGCGAAAACCTCATCCTTATAGTTATATACAAATAATTAACGACAAATCTATATAAAATAAGAAAATATATTTTTACCTCTGCAATCCGCTATTTTTTGAAATATTCAAGAAACCCGTTGTTTGTTGGTTTATTATTTAAAAACCTCGTGTTCATGTTTTAAAAGTGGGAGTACAAAAAACTTATTGAAAGTTTATAAAATTGGTTTTCCTTTCGCAAAGTTTGTAGAAAATTTGGAATTCTTGAAGCTTTCCTTTTAATTGCACGGCAATAATGAAACCACCATTCATGAATCTCGGACGCTGCAATCACTTGCTCAAAATCCAAAGTGAATGAGGAAGGATACAAAATTTAAACAAATTCTCTTCAATATAAAATAAATAAAATAAATCGGGTGGCACGACGGCTCATGAAGAACCAGGGCCTAGTGACTAACAACTCGCAACCATTCCTGTGTGCGCCTTTCGACAGGAATGGAAGGGACCTACAATTTTATGCGGAATCCGAACGGCTAGACGAGAAGCACTTATTCGTGACAAGTGATACTCTTGGAGGATTTGTCAATTCCTCGCAAGATGCAGTAGCCCTGAAAAAAAAAACTTTTTTGTTTTTAGGTGGACGAGGCTGGGAAGCGATCCCAGACCTCCAGCGTGACAGTCGAACGCACTAACCATTACGCTACGGGCTACTACTCTTCTCTTCTCTCTTCTCTTCAATACTGCACTGAAAAATAAGTAAGAAGAGGAATGTGTAAATCTATAATTCAAAGGCAAACATATAAATTAATATTGATAAAAATGTGCATCTTTATTTGTAAAAACTTTTCTAAAATGTTCGCGGGACTAAAATCAAAAAACTTAAGAGGTAATTTACTCGTTTTTGCTTCCTTTTCGACTTATATTGGTTCTTATGATTTTTGATCTTTTATCTTTTAACTAGCTCTAACTTTTCCAAGCTGCATCCGATTCTTGATTTTTTTGTATTATTTCCACAAGGAGAGTAAGCACTTTATAGTTATCACATAGTTTATTTCCATGCGGGTAATGGTTTTCCCACAATTAAATATCAAACCCATTTTGTTGGCATTTTAGGTCGTTTTTTGAATTTGGTTTCATTTTTTCCACAAAAACACCTTATTAAGGGGAATCTTTTCTATTTTATTATGACAGCCAATTTTATTTTATTTTACCAAAAAATATGGATTTTTATTGAAAAAAAAAACGAATCAAAATGTTCTTATCGTATGTATCTTCAAATTAAAATTTTAAAAACTGTCACTAAAATAGGCATAATGGGTTACTGGAAATAATTATCCAAAATTATAAAACAAAATGTTAAACTATTTGAGTAACTGATTTTTGTGACCAACTCATTTGAGTTTATAGAACTCTTTAACAGTTTTTCGACACTATATATGCGATTTTATTAATAAATTTAGTTCATAAGACAAACTGACCTGCCATAAAATAATAAAAAATAACAAAAACTAATATATGTATATGTATTAAAGAAAATATACAGTACATGTAGGAAAATAAGAGTAAGCTTCTAAATTCATTAAAAATTATTTGTAATATTTTTAATTAGTGTAGTTAAGAGTTGATTTAAAAAAGATAAGCTCTATGAAATAAAGATTTACGGCCTTAAAAATTACGGCCTTACTGATCGACGGCTGGATTATTAAAGAGAAATATTTTAAGTTTGTAGCATTAGCTTTAGCAACAAAAAGTAACTGATTTAAGAATAGATCTAAAGGCAAGTTAATGGTTAGGATAATTAAATATTTTTATGATGATTTGCTAAGCGACGGTAATTTGTGCACAAAGAGTTCAGGGTGTTCCTGCCATCAACCCTAGGTACGTACTCGTAGATATAGGTGTTTTTTTTAAACCGGTTCTTTAACACTGTTGATCAATTTTCTTGACTATGTTCTATAAAAGATTTATATTAATTCGCCCCACATTTTGGTTGGAAACAATCGATGAACAATTATTGTGTTCGTAGTAATACAGTAACCTTTAACAGAACAGTTTTGTTTTACTGTACGTACACTTTCTCAATAAAGGCTTAACTGATTTAAATAAAATGTATGCAATCGCGCTTATATTAAAAACAAAAACATCTTAGGATCAGTCTTGCCACATTTAAAATTGCCTGGTTTCATTTAAATGGGAGTTGAATATAGTGGTCCTTCGAGTAAGGATTTATACAGAGTTTGACAATTTATATATTTCTTATATAAATAATCTTTTCTTCTTAACTGGTACTTAACTAACAGGTACATTTCTTTTGGATCTAAAACAAAATCCCAATTCCGGAGTTTAACTCAAATGACTTCAGCTTTTATAATTGTATACCAAAGAAGACAGACCGATAGAATTGCAGTATTTAATTTTGTTCCCGCTCGGCTCCAATCATCGTATTTTGTGTCTGATTTCAATATCAAGTTCAACTTTTGGCCATGTTCAAAACTTGCCCCATTAATTTTGTTTATAATTTGTTTGTATATTTATTTATTTATTTATTAATTTATATTTTTATATTTATTAAAGCCCGTATGATACTTAATTTTTTTCTCATTTTTAATTCATTAAATCATGACTTATTGTCAGCAAAGAGGAAAAGAGAAAATAGTATTTTTATGAAAAGAACGACATTATATGTTTTGACAAATACAATGTCCGCAAAAGTAAATATACACCAAAAACTAGTGTTCTTATGAGTCCAGTGTATACTTTTTTTGTAGTCACAGTGTACTTTGAAATAATTTTTAATTTTCAATTTCTGAAAAGTCAAAAAAAAGCTGCCAGAATTTGAAATCTGTTCATTTTTAATAATTTTTTTGTGACTTTTTTACATTAATGTGGTTATTGTGTACGCGCTCACTCCTTTCGGTATTTTCAATTATAAATTGTTTGAACTACTCTAGTTTCATTTTGAATGCCTTAAAAATGAGAAAAAAATGTAGTCTCATACGGGCTTAAGGTCACTTCACCTATAATCGCTTTCAAATCTGTATTTAAATCGTAGTCAATTTAACGTAGAAGGTAGGGAGAAACTATTATTTGTTAGATGTAGATAAACAATAAACCATATCCTTGAATATTCCTTAAAACACTTCATTATAATAAAATAACCACTGTTAGTCCTTCTATTTTTTTGACGAGTCCCTACACTTACTCAATATATATCCATACTAATTAATAGTTTTGTCTATTTTGTGTTGTCATTTGCATTTGTAATTTATTATACCATTGAGGAGCTCGCTGCCGATTGACCGTTACACACTTGTTTGCATACGAACTTCCTCCGGAAGTAGCAATGTACTTCCGTTCATAGCAGGTCTTAATTTATATAATGTCACAAAAACCCAATGTTGAAGAAATATCACCTCACTTGTCTAATAGTGTTTGCTTGAATGTACCTACAATAACAAAAATAATTTCCTCAATTATAAGTCGGTGCTGCATGGGTTGTCCTTTTTTGTTTTGTCCTCTTTTTATTTAGCTTAATATGACCATTCGTACGCATAGCCATACACACACATATTAAAGCAGTCAGACAAAGCGATGAAAGCGAACACTCTCGGCCACAAAGTATACATATGGAACCGTCCAAAAAAGAATAAGAAGGGCCGAACCGAACCAAACTGAGCATACATAGACCCCGAAGGATTTACATGAAGTAAACAAATCACCTTTAAGGCATTTTAAATGTGCGTCGTGATGGTCGTCACCATTGATAAGCTCCTTGGTTGGGTTCAGTTATTCCGAGTGCCAATCGTATCCGTATCCGTTCGTTCATCTGCAACCGGTAGCCATTAGAGCAGCCATTATAATTACAGGCTTTTTGTTTGATAAACGATTTCAAAGGTTGTTATACCCTCTTCTTTCTACCTACCTATACGTGTACGAGTATATTTGTATATTTTCGTCCAAGGACCAGTTACGTAAAACGAAGTAGACGACAACGATATTCATTCGACACCATCCTTACCTTCAGCTTCTGTTTAAGTTATGAAATAGACAAGGTGAATTTCACCAAAAGAAAATTGCTGGCGCTGTATTTTCATTTTCATAACAACAAAAGGTAAACTGTACCAAGCAGGCCGCAAAAACAACTGCGAATTCTATTCCTCTGATTTGCCGACTTAGTGGCCATCCAGTGGCGAACTGGGGCTCAAAAGGCCTTGCGGGACTTTAAGGAAAAAAGGCCACAAATAAAATATTGATAAAATTATAAAAAGTAGATAGACAAAATGTCTCATACATACATATAAATATACAAAAATTTCTTTCAAAACTCTTCTTTAAAAATTCTCTGGCTTTTTTTCTGTTTCTTTTATTATTTGTAGAATTTTTTAAATCTAATTTTGTTAAACATTATTTCTTCACTCCTATCTTAAATTATAATTTCTGCTATAGTTTAAACATTTATGCTCGACTGACTTTTTTGAATCTTAAAATTGAAGTATTAATTAATAGTAGGTACTTTTTGTAACAGACACCTTGCCCATGATTTATCTGGCCTCCACTTTCATCTCAAACACCAAACAAAACAGAACAAAGAGAAGTCCATTATCTAATACTGCCAGCTTGAATTTTGGAATTCTAGTTCGGAAATGGTAATATTTCGCCTCCAAATTGTTGATCTGTATGAAAATTTAAAGAAACTCTACAAAAAACTGAGATTAGGTGCCAAAAAAAATTAATTGGGAGATTTGTATGGGTAGGTTTAAAGTTGATGTTTGGATTACTAGATTTGAATAAGAAGTGATCTCATTTTTAAAGTTGGTATTTTTCTGAGAATTCGGAATCTTCTGATATTGAGCTGTAGATTTTGGAAGTTCGGATCTCTCTTTCTTTTATTTTCATTTTTTGAGACACAGAAATCCTTTTCTAGACATCTACAATAAATCTGTAAACATGTTTTTTTTTTTATTATATCTTGCTTAATTTTAGCGATCATTTTTTAAAGAGACATTTCAAGAAATGTTCAAGCCTTTTGCGGAGCGAGTAGGGCTTACATATTAATAATGGTTTTTGTTGGAATTTTCCAAGAGATTTGTGGGGGAAACTCTTTGGTCCTAAGAACTCAATATTCATTGTAGGTCCGCCAACCGAGCTGTAGGGGCATCACACAGAGCAGTGGGCCTCCAATAAAACTGTAGAGGCCTTCAAAAGAGCTCTAGGGTCCTTTAAAAAAAGGTGTAAGGGCCTCAAACTTAGATAAAGGGTATCTAACAGAGATGTTGAGCCCTCCAACACAGATGTAGGGCCCCGAACAGAGCTGTAGAGGCCTCCAACAGAGCTCTAGGGTCCTTCAGGAAATGTGTGAGGTCTACCAAAAGAGCTCTAGGGCCAACAGAGCTCTAGGATCTTTCAAGAAAGATGTAGGAGGCGCCTTCTGAGATCTATGACCTCTAAAAGAGCTTTAGAGGCCGCCAACAGATCTCTAGAGTCTTTGAAGAGAAGTTAAGGGGCCTCCAACAGAGCTGTAGAGGCCCCTTAGTTCCTTTTAGGGCCACTTAAGCTTAATAAAGAAGAAGATACTGCAAAAAAGAAGAGCTTGCAGAAAATGGAAATCTACGCAATTCCCAGACAAATAGGCAGTATTTAATTGTCGTCTTAGCAACGAATCTTATAATTCAAATGATTCACTAAAAAAAAGTCTAACAACACAGCTTCTACCTTCTTCTTATGGAAAGCATCCAAGCTTCTAAAAGACCACAAACACAAAATCCACCAAGAAATTCATAAGATGGAAAATGGATCGGTAACCCGAAAGAATGAAACCTCTTCGCTGAACATCTCGCGAATATCTTTAAACCATTACAGTCTGTTGATAGAAGCGAAGAATGTGAGATTCCTTTCGTTATTCTCAAAGAAGTAAGAAGCATCATGTGTCAACACTAGCTATCTAAGAACAAATCACCAGGGTACGACCAAATAACTGCACAGGTTTTGAAAGACATGGGTAAGACACCAGCAGAAGTAAGATCGTATAGATCGTATATCGCTTATACCAATCATTACTAAGGTATTCGAAAAATTGGCCCTAAAAAGCTTAGCAAAATATTAGAAGACTTATCCCGAAGCATCGGTTTGGTGCATCGAATACTGATGTTGTGGAAAAGGCACTTAAGGATAATCCACTGGATAGTAATGCTATAATGGCCACCTTTGGCGATGATACTGCGATAATGGTGTCAGTTAAATCCGTAACGCAGACTACAGACAAATTGAAAAATGCAGTCGATACAGTGATATATTGGACGCTAGAATATTTTGGATGAAAAAAAATCTACTCATATAAAAATTTACAATTATTCCTTTTTCGTGACCATTTTGAATAATATTTAAATCCTAAGTGGGCTTTAGGTCTATGTTGAAAATTGTTATTTTTCAAAATAAGACGATGTTTTAAACGTGGTTACGTTCTCATTCAGGTCTGTAAAAATTTGTTTATTAATATTTTACAGCTACACATTGCGAAATTATAGAATACTTACATTTTCTATTCTTATTATTTCCCAATGTGTAGCTGTAAAATATTAATAAACAAATTTTTACAGACCTGAATGAGAACGTAACCACGTTTAAAACATCGTCTTATTTTGAAAAATAACAATTTCGCAATGTGTAGCTGTAAAATATTAATAAACAAATTTTTAGGGACCTGAAGAAGAACGTAACCACGTTTGAAACGTCGTCTTATTTTCAAAAATAACAATTTTCAACATAGACCTAAAGCCCACTTAGGATTTAAATTTTATTCAAAAAGGTCACGAAAGAGGAATAATTATTACGGAGGGCACGCCGCCGTACTACCACAAAGATTTTTCAAAATGAGTTTTTACGAATATGTCAAGAATAATTTCGGCATAGAAGATTGCAACAATGTAAAAAGTTATTGCAGAATAGGGAAGCAATATTAAAAACAAGAACACATTAGTTTTTCTGCTTAAATGTAGGGAGTTTGGGTTGATACCAGAGTTTATTGAAAATTCCACAAGAAATATTTTCTCAATTTTTGATATTGATAGTGATGAACTTGATGTCGGTTTAAAAAGAAAACTTTCTTCCACGGCTAAAAATTATCATTTGAAATTGTTAAACATTTCAATTTCGTGTAAGCAATCGCAAATTTAAAAACAAAAGGGGTTGATGCAGACATTGGAATGCAAAATTAAAAAAAGGTTATTGGAGGATGAATACAAAAAAATTTTTTCAGAAGTCAGGAACAAACTAAAAATAAAATTAATGATAGTTCAAAACAATCACAAAAAAGGAAACTCGAAGAGTTAAAATCTAGACTTAAACTTGAAATGAGAATACATTATCAAGAAAATTGGTTTAATAATAAGACTGATTTAGAGATTCCAGAGGATGTTAAATGGCTTTTGTCATTAGGGCCAAAATTTGCTTTTCCAGGGGAGAAAAATAATTTTCCAATGTTTAAAATTATTGCAGATGTTGAGGAACTTATAATAAAAAAAGATCAGAGTGAACATGAACATTCACGGTTCCTCGTTTTGATAAATATTTAAATAATATATTTAATGATACGAATAAGTTTTTAAAACGACATCCTGAAATGATGGCAGATAGGAATACTTATACTGTTATGAGAACTGACCCAACCAACAAACTTCAAAATCGCAATAACAATTTTGTTATGTTTATGTTTCAAAATAAATATATACAAGAACATGAGAAAAAGTGTATGACACCATATACTGCTAATAGTCCAAAGATTTATAAATTACCTAAAATTCATAAGCAGAATGTTCCACTTAGACCATTATGCTCCTCTTTGACTGTTCCATGTTATGAACTTTCAAAATATGTTGTTAACATTTTAAATAATATTACGGAAAACTCAAAATATAACGTTAAAAATGCTTCAACGTTCATCTCCACCGTTTCCCAAATTGTCTTAGACGAGGACGATATTCTAGTGTCTTTTGATGTTATATCATTATTTTTTTTTTTATATATTTAGCGCGCTAAAGGGGTTATGAATACCCTTAAAGTGATAAACACAGCACGAGCGATTAGGTAGGTTGGAGGGGATTTGAAAGGAGAAACCGATGTACATTGGTTTTGAATGTCTGTAGATCATAATGGGAGGGGAAGATAGAGCTGGGTAGAATATTCCACATTCGTGTAGTGCGACTAAAGAAAGAATCTCTGTACTTAACAGTACGTTCGAAGTTGGGCTCAAGGGTAAACTGATGGGCATTCCTAGAAGCGCGAGTATTACGGTTGAATTGTTTAAGGGGAGGAATGCAACTGGCTATTTCACTAGAGCAATGTTTGTTAAAATAACGGTAACATAACGAAAGGCATGAAACATTTCGACAGTGCTCCAGAGATGTAAACGTTTCCGTTATAGTTCTTTCACCTATCATTTTAAGAGCTCTCTTTTAAATTCTATCCAATAGACTCAAGTGGGTTATTGGAGCACCTGCCCAAATATGGGAGTTGTACTCAAGTTTTGGACGAATAAAGGCTTTGTAGATCACAGCCAGATCGGAGGGGGAGAAAAATTTCTTGCATCGACGGAGAAAACCTAAACACCTAGCAGCATTTTTGGCGATGTCAAATATGTGGTCGTTCCACAAAAGGTGGTCTGTGACACACCTACCGACGACTGAAAGCTGTTCAGTTTCCTCTATGCAAGTGCCGCTCATGGATAGCAGCATTGGGGGTGGGTTCCGCTTTGACGACAGGAGCAGCGTTGCCATAATGTGCCCAATCGGGCCATTTGGGCTTTTGTTTTTTATTTTGGCCCGGGGCCAACTAGAAATGGCCCGCATATCTTATTTTTTATATTCCTTAAACAAAATATACTATGAAACAAACCCTTATTTTTTCATCACAAAAATTAGCAATGTGTTTCCTCCATAAACAAGTTCCCATATTGAAAGCGACACTTAAGTCATTCATTCTGACCGACACGACGTTTCGTTTTCGTTTGTTCCCGTGCTAATACGGGGTCAGTTATAGCAATCAAAAAAACGAATCAGGAAAAATGTTCAAATGGATTTTTTGCACTATTTTCATTCGATTTGAAAAACAAATGCTACACTAATCCATGACAAATAACTCATAGAATTGTTTGAACAAATAAAATTTTGAATTAAATAATATTTATCCTTTGTTAAAAATTAATTTATTTATTTTCCTGATGCAAATTCATTTTTCGTGCCAGCTGATCATAATTTCTCACAAAATTGAGCAAAAAGTTCCAATGATTTAAGTTCCAATTTCACTCATTCCACTGACAGAATTGCGGACGAAAAAGTTTTTCGCGTGCATTTAAATCAGGAAAACTTAGTGGTAGGCTGCCCAACTGACATATTTTTTTCTTGTTCGCTATAAACGACCATCGGGAAAAAATATTCAATTTCATACTCTTTCCACTTTTCCTGATGCGTTTTCCTGATCGCTATAACTGGCTAAATGGACTTTGTATTTTTTTCTTGTACTTGTCGACTTCTGTTTGTCATTTTTTTTATTGTTTGTTGTTTGTCTGGAAGTTGCTAGTGCGTAGTTAATTTTTGTAATTATACTATCCGCCAATAAAATATTTTATATTCTTTTTATAGATTCTACATTTCCAATTAAAAATTTTAAATAACTGCAGATCAGACAAAGACAAAATATGGAAAAGTTATTATTGTTTGAGACATTTGGCTCCGATATAGCGTTGGTTCAGGAGGTCTACTCTGTCAGACTCCAAATCTATCAAATAAACGAACAGCTAATTCAATTACACATCATTTAACCAAATGATTAAAAAGGCCGTTCATGCAAACTTTTGTGTAAACTTATCATTTACACAATTTGTAAACTTACGTTGCATGAATACCCTTATTATATAAAGACATGCAAAAGATCTCAAATATAATTAGTATATTCAAAAAACTAATTGTTATGAAGTGTTAGTTACAATATGTACGTATATGAATAATATTTATGTTGCACTATACCTTTTTTAATATTTTTTTGAAAAATTTTCTCTGAAGGCCCGCACTCTTTGCAAATGGCCCTCAGAAAGGCCCTCAATATTTTTTTCTTTGTGGCAACGCTGGACAGGAGACAGCATTGAGTCTTAGAAGCATTAAATTCTACACGGCTTTTTATTCCCCAGTGGACAATACTGTCAAGATCAGTATTTAATGAGCTTATCATACGCTGCCGTTCAAGTTCCACATCCGAAGGACATGGATGTGAATCAAGAAACGAATATGAAAAGCTGAGGGTACTGTCGTCAGCAAAACAGTTTAATGGATTAGAAGTTTCAGATAAGAGATCGTTTATGAATATTAGGAAGAGGGTCGGAGACAAAACGGAGCCCTGGGGCACACCAGCATTTATTTTGTGGATTTCAGACTTGAAACCGTCCAATACAACTTGTATTGAGCGGTCCGAAAGGTAATTTCTAATCCAACGAAGAAGAGATTCATCGATACCAAATGCACGCATTTGATGCCGAACTCTATCAAATGGTTTTGAAATATCAAGCGCAATAATCTTACTTTCTCCAAAACGATGTAAAGATTTGTGCCACTGTTCGGTGAGATATACCATCAGATCACCAGTGGACCTATTGCTACGAAAGCCGTACTGCCGGTCATAAAGAAGCTTTCGTTCTTGGAGATATTTCCTTAGCTTAATATTAATCAGCGTTTCCATGACCTTGGAAAGAAGGGACGTAAGCGCAATTGGTCGATAGTTGGAGGGGGAAGAAGACACGCCTTTTTTAGGGACAGGCTGGACAAATGCTGTTTTCATTCCACTCGGAAAGAGACCAGTAGAGTAGAACAGATGGAAAAGCTTACGCAGTGGTTTTGCCAGCGTTGAAGAATACCTCTTCAGAACAATGGGAGGGATACTATCCGGGCCAGCGGATTTGTGAACGTCGAGATCTTTTAGAACTCTAGCAACTGCACGAGGGCGAAAGAAGATTTGTCCCATAAAACCATTTACGATCTCGAGTACAGGAGGAGTCATAACACTTTCTGGCAGCGTTGAATTAACAGCAAACTGTGCTGCAAGCAAATTGGCTTTATCAAGTGAGCTGACAAAAGGAGTATCATTGAAGACGAGCGTTGGAACCGAGGACGAGGTGGTGTTTCGTATGTTTTTTAAAAATTACCAAAAATTTTTACTACCTTTGGGACATTGTAGTATTTTTTTCTGTAACTTTTGATCATGTTAAAATTTGGTTCGTCGAATATGAACGTTACAGGTCTTTCTAGCTTGTTGAAACTTTTTCCGGTTTTCCTCAGTAGGGTTGGCTTTATAACAACGGAAGCTTACAATTGTTCATAAATGTTCCTGTGCCATTGGCATTTGAATTGGTAGAAAAGAGTTGGAACATCATTAAAGAATACACTTCAATTCCGAAGTCTAAATTCTTAGAAATTTTGCGATTCTGCGTTATATAAAACAATTATTTAGAATTTGATAAAGTAATTTATCAACAAACTAACGGAGTTACAATGGGAAATCCAGCTTCTCCAATTTTAGCAGATTTAGTTATGGAAGCTTTGTAAGACAACGTGTTTGATAAACTTACTTATAAACCAAAGATAATTACTAAATATGTTGATGACAAATTTGTGATTCTTTAATCTAACGAAGTTAATAATACTCTCACTGGACTTAATTCTTTTCATCCAAGGATTCAATTTACGGTAGAAATTGAAATAAATGGACCCTTCCATACTTGGATGTATTAGTAGTAAGAAAAAATAGTCATTTAATTTTTGATTGGTATATAAGACCAACGTCATCAGGCCGTCTTATTAACTTTAATTCAAAACAACCAAAACAGGTTATCATTTATACTGAAAAAAAATGTTATCAAAAGAGCGCTAGATAACAGTGACATTACCTTTCGTCATAAAAACATCAAAATAATAGTGAATACATTAACTCCGAACTCATTCCCTTTAAATATAATCAAAACATTAATAAACAGATATTTTAATCCTGTAGTACAGACAAATGTACAACCAAATATTCAACAATATTCATATAAAAGTGTTTTATATATTTCTAATCTTTCCAATCGTATATTAGATGCTCCAATATGGAATAAAGAAAATGTTCGTATAGCTTTTAAATCAGCTAATATTTTAAGAACATCTTTATTTTCAAAACTTAAAAATAAACTATCAAAAGAAGATAAGTCTGATATTGTATATAAAATAAGATGTTTAGGTGATGGAATATTAAGTTGTCCTTCTGTATATGTTGGGACATCAATGCAAAAACCAAAACACCGTATATCAGGTCATAAATCTGATATAAACAACGGGCATTCACAAAAAACAGCTTTAGTTTTCCATTGTATAAATGAAGGGCATAGACCCGATTTCATTAATGTAGATATTTTTCAATCAGAGAAGCATTATAACAAAAGGATATTAATAGAAATGCTTCACATTTTAAGCACAGATTATACAGTTAATAGACAATCAGACTGTGAAGGACTTAGCAGTATATATGGTCAACTTATTGAAAGGTAATAGACCAAAATTAAGATTTTATAATTTAACTTGTTTTGTAGGTTAGAATTATATAAAATATTTTTAATTATTATTCAAAATATAATAAAATTGAATTGGAAATATTTATTATTATTCTAATTTTGATTTATGCAAACGTCTTTTTCAAGAAATTTAATAATATTAAAAGAATAATAATTGATATAACAAAAAGCAAACCAATAGAGAAATAAAAGAAGATTACCATTGCTTAAGATTTTTTTTTATAAGAATAGAAAATGTAAGTATTCTATAATTTCCCAATGTGTAGCTGTTAAATATTAATAAACAAATTTTAAGAGACCTGAAGAAGAACGTAACCACGTTTGAAACGTCGGTCGTCGGACCTAAAGCCCATTTAGGATTTAAATATAAAATTTCGAACGAAAACATTAACAACAGGCGTATTTTATTGCAAACGGCATCCATAGCACAGTACGATTTTAAATGCATTACAAAAACAACATCGGCGGTAGCTCTACAGCCAATAAGAAGCTAAGGTAGAATCCTACCGTGGATACCGTGGCATTTATTGGAGTCTCGAATTGGATAGTGTTTGTTTTGTTGTAGAAATTGGTACGATTGATAGTTGAATTGAGTCTCGATGGATGTGTTCATGGAGTAGTTATAATTCTTAGTTTCCATTCGACAGAAAAATTGATCTTTTTTTTTGTTGGCCAGTTTATATTAATAAGATCTCAGAGAACTCCCTATTTTCATAAATATAAAAGCTATTCCTCTCAAAAGTTTCTGTCTTTTGATATTAAAAAGTGAGAACGAATTTTTTTTGTACTCTTTGATCAGTTATTTTCTGTCGCACGTCTAAAATTCCACCTATATTGGCAGTTTTGTATACACCCGCTACCGCAAACGTGATTGAATAAGTAATTAGTTGGCAAAATAAGTTTTCATTTACCCTGCAAAAATGAACGCCATATCTATTGCATGTGTCTGAAACGAGAAAATTTTATTTTGACTATAGTCTACGAACAAACCCCTTAGTATTTCTTTTACTTTGTGCCCTACCTTTGTGTCCTTCCTTGTGACTTTTTTCGGTTGAGAGTTGTTCAATAGTACCAAATGTGAAATATAAAACTAGGTTACGGTCGATGGGTTTTTTGGGGAGTTTTTTTTACTGTACTATGGCTAGATTCGCAATAAAACACGTCTAATGTACCAATTCTTATAAACAGTAAAGCTAAGCTAAGATTGAAATAGCACATCATAGAGAAAAGAGAAGAACTATTGAAAAACAAAACACCATTATCTGAGGTAGCGAATGAATTTTTCAGACAGCGAACGGTAGCACCTGGTTTCACCTACCTATTATTAGGTAAACACCTTTTTTAGGCTTTCCAAGCTCATTTCAGCTACAAGCCTAAAAATATCGGTATTCCTGATCCCTTTCGTGCAAGGGTTACAACAAAGGATTTGGTCCACAATGGATGGGGGTTGATGTATGCGAGGCTAAAAGTCCCAACATCATAGATAAACAATACCTAGATGGTAAACAACGGCTATCAATTCGGTTTGCCTACAAGCTCAAACGTCAAATGGCCGTTGTGAACATCGGATTTTTGCACTAGTGTACGTGCAGACGACCGTGGTGAAAATCGGATTTTTGCATTAGTGTACGTGAACAAAATCCGAGTTTCATCTCGGTTCGTGAACAAAATGGCGGGTAATTTAAAAATCCAAGGGTTTGCTCAAAAAGTGCTGAAATTCGTAGGTTCTTATGTGTCGATTTCCTTTCAACGATTGCAGATCAAATTTTTTTTCGTTGTAAGGAACTCGCAAAAAAGTTCGTGTGTGCAAGACGGTGTAAAGATTTGATTCTTGATCTTTTTTATGTAAACAAATCAAATTTTTCCTTCACAGATCTGATTTTTTTGTTGAAAGCAAATCCACATTAAGAAGTAGATAAAACATACATTTATCTAGGAGTTGGAAAATTATTTGAGAAGTAGTGCTTTTAAATGTTTCAATTTATCTTTTAGTTTTGCTTTAGGAGTTTCTATTTTTGAATGAGTGTTGGCCTTCACATAACTATGAATGGCAGGTGCACTGAAGCAAAACCAAGTAAATCATATGATGTGAAATTAAAGGTTAGACCGCACTCGACGGATCTGCATAGGCGCTGAATTCACAAGAATTCGTATCCAATTGTATGAAGTTCAGTTACCGCTTACGGTTAGACCGCACTACGCGGAAATGAACTGCAGCGGAACTGTGATTCACAATAATTTGTATGAAATTTTATGAAGTTCTGTTGCCGCTTAGTGCGATGTAGCTCATACAATTTCATACAAAAAATGTTTTACAGCGTCGCGTCGTGAAGTGTATTTCCGCTGAAAGTTAAGTGCAGTCTTGTCTTAATTTTTACTTTTCATTTATACTTTGTTTAGATTTAAGTCTTTCCCAAACCAAAGCGGAACATTCGCTATGCAGTGCGAACCATTTACAATAAAAACAAAAATGACAAATAAACAATATGCTAAATAACAACAAAAACTGCCGTCGGCGAATGTTCCACGCCGCTTTCGCGTTGGTTTGGGAGAAACTTTATGAAATATATGTGATGTTTTTATCATATAAAAAGATGAATAAACTTGTCAAATAACTCCCTAGATGCATATTTTATTAAAAAGTCGAAATGCGATAGTTTCATTTATGTCAAACTATGTGCGATGTGATAAGAATCCCACCGTGGGTTGATTTTTGGCGTAGAGCTACTAGCGATGTTGTGTTTGTAATGTACGTAAGATCGTTCTTAACTATGGATGGCTTTTGCAATAAAACACGTCTATTGTAAGTTGTCCTCAATCAGAATTGCATCTATTGAAATGTTTTTGCAATTTAGAACAGACGAGATTCAAATTACGGTGGGTGCTTTGTTTTACCCCCATACAAATTAATTCTGGCAGATGAAGGTTTTGTTGGTATTCCAAATTTTTCGCATTGCTTTAGGAGAACTTTTTTGTCGCAACACAATTTAAATTGTATAAAGGATCTTTCAAATCAACGTTCGATCGGAGCGAAACATTCACAACAGCAAAACATTCACTTTTTAAAATTTATTTGTATGGCAATAATTGAGAGAGAGATGAAAACGGGGCGATTTTCCATTTTAACCCGATGACTGACAAAAATGCTTAAAACGCATCGGTTTGGATACCTTAAATTAGTTTCTAAAAATTTAAGTCGGAATTTGACCATGATGCAATTTCAACCTTTAGGTATAAATTTAAATAATTTCATATACTAAGGGTTTGTTTCACAATGTCTGAGTAAAGTTATAATTAGTAACTCGACAATTAAATTATCCGTAAAGTAAATCCTCTCAGTAATAAACTTTGCGTTTCACAATTATCAAAATAATAAATGTATGTGTCAATTAGCTACTCGTAAGTTATTCCAGTTTTCCAGTGAAAATTGTTTTGACTGATTAAAATATTCATAAAATTGTTCAAAACTGTCAATTGATATTCACACACTATAATAATAGGCGATAATACGACTATAAAAATAAATAAATCGGGTGGCACAACGGCTCATGAAGAACCAGGGCCTAGTGACTAACAACTCGCAACCATTCCTGTGTGCGCCTTTCGACAGGAATGGAAGGGACCTACAATTGTATGCCGAATCCGAACGGCTAGACGAGAATCACTTATTCGTGACAAGTGATACTCTTGGAGGATTTGTCAATTCCTCGCAAGAGGCAGTAGCCCTTAAAAAAAACTTTTTAGTTTTTAGGTGGACGAGGGTGGGAAGCGATCCCAGACCTCCAGCGTGACAGTCGAACGCACTAACCATTACGCTACGGGCTACTACTACTATAACACTATACTATAATACGACTATAAAAATGGAAATATAGCACGGGTAGTGGATGGAGGCATACATATGTGAGTAGGTACTCGCACAAAGAGTAGATAAATCTGCAAGGTTTAATTCAATTCCTTTTTTTAATTATTGCAGCCTATACATATAACCATTGGAGAGAATGGCAAGGAAAATCTTTATGGAACAGCTAGAAACCAAACAAAAAAAATATTGTCTAAATATGTGCATACTATGGGTAAAAAGAATAAAAAAAAGAGAAATTTGGATTAAAGAAAAAAAAATACTAACAAAAATAAATGTTCATAATATTTTTGACTTATTTATTTAGTACAACTTGCATTTTTTTGTTATGATAATGAAGCAGTCATTTATTTCTTTGTTCGTACAATAACATTTGAAAAGAGTTAAGAACTTGATACTAGTTCATACTTTTCATTATGATACCGATGTTCATTCTTTGTCGTTCAGATCAATTAAAATTGTATGCAGTTCTGCGTATGCAAATACAATGTTTGTTGGCTGCACTTATGTAACGTTGCGTATGGGTTTCTGGAGAGTAATATATAATAAAAAACATAGGTATACACAACACAACTTCATTCAAAAATTGCATTACAACATTTAAAAAATTTATGAAATTCGTCCCTAACACAACTGTCAAGCCCAGAACATTATTAATTAAGACTGTTCGGATATTGTGAAACGTAACTAAGGAAGTTACTTGACGAATAAGTTCGAAGTAGCTTAATTGGAACTTTACTCAGATATTGTGAAACAAGCCCTAAGTGTGTTTGTAGATAAATCTGCAAGGTTTAATTCAATTCCTTTTTTTAATTATTGCAGCCTATACATATAACCATTGGAGAGAATGGCAAGGAAAATCTTTATGGAACAGCTAGAAACCAAACAAAAAAAATATTGTCTAAATATGTGCATACTATGGGTAAAAAGAATAAAAAAAAGAGAAATTTGGATTAAAGAAAAAAAAATACTAACAAAAATAAATGTTCATAATATTTTTGACTTATTTATTTAGTACAACTTGCATTTTTTTGTTATGATAATGAAGCAGTCATTTATTTCTTTGTTCGTACAATAACATTTGAAAAGAGTTAAGAACTTGATACTAGTTCATACTTTTCATTATGATACCGATGTTCATTCTTTGTCGTTCAGATCAATTAAAATTGTATGCAGTTCTGCGTATGCAAATACAATGTTTGTTGGCTGCACTTATGTAACGTTGCGTATGGGTTTCTGGAGAGTAATATATAATAAAAAACATAGGTATACACAACACAACTTCATTCAAAAATTGCATTACAACATTTAAAAAATTTATGAAATTCGTCCCTAACACAACTGTCAAGCCCAGAACATTATAAATTAAGACTGTTCGGATATTGTGAAACGTAACTAAGGAAGTTACTTGACGAATAAGTTCGAAGTAGCTTAATTGGAACTTTACTCAGATATTGTGAAACAAGCCCTAAGTGTGTTTGTACCCTAAGAATAAGAATTTTTCAAACACATCCCGACAAATAGTAATTGAACTGTCAAACAAACCAAACCCACCGCGTTAAATTGTTGTTGCAATTCACAATTCGACACGAAATGAAATTACAAAAACAACAATGTAAACAAATAGGTTTTGGGGGGTGATACGAACGAAAGATTCCCATCTAGGTATTGTTTATCTATGCCCATCATGGCAGAAGAATTCATAACGAAGTAGTTTGGAATGAAAAAAGGACGGAAAATGTTGAGAGAAGCCATTACTTGCAGTTTAACAATTAAGAATAGCCGGGTACCTCTACTGGCTGAAAAATTAGAAGGAACGCTGACCTCTCAGCAGAAAAAAGAGAAAGCACGAGAAGCAGGTGGTTGAGTCTATTGAGGCAGAGGTGATGTTCGAAAATTATATCAAAAGTTAAAACGATACATAAGGATACAACGCAAGACCAGAACCTTCTCGAAATGATAGTGACAATATGGTAGTAGATACACATATATACAATTAGAGCTGAAGATCATAATCCTCTAGACTGTTAAACGGTGAAGATAGCCAAGATACAACGCAGAACACTCCATTTAACTTGGACAATAATTTGGCCTGCCTATAAAAATCCCGAACTATTATACTAATATACAGACCCTGGCGAAACAGCCAGGATCGTTGCAACATGCACTGGATAGGACACTTGCCAATAGAAGAAAATGCGGCGAAGCTTGCCATACCATACAATATTCACTGTCGTAGTTAGCCAAAATGAGACAAAAGTCTTTTTGTAAGACATTTTTTGCCGACCTTAACGAACTTTCCGAAATGAAGATAAAAAATTGAATTTCTTTCCTCAACGCGACGAAATGGATCTAGGACCAGCGTTGCCACAAAGAAAAATATATTGAGGGCCATTTCCAAGGAGTGCGGCCCAAAATCCTTTAGAGAAAATTTTTCAAGAAAATATTAAAAAGGTATAGGGCAACACAAACATTTGTTCATATACATATGTACATATTGTTACTAACACTTCATACTTCATAACAATTTGTGTTCTGAATATAATAATTATATTCAAGATCTTTGCATGTCTTTATATTATAAGAAAGTGTATTTATGCAGCGTCGTAAGTTTACAAATTGTGTAAAATATAAGTTTACACAAAAGTTTGCATAAACGACCTTTTTAATCATTAGTTAAAATACTGTGTAATTGAATAAGCTGTTCGTTTATTTGACATATTTGGTTTCGACAGATTATACGTGTTTAGATTGTCAAATGTCTCGGAACAATAAAAAAAATGTATGATACACGATGGAACTACAATAGTCGAAGGCTCACGGTAGTGGTCGGACGAAAATGAGCGAATCCAAAAAAATTATATGGTGTGCCCATAATGTCGGTTTCTTGATTTACGTAAACTATTGCTTTCGGTAGTGAAGAGCGCCCCGAGTGCATCTCACGGAAGTAAAACTCTATTCTGAGTTTGATTGTTCAGATTTTTCATTGGTTTATGACATCTGCTTCTGACAGCTTCTGATTATTAAGGATCACCCAAATCCCAAACCAATGAGAATCATTCGTTGACGAAAAAGAAAACAACAACAACAACACGTTGTTGATTTAGTTTCATCGTCATCGACGAATGGTTCTGGTTGGGGACCTTTATAATTCTAACTTAATAGTTTACGAAACATTAAATAAAATACAAAAGTTTATGTTTAAAGTGCTGGGATACACGAGCGCAAAAAAGAAATAATTCACGAAAGAGAACGGATGATTTTTAGAAAGAAAGAAAACGATGGAAAAAAAATGGCATGCCTTACTTTCTATCTAAAAATCATCCGTTCTGTTTCGTGAATTAGTTATTTTTTACGCTCGTGTATCCCAGCACAAATAAAATAACTATTTAGGTAATAGGTATCACAGTTTTATAGAATATTTTGTTAAAGATATACTAAAAATAAGATATGCGTGCCATTTCTAGTTGGCCCCGGGCCAAGGGCCAAAAAAAAAAAGGGCCAAATGACCCGATCGGGCACATTGTGGCAACGCTGTCTAGGACTCACTTCGGTTTAATTTTGCATTCATGGTGCCGAAGGCCGGACGATCACACGGTTCGGTGGATTCGCTTCAATTATCAAACAAAAACACCGAACCCTTTGATTTTGCATAAGGTCTAAGGTAAGGCAACTATTACCTCTTAAAATAACATCAGTGCAGAGATCAACCGAAGAATAACTATTGCCAACCACTGTTTCTTCGAGCAATTATGTAATAAGATCCTTTTTTAAGGCACCACGCTAATTTTATACAAACCTTAATCATGTCCTGCTCTATGCAGCGGAAGCACGGCCATTGCTATGGTATTTTGAGAGGAAGATTCTTCGTCTGATTTTTGGTCTAGTGTGAATCAAAAGAATGTGGAGAAAAAGATTCACCGGCGAGCCTTACAGGTTATAGAGCGAAGTCGAAGCGGTCAAAAAGCTAAAAATACAGTGGCTCTGAGACAGCTGAACACGTAGAGCGTATGGACCACAACACACCTGCTCGACGAGTCTTCAAATTCAGACCCGATGGTGTATGCAGTAGAGGAAAAACCTACAATAGTTGGCATGCTCAAGTTGAGAGCTACCTCAACCAACTAGATGTGCTTTGCCGGAAGCAGCTTGCTAGGGACAGAGATGGCTGGAAGGGATTGTTGTTTGATGCTGGCCGGCCGTAGTTCATCCTGGACTGTGAGCGCCATCTTCAAGCAAGTAAGTGTAAGTATTAAAAAAAAATTGTTGCATTTTTATTTAACTCGCTCCGAAATTCTCCTTTAACTTCCGTCCCAGCATTTCGCCTCTTTCCAGCTTCATAAATGTTTGTTTATTCTTGCAAATAACTGCGATGCCTCTTAAAGACATGGCTTGTCCTTCCAGAGCACCAGAGGTGTATCTTGCCTGATTGCGTCTCGTCTATTTGCACGTGTCCACATGGGTTAAGGGAAATATATTATGGTTCGAAAGCTTCGTTCTGCTTTTTCCTTAACTATGTATGTAGAATCTAGATATAGATATATTCTGATCAAACATACATATAGCCACACAAACACCCACACAAAATATTTTTGCAAGGTGAGCTTTTATTTCCGAGTTTTTATTACCGGCCATCATTTTGAGGATTAAGCATAATAGGTTTTGGTTTTACCATTTTAGTTTCTGTTATGAGCGGACTCCTATGGTGCGCTCTCCGCTCAGCCAGGCAGTTATGACAGTCACAGTGTATCCTCAATAGCTGCACGGATATTCGTCGGTTCGTCCATCACACACCCGATACGAGCTATAGAGAGCGTGTAGAACGGCTGGCCGGCCATGCCATGTCGATTTTTTTTTGTTTGTATTATGAACGAGCTGAACTTGAGACGTGGTTGTTTTCAAGTAGTTAGGGCTTGGGAGAAAGGGTGGCTTATCGTATTTATTGTATCACTTTTTGTTTCGATATTATGAGTGGGTGGTTGTATAAAGTAAAAAAACACGTACAGAGTCGACAAACATGCTTGGTTCGGTAGCACGAGAATAATTATGTGGCTCTGAAATTGGATTAACTTGGTTGAGATATTTTGGCAAAAGGTATTTTTCTCTCGTCCAGTTGAGATGCTGTGTGTATTTGGAATGAGCTTTCACTTGTTTGCGTAATAAGAACGCACGTATTATCGATTGTAATGGTTGCCAACATTTGCCAAATAATTGATAACCATCCACCACCCTCATGCACACTCACAATTTTCAAGAAAATCTTTCATTCTATTAGAACACCTTAAACAGGTAAGGAGCAAAACTAATGGCCAATCACTTTAAGGTAATGATTTCGTTCTCGAAACTATAGTTTAACATAGTACCTTCAACTATAAATTTAGCTTCAGCCGAAAATCGATTGACAAGAATAGCTGGGAACGCATGATGTCATGGATATTCGAAATGTTGAAATTGAACGTAAAAGTATGTAAACACTTTATCGAAATTATTTTGTAGTATTCTATTGACTTTTTTATCAAACGTTATCAATAAATTATTATTCTTCTTTCTGTTGTTCAACCAAACGAACGTGTTTGTATTTAAGAGTGTATTTACAGATTACATCACGAAATTGTTAATATGTAGTTGTTTTTTGCTTACATCGTAATGCTAATTGCGGCACGAGTACGATAACTTAGGCGCCAAGAAATAAAAACTGTTTTTTGTAGAACAGCCCTAACTCCCCCGTTTGGACGGGAGGGTCATTTTTATAAAAAAGGTACTAAAAATGACAAAAAAAAATATTAAAAAATAACGGTAATACTTTGTACTATTAGCTAGTTTTTTAATTAAGTCAAATCTATGCATATTTTCAAAAAAAAAAACAGGCTTTAAACTCAAACTTTGGGAAAAAAAAATCATTAAAAAAATGTTTAAAGTGTAATTTTTTTTTCTGGAACTCGTTGCTTTTATTAATTGTTCATTAAAAAATGAAAACTAGATGATTTTATATATTCTAGTTTTTGAGAAAATTAAAAATAACCAAAACTAATTTTTTTATAATTCGTTTAGTTTCAGTAAATTTACTTAGTCTTCCTTTTGTAGGCAGCGCTTTATTAATTTTTACAATTTTTTGTATTTTCGGTGTCCTAGTGCATAAATAGTATGATAAGGAAGGGGGACATGCTGCCCCCCTGCAACCCTCCTGCTTGGCCCAGTATAGGATTTTGGGTGGGTGCAAGTTTGGGTATATGCACAGTTTCTTATGGATTACACATTTTCCATACAAAAACCTCCAAGCAATCATATTCCTAGTGCATAAACAGTACGATAGGGAAGGGGGGCATGCTCAAAAACTAAAAGATATAAAACCATTTAGTTTTCATTTTTTAATGAAGAATTAATTAGAGCTACGAATTTCAGAAAAAAAAAATTATATATAATTTTACTGTTTTGAAAAATTACACTTAAAACTTTTTTTTATCTTTTTTTCCCCAAATTTTGTGTTGGAAACCCGTTTTTTTTCAAAAATGTGCCTAGATTTCACTTAATTTAAAAAAACAGCTAATAGTAAAAAGTTTTGTCTTTGAAACAAGGTATAAAACTTAATTGTAAGTATTACCGTTATTTTTTAATATTTTCTTTTCATTTTTTAATGAAGAATTAATTAGAGCTACGAATTTCAGAAAAAAAAAATTATATATAATTTTACTGTTTTGAAAAATTACACTTAAAAC
Organism: Melangyna quadrimaculata; assembly: GCA_949320155.1. Lineage (NCBI taxonomy): Eukaryota > Metazoa > Arthropoda > Insecta > Diptera > Syrphidae > Melangyna > Melangyna quadrimaculata. The sequence continues at coordinate 375,219,465 of OX439483.1, forward strand.
TTTTTTTTATCTTTTTTTCCCCAAATTTTGTGTTGGAAACCCGTTTTTTTTCAAAAATGTGCCTAGATTTCACTTAATTTAAAAAAACAGCTAATAGTAAAAAGTTTTGTCTTTGAAACAAGGTATAAAACTTAATTGTAAGTATTACCGTTATTTTTTAATATTTTCTTTTTAATTTTTAGTACTATTTATAAAATTGGCCCTCCCGCCCAAACGGGGGGAGATAGACCCCCCCATTCCATATTAAAAAATGCTTGTATTGAACTGTTCTATACAAAACAGTTATCAATTCTTGGCGCCTAAGTTATCGTACTCTTCCCCTCATTGCTATCTCGAGCTCCAAGTTGTGTATCGCAAGTTAAAATAATTTTTGTTTACAGTACAGTGTTATTAACAGTATTAAAAAAAATCAATTTAAACAAAAATTTGCACTTTTTTTTTTAATTTTGAGTTTGATGTTCAAAGGGTAGTTATGCGCATTCAAAAAGACACAAGGGTCCACAGGTTTTTCTCAAAACCCACCTCTGCCTACCAACTCCTACTCTCACCTCCTAGTGGTGAACATCGGGTATCTAACAGGTACCTCAGCAGGAGATGGTGTTTTAATCCCTGGCAAAAGTTGTTGGGTACAGCCAAAGAGAGAGGGGGGGAGTGTTACCACTAAGGCACTTCTCCTTTCATCCAGGCGGCAGCCGAAGAATTCCCCAGATGGAATCAACTGTGGCGGCGACATTTCCAGTTAGGTTGAACTACTTAGTGGAACACCTCATATGGGCTACTACGACATATACGTAGCTTAGGCCTATAAGGAGCGGTTTATTCGGCTCCCTACCCTTGGAATTATAATAAGGGTCTGGCTCTCCAGGTCGGGGGATGTGAATCGGGGGAACTTCCCTACCACGGAAAAAAACTTGGTTCCGAAACAACAACAAGCCTCGGATATGGACGATTTTAAAGTTGACGACCCCAGTAAACAAAACAAGGACAATGAATTTCGGATCTGCACGTGGAACGTCCTGTCCTTATACAGAACAAGTGCAGCCGAACAATTAGTGGAGAACCTGGACAGGCTAAAAGCTGACGTAACAGCCATGCAGGAAGTGCGCTGGAATGGAGGAGCATACGGAGACTGCAATCCTGTGACATCTACTACGGCACGGCGGGTGCTTCAAGGAGCAGGGTCAGCTGTTCTTTGGTTGCGGTTTTGTGATGAGGGGAAGACTTAGGCAAGAAGTCTTGGGCTCCCGAAGTGTAATTTAAGAACATTACGCTGATCTGTGTTCACGCCCCCATTAAGAGAAAGATGACTCAGCCCAAGAAGCATTCTACGATCCCCTGGAAACAACGTCTGATATGTGCCCGCAGTACTACGTGACGTTCATTCTTGGAGACTTCAACGCGAAATTCGGAAAGGGGGGCATCTTTGGTTCGATAGTCGGAGGACACAGCTCTCAAGACGAAACTTCCGGCAACGGATACAGGCTGGCAGCCTTTGCGGCGGGGCGAAAAATCATCATCCCAAGCACCTGTTTCCCACACCTCAATATACACAAGGTGACTTGGTGGTCTCGTGATAAACATGCTTCCAGTATCTTGGGCGTCCGAACGTTCCGAGAGGCTAACATTGACTCGGATCACTACCTGGTGGTAGCTAGACTACGTATGCTGATATCCATGACGCAACAACGCAGAGCAGATGCTGTGAAAAAGGTACGATGTCGATAAATTTAAATCGCAAGAGACCGCCAGAACTTTTCCGGACCAGGTAACTCTGAATCTCTCAGAAAGTCCGCCACCAGCATCAAGTGCAGAGGGCCAGTGGAAAAAAGCCATCAGAAGTGCCGCCCCTGATGTGCTGGGTTTCACTACCCAAGCAACACATAAACTCTTCAAGAGTTCTCCAAACAAAATGATCATTTCTTAACTACCTCTTAATTCAATCTTTTTAAAACCATTCCACTTTAAAATATTTTACCTTGCTCTTCAAAAGTGTTTTTTTTTTTAACTATTAAGAAAACGTCTTTTCAACATCTTGAATACCTCTTTTATAAATATTTGTATATTGACTCTTTATAGATCCTCTTAAAAACATCTTCAAATGAACCATATTTATAGCGCATGAAGAGTAGTTCATTTGCCTCTTTCAAATCATATTGAAGATAATTTTCAGATGTTTTTTTATTAAAACATCTTTATGAGGACTAAACAGTTCATCTTGAAGTATTCTTTATTTTATCTTAAGACAAAGTATAGAAACACATTTTTTTGTTACAAATTTAATCGTCTTTGAGTTTTTATTTGTCATATATTTTTTGTGTTATTAAAATTAAAATTATCCAAACATTTTATTGCAAACCTATGAATTAAAAATTAATAAGGAAAAAGGTTCTCCACAACCAACGTGAGACATTCATTGTTGACAAGATTTTTATCGTGCGTCGGTCATCGGTTTTATATGAGAAATTGCATCGCAATCGGGTGCTCTCCTTTATTACCACGTAGCAGAAACAAATTATTCACATTGACAAACAAAATTATTCACAGCTGTTTTTTTTTTGCTCTTTGTTGACTGTTTATTAAGATTTCAATTTTGTTGACAGCTCTTTATTATGAAGTCAATAAGAGGGATTTGACTCTTAGTAAAAGAGTTTATAGGCAAGATGTTTTAATGAATACTTAAAAAAACTCTTTAAACGGTTTTGCAAATAGGCAGTGCATTTATTTAAAATGCAAACATTTAGGTAAAGGGTGACACTGTTAAATTTAATTTCACATAAAATTTATTTATCAGAAACACACAAATTATTAAATTTAATATGTTATTATTCAAATCTAATGTACACAAATTGTGTGGGTAGTGTAAAAACTTAGTTAAGGCAGGAAATGTTGTGTTTTGATTGATTTTAAATACTGTTATATATATGTTTTAGATTGCAAAGAAAGCTCTAGAACTGCATTTTTCGGATCAAACAAATATTCTGAAACATGCCAGATTTCTTAGAGGTTTAAATCCAGGAGGATCGTAGCAATCCTTTAATGGAATTTGAAAGTAACAAGTAACAAATTTTATTTTGACATTTTAAGAATATTGTGCTCCAAGTAGTAACCAAAAGCCTAAAATCGCATTTTTTCGGAACAGAAAATAAAATCTGAAATTCACGATTTTTCACAGATTTATTATTCCATCCATTTACAATATTTCTTCTCATTTTCTTATCTTCCAGGATAAAGGTTTTGAAAATCCATTACAAGAAAAAAAAAACACATTTCATACACTTCAGAATATGCGACACCCTGTAGAAATATTTGTAAATCGTACACAAACAAATTGCCATTTTTTTTATAATTACCTATGTGGATTTGTTATTTATCTATGCATTTATTCATTTTAAAGAAAAACAGTTGATTTTTACACTATGTTTACACTTCTTTATATAAATAACACTTTGGGATTTAATTCAAATGATCTTTCCTTTTTTTGTCCGTGTATTTGAGATTATTTTTCTAATTATGTATCTGTTAATACTAATCAAATTAATGGCGCGTTAGTTCTAAGTGGGGTAGAATAGGCAATTTCAAAATAAATCTTGTCCCGCCTATCAAAACACTAGGTATTAAAGCTAATAAAATGGGTTAAGTATCCCTTATGAAACAAATTATAAGTCAAGGGTAAACAAACATTGAGAATTCATGAGTGTTTATCTTATGTTCCTTCCATTTCACTTTAATTTTATTACATTTGTGTAAAAGAGAAAGATATTATTTTTTTAATATTTTCTTCTCCATCCAAGTTCACACTATTCACACAAATACATTTAACTTCAAGACATCTTGAAAGCCTCTTCAAAAGATCAATCAAAAAGCTTTATCTTTATGAGCTCTTACAAAGACTTTACTAAGAACTGTTCTTGCCCATATAGTTGACTCCTCCCGTTTGGTCCCTCTTGGGTCTTAGTGACCTCTTTAAGATTGTTTGAAGAGTTGAAAGCTCTTGTAAAAGTGATTTTAAAGATATCTTGAAGAGACAATTGTGTGGTTCGATAAAGAGTGCTGGCTGACGCATGCAGCTAAGGACAAGGCCTACCAGGCAATGCTGCAGACTTGATCAATAGGTGCTGAGAGAGTAGCCCGGGAGCTCTACGGGCTGAAAAGGGAAGAGGAACGCCGACTTCTCAGGAGGGAAAAGAGAGAGCACGAGAAACGGGTGGTCCGGTCTATTGAGGGTTGTAGTGGCAGGGGTGATGTTCGAAAATTTAATCAAAGCGTGAAACGATCCACCCAAGGATACAAACCTAGAACGGATGCCTACCGCGATGAGTGTGGGAATAAGGTAGTAAATATACAGTCAGTTTTGAGGATCTGGAACGAACACTTCTCTAGACTGCTTAACGGCGGACACAGCCAAGATACCGTTAGTAGGCAGAATACTCTTTTCAACTTGGACGATGATGGCCAACAGTTCCGTGCACCTGACCTAGCCGAAGTGGGGCTGGCGATATACAAACTTAAGTCGTACAAGGCTCCTGATGCGGATGGTCTACCAGCCAAACAAATTGGTATAGTGTGCCCCATCCATAAAAAGGAAGATGCTCTGAAATTCACCAACTACAGAGGAATTAGTCTCCTAAATTTGTCGCTTGTAAAATTTTGTCGGCTATCCTCTGTGACCACTTTAAACCTTTTGTCAACGATCTGATGGGCCCCTATCAATGTGGTTTTAGAACAGGCAAGACAACCGTCGATCAAATGTTCACACTCCAACATATTTTAGAAAAAAAAAACAGGAACTCCAGAACGATATTCACCACCTCTTTATCGATTTTAAAGTCGTGTATGATAGCGTGAAAAGCGACAAATTATACAGAGTCATGCAACCTATTTAACATCGTTCTTGAAGCTATTGTGCGCAACGCCCAAGTCAACACTAGGGGTACAATTTATCAAAAGTCCGTTCAATTGCTTGCGTATGCAGACATTGTCGGCAGAACGAAGCGAGCTGTGGCAGGCGCATTTGCGAGCATTCAATCGGAGGCGGCTAAAGTGGAATTGGCGGTTAATGAGGACAAAACGAAGTATATCTGCAGAGATCAAGCGAAGAATTACTCTTGCCAACCGCTGTTTCTTCGGTTTAATAAGGCATTTAAGCAGTACGGTCCTGTCAGAGAACCAAGGAGACTTTATACAAGACCCTAATCATCCCGGTCCTGCTCTATGGGGCATGGACAATGAAAAAATCAGATGAAAATCTGCTAGGGTGCTTTGAGAGGAAGAAGCTTCGTGTGATTTTCGGTCCGGTGTGTATCGAAGGAGTGTGGAGGAGAGGATTCAACGACGAGCTATACGGGCTATACAGCGACATTGACCTGGTCAAGAAGCTGAAAATATAGCGGCTGAGATGGCTGGGGCTCGTGGAGCGTATGAACAGCAACACACCTGCCCGACGTGCCTTCGAATCCAACCCCGATGGTGTACGCAGCAGAGGAAGAACCCATAACAGGTGGCGCGCACAAGTGGAGAATGACATCAACCAACTCGGTGCGCGCAACTGGAAGCGGCTAGCTAGAGACAGAGCTGGCTAGAGGGGATTGTTAGTTGAGTAACAAGCCCATCCTGGGCTGTGAGTGCCATCTAGAGTAAAGTAAATAAGCAAGTATATGAATTTTTAATGCTTTTATAACTAAATTGCTACCTTCATCTTAATCTTTGCACACAAAGTGTTTGTATATTCAATTCTATTGCGATTTAATAAGATGTAAGTGTTCCATTTATATGTTTAACAATCACGCCAAACCAACCAAAACCACTCTCTATTTTTCCTATATATATGTATCTTGAACTTTTAACCGAAAATTATCTTTTAATCTATGTTCAACATCGCACTCAAAAAGTTTGAAAACATTCACATCTTTCTTTCACAAACAAAAACAACAATTCTACAATCCAAAACACACGTACTATCGGCATGGGAATGGGTATGTTTTTGTTCAGCTCAAAAGTTTGTATAACAATATATTTCTTAACATTTTGTTTGTTTGAAAAGAAAAAAACACAAAGCTGAAACAAGGAATAGTGTCCTCAATCCCACTCTGTCTGCATAATAATGAAGTACAGGAAATTGTTTGCCTTGTTTTGTGCTAAGTGTTCATCGCGTTGAACTCTATGTCCTCTTCTTGCCTTACCTCAGAAATCCACGTTTACCGACGACTATGATGAGGACGAGGACGAGAACGCTACTACGCCAGGCGTTTTTTTTATGTATTTTCATTTTAAATCTCTAGAGATTCTCATCACTCGTTTGTCTTTTGAACACACTTTCATAGCCATGTGGGACAGGACCTTCCGCTTCCTTCTATACATATTCCTTTTTTTTGCCTGCCATATGTACAGAACCGACATATATACTAATTGCTGATGGGGGGGGGGGGCAGGGCAGAGGAACACGAGATAGTTGCAAGATGACAAAGACAAAAAAAAAAACTACAGTGAAAATGGAAGGACTCATGATGATTAATGCTGAGTATACCAGCAGGTCATGCTCATGATGTGTCCCTTACCTCCCTCCTCACTTCGCCCCCCGACATTTTTCCTAAAAACTTAGCCAAACTGTCAGGATACACTCGCGTGCGTTTTAAACTTGTATGTTATAATACGATTAACGATTGTGCATGTGCATACGGAGACGTACCCAACAAAATATAGTAAGAAAACGCGCTCCAAACCATCCTACCTATAAACCTAGACTAGACTACAGAGCGGAACAGAGCAGCTAGCAGCAGCAGCGGCGACACAGAGACACAGGAGCGCGGCGGCGAAAACTCAAACTTGAGGCTAAACAAATTGAAAAGGATATGCATTCAGATGCGTCAGTTCACATCTGCAAATGCGGAGATCAGATTGCAGCACTCCGACATGATGATGTTAAATATGAACTTAAAAATTTTGTTGCTTACTCATTCGCATTTGCCTCTAGAAGCTGAAGTTTATGTGCAATGCGACGCAAGTTATAATGTGTGACTCCTGAACCGTAGACACGGAGGCGAAATTATATGAAACATATCCTTATACACTGCACACATACAAACATATTTATAGATGTAAAATGGCAGTGAAAAGGAATACGGCACTGACGATGATGATGATGGTCATAATGAAAATGGTAATGAGGATGCTGCGTGCATATAAACTTCAAAAACAGTTGCAGCACACAATATCGTATGTTATAGTGTATTATACGCCTCCACTCGAACTAGTCCGGTGTATAGGAATAAAGGAAAAGTTATATTGTTCATTCTTATTCAGCTTGACGACAACAATGTGTTGTCCTCTTAACGATGACGATGCACAGATGAACATAACAAAAGCTAGGAAAATTGTCACTATGATGGATCTGGGGAAGAACAAACAAGGGAAGATACCAATCAAAATACATACTAGGTATACTGCAATAAAATTACTCATGAAATCGTAAATTCTCAAATCATAAACTGTGTCACTAAACTCACTATGTCAAAAGCAGAGGGCGTCATTGTTAGTGTTTGTAGGATAAAATACCAAGACGTTTTTGGATATTAAAACGTAGAACATAATGCTATAGCACTGGGTCAGCAGCTGTTGAAATATCTTCCGTTCTTAAGAGTCACTCATATCTGTTGTTGTGTGGCATTTTGTGTAACACCCAAAAAAGGAAGAGAAATCTTATAATTTGAATTAAATGGTACCCTTAAAGGTTTTGACTTCATTAGAATAAAAGAATCCAAAAGTGAACCTCTTACGTGTCAGGATTTATTTTGACTATCGTCTTTGTATATAAAATTTATAGTACTATCTCTGTCATAACTTTTCAACAAATGCTAACGGTGTATATAATATTGTAGAAGAATTTGCGTATCAGTTTGCAAACCAGGTTTTGCACCTGGAAGTATTGCATAGTATATACGTCACAGCAGCTAGTGAGAAGGAAATATACAATATTCTTAGCAGAATAAACACTAATAAAGGACCTGGAGCTGATAACATTCGACCAGTTGATCCCAAAAATAATGCCGAAATTCTTACACCGGTTGTACAAACCATAATCAATCGTAGTTTTGTACAAGGTTGTGTGCCAAAACTCATGAAAACATCATTCGACCTGTTTATAAAGGTGGTAAAAAATGCAAACCTGAAAACTATAACCCAATCGCAATCATGTCAGCTGTACAAAAGTGTTTGGAAGAAATAGTAGTCAAAGGACTTAATACATTTATTAGTAAACATCATGTCTTACACCCAAACCAATATGGATTCCAAAAAAATATAAGTACACAAAAACTTTAAGGAGAGTTCACAAAAAAAGTAAATGTAGGCCTCAATCGAAACCATCACGTCCTTGTGCTATTCATCGTCTTCCGTAACGCCTTCGATACTCTCAGTCAGGAAAGCTGTTAAAAACCTTAAACAGAATAGGTATAAGAGGATACTTAGCAGACTGGTTTAAAAACTATTTAACTGATAGGACTATTAGGGTAAAAGTGTCAACCAATCTGAACCAGAAAAAACCTAGTGCATAGGTAATCCACAAGGCTCCAAACTAGGTCCTATATTGTTTATTCTATATACTAATGAACAATTGAGGTTGTTTAAAAACGCAACAGCCTATGCATATGCAGACGAAATAGCCATCATAGTAAAGCACTAACAACTAAACTCAGCAAAAGAAATAATTCAAAAGCAATTTGATGATGTATCCAAGTGTTGTCATGACCATGGACTAATTATAAATGCCACCAAAACAAAAGTGATGCATATACGCCATCCATCTAAAAGGGAAGAAATTGTCAATATATATCACCGAAACAACCACTGTCCACTGTTAGTCAACAACAAGCCAATCGAAATTGCGTCAAAACGATAAAGTATCTCGAAGTTACAATTGATGAACATTTTCTTTGGCGTGAACATATAAACAATTTACGTCTCCAGCTTAAAAGCACATTATTTGCCCTGGTTTATCTTAAAAGATTTTCAAACTTCGAAGTTCTTAAACAAGTATATTACTCGTTAGCAGAATCACGAATTCGATATGGAATCTTGGCATGGGGTAACGCTTCAAAAACACATCTAGACAAGATATCAAACCTGCAACATCATCTAATTAAACTAATCAAACGCAAAAAAAAAAATAACACAAACTTATATTTACAAAAAGGGAAAAAGTCTTCATTAACTATACTGTAATACATTAATATACAAAATAAACGGTTAAAAGCAACGGCTCGTGAGGAAGGCTTGTGATGAAGGGCCTAGTGACTAAGAACTCGCAAACATTCCTCTGTGCACGTGTCGACAGGAAAGGAAGGGACCTATAAAATGTTATGCCGAATCCGAACGGTTAGACGAGAAGCACTTATTCATGTCAAGCTATACCTACTCTTGGAGGAGGAGGCAAGAGGCAGTAGCCCTGAAAAAAAAAAAATTTTAGTGGTAAGGTGGACGAGGCTGGGAATAGAACCCAGACCTCTAGTGTGACAGTCCAACGCACTAACCATGACGATATTGGTTGAAATTAGCTCATTTGGAAACGAGAATTTGTATGGGAAATGCGGGAATTTCGGATCTCATTTGGAAATTTGCAACGAAATTACCTCATTTGGCCCAATGAAAGCGTAGTATAACGCGCTATTCGTTTCCTTTCCTTAATGTTACATTTTTTTGTTTTTGAGGTGCTCGGCAACAGAATGCAGCAGTCTCCAGTTGCCTGAACAACACATCTCAGTTTAGCAATCAAAATACTGAGGAAAAAAATATTTGATTAGCTTGGTTATTTGTTTTGAATTTTGTTCAGAATGACCCCGTGATCCCCCCCCCCCCTGTATACACAGTTGATGTGTGCTTTTATAATACAAATTCTATATTCTACTAAAATAAATCAGCCAAGTAGAATACTTTGCATTATTTTATTGGACTTGTCCTTAAAAATTGGAGTTTCGTCCCAGCGTTCTCACTTGGACTCTTTAATTGACAGTGAGGGCATTGTCAAGACTCAATTTTTATTAAGTTCAGTCCAACTAACATCAATTTTACAGCTAAAATGAATTTTGAACGTTACATTGACTACGAAAGAATCATTGAAATGTATTGAAAAAAAAAAAAAAAAAATGTTCCACATACGCCACCTCACACCGTCAGCAAACTTTACAAAAATGTTTATATTAATTTTATTTATGAAGAAACTTAATAGTCCAGTAACCTTGCCGTTTGTATGGAAGGAACCCTTTGCGTCAAATCTGGCAACTCTGATTTTTTGCTGTGTTTTTCAGGATGTTGGCCTTATGAATAACCTAAGATTTCGACCTTAAGCGGTGACGGCTTCATGGTAAAAAATCAGTTAAACCACGATTGTCTCGCGCTTTTTTCTAGTCATTGGTAATTTTAGTCCTAAAGAACTAATTTTAAATAAAAACATTGTTCTACGATTTCAAAATAAGTTAATTTTCTTTAATTTAGACAAAACAATCTCTGTAGACCCAAATGGTTTCCAAAATATAGCAAATAATTGGGAAATAATATTACATGTATTATTATCAAAGACTATTACCCCCGTTAAGATGGGAGGGGCAAATTGCTAAAAAACTGACTTAAAGTAGAAACAACTCTACTGAACAATGTTTTTATTTAAAATTTGTTCTTTAGGAATAAAATCTGATTTTCTTACCATAAAACGGTCGCCGCTCGAGGTCGAAAACTTATGTAATTTATAAGGCCATCATCCTGAACCACTCAGCAAAAAATCAAAACTACCAAACTTGACGCATACGTGGCGGGTGTAAACATATAGTTACTGTACTAAAAACTGTCGGAAATTTATGGCAAAGGACAATCGGCAAAAGAGTATGGAAGCTGGTTTAGGAACCAATAACAACGGGACATATCTCGGTAAAACGGTATTTTTGTGGACATGAATACTCACTATAGCAGCTCATTCCAAATCGCTGTGTGAAAAAAGTTATTGGCCAACAAAGATTGAAATTTAGTACACATAATTTCAACATATAATGTAAGTAATGTAGTATAGGCAACAATGTGCTGGCCTTACCAATAACAACAAGAAAAGGTATTTTTATGTACTACAGTAGCAACCTTGACAGCTTATTTTAAATACCTATGCGAAAAAAGTTATTCGCTAATTAAGGTTGCTATGTGGTGAATTTTAGTATAGAAAATGTGTATTTTATAGGTATGTAGTATAGAAAAATTTGTGCTGGTCCAACCAATAAGGACGCGACGTACGTTGTTGGAAAGGTATTTTCTTGTACTATAATAGCAACATAGACAGCACATTTCAAACCTATGTGTGAAAAAAGTTATTCGATAATTAACATTGTGATCAGTATCTAGGGCTGGGATTCTCATGCAGTTAAAAATTGAAAATATGCGCTTAAAATATGCCCTTAAAAATGTAAAATATGCACTAAAAAAAGGAAAATATGCATTTAAAACCATTATTTTATCTTATTTTATCTTATTTTTGTCAAACAAAAAAACAATGAAAAATAAATTTAACTCAGTTTTTATTTATTTAGATTCAAATTCAGTCTTATTTCACAAAAATAAAGATAACATTAAAAAATAGAAAAAAAAAACTATAAATTATGAAAACATTAACAATACATCTTTTTTAAAAACGAAAAAAAATTTACTTAAACTTACATACTACACTTGCGAGCAGAAAAACGAAATCACTCAAGTTTGCCTTCTAAAAACAACAATCGTGATGGATACAATATCTATAATTAATTGTTAATATGCTCGTTTTAAAGCTTGAACTTAAAACTTTAAATTAACAGTAAAATCATAAAAATCCATTGTTTAGTTTTCGTGCTATCCACCATAATAACAAAAATTACAAATTGTACTTGTTTAAATTAGGCAAGAGTTTGAAACATTGATACGCAATAAATGCGCCCATAGTTGGTCTTTGATGTTAATTGTGCTGTTAAAAGTGAATTTCAACATATCTTGACTTATTAGGCCTCCTAATCTTAGAAAATAATGAAAACCACGCCTGTAGAAGTAAGTCGAGTTGTCACACTACTGCAACAAGGAATAAACCAATGTACTGTGTCCCGTCAGCTCGATCTAAGCCAAACTCATAGGTTAATGTAAAGGCAAAAATCTGTGTGCCACCGGATGTTATGACTGATTCATTGTGATGGCGTTTCTCCGAAATCGTGCTTTTACTAGCGTTGACGTCCAACAATAGCAGAGACAGGTACGATAAAGACTCGTAAATTAATGTACAGTTAGGAGACGACTTAAGAAAGTAGAAGTTACCCCAAAATTTCCCGCAACGGGAGCAAAATTAACTGCAACTCATCGACAAGTTCGAGTACGAATTTCAGTATGCACTACAATTGGGATATTGAGCAATGTAGGCGATTAACGTTCTCGGATGAGTGCAGAGTTTGTCTCCATGGAAGACAGGTCATCTGTTTACTCTGCCTCTTTGCTATAGCTTCCATCCAGACACATTCTGCACTCATCCAATAACGTAAATCGTCTACATTGCTCAACTTCCCAATTGTAGTGCATAGTGAAAATCGTATTCGAACTTGTCAAAGAGTTGCAGTTAATTTTGGTCCCGTGACGGGACATTTTGCGGTAAGGTTTGCTTCCTTAAGTCGTCTCCTAACTATCCATTAACTAACGAGTCTTTATCGACTTGTCTCTACTATTGTTGGACGTCAACGCTAGTAACAGCACGATTTCAGAGAAACGCCATCACAATAAAACAGTCATAACATCCAGTGGCACACAGATCCTTGCTTTTATATTAACCTACGAGTTTGTCTAAACCTTCCGTAGATCTTTGATATGGGAGATTGGCTTAGATCGAGCTGACGGGACACAGAACATTGGTTTATTCCTTGTTGCAGTAGTGTGTCAACTTGACTTACTTCTACAGGCGTGGTATCCATTTTTAAATAAGGAGGCCAAATGGGTCAAGATGTGTTGCAATTCACTTTTAACAGCACACTCAAAACCAAAGACCAACTATGGGCATATTTATTGGGTATCAATGTTTCAAAGTCTTGCCAAATATAAAAAGTACAATTTGTTATTTTTGTTATTATGGCGGATAGCACGAAAACTAACCAATGGATTTTTATGATTTTACCCTTAATTTAAAGCTTTGAGTTCAAGCTTACAAACGAGCCTATTAACAATTATTTATAGATATTGTATCCATCGCGATTTTGGTTTTCAGAAGGCAAACTTGAGTGATTCCATTTTTTGTGCTCGCGAGTGTATTTCATATATTTTGTTCACATAAAAAAGGAAACTATGTTTAAAGTTTTCAAAAACAAAACTTTGAAAACGTTTGTACATAGAAAAAGAACGTCAACGGACGTTGTTGTAAAAAACAAATTTCATCTGATGTAAGATTATTAAAACAGCTTTCGTTATTGTTGCTCAGACTAAATACATTATTTACATTTTTCATTGTAGATTGTAGAAAACCCTTCGTTTTTTTTTTGTCAAAAATTGGTAAGGCCAGCACATTGTTGCATATACTATTTATATACAGTCAACAAAGGAATTTGGCTTGCAAAAAATAGTGCTCTCTGGATTATTTTTTTATATGGTGGGGGTTACCCCCAGGTATAACATACCCAAAGTCCCCAGCCCAAGGCCACGAGCTGACCTCAGGAGGGGGGGTTAAAGGTATCCCTTTTTAGATTTTCGTGAATATTTCCACAACCTAGCATGTTAGCGGAAAAGTCTATGCTACTTAATTAGAGACAATGAAATTGTCTATAAAAATCTCTATTAATATTGTTTTTAGGATCAATAATAAAGGAGATGCGGGCGGTAGAAAGGTTTCTAAAGGAACACAATACAAAATTTATTTGCCATAGAGGGGGGTTCTTTTTCTTCCTCCCTTTAGAGAGGATGGGAAATTTGTTTAAAATAATTTTTAAAAATAACGGCAACACTAACAACAGCAAAATTTACCTTTTTTGAAAGCCAGAACTCCGATATTTTATTTTATTTCCAAATCAAGTTATTGATGTCCATAATTTTTGTAAAAATTACTTTCAAACTCAAAATTAAAAAAATAAAAAAATTGAAAATTTTGTTTTTGATTTTTTTATTTAAATTGTAAAATTAAATGCAGAATTGGCTTTTATTGTTCACTACCTTTATTAATTCTTAATTGAAAACTGAAAATCAAATTTTTTTTATTTTTTTTTTTATAATTTTTGTTATTATTATTCTCTGTAGTATGTGATAGTAGTGTTTCCTTGAACTTAAGGTTAATAAATGAATAATTTCTTTGAACCTGTGAAGCAAGGCACCCAAGGTACTGTGATAGTGGTAGAGGGGACCCTAAGGTATAACATACTCAAAGTCCCTAGCCCAGGGCCGCAAGCCTTAGACAGGAGAGGGGGATAAATGTCCAATTTTGTAGTTTTTGTTCCATATTTTGTTCCTAGCGTAATAGAGGCAAAGTCAATACCACAAAGTGAAAGAAAATTAATTTTCCTACCAATAAAAGTTATGCTCATAGTTTTGCTGGAAGCAATAGAGATGCGGGAGTAGAAATATGGAAAAAAAAACTGTATTTCCTTTGAAATTTAATGTTTGTAAATAAGTTTACTTTTGTAATACTATAAACGGCCAATGACATCACTTTGTGGTATTGACTTTGCCTCTATTACGCTTGGAACAAATATGGAACAAAAACTATAAAAGGGGACCTTTATCCCCCTCTCCTGTATAAGGCTTGCGGCTTTGGGCTGTGGACTTTGAGTATGTTATACCTTAGGATCCCATCACAGTACCTTGGGTGGCTTGCTTCACAGGTTCAAAGAAATTATTCATTCATTAACCTCAAGTTCAAGGAAACACTACTATCACATTCTACACACTATAATAATAACAAAAAATTATAAACAAAAAATCAGAAAATTCTCGTCGCAACTTTCAATTTTCTCAAAAACAAGGAGATATAGAACCATTTGGTTTTCAGTTTTCAGTTAAGAATTAATATAGGTAGTGAACAATAAAAGCCAATTCTGCATTTTATTTTACAATTTAAATAAAAAAATCAAAAACGAAATTTTCAATTTTTTTATTTTTTAATTTTGAGTTTGAAAGTAATTTTTACAAAAACTATGGACATCAATAACAATAAAATAAAATAAAAGAACGGAGTTCTGGCTTTCAAAAACGGTACATTTTTGTGTTGTAAGTTTTGCTGTTGTTTTTTAATATTATTTTTAAAAAATTTCCCCTCCTCTTTAAAGGGAGGGAGAAAGAACCCCGTTCTATGGCAAATAAATTTTGTATTGTGTTCCTTTAAAAAAAACGTTATCATTTATTGGCGCCATATGAAAAAACTCTTGCTATTTAAATTTTGCCTAATTTAGTATACATCAACTTTTTCGTATATTTTCGGATATATACAAAAAAAAGGAAATTATAACTCATTTCTTAGCATAACGACATGATGAAACAATAGTGAATGAATGTGTATTAACGCTTTTTGTTTTTTCCAGGTAAATTGGTGAGAAAACATTCAATATCTAAGATAATAACATGTTTTTCAGATTTGTTGACTTTTCTATCGCCCGCATCTCTTTTATTATTGATCCTAGAAAAAATGTTAATAGAGATTTTTATAGACAATTTAATTGTCTCTAATTAAGTAGTATAGACTTTTCCGCTAACATGCTAGGTTGTGGAAATATTCACGAAAATCTAAAAAGGGGTACCTTTAACCCCCCTTTCTGAGTTTAGCTCGCGACCCTGGGCTGGGGACTTTGGGTATGTTATACCTGGGGGTAACCCCAACCATATAAAAAATAATCCAGAGAGCACTGTTTTTGGATTTATTTTATAATTTTGAGTCTACGTTGACTGGGCTAGTACTTACATTATTTGTTTAAATTATATGTACCAAATTCCAATCTTTGTTGGCCAATAACTTGTTTCACATTGTGATTTGGAATGAGCTGCCATAGCAAGTATTCATGTACACAAAAATACCTTTTCAACGACATATGTTTCGTTGTTATTGATTATGTAGACCGTTTTGTCCGGTTCTCCTTTGTTAGGAGTAGTGGGCTTGCTAAAAAAAATAGTATGATTTATAAAAAAAGAAAATTATTTAAAAAAATTGTGTTTTCCTCTAATTGCTTTGTTAACTAACAATTTTTTTTCTTGCGATATATAGGTACTATAGGCAAGTTTTGGATTCGTAAAAAAAAAATCGGACTCTGAGATAATAATTTTCCCAAACCTAACATTACTATGATAGAGAACGCGAAAAAAGTGGGTCGCGCAATTTTGTCTGTCTTTCTGCCTGACAAACTTAAGGTTCTTAAGTGATTCCCTAGAAGGGAAGTTAGGCCTATTTTTGATCAAACAATTTTGCATGTAAAAATCTTCAAAAAACAATTTAATTTGGATTTTTAGAATACCACGACTAAAAGTGAATGAATTCTTCCTTTTTTTTTCGTAGCAATATTTAACCTTGTCTGTGCCAAAACATAAGAAGACAAAAATTATAATAACTGTTGGAATTCTTAGAGAAAAAAATTATTGAACTTTGATTTTCGATGCAAAATGTGAAAGAAAATAATTTTTGAAAAAGTTAAATCATCTCTGGTATGAGAAAATGCATGAAAACCTAAGTGGCCAACTATTTTAAAAATATACGCGTTAAATGCGGATTTCAAAATTGTATAATTTATTATTGTATCTTGAACCAATAGGAAGTTATTTGTAAAAATCAGCAAATAGAGAGTACATTTAGCAAAAACAAATGTTTTAAAAATTAGCAAATTGAACGTGAAAATAATATCATGCGTCCAACATGGTAGATTTTTGATTGATTGCCTGTTTTTATGATATTATCCTAGTGATAAATCCAAGCTTTTAACTTGTAATGCCGACTGCAGCATTACTAAAAATGTCAACAAAGTGCAAAAAACGGCTATGTTTTCAAGCTTCTTTTGAATTATACCTGGTCTATTGGGCCCTAACAAAACCATAAAATATTTTCGCAGTTGCTTTAGGTTTATTTGTTATTTTCTTCAAACAAATAGTCTTTTGAGTTTTGAGCCAGCTTTCAAACACTTCATCACTTAGTTAGAAAACAAAGACAAAAGTAGAATTTTTTTTTAATTTAAAGCAAGTGCTCAAACTGTTTTCCACCCATTCTAATACAGGTTCTGCACCTCCGAATAAATGAAAATCTTATAATAATCTTGTTAATTTTTGCTCAGGATCTTGTAATGCAGCTGCCTGCTGCCTCCGCAAGATTTCTCATCTCCTCTAAGGACCTGATGGGGTTGCTGTACACGATTTTCTTAATGCAGCCCCAATAAAAAAAAATCAAGTTGATTTAGGTCTGGTAAACGGGGTGGCCATAAAATTGGCCCCAGACCTCATGTCCATCTGCCTGTATCTCTGGCATATTCGTAATGCAGCGGCTTGCACAAGATTGTATACCTCCTCTGAGAAGCTGATCGGCTTGCTGTATTCGATTTATTTAATGCACCTCTTATAAGAAAATTAATTTGGTAATAACCACTACCAAAATATTTGATGATGGTTTTTTAAAAGGCCAATTGAAGAGGTATAATTCAATACAAGCGCGAAAATGTAGCCGTTTTTTGCACTTTGTTAACATTTTTGGTAATGTTTCATTCGGCCCTAGAAGAAAAAAGCTTGGATTTATCATAAGGACAACATTATAAAGACAGGCAATCAATCAAATATCTACCATGTTCAACGCATAGTATTGTTTTCACGTTTACTGTGCTAATTTTGATAACTTTTGTTTTTGCTAAATTGGCTCTAGTATTGCAGATTTTTACAAATAGCTTGCTATTGGTTCGAGATACAATAAAAAGCTATACCATTTCAAAATCCGCATTCGACACGCATATTTTTAAAATAGTTGGCCACTTAGGTATTCATGCATTTTTTCATACCAGAGATGATTTAACTGTTTCAAAAATTATTTTCTTTCACATTTTGCATCGAAAATCAAAGTCCAATAATTTTTTTCTCTAAGAACTCCAACAGTTATTATAATTTTTGTCTTCTTATGTTTTGGCACAAACAATGTTAAAAATTGCTACGAAAAAAAAACGGTAGAATTCTTTCACTCGTAGTCGTGGTACTCAAAAACGTAAAGTAACGCAAAAAATATTGCACTGAAGAAATAAATGCACATATATTTTCTTGTGGTTGGGATAGACTTTTTTTATTAGTTTTCAGGACGGTCATAAAGTCTACTATGAGGTATTCCAAGGTTATCCATTATTTACTGGATATAAAAATTAATGTTCAAGAATACCGCTATAAAGATTGTTTTTTTTTTATAAATTTATGTTTATCAAACGAATCACTTTGCATAGTTTTTTGGGGGTTCCAGCTATTTTAAATGTTTTTTTTTAGCTAGAAAATTTAAAAACAAATTTAGAAAAATTATTTAAGAATTTATATTTAAACTTGTTGTTTATTTACCACATGACATTTTAATTTTTTGCGACATCATTATATTATTGAACCAACAACTTAGGTATATTACCAATTTCTAGCTGGGTTAAAGTTCTAAGGCTACGAGAGCAAGTAAACCCTCAAATTCGCCACTCTGCATCTATTACTGGATGCCCTTTCGGCTAAATTAAAGCATTTTTTTTTTTCAGGAAAATGTCTAAATACCAGCAATTTACCTCTGAGAAGCAGATTCAATCTGTTAGTCCAACGTATAACCTCGTTTCCTGAATAAGAACCTGGTTGGTTCGTGACATAAAAATGTTCATTTTTATAATTAAAAATTACGACTAATTATAATATTTTAACTGTTTTTTGTTGACCACACAAAAAAAAAATATGTAACACAACTAAAAACAAATGAAAAAAATACGTATACGCCACAATGAACATCCCTTGGCTTAAAGGGCAAGTCCACATGAATAACTTCTTTCAGTAAGATGCATAAGGCATAACACTTGACTCATTAACTTGCTTTTCTTTCAAAATAAAATCTCACTGTCATGTTTCGAAATTAATTTTATTTAAATTCTGACACAAAGTGACACGCCTGATACCTCCCTCACTTGCCAAATAAATTCATTCCCGTGCCTCGTGCAACACAGCTTGTCTTTTGAAGGACACACTACTGAAGTTTTTTTCTTTGCAACCAGCAGCAAGCAACAGTTTATGAGTGTACAAGTGAACATACATATGTTCTGTACATGTATAATTGGCTGTTACATAGTATGTTTGTGTTCGACTGATATAGCCCTCCATTGCATTATCTATTGTACAACAAGACTATTTTATCACTATGAGATCCTTCAATATTGTTTTTAATGGAAACTGGATGGTCACTGAACAGAGCAGTGTACTGAAAAACAAAACTAATTACTATTGCTACTCAGGTGTGCAACATGTTTAAAACTCTACATATTTTTGTACTCTGTGATTGAAAAGCTTCGAAAATAAATTTCTATAACATAGAGACATCATCTGTAGTTTTAGCTCATCCGAGCATGAAAAGATAAAATCATTCATTGTGCATGGTTTGAATTCTTCACAGAGATGGTTATAAATAATTTTGTATTAGTCTGACAAAAAATTCGTATGACCCAATAGTGGTTTTCTCTTATTGTTAAATCTTTGGATGCAGCTCCAAAAAAAAGTATACAACTTTTCAAAGCTATGCTTAAATAAAATGTTAAAAGCATTTGACCCCAATCACATATAGTTCTTCTAAATCAAATAAAAATGCAATACAATTTCACGAATAGTTCGCAAAAAATTTGACTTTCACTTAAAACATTAATCCGACAAAGCTCGCGACTAGGTCGAATTCACTGTACAGCCCGTACAGTTCGTTGTTGTATCTTCTCGCCCATCCCCCCCAAGTAACATTGTTCGAGCTAGTTGAAGCAAAACTGCTTTTCTACAGCTCTAATATAGTGTTATCTAAGGATTATAGCTCTGTAAGAGTTTATAATAGAACTCTCTTTATTTTATTTAAAAATTGTGCTCTATAACAGAGGTTCTGGGATTGTTTCAGCTCCAACAACTAATGACGTCTCAAGATTCAAAAATATGCTCCTTATTAGAGTTTATAACATTCAAAATAGAGTATTGTCTAAATATTAGCACTTAAAGAGTTATTATAGAGCTTTCAACAACACATGGACAAAATATTAACGCATGCGCCTACCAAAACGTCGAAACATAGCTGTAATAGAACCACACGAAAAGTGCTTATAGAGCTGAATACTAATACTTTCACACAAATGGTACGTAATAAAAATATTACTCATGCGCATTGTAAAGTGTAAAAAAAAAGCATTTACAGAGCTATTGTAAGACCACCACCGATTTTGTAGGGTGTAACAAACATATATAAATTCAACAAAACTAATTCAACACAAAAACAAAACAAAAAAATAATCATGAGTCGAAAATAAATAAAATAATTTCCCTATGAAAGGGTTTTAAAGTATAAGGAAGTTGTATTAATAATTATAATTATTTATTATTTTTTTCTATACCCTAAGAAAGTTTTAAAACTTATCGAAATTTAACCAAAATTGAATCACAAAAAAAAAGTGCATCCCAGGGAAAGCTACACTCTTATTTTTATTTTCTAAAACACCCTATTTTATATAAAGCACTGAAAGCAAATCTGTCACCTTGTGGCTACTAGCTCTGAAATAGCGCTATTACAGCTCTAACGCACTATTACAGCTCTATTGAAGAGAAACTTTTACCCTAATAAAAATGTGGCGATGAAAAGAAAAATGAATCGAATAACAATTTTTTTTTTCAATTTTGAAAGAGAAAAGGTCTACTTTTTCGATTAAAAAACACAACAGATTTTGTAACTTTTAAACAAAATATTTAATTAATAATTAAAGTTCTTAACTAACCATTAACCATTATCTAAATTAATTAATAATTGAAAACAGTTCTTAAGATTTTTTTGTTTTGTTCAGATTAATTTTTTTTTAATCTCAGCGTAGTATTTATAATTCCGGAGGCGCGTTGTAATTTCGCGAAGTACCTCTAATACATTTGTGATAAAACAAAACGCGCACTTAAAATTCACAATTATTTTACCGAAAAATATAACATATATAATTCCCTTTATCTGTTGGAATATAAAAAATAACTTATCTTGTTGACATTACGCACTGAATGAAGTTTTACAATACATACTTATAAATACTTCAAAAAAAATAATTTATCACACAAACATAAAATATGTTGTGCAACTATTATATTTTTATTCTTCGATTGTATTATGCACACTTATACCAACAAAAAGCTGTCAAAGGTGCTCCTTATTAGATATAAAATGCATATTAAACAGCTAAAAATCTACTAAGTCACTGATAACAAGCTGATTACGAACAGAAATTTGCTCTAAATATTAAAGAATTCCCTGTAAGAGAGGGCCGTCTATGGATGAGAGACCGAAGATCTAGATCACCCAAAGAATTTTTCTCTCAAGTATGCTTCAAGCACACTCATCCACCATGCAGCATGCACCATAGAGCAGGAACGTAATGATGTGTGTCTTATACAGGGAAAGTTTAGTGCCTCGAGAGAGTGCTCTGCTGCTCAGTTGGCTTCTTAGTCCAAAGAAGCAGCGATTATGGAAAGAGTTATCCGTCGTTAGATCTCAGGGCTGGTGCTGGTATTGTTTCCTGAGTTGATAGCGGAACCCAGGTAGAATGATGAAAGCATAAAATTGTTTCTTTTTTTTAATTTACCGCTAAGCCCATCTTCGCCGCTTCATTCACAATGCTTGCAAGAGCTACAGTGACATCACGCTTTGTTTTTCCAATTATGTCAATAACGTCAGCGTACGCAGCATGCGTTTTCCATCGTCATCCTGCACAAACGCACTAAACATCACTCTATATAGCTTATCTCTATAGATGCTGTCATCCGCGGCCTTGAAATCAATGATAAGATGGTTAGTGTCGATTTGGAACTACTGGGTTTTTGCAAAGATCTGCTTTAGTGTAAAAATTTGATCGATGTTGGTCTTTTCTGGCCTGAAGCCACTTCAGGCGTTCACATATCACGGCAGAGAAGATCTAGTACGTAGGAAGGAGACTGGTTCTTAGGTAGTTTCTGCAGTTCAGAGGATCTCCTCTCTTGTGAATCGGGCAAACAAGGCTGTGTTTCCATTTATCGGGCATGCTTTCCTCCGACAACGCCTGCTGTTTTGAATAGCTCGATAACAATGCCGTCGGCTCCAGCAGCTGTATTAGTCTTAAGCTAATATAATACTATCTTCACTCCGTGAGGTCGGGCAGAAGTAATGGTTGACCTGCATTGTCTCTGTTGAATGGTGAAATCTGTCTGACAGCGGGATTAGATTGGTCATACCTGTAATACAGTCTGCAGGAGTAATCCTTCCATATTCTCAGCATCGCCTGCGAATCCACTTCTATGTTTGCATGCTCGTCCTTGCAGACTTCGGTTCGGAACTTGTAGCCCTATGAGAGCTTCATTTTACCTTTTGGTAAGACTTCCGAACTTCATTCCTGTTATGACATCCCACTCGATCACGCACTTCTCATGCTCCTTCCTTTTCTTTCTGAGAATCCGGTGTTCCTCTCTCCTCTTCTGCTCGTAGAGCTCGTGAGCATCTATATGCAGCGACGTTTTGTATGCCTCCCGGTTTGCTGCACGTGCTAGTCGGCACTCGTCGTCAAACCATGGATTTCGTTGTGGTGGTCGAGTGACACCCGGTACGTCAGATGCGGCATCTCTGATGGCATCATAGAAATGATTCCACTGGTTCGCAATACTTGATGTTAGTGGCATAGCACCCCTTAAGAGGTTTTTTGAGACTCGATTGGAGAGGGACCGGAAAATCTTTAGTGATTGTAGCCGTCCGACGTCAAACTTCCTCACAGCAATCCTTCGGTTTGGCTGTGTTCGAGATATTCTTAACCTTACTTAGGCTACAACAAGGTAATGATCCGAGTCAACGTAAGCCACTCGGAACGTTCGGGCATCCCTGACACTGGAGAAGTGCCTTGCGTCGATCACAATATGATCAATCAGGATGACGACTGATTGCTCAAAAGATTTCGAGCTCCCCTTGTGGATATTAAGGTGAGACAATTGCTTGGTTTATCATCAGTAAATCGTCGGTGCGGTACGGCCCTCAACCTGGAAGACCAGATCCTTAGCATAAATCCAAGGAGGGGAGCCGTATTAACCGATCTTTATAGGCCTTAGATCTTGATGTGATGCAATAGCCCGAATGTGGCGTTCATTAAGTAGTTCAGCCTGACTATGGAACTGTAAACGTCACCGTTGATTCAATCTGGGAAAAAAGGGGAAAAGGAGAATGTGCCTTAGTGGGAACACTCTTCTGACAGCTTAAGCATTTTTAAGAAATTTAGGCCATTTTTCCAGCTTTTTTTTTTGCAAATTATTCGAAAACCATGTTTTTTTGAAAAAATGTTTGAACAGAAATTGTGCTTATACAATTATACACACAAAAGATTTAAAATCTTTTTTCTATTAGAGCAATAGATCTAAATAAAAAATGTGCGCAAAGACCTAACCACCCTACCCACTTAGCTCAACGATATAACCATTTGTTTCATTTATAAACGTTTCGTTTCACCGAAATTTTGTTTTTAAACTTTCAAAAATATTTCTATTGGTTAAACCATCACTGGGTTTAGTAGATGGCTATGGTTATGTATGCACCATATAGAAAATTGCAACATTTTGACCTAAACTGCGTCCGTCTTATACCTACAACACCAATCCCGTATCATAAACTCTATTTAAAATCTTTTGACATGACTAGCGACAAACTCAATATGTATATGAAGGTATCCCATATTTGAGCACTGCAGTTGCTCGCTAAGCTCAGTCTACATGCAGGATGAAGTCTGTCGTCCTCGTCTTTGGTGCAACACTGACAGCAAGTAGATTTAGACAGATGTAGCAACACAAGCAGCAGCTGTCATCATATTGAAATTCAAGCCAACATTTCTCATCATACGAATCTTTTATTTCATCACATATACAAAAACCCGTGCTCTGCTCTGTTTTGCTCTCTGTTCTATGTAGTATTAATGCCCGCTTAAAAGGGTTTGAGGAGAATAAAATATGAGGAAATGCATTCCACCCACAAACCATGACAGTGTCGACAAGGAAGACATCACGTCTGTCGTCGTCGGATAAAAGTCTTCCTCTCTATGAAGTATGAACTCAAGCCCAAGGACATCATTCAACCAGGTTGTTGTATTTTGCCTTATTACTCCAGTGCTCGATTGCAGGCCTGCGACTGCACGCTGCACAGGGAAAATTTTTCGGAACTCTTATCCTTCAGCCCCAAAAGGAAAAGGCTCTGTTTTGTTTTGACTAAATCTAAACTATTCGTAGGGGTATACGGTTTCGAGCTAAGAGAGGATGGTAGTGGTAGTAGATTTAATCGATTAGTTTTTGTTTGGGTTGAAGTTTTTAACCTCATAATTATTCATATGGCATTATTTTTAGGCTTGCATGTAGTTGGCCCACCAACTATTGAGTTGAGCAAAACTGTTAATTGCAATCGTTTGTACATCGTTTGTCTACGTTTGTACAAGTTTTAGATTCGTTTGTACACTCACCGTTTTTTTTTATATAGCCACTTCAAAAAAATTTACGGAGTTTGGCCCACCAACTATAACGCTCGAAAAATCTGGAAATGCAGTTCGATAGATAATCGTTTGTCTATGTTTGTTTTTTTTTTTTCGTTTGTATACGTCCCAAATTTTTTTGACAAAAAAATTTTTTTTAACCAAATTTTATTAAAATTTTAAAACATATGCATTCGTTTGTCTCTTTTTTATAATGATTTTTCATCGTGTTATTTTTTTTAATTTGTATTTATTTCTATTTTTAATTAATTATTACTTTTTTGGGACATGTAGTTGGCCCACCAACTATAACGCTCGAAAAATCTAAAAACGCAGTTCGATAGAAAATCGTTTGTCTATGTTTGTCTTTTTTTTTTTCGTTTGTATACGTCCCAAATATTTTTGACAACAAAATTTTTTTTAACCAAATTTTATTAAAATTTTAAAACATATGCATTCGTTTGTCTATTTTTTATAATGATTTTTTATCGTAGTAATTTTTTTAATTTGTATTTATTTCTATTTTTAATTAATTATATATTAATTATATGGAGCATGTAGTTGGCCCACCAACTATAACGCTCGAAAAATCTAAAAATGCAGTTCGATAGAAAATCGTTTGTCTATGTTTGTCTTTTTTTTTTTCGTTTGTATACGTCCCAAATTTTTTTGACAAAAAAATTTTTTTTAACCAAATTTTATTAAAATTTTTAAACATATGCATTCGTTTGTCTCTTTTTTATAATGATTTTCCATCGTGTTAGTTTTTTTAATTTGTATTTATTTCTATTTTTAATTAATTATTACTTTTTTTGGGACATATAGTTGGCCCACCAACTATAACGCTCGAAAAATCTAAAAACGCAGTTCGATAGAAAATCGTTTGTCTATGTTTGTCTTTTTTTTTTTCGTTTGTATACGTCCCAAATTTTTTTGACAAAAAAATTTTTTTTAACCAAATTTTATTAAAATTTTTTAACATATGCATTCGTTTGTCTCTTTTTATAATGATTTTCCATCGTGTTAATTTTTTAATTTGTATTTATTTCTATTTTTAATTAGTCATTACTTTTTTTGGGACATGTAGTTGGCCCACCAACTGCATTCTCTTTTATTTGGGTATCCACAGTTTCAACTTGTATTCGAAATTGCGATAATTAAGACTTTATCCTTTTTTTCTATTCTTTTTAAGGAGTGCCCTGCATTTAGGCTGCATTTAAAAAGACTTAAGTTACACCTTGAGTATATTATTTATTCAGTTAAAATAATTACAAAAATCCAAACAAAAATAATTCTAATTCTGTTCATTAACTTGAACTTTGCCGTCGGCTTAAGGCTTTTAATGAGTTTCTTTTCTTTATGAAATAGAAAGTAATTATGGGTACAAATACCTATGCATGCCTATTATAGATATTGATAGGTAGTAACCAAATTTTTGAGTACCTACGAGTTTTGGCTGTTTTTTTCAGCGAATGGATAAGGGGGGGTTTACTTAAAATAAATCAAAATTATTTTAACTCGAACATAATCATGAAATGTGTATTTCCTGTAGTTCCAAAAACCCATTTTTAATAAAAATTCAGCAGTCCTGAATAATAAAAATACCATTATTGTTATTATTGTACTATTCGTACTAGAATGTCAGCTTATTAGGCTTGACCATTCTTTATTCCTTCAATTTCATTGAATTTTTGAATAACAACAACAACTTAAAGGCGCTACCACCAATTGTTTGGCTGGAGATATAGCTATTTCGTACCTTGCCACTTTTGCACTCATCAGTCTCCTTTTTGTGGTGCTGAGCTTTAATCCAATTTTATTTGAAAAACTTTTTATGCACACCATAGGATTCGAACCTACGCATATCAGATTTGTTCAGTCTTAGCAGTCGTGTGCACTACGCACAAATTTTTTTTTCTTTGAAGTGAGACTTCTTTGGGCGCGTTGAGAGTGAAATTTCAAGGTTGATTTTTTGTGAAACGAAAAAATGTAACGTCACATGTGCAACGCTGAGATCATTGATTAGCTAAGTGGTGGGAGGTAGAGTAAAAGCAAAAAATTTTATTGATAAGCTAATATATTTTATATTGCAATTAGTTTGGATTTTTTGATAATCTATATAATTGTAACAGATAAAAGGGAAAATGTCCTTTAATGTCCTTTTTCTAATTTCGTTAATTAGAATGCTAGAGTTTTGAATTTTTTTTGGTGGATAGATATTCTAAGAATCTTACTGGTTTAAGATTTTTATCTATCTCCTACTGGTATGGAGATATAAATTATTTTAAAAATTTTATTTCAAAAAAGGCTAATTTCAAAAAATTTAATTAAATCAGGAGAATCCGATAAAAATTTGAACTATATATAATTGCAAAATACATAAAACCAAATTAAAGTTGTCATATACAAATGTTTGATTTTGCGGAGATTTTGAGTGTAGGAATTTTTGGAAATAGTCGGAAAACCTACTCAAATAAACTGATTTATATCTTTTAAATGTTCACCTTTTTTTACTTTAAATTTTCACCATTATTATTTAATTTTCAAGTTAACAACCCGAACCCATCGATCATTTTGATATAGAACACATAGCTGCGTATTACGCATATAAACTTAATATCCCTATACATATCGAGATTTTTAGATAGCCAAAGATGTTTCACTTCTGCCACGAGTACTGAGTTACACGCGCTATTTTTTTTTAATCGGAAAGTTCAAGCAGTTAGCAATAAATTATGTTCATGGTTCTGCAGGATAGAATAGATGTTTTGGAAATGTAGAGTAGTTTTTATGAAACTGTAAAATAGTTTAAATATGTAGGTTATATGTAGAGCTGTAAGGTAATTAAATATATTGTGACTTAACTACTACTTAAGTACAATTCCTTTGTTCTTAAAACTTTTAAATACAAGTACAATTCCTCGGTACTTGTACTTAAAAAATTTAAGTACCAGTACCGAGGAATTGTACTTGTACTTAAATTTCACAAAGGAATTTACAAAATTTGTATTCATAACTTCAGTAATTAAATACTGTATTTATATACTTTTTCAAATACTTTTAATTCCTTTAGAACTTATAATTCCTTTTAAATTCCTTTTAAATTCCTTTTGTAAAAAAAATATAAGAAAAAAAACAAAAGGAATTAAAAGTACTTAAGGAATTAAAAGTATTTAAAAAAGTATTTAAGTACAGTATTTAATTACTAAAGTAATTATTACAAATTTTTTAAATTTCATTGTGGAATTTAAGAAAAAGTACAATTCCTCGGTACTGGTACTTAAATTTTTTAAGTTAAAGTAGCGAGGAATTGTACTTGTACTTAAATATTTTGAGTACCTCTTCTTCTTCTTCTTCTTCTTCTTCTTCTTCTTCTTCTTCTTCTTCTTCTTCTTCTTCTTCTTCTTCTTCTTCTTCTTCTTCTTCTTCTTCTTCTTCTTCTTCTTCTTCTTCTTCTTCTTCTTCTTCTTTATATTTGTCTGTTTACGGCGCCGCCGCCTTGTCATTAATTTAGGTAAAACTTGCCTTGCCGCTTTTACCTGAGTTATGGGTCTAGTGTAATTGAGAGGAATGAACGGGCTAGCCAGACAAGCATCAGCTCTTATATCTCACTTCCAGAATAAGTCAACATTCCTGTTGAGTTATGAAAAACAATAAATTCTAAACTGTGCTTACCGAATCCAAAGCGATGATCGATGCAACGTGTACTGGACACTTGCTGACTTGCTTATAGGTATAGGAGAGCTTGCGTTGAAGCTGACCATCCCTCACAATACTCACGTAACATGACGTCTCGTAGGTTTTAAGACCTGCACGAAAAGGAAGCAGTCGTTCATTTCCTCTATAAATGCTTTGCATTGGCCAGAATAAGAACCTTTTAAGGCATTTTTTAACTACTTTAATGAACATTCCGAAATTTCCGAAAAAGATTTCTTTCTTGCACGCAACAAAAAGGTTTTAATATTAACTTCGGTTTCTGGAACAAATTTTTTTTTAACGAATCCATAACTATAAATACTTAAAAAAAGGAATCGAAAGTAAAAATTAATAAAAAAGTCAAATAATTCTTCCAACGAACAGACCTGATAGGAAACCATAGAAAGAGAAATAGCTATTTGTGCAGAGAAGAATTTGCATTTCCTTTTCTTAGAACAAAAACTTTCATAAAGTTATCATAGTTTTACTTAAAACTTCTTACCTTTAAAAATTGACAGAAGTACTTTATTCATAACACACAAAAAAATATGTCAATAAATCAGATCCAGAGAGAATATTCAATTTTACAAATTGTATCAGTAGCTATAGATCTCAATAGAAGAATGAAAATAAGACAATTTCTTCATTTCCATTAACACCTCAGCAGCAACTATAGGTACGAGGAGTGCGAAAGATAAAAACTTTCATTTCTGTTAAAACAAATTCTGGAAAAAGAAAAACAGTATTATGTAGTCTTTAACTTGCTACCGCTCGCCGCGCCGCCGCTTCTACCGCATTTTAAAAGGAATTTCTTATATAACTTTCTTGATTGTAAATCAGATAAATTAAGTTTGCCGTTCGGTTTGCTTGAGAGGAGGCTGCATTTCTTCGAAAACTGGGATTACCTAGTATTTCAAAGTTTAATAAATTTTTGTTATTGGTTGGTAGATATTTACTTGAAATGGCAGGGTGAACAAAAATCGATTGAATGTGGGATTGGCTTTGTGCGGTGGAAAAGTTATGCCAAAGTAGTTAATCTCATATTTCGAGCTGATAAAATGATTATTAACTAGTCGTATATTGTGATTGATGAGCTCCGGAGAAGTAGATAAAGCTGTTTATAGGCTGATGAATGTGATGGAATGGCAAATCAGAAGCAATCTGAAGGTTACTTTTTCTAAATACCTTATCATTCCAGGAGCATAAGATTTCCTTATTGATTCAATTTAGGATTGTTTGTGGTTTTTGTTTGATGGGAAAAAAAAACTCGTCATTCATCACGTCTGCTACATTTCATTGTTTCTAAAATAAATTACGATATCAAACAAAAAACATGTCAGCCATGTTAATCAATAATGAAAATGTTTCGTTCTCACAATCTTC
Source organism: Melangyna quadrimaculata (assembly GCA_949320155.1). Taxonomy (NCBI): domain Eukaryota; kingdom Metazoa; phylum Arthropoda; class Insecta; order Diptera; family Syrphidae; genus Melangyna; species Melangyna quadrimaculata. The sequence continues at coordinate 375,249,224 of OX439483.1, forward strand.
GGTTTTGAAAATTATTGTTGTAGTGCAGTGTAGAAAAGGCCGACCTTTCATAATGTGTACCTAAATTTAAAACTATAAATTCCTAAAAAACTTTTTTGTGCACAGCAAGACTTTCGACTACCTATACGTGTTTTACCATAAAAACTTCCTGTAAATAGATATCATAGAGTGAATGTACTAAAAGTCAAAGTCCAGGAAAGTTGTTTGCAACACACCATGCATATCAATTGGGTTTATTTAAACCAACAAACAAAAAAATATGTATAAATATTTTCTCATTTATTTGGCTCATAAAAATGCACATCATGTACAAAACAGTCCCTAATGGATTTCGTTGTAATTATTTGTAGGGAATATTTATACTTGGCAAGGATTTTTTATTACATTTACTAGCGCACATAAATGATCAGGGTCGGACTGGCCATATATATTGTCAGAATGGCGTTTGCCACCCTGGCCCCAATGTAGCAAAATAAAAAATATATATGGAGAGAAGTGAAAAAATATAAACATTTATAGATTTATTAAACTTTAAATACAAAATTGTTAATCACGGCTATAGAAAAGTAATTAAAATTAATCTAATGGGGCCTGGCTAGCCTGTATGGTCCCCATCTAGCATGGACTGGCCCCCCACTTAATTATTTCTTTAGTCATATATACATATTGTTTGCATTATTTAGATTAATGGGGCCCTGGCTAGCCTATGCGGGCCATATATAGCATGGGCGGGCCCCAAAGACAATATTATCATCTTTATACATAACTAACTGTTTACTTTATTAAGGTTTTGAGGGCGCCCGTCTAGCACACGTGGACACTATCTTACCTAAGCCCGCACAGGGTAGCTAGGTCCCCATTAATTTAAATATTGCAAATAATATAATTTTTTTGAATTTTGAGAATAAACTGTTTAGTTTAATACAGAAAACATAACCAAAACAAAAAAGGCTTAAAGACAGCTAAAAGTACTCGTTTATGAAATATGAGTATAGTTTTTTTTTACTATGTTCGTTTCTCGCAATCACAATTTAACAGTTTCGAGCTATTTTAACGATAATAATCGTAATATGAACATTCTGCATTTGGTTTAAACAAAGCCAATTCCATAAAAGTTTTTTTTTAAAGTAAAACCATTTAAATTTGTTGTAAAATAGCTTTTACAGATAAAGAAATCGTTTATTTTCAATGCAATACATAGTACCAATTTTGAAGCAAATCGATAACCGTTTAGGCTCTAGATCTGTGTTAAGTGGGCGTTAAAAGATAATTTTGTAATGGAATTATCATGTTTATACCAAACACCACAAATATGTAATAAGGGCCCTGTTCCTACTTATTTAGCATAATAACTATTTAAAACGCAGTTTTGTGTGCAGAGGTCACACCAACGCCGGGCCCCTTAAATTATATAGCCACCCGGGCCCTTTAGGCCCAGTCCGACCCTGTAAATGATAGTATCTAGCAATACCTTCCTCTGAAAAATCCACCGCCAGCAAAAAAGCATACGTACAATTTGAAAGCTAAAGGCCGAAATGAGGAGAGCAGAAAATTGTTGCATATTTCTGAATAAGAAATAGGTATGATGGTTTCTGAAATATAAATGTACCTATACTTGGTATGTGATGTATAGCTATCAACATTGATATATGTTATAATGATGGGCTTGTTAATCGAATTACGAATTAACTTTGCAGACAGATGTTACATCATGAATATAAATCAAAAAGTTTATTTGTACATTAATATTTCAGGGAAGTTATAAAAATGACCTTCACAGAGGATATTACGTAACCAATCTGGAATGACAAGTAGAGCAATGTTTGTCAGAAACAATATCTGATCTGACACAAATTATGAAAATTCTATCAAGAATGGCAATCCAGGATACGAGTTTTACTGATTCTCTGACTCCATCTCCGTATACATTATACAATCATACAACATAAAATAAATATTATAATTAAATGAACCACAGATGTTTTTTGCTCAATTTAAAAATCGTTGATGGATAAATGGGGGGGGGGGACTCTGGTGTCCGACTTCCTAGTAAAAACAGTGGCGTAGCGTGGCTTTGTCCGCCCGGAGCAGAGTCCACTTTGGCCGCACCTCCCCGCACACTGGACCAAACAGCATCATTCATGAAGGCATCCATGCTGACTATGTCGCTTGCACACCCCATCACGAATCTGTCTGTTTCTGAACGAGGCTGAAGAATAAGTCAAGTGTGTTGAGACCCATTCCTCAATAAACTATAATCATTTATTACTTTCAATATTTTAATTACTTAAATTAATATCAATGCAAGTTAAGCTTGTCATATTATTATTATATATTTTTATTATTATTTTCATTCTATTGTTAAGAAATGAAGTGAATAAATATCACATTAATTATAGAAAGAGTTGTGTATTAATCAATCGGATATCTATATCTTCAAGGATTATTACACAGTGCATGTTTGAAATAGTTCGGAAGAGCTCTTTGAAAATTGCACATTGAACTGTAAGTTTTTGTTATTCACGTGGTAGGACTGTATCTTTTTTCAAGACATCCAGAAATCGGCCATCGCCTATCTTCACGATGAATGAATTCATTGCCAGCTTTAAAGTCGATCAAAAGGTGATAGGAGTCGACTATAAATTCGTTGGTCTTTTCCTGGATGTGCTTCGGTCACTGATGCTTGCCAATTCAAATGTTGCAGACCGACCGCCTTAAGACGCTCACACAATACGTTTGTTAGGATTTTATTTGCGACGCGACGTATTATTATTGCAAAATCTACCTCTTATGTACTGAGTGGAGGAACTTGGTCCTCATTGACTGGAGCATATTTTTTTTCTTCCCCTATCACGCACTCTACTTGATTGTTGATGCCCATTTAGCAGCTACGTGACTAAATTATCTTCGCTGTTTCGGAAAGCTTTCATTACATTTTCTTTTTCTCCCGTCTCCTGGCTCAAAACTCTACCCTCGCTGCTCTTGTTTAACGATGCAGCATTTTCGGTTGATGTGCATGTTATCTTTTTCAACTGTACGTATTCATTATAATACCACCCGCCAAATGTGGTTTCGGCTATCTTATTGACGTTGTCATGACACGAAAAACGATACTGGGATCCCTGATTCTTGACGTCTGTGGTAGATAAATGCACAGCCAAGAGTTTCTTGGTCTATGTAGACTTTTTAAGCTCCAGGTATGATAAGGCGTTCAATGTCGAATTTGTTCTTTGGTCAAGCTCTGAATTTTTCCGCAACAAAGAAATGGTCAGAGTCAACGCCAACAATTGCCCTCGAAATACATGTACGTCTAAGATGTCGAATACGTGCCTAGCGTCGATTAAAACTAGCACATGGTCGATTTGGTTTGTAGTTCCACCGTGTATTGATGGTGAGCACCATGTAAATTTGTGGATCCTTATCCTTGGAAACCTAGTGCCACTAATCACCATAATACAATCTGCTGCAAAGTCTTACTTTACTTAACTTTACTTTATTTAAGATGGCGCATACAGTCCAGGGTGGACTACGGGCTCAACCAGCAAGCCTCTCGGTCCCTGGCTAGCTGCCTCTAGTTACTCACTCCAAGTTGGTTGAGGTCGTTTTCCACTTGTGTGCGCCACCTAAGGTGGGGTCTTCCTCTGCTGCGCAGATCATCAGGGGTAGATTCGAAAGCTCATCGGGCTGGTGCGTCGGTGCCCAGCCGCTATACTTTTAGCTTTTTGACCAGGTCAATGTCGCTATAAGGCCCATAAAGCTCGTTGTTAAACCTTCGGCCAAATTCCTAAACGCAACATTTGCAAAGCAAAATACATGCAAAGCATATGTAAAAAACAAGTTGAAATGTTAAAAGCATGTTTGCATAGCATGTTTATGACGTTTCGGAACGGACATTTGCGTTGCTTTTTGATTTTTGCTGGAATGAATTATGGACCCCCAAACAAAAATTATTTTAATAAAGATTTGACTGAGTTGATGTTGCTTTGTTCCATATCTACACTTCATGAAACAAACAAGTCATAGTAGGTACTTCCATCTTGTTGTTACAGTTTCCCCATTACTTTGTTTTAGTGTTTTATATGTTAGAAGAAGGTTGCTCCATTTACGAAGTATTTCTTCTTTTGTAAAAGAAAATTTAGGACTGTTTTCTTATACTTCCCAGACCCCAGACGCTTTTTTAGCCTTCAGTTTTAGTTTTCCATACTTTTAAAATTAGTCATAAGATAGTTATTTTTTGTCTTTTAATAAATATAAATTACTTTTCTTCAAAAAACAAATGAATTAAGTGTAGCAAAATTCCAGACACAACTAACGCCAAACAAATTCAAATGCAAGTGAAGTGCGCAAGATATTTTTAACTTTTGCTCAAATGCTTTTACATTTGCGCAAGTAAAAAGTCGACTGCGTTTTGGGACAATCTGCTTTGCAGGGATTTTAATGTTTGCATTAAGGAACTATTTGCTTAGCATAATTTGCGCAAGTTTTGCGTTTAGGAATTTTCCCTTCTCCTCTTTACTACATCGATACAGACTGGACCGAAAATCACCCGAAGAATTTTTGCTTTCAAAGCACCCAAGCAGATTCTCATCCGTTTTTGACAGGGTCCATGCTTCTCCCCCCTTGGTTCTTTGATAGAAGGCCTTACCATACTTAAATGCCTTCTTAGACCGAAGAAGACAGCGGTTGGCAAGAGTAATTCTTCGTTTGATCTCTGGATTGATGCCATTTTGCGAGGTAATATTGAAGCCCAGGTAGATGAAGTCCTTGACAATTTCGAAGTTATATCTGTCCATCGTGATATTTTGCCCGAGTCGACGATTTTGAGATTCCTCTCTCGATGACAGCATATACTTCGTTTTGTCATCATTACCCAATCCCATTTAAGCCGCCTCCGATTTAATGCTCGCAAACGCGCCTGTCCAGCTCACTTCGTTCTGCCGACAATGTCTATGTCATCTGCATACAAAAGCAATTCAGCGGACTTTTGTTAAATTGTACCGCTGGTGTTGACTTGTGCGTTGGGTACAATTGTTTCAAGGACGATGTTAAATAGATTGCATGATAACGCGTCGCCTTGCCTCAATCCTTACTCAACATCAAATGATTCGGTGGTGTTCTTACCGATTTTGACAGAGCAGCGAGATTTCAACATCGTCATCCTGCACAAGCGGACGAGTTTGGCAGGATGCCGAGATATGACATGGCTCTGTATAATTCGTCCCTTTTCACGCTATCATATGCGACTTTAAAATCGATAAAGAGGTGGTGTGTATCGATCTGGAATTCCTGGTTTTTTTTTAATCTATCGGAGTGTGAACACTTGATTGACGGTTGACTTGCCTGACTTAAAACCACACTGATAGGGGCCGATCAGATCGTTGACAAATTGTTTTAAGCAATCACACAGTACAGATGACAAGATTTTGTATGCGACGTTGAGAAGACATATACCTCTGTAGTTTGCACAGGTCAGAGCATCTTCTTTCTTGTGGATGGGGCACACTATACCAAGGTTCCATTCATCGGGCATACTTTCATCCGACCAAATTTTGGAGATAAGATTTGTACACTCCCTACCAAGTCATCTCCCCCTGCTTTGAATAGCTCGGCTGGCAGGCCATCCGCACCAGCAGCCTTGTACCCTTTAAGCTTGGCAATAGCTAACCGCACTTCATTTAGTTCGGGTGGACGAAAATGCTGACCATCATCGAGGTTGAATGGGGTGTTCTGTCTAACAGCGGAATTTTGGTCATATTCGCCACTTAGCAGCCTAGAAAAGTGTTGCTTCCTGATCCTTAGCGCGGACTGCGTGTGTACCACCATAATCCCACTCTCATCTCGGTAGGGCGCCAAAGTCTAAAAACGCTCTTAAAAAACGAAAATCCCATTAATTGTTTTGAAAAATGTGTAGTCTATGAAAAATCATACTCGTATCGAAATTATTACTCTTTAAAAACACTTCTGTGAACTCACATCATTAATTGATACTAAATAAAAGTAGCATGCTAAAAAAACATGTCATGTACTGACTGTAAGGCTCGTTTCACACACATTCGGTTTCATTCGGTTCGGTCTCTATTCGGTTTGTCTTCGGCTATGCCTGATATGTGTGAAACGATAAAACGGCAAAAATAAAAACCTAATAGAATCCGTAGAGCACCGTTTTATCGTTTCACACATATCAGGCACAGCTGAATACAAACCGAATAGAGACCGAATGAAACCGAATGTGTGTGAAACGAGCCTAAAACTATAATTATGGTACTTATTTATCAAAACAACACTTCTAAAGGCTACATTTTGTTGCGTGCTTCCATAAACTATATCAGTTTTCTATCCCTGTAAAATGGATTGAATTTAAACAAATCCATTAGCTTAGGTGAACAACAAATTCTCATATAGTATAATACCTACCTGGCGCCTTATGAGCCACAAACAGAATATTTGAATCACTCATCGGATTACAATATCCTTGTTAGATTTTGAGAGCGCACAAAATTATGCTTTAAACATAAATTGGTTGTAATCCATATACAGTTTACGAAAACAGAGTCGTCCCCATCCGACCTAGAACAAGAACCAGAACCAGACCAAGAACCTAAGGACGAAGAGTCCTGGCTCAGTGTGCTTCTACTTATTTCAATAAGCACACGCACTGGTGGTATGGGTTTGTGCTCCGTGCCAATGGGAGTATATGGGAATTTCCATTAAATCTTTCATTTTATCTTGGTCCTTACTCCTTCCTCTATAGAATGTGACATTCAAAACTAATGATAATAAATTTTCGTCTTATGTTTCCGAACGCAACAAAGATAAGAAAACAACGTAATTTATAATACTTGCTTTCTCTCTATGTAAGGGAACATTGATTCCAAAAGCCAAAACGCTTCGCTTTTAACTAAACCCCCCCTTGATTTAACTAAGGAAGAAAAAGGTTCTGGTTCTGTTGTCTGGGAGCAGGAGATGTAATGGGTGATAGGATGGAGCTTTTTTGTAATGGCTTAGTCATTTCTTCGGGCAAGAGAAATTGAAAACATATTTTCAAAATTTTTGCATTAACATTATTTTCATACTTGACTCCTTTTGGTTTGCTTTCTTGACGATATGGTGGTGTCGTGTAAGTTGCGTGTTCACAACAGCGAACATTTTATGCGGCGCCATTGCATCGCATCATTATATAGTAAAGAAAGTTAATATGAGAAATCGAAAACAAAAAATAAAACTGCAGAGAAAAGTTCAAAGTTTCAATTTTAGATAAATATTAAAGTAATTGCTTCGACCATTATCGTTATGTTTATGCTGCGTAGCTTGTTTGGCCAACAAATTTTTTTTTTTCCATCCATTTTTGCACCCGACTTTTAAGTGAAAAGTATTTGAATTTTTGTTTTCAGCTTTATGGCTTAAAGTTGCTATAAATTGGATAATTTTTAAGTTTAAAGTTAGCATGGCTCTTTCACTTGGTCCTTAGGGCAAGTAAGTATAGATTTGGTGTGAACAAAATTCGAGGTTTTAATTAAACTAATATTTTTTCGTCATGACGACCGTGCGTCGTATGTCGGTCCCTGTGCATGTAATACTGTTCATGGGGCTAAAGGAGGGGTTCCCAAAATGTTTAAGTTCGCGGCGCACTTACAAGTTTAGAACAAAATCAAGGTGCCCTACTCCAAAAATGTCTTAAATGAAAATAGGCAAAGAAAATATAAGGCAAATAACAACAATCTGAAGCATGGAATAAAGTCCCGAAAGACAATGCCGCTCTCATTCCTTAGGTTTTCAACTTTGAGATACCTCCGCTCCACTTGAATAGAAACAAACTTTTTGTTTACTATCAGAGCGTGTAGCGCTTTGATAAATTCATAAATTCACCTTTTGGTTTTAGTTCCTAAAAGAGGAATTTATTGCGAATAAAACTGCAGGGACAGAATAATTCAGGAAAATACCATAAGGTTATTGTTGTACCACTTTACTAATTACTTCATAAAATACACTGTTCTTTTGCGCCACTTGAATAGAAACAGTGTGCGTTTTGTCTCTATAGATTACGGTAAGAAGAAAAAATATTATTATAATAATAGTAGTGTAGATTAAAAATAATAATTGTTTGATCAAAGAAAAGATGGGCCGCGGAAAACCATTAAACCCTGCAGAAAAAGCTTCACCTACGCACAATTGCCAACAAAATAAGTAGAAGTGTGAAAATTGTTTGGTCACACCATAGAAATAAAGAAAACTATGGAAAAATGTGTAAGGTAGGCAATCAAGAGCCACAACAGAAGCAGACCAAAGAAAGATAATTAGACTGGCTTCAAATTCAAGAGGCTCTGCTGCTAAAATCAAAGCTAAGAGTGGGACAGAATATAATAGATTTTTGCAGGAAGAATATGACGTAGAAGGAAGAGGGGACAAAAGTGGTATTTTCTGGCGAAAAAAATTCAATTATGCTGGTCCGGACGGATATAATTACTATTTTCATGTTATAAGGGAGGAACCCAGGTTTCTGGAGCGCCACCATAGGTGAGAAGGCGATGTAATGGTTTTGAACAATTGTTCTGGACTTTGCCACATTGAAAATGACGGCAAATTCCTACAAGAAAATACAGCAAGAAGCTTTCCCTAAGTTTACCGATGTCTTTGGACCAATACCATGGATATTTTAACAAGAAAACGTGCCAATCCTTAACGCAAGGATCATTAACAGTTGGATATCAGAGAAAAATGGTACCTTACTTTATTGGCCACCATATTCTCCGGACCTAAATATTATTGAAAACGTAAGAGGATGGGTGGTTCATAAAGTTTACGATTCTGGCCGACATTATGAGAACAAAGAATCACTTATTTCTGCAATCAAAGAAGCATGAAGTGCAGTTTCTTTAAATTATATAAAATAACTGCATGATTCAGTCTCCAACTGGATTTTACAAGAAAAAAACAGTGTTTTAAATGAAGTAATTAGAAAAGTGGTAAAAAATAACCTTAAGGTATTTTCCTGAATTATTCTGTCTCTGTAGTTTTATTCGCAATAGATCCCTCTTATAGGAACTAAAACCAAAAGGTGAATTTATACATTTAGTAAACAAAAAGTTTGTTTCTATTCAAGCGGAGTGTATATTTTCGAAAGGAGAATCGAGAGAATGAATTAGAGGTATTGACTTTGACGGGATAGTACTCGCCATAATCGGGTTCCGGGTACCGGTTTACTCATGTACAACTCTGGTAGTTTGGTAGTGGGATACCCAAAAATCCGGTTACTCGTTTTTTGCGGAAACTTAATTGCTGAATTAGGTATTCAGCTTTCCCAGGAAATACCGGGAAACTCAATTACCCGGGTTTTCTGATATTAAGAGCTGTTCTATAAATAAAGATTTTGAACTAAAAGTTGGATACTGATTTTTGACTGCGAATTTGCTTAGATGTGATGCTTTTTTTTGTCTATATCTGAGGTAGTTGAACGGGTCCATGGTCTGACCGAAGAAAACAAATGAAAACTCGGTTCTATTGTGAAGAATTCAGAACTCCATTCAATCGGAAGTTTTATTTCGTAAAAGAAACGTAATATAATTTACAATGAAATAATAACTTAAATAACTAACATGGTATTTCGTTTATTTGTAAGCCTACTAAGATAATTATAATGTAAATCTAATAATGTGGGATATATTCCCCGGCCCAAGCAAGCTTAAAGGTCAGACTAATAGTAAAGCAAATGAGATATACTCCCCGGCCCAAGCAAGCTAGAGGCACAAATTAGTAATATTTGAAATGGGATACATTCCCCAGCCCAAGCAAGCTAGAGACACAAATTAATAATAAAACAAGTGGGTTATATCCCCGGCTCAAGCAAGCTTGGAGTACAAACTAATTATAACACAAATAATCTAACTACGATTTCACAGCTCAAGGCCAAAAATTAAGCGAGACTCCTATATAGTGCACCACGCACCCCGCAGTATATCTCTTTATTGATACTTCTTCCTTTCATACTCTAGAATGGTACGTATAACACTGGCAGAAGACGAAATTCCATACAATCGGCACCTCCTCTTATCGTATTCTAAGGTAAAAATTCGGTGTGAACTATAAGAACTTTATAACACAAATAATCTAACTACGATTTCACAGCTCAAGGCCAAAAACTAGGCGAGACTCCTATATAGTGCACCACGCACTCCGCAGTATATCTCCTTATTGACACTTCTTCTGGCAGAAGACGAAATTCCATATACAAGCGGCACCTCCTCTTATCGTATTATAAGGTAAAAATTCGGTGTGAACTATAAGAACTGCAGAAAAACTCGAAAAGTCATAATTTTATTAAAATGACTCGACCAGCAAAGTATCTTTTTTTCATGTATTTCATTTTGTCGACAAGTGTGAATTTCTCGGGGTACCCCTGGGCTACCACAGCACACAAAGGCGTCACGACTCACACTTTGTGAAATCCTGAGCTAAACGAGTGAACCGATTTATCTTCAAATTTGGTACATTTCTACTTAATTCCTTGGAAGAGAAATTCGAATATTTATTTTTAAACATTTCGAAAACCAGTTTGATGATCGTTATGAAATTTCGAGTCGTCTTTATTGAAATTCATGTTAAAAAAATGCCTCCCCACAATTGTCTAAAGCCAAAAAGAAGATGTCATCAGACCTTCGGAAACTCCGGGTTTAATATTTTTTACTTGTAATGTGCAGTTGGCTAGTTATACGTAGAACTTTCTGGAAGAAAGAAAAAATATTTATTTGTTAGTGAAGTAGGTAAATGTAATAGGTGAAGCTTATGGACAAGGGCTTCAATAATACCGCTGTCGACTGCTTTTTCGAAATCCAGAAATCATCCAACGGTGACACGAATGCGGATGGCATTCTGGATCTTTAGGATCAGATGCAGCGTCGAGTGTCAAGGCCACCAAGTTGCAAACGCCTTTTTTCGGGATGGACACGGTCTTTGCCGTTTTCTACTTTTGGAGGAAGTAGCGGTTGTTGATGCAGTTGTTCAAGATGATTTTTAAAAAGATCATCTCTGCATATGGCAGCAATTTAAGGTTTTATCTAGAGACAGAATTTTTACGGTTGTCTGCTACCTGCTCCAGATTGCAGAGATGTGTGCTATCAGCTGGGCTACTTCCTAGGTTAGATTCACTTAAAAAGACTCCTTCTAGATTTGGCTGCAGGGTTTTCGGAATGGGTGCCTCAATTTCTTTCTGGAACTCAGCTGGGTTTGAGTTTTTCAATAATTTTGTTGATGTTATTATATGCTTCTGGTCTTGGAACTTGTTTGATCGTTTGAAGTCTCTTCTGTAACTATGGACGTTGTTATACTTACTTACTTACTTACTTAGGTCCTCGGACCTATTACGTCCGTGATGTTTCCCTTACGGGACATAGGGCCTCCACTACACCTACGCGCCATCGTGTACGATTTCTTGAAATATATTTCAGCTCTCTCCAATTTTTCCCCAGTCGTGCCGATTCCTGTTCGACCGTTCTACGCCATGTACTTCTAGGCCGGCCCACTTGTCTTCCCTCCTGTGTGAGCGGGTTCCACTGCATTGCTTGAGATGCAATGCACCGATCGCCTTTTCGAAGCGTATGGCCAATCCACTGCCACTTTCTTCTTCGTATAATGGAGTCTATGGGCTCCTGACCCGTTCTCGCATGAAGTTCGGCATTGGAGATACGGTTGGGCCAGAAAATCCTCAAGATGTTTCGTAGACATCTATTAACGAAGTTTTGCAGCATTCTAGTGACAGTGTCAGTGACTTTCCAAGTGCTGCAGCCGTAAAGCAGAACGGATTCAACATTGGAGCGGAACAGTCGTAACTTGGTCTTTAAGCTAAAAGAGTTGATTCTCCATATTTTGGACAGCATTTCGAACGCAGCCTTTGCTTTTCTGATTCGGCTGTTTACGTCCAGATCAGTTCCGCCACCCGTAAAAACAATACTCCCAAGATATTGGAAATCCTCTACCATCTCTACCGGTTGCCCAGAAATATTTACTTGGATTGATGAGGAAGTTCCAAGGCTGATCCTTTTAGTTTTTGCCGAGTTGATCTTAAGCCCTACGATTTCTGCTTCTCTCTCCACCCTTGTTGCCATTTGATGGAGATCCATGATCCTATGAGAGAGTAAGCATACGTCGTCCGCGTAGTCCAGATGTTTGAGGTGAGATTGCAGAGTCCACTGAATTCCTCCATTTCCACTTGACAAAGCTGCGTGCAGTACGTCACTTATCACCAACAGGAACAGTATTGGTAACAGTGAACAGCCTTGCCTAACTCCACTTTGGATTTCAAACTCCTCTGTCAGCTTACCTTTGTGCAAAACGTGACACTTGGATCCATCATATGTAGCCTTGATAATAGCAATCAATTTATCTGGGATGCCCCTCCTGCGCAAAGCAAGCCAAATAAATTCTCTATTGACACTGTCAAACGCCTTTTCAAAATCGATGAACAGCAGGTGAAGTGGTGATCGATATTCAACGCACTGTTCGATGATGATCCGTAAGGTGTTGATGTGATCCACACAGGAAGATCCAGTGCGGAAACCTGCTTGTTCGGCGTCGAGTGTGTCTTCTAGGTGGTCTTTAATTCGGTACAAAACTATCCTTGTTATTATCTTGGCTACTGCAGGCAGAACGCATATTCCTCTCCAGTTTTCGCACTGTGTGAGATCTCCTTTCTTTGGGAGCTTGACAATCATTCCTTTTTTCCACTCTTCAGGAAAGCTCTCTGTTTCCCAAGCTCTCTTAATAAGTGGGTGCAGTAGCTCGCCCGATGTCGTTGGGGCTGCTCCTAAGAGCTCTGCAGGAATACCGTCAAGTCCAACCGCTTTGTTGTTTTTCAGTGCTTTGATGGCGGTGATAATTTCTTCTTTACTGGGGGGTACGGTGCGTATTCGGGAAATTGTTACTTCGGGTAGCTCAGTGGCAATAGGGTTCACTTCACTGGCGAAAACGCGGCTTAAAACCGCAGAAAAGTGTTCCCTCCACCTTATGAGCTGGTCCTCATCCGAAATTAGCAGGGATCCGTTTGTGTCTTTAACCAGGTGTTGTTTAGAGCTCTGGACACCAGTGAGCTCTTTGGTAATTCTGTAGACGGTCCTACTGTCACACCTACTAGCGGCTTCTTCTGCTTCTGTAGCCAATGCGTTGATGTAGTTACGCTTATCACGTCGCACACTACGGTGAACTTCCCTCATCTTCATGCGGTACGTAGACTCAAGCTCGTTTCTCCCTGCTGCTGGGGTAGCTGCGATGCGAGCTTTAAGGTGTTTCCTTTCTTCGATCCTGGACGTTGTTATGGTGCTGGACAAAGATTCGGAACATGATGTTAACGCATTGCGACTCGCTCCTAAGAAATATTTTATTTTGCGTTGTTATTAACAGTACATCCCATATAATTAATTTGTATATCTTCAACTTTCTCATTATTGGATTGAAACGATTTCGATTGCTTTAAGTTTTCTCAAAAAATGGCTCCTACAAGTGCGTGCTTATAAAAATCATTCTCTTCTAAACCATAATTTGATAAAAACGTCGATTATTAAAATTTCGATTATCAAAATGTTGAGTACCAAAAATAAAAAATAAAAATGTTGATTGCTGTCGAAGTTATGAAAATCGATGAATATTTTTTCGATATTTCAATTTGACATTTTTTTTTATCGAAATTATGAAAGTCGATCTTTTAGAGTCAATGTTTTAAAGTCGATATTTTAGAAAACTCAACATATCGCATAGATACCCAATCCCGTTTTAACGATTGATGTTCATATCTTTCTCCACAAATGCAATGTTATCAAAACGATACCATTGGATTTAATTTTACGGAATGACCCTCCGAATTGTCTGCGGAAATCAAAAAGTATTAAAACCCTTATTTGAAAGACCAGGAGGTGGGGTTTTATATCAATCAAAAAAGCAATTATATTTATAAGGACCACCAAAATGTGTCTACATACCTGCCCTCTTTCTTTCGAACTTTTCATCTGCAAACAAATGCTATAACATTTATTATCTATATTATGATACCTAGCAAATCAAAATTGGGCAGTAACGTTTTTTTTACAACCTATTTCCGATAATTCGTAAAAATACGAGTAATTTGGTTTATAAAACCTGATAATAGTTCATAATCTCATAATAACTAACAATTACAAATCACATAACATTTACTATGACTAGAATTTACGAGGGAAATTCTCATTTACATGCACTATATACATAAAAATAAAGACATTAAAAACTTAAACTCTACCATATGAGTTTAAAAATTAAATTTTTGTTTTGCAATCCTAACATGCATTTCAATTAAGAGACTTCCTATTATGTATGATTTATGTGGAAACCATAATGCATTTTACGGTTACCTTTAATAAGAGTAGCGAGGGTTAGTGGGAGTCAAAAGTGCTCTCCATAAGGCTTTAAAATGTTCAAACAAAACTCTTTATTGACTATCGTTTCCAACATCTAAAGTGATTTTTATTTACACTCGTTTCAGACTTGTTAGTCGTCTATTTTATCGTAACACTCGACAATAAGGCACAATAATAAATGAACGTAGGTATGGCACTCTTTTCCGTCACGGAACAAAATTGCATTGTAATTTTAAGCTTTTAAAAATGCACATTTCATATAAACTCGTAACATACTCGAATATGCACGGGACGATGATGGCGGATCTTCCGCTAGACCACAGTAGAAAAGCAAAGTCGTCGGAAATTCTATTATTTCCGTGAATGTAAGAAAAACTCTAGAAACCACTTAAAGTAGACGAGGCTTCTGAATGTATTCAATATCACATGTACAAGCATTATGTCTTGTAGATATATAATGTTGTTCAAAGTTGCAACCATTCTGCATTCTGCGTCATGACAAAATAACATTTCGACGTAACCAAACAAAACATTAAGTTTACCCAAAGCGAAGAGAAATCCGCCACTGCTGTCATACACAGCCCACCTCTGCATTTGATGAGTGACGTTTATTTCTTTGTTAAACCGACATTCGCCATTGACATATACTGTGAGTGAGTGGCCACTTGAAGTTTATGTTAAAGTTTTGTAAGGGAAAGAGAGCAACAAGTACCTTTTGTTGAAATAGGTGAACTTCACCAAATTGTAGGTATTCTATTTTTTTTTTTGTTTTTTTTTTTCGTTGCACTTTAAAAAACACTAAAATTAGAAAATTAGGAAATTATGAACCACGGATTTATTTTTAATCTTGATACCTTTTTGCGATCCGCATTCTTTTAGTTTTTTGTGTAGAGTTTAAAAAGCTACAAATGTTGACATTTCATTGAAAGAAAACAAATAGTGTTTTCCAGCAAATGACAACAACAGACTCTATATAGGCCCACTCGGATTAAGTATTTTCCGTATACTGCCGTGTAGGGCTGGCCACGAGACGAGACTCTGCGAGACTTTTGTAAGTATCGTCTCGGTCTCGTTAAAATCGAAAATTTTATGTCTCGTCTCGGTCTCGTCTCCGAAAAATATGATTTCCGGCCAACTTGTTGATTATTGGAACGAAATATTTTCGATTATACTAGTTTGAATACATGCAGAAGAAAATAAATATTTAACTGAAATTGGATTTTTTAATTTATTATTCTCTGTAAATGTCGGTCCAAATAAACAATCTCGTCTCGGTCTCGTCTCGGTTGCTTAAAAGCCAGTCTCGTCTCGGTCTCGTCATGAGAGACCAAGGCTTTTCTCGTCTCGTGGCCAGCCCTACTTCCGTACTTAAGCTTAGAAAAAGTTAAGAAAATTTCGCCTTAAAATGTCAGTTTGCTTATGTTAGACATGTAAATCCAAAATAATAGTACTTAAAATTTGAGAACAACACAATTATAGAACAAATGTTTTTTTTTTTTTAATTATTAGTAAATAAATAAGTACCTAAGTATAATGATAAATGTTGAGTTGTTTTAAAACACAAGTAGCGATAATGACGAGGATAAAGGTATGCGGAATTTTGATTTTTTTTTTCATGTTTAAAAGCGAAAGCCTGGCGCTGTTTCTTTCCTGCTGGCGCTTCAGTTTCATGCTGGTGTTCCTGATATTGTTTTTCCGAAACTTCACCCTCAAATTTGGCGAAACTATCTTCCGTATTTAAAGCGATTGCTTCTAAATACAGAAGTGAAATGTCTGCATCTGCCTGAGTTTGTGTTGATGCAAACCCTGACACAGTTAGCACAGGGTTTTGGAAGCAAATTGAGCTGAGATACACAAATTGGAATGCCACTTGGGTTCAACAACTTTTTGTAATTTAGCTTATTTGCTACAGCCTCTTCCAGTTCCAGTGAGATAAAGATTGCAAGTGGTTTGGTCCTCTCCCAGTTGCATTTATATCGATTGCCAGTAGGTAAAAACAAATATGTTCTCGTTTTATTTATCGCAAATAAAATATAAATAAATTCTATAAAATAAATTATTTAACAAAAATATGTACTTACAGTTTTGCGACCTGCAATTTGTCGTTGGCAAATTTTTCAACGAGATATATACAGTCGTTTTTTTCATAGAAGTGCGTCGTTTCCTATCGTCTTATAGAATGCAGAATGAGAGCGGTCAAAGACGTTTGACGTTTACGCACCACAACAAAACGAGTGAAAAAATTGGGAAACGACTTATGGAATGCAGATTGTGTCGCGTCGTATATTTCGCTGTCGTTTACGACATCGGTAATACTGGTGAATATGAAATGCAATCGTGTGAATCCAACAAAAGTGACAAAAATGTCACCTTTGAAAATAGTAATTAGTTAATGTTTATCGTGTAAATCCAGAATAATAGTTTTTAAAATTTTAGAATATATTATATTGAACAATCGTGTAAATCCAACATACGTATTGAAAGTTTCGCGTTTGAAAAGTTGATAGCGTATGTAGGTAAGTTATGTAAAAAATCGAGAATTGTGTTCAAAACATGAGAAAGTGTAAATTCAATATAAGTTGCGAACATTTGGCCTTTAAATGCTCTTCTAAACCAACGCCAAAGCGGCACATTCGGCGACGCGGTGGCAGTTTTTGTTTAATGATTCGCCCTGCATAGCGAATGTTGGTTTGAACAGCCTTAAATATTAGCTAATTTTTATGTCGTGTAAATCAAAAATAGTTTTTTGTCAATCGTGAATACGCTCAACATAAATTGTGAAAGTATTGGCAGTTTTGATGTCAACGCAACGAAATTTCTGCCAAGCTTGTAAAACCAACATAAATTGTTAAGGTTTATGACCTTCGAAACGATTAGTGGTGCTTATCCAGAATAATCGTGTTTAATAAGGGAATAAATATGATGGTCAATCGTGTACACCCACGGTATAACTCGTTAAAGATTCACCCTCAAATTTAATTTCAAAGAGACGAAATTTCCGCCAAAGCAACCGTGTAAATCCAACATAATTTGAGAAAATTTTCACCTTCAAATAGTTGTTAGTTGGGAAAGTAGTTAAGATGGATAAGATATGATAGACGGCCGTGTAAACTCAAGATAAGTTGTATTTTGTACCTTCAAATTCCGTGCAAATCCAAAATTTCGCCTTTAAAGCCCAGTACGAAGGTCACTCTAAATTTTATCTTCAAATTGATGCTTTACAAAGAAGCATCAAAATCTTTAAAATTTAATCAGCATTAAAAAAAAAACTTTTAGAATACGCATATAAACGGTGGGCCATCTAATCATAGGTTATTTTGACACTGACAGCTGTTTCCTGCTCGAAATCTTGACAGAAAGTCAGTATCAGGCCTTCGCGAATCGAAATGAGTCACTTTCTCGCTTTACGCTTGAAGCGTGAAAAACGTTGGAAAATATTGAAAACTGATTTCCAAGGTGAGTGAGGCGAAAAATCTTCTTTTCTGACGAGGCGCATTTTCATCTTGGCATTTTACTGTCGAGAAGCATCCACAGAGTGTCAGTTTGGTACGCATTGTGGAGTGGTGGCATTATTGGACCTTTTTTCTTCGAAAATGATAGGCTGGGAACAACGTTTAGATCAACGGTGGGCGTTACAGAGCCATGTTACCGACTTTTTTTAAACTGAAATTGAAGACGTGAATTTGCATCAAATTCCAAATCGTTTTATCAGCCGTCTTGGCGATATCAATTGGCCAACTCGAAGCTATGATTTGGCACTTTAGACTTTTTTGTGGGGAAGCGTGAAGGACCGATGTTATGCTTACAATCCCGAAACGATTCTAGCAATCCTTGACCCGAAACCGTCAACAAGGTTTTGGAAAATTGAGTGTTCGAATGCACTACTGCGATCCAATTGAATGACATTATGTTCCATAATTAATGGGAATGTTTACTCTTAATAATAAAGCCATAAAACATGGAAACAATTTAATTTTGTTCATTTTATTGCATTTTAAAAAAGAAACTTGTATTCGTCCCACCCTGTATATGGAATCAGTATGTTTATTCTAAGAATCATTTTGTTCAATATTGCTTCTGTGACCAAATCTTTGTCAAATTTGTTGAACAAAAATAATGTTCTCAAATATCTACAGTGGTTGGAATTGAAAACGTAAATCATCTGCTGTCATTCAGTTGACATTTCATATCTCCGACTTCAAAATTTATCGCGCCTTTCATCAAAGTATTGTAAGGATAAAAATTGTATAGATAAGATTTAGTTCAGCGTGATCTACGTACTAGGGTCAAATAGGAAAGTTCATAAAGTCAGCATAAACATGTTCAAATTGGATGAAAATATGACGGCAGAGGTGTTAATCCAGCATAAATTGGTTCGCACGAAGTTTTTTTTTTCGGGACGTATTTTTTACCACAATCGTGTAACTCGGAAAAAAAATCTGAACGTTTCCGACGCGTTAATTTCAATGTGTTCAACGCGTGATTGATAGAGGCTATGTATTTTTAAAGCGCGGTGGTGAAATGTCACTATAAATACGTACAAAACAACATGGCATTAGGACACAATTCACATTGATCTATTTTTCCAGCACTGAATACAATAAAATCATTGGAAACTAGAAGGAACATGTTGGCTGTACCAATTATTATCAACCGATTACAACGCATACAAAATCATCAATGCAAAATATCGACGAAAATTGTTCAATGTAAATACGGAAAAAAAACTCTGGCACAGGACTGAATCCACCCATTTGCATCAATCAGCTGAAGACAAAAAAAAACACGAATGAAGCAGGGTACCCATTATCAAACCGGTTTGACAAACCTGTTCACGTCTGATAAATCTGTTCACGTTTGATAGTGTATACTCACTTTTGGTAAACACACTCTTTGTTCACAATTTTGTTTGATACTATTTAAGTGGTTGACGTCAAACAGATTTGATAATGTGTACCCCGCTTAAGATAAGGTCAGAAACGTCAAAATAAACAACTTTTAAAATTTTGTGTGTATGTATGTTGGAGAAAATATTTAACAACATTTTGAATGATTTATTTTCAGGTTTTTGTTATCAGAATCCTGAGCAGTGTAGCTTGTTGCTCCATTAAAGTGCAAGTGGTTTTTTGTCAGTTTGGCCATTATGGCGAAATTCAGCTGTGTTTACTTTGTAATTTTGTGTTTCGGAAAACGGTTACAATGAGTTTTTTAAGTAGTAAACTATGCATTATACATTTTACTGTACGTATACATTCACTATACAATACATGCTTCATGCTATATGCCTACAAAAATATTTAACAACATTTTTTGTGTTGAAAATATTGTCATTGCCAATTGAGTTGAAAGGCAAAAAGGACCACAATAAATATTTTAATTGTTTTACGAGACTTAAAATTTATTTTTAAAATAAATAATTTATTTAAATAATTTATTTAAATAATTTAACCACGTCTACCTAAACGTAAAAAAGTATATACATAGATATGTGTATGATTATTATATTAATGAATATGATTACTCCAGAGAATGTCACACGAATATTATTAATGCATTTCAACACATGTGTACCTTGCTGGTAGATAAAACATTTCAGTACACATTATATCCAAAGTGTAGGTTTGCACAACCGGAAGTGAACACTTAAATTGTATTATCTCAACTTAAAATTAATTTGGGTTAATTAAAATGAAGCGGCTGCCTCAGTGGTATAATTAAGGTGTTAAATTTTGTAAAAAAAAAACTATGTCGCATTTGAAATTATTTTTGCCTGAATGAAAAATCGAGAAATATTTGTTTATTTAATGATGTGTGCATTACATGGGTATTTATTTATCATATGGGGTTTAAGCAATTATTTGTATGTTTTGTTCAATTTAATTACTGAGAACATAAAATTTAAAAAAAAAAATCGAAAATGCACTTTACGCCAAACGCAACAACAAAGCACACAAAAAAATAGCTTAATGGCTTTTGAATCAATTATATACAATTTGTTTAATCGCAGTCGATATCGAGGGAATTTATTTATTGATATTTATTTACGAATGTATCGGTAGATATTAATGAAGATGGATTTTTATATTTTATTAAAGCCAGCATCAAATGTATACAAATTTATCAATTATGGCTTCAGAAGGGTGGACCACAATTTCTTTTATTTTTACTTGCGATATTCGTAGTATAGGACAAGTTCAGGATTCGTACAAAAAAAAAGTCACGACTGGATTGCACAAACTTACTGTCGTAGCTAACAACTTGAACGTAGCTTAATATTGTCAATGTTCTATAACATTATGATATCATTAAAAAAAGTTTTAAAAAGAATTTAAAATATAAATTATTATTATAATTAACTATAAATTTGTTTTTTTTTTTAATAGCTTAAACAGATAGAGCTCAAAAAAAAGTGAAAGAAATTTTTTTTTTTGCACGAATCCTAAACTTGCCCTATACTACGTATACCGCAAGTAAAAATTCGAGATTTTTCCTAAAATAACGATGATAGAGAACGCGAAAAAAGTGGGTCTCGCAATTCTGTCTGTCTGTCTGCCCGTCTGTCCGTCTGTCTGTACCTCGACCTGCAGCCTAAACGGCTGAAGCGATTTTCTTCAAACTTTGGACTTAAGGTTCTTATGTGATTCCCTAGAGGGGAATTTGAAATTTTTACTTGCGATATACGTAGTATAGAGCAAGTTTATTTTTTTAGCTCAAAAACTAACGGTACCTGTAGGGATGCAAACATCGTAAAAAAATCGAAATCGTTTCCAAAAACAACATCGATGTCAAAAACATCGGAACTGACGTAGCCACAATGGGTAGCCTCTTTATAAAGTCCCGGAAACACATTTTTAATATAATATAATTCCGCATCTCTATCAGATTTTGAGTTAAGGTTAGACCGCACAGAACTGCAGCGGAACTACACTTCACGACACGGCAAAATTCAATGCAAAAACAAGTTTTGGGTGTTCACAAGCCAAGCAACGCAAACTCCGCGTGCAAAAGCAGGCAATTTTAAAAATTATGTGTGACAAGAAAACAAAAAAACATCGCTCCAAACAACATCGATAAATCGATGTTTTCGGATTCGAAACATCGATTTTTTTTTTGAAAATTCTAAAACTTGAAATCATAAATTCATATTTATAAAAAAAATCAGATGGCATAATTTTTTTCGGGCTCCATCTGTTTTAGCTATTAAAATAACTAATTTATAATAATTCATAGTAATCATTTATTGTTTTTAAAACTTTTTTTTTGAATTATATCATAATGTAATGGAACCAATACATATGTACGTTGACTATTTCAAGCTACCTTTAAGTTGTTAGCTACGAGAGCAAGTTTTGTGCGATCCAGTCGTGCCCATTTTTTTCTTTTAAGCAATCGGTTTTAGAGGTAATAAGCGTCAATTTTATGAAAAAAAAAAGTATTTTTTTGGATTTCTAATTAAGTTGTAAAAAATACAAATAATTATTTTTCAATATTGTTTTTGGTGTCAAAATCATCATTAGAAAAAAAAAAGCGAAAAAATGTTTATTTTTGATGTGTTAATATAGGATGGTTGGGTGGTGGACGATCTGGGAAAGCCCTAATTGGCATCAACTTGGCGATATCCAGTTCCGCAACACCTGACTACATTACAAATGTGCTTATTTTACCTCCAAGTGTTAACCATTGGGCACTGATCTCGTCCATCCGAATTTGTTTTGCTAAACTTTTAAGCAAGATTGTAAGACAAGAGAAAAAATAGCAACACTTCAATGCTCAGTCGGAAATGATAAGCTGACTGAGTCAGCTGAAGTCTTGGAGGAGTCCATCAGAAGGATGGCGTAAGGCGGATGAATTCAATAAAGTCTAGAAGACAGACCTTACATGAGCTATACTTTGACATTGAGGCCAGTAAGAATTTCCAGTGCTAGCCAGGGTCCTGGAAAAGAGATGGTGGTGGTTGAATGGGTCAACGGCAGCTCCCATATCCTCGTAGTGGGTTACTGGCAACGGATTGTCCGGCCTGCTATCCAAAGGTCATAAAAGGTTTTGGTCCTCCGGGTCTGGTGGTTGTGTCGTCAGATGACATTCCCTACACGAGGAGCCTCGTATAATGATAACCCTCAAGACCCGGTACGTCAACGGTTAACGACTTGAGAACTGGAACGTAGAAGTGGTACTCAAAAGTTTGAGTCTGTCCTCGAGCGGTATAAGGGATATCCAAGGCACATATTACTGCAATCCAGGAGATACGAATACGATGAATAGGATCAGGTATGATGAAGAGACATCTGCGATAAGAAGCTGTACAATGTACGATGAAAATTCGTAAATTCGTTGCGGGAAATGGGCTTAGAAGCAAAGTGATTGACTTTAAGCCGATAAGTGATCGCTTGGCAGTAATCCGCATCAAAGTTACTTTCCAAAACATAGGCTAAAAATGTTAACACGCTTCCTAAAGTCGAAAAGGAAGACATCTTCAGCAGATTAGTTGGTAAATACAACCTCCGACTAAGAGATTTCTAGTACGGTAATAAGTAGTACTAGGTTTCCAAGGCTTAGGATCCATAAAGCAACCTGGTGGTCGCAGTATCGTGACATCATCAAAGATATAGCCGAAATCATAGAAGTCTAGCAGCCACCTCAGAGAAAGAATTCGTGGTATGAGAATAAATGCGAACACCGGAAAAAGTCGTCAGATCAGAAGATGCACATGCGAAAATGATGCGGCGTAAAACAAGAGCATCGATGGAAGAGTATCGGGCCAGAAAGCGGGAAGAAAAGATTTTGCGATCTGAAAAAGATCGAAGGTTCTCACAATCGAAACAGCACCCGGAGGGCTGGAGGTTTTGTAAAAAATACAAGAACTTGGCTGCTGGTCTTAAAATTGGAATGCAGGCTCTCCGAAACAACAAAGGCAACCTTATCACCGAAGCACATTGCAAAATTGATTTAGTCAAGCAGTATTTCCAGTAGCTGCTAAATGGGCATCAAGTAGACCAAGTGATAGGGCAAGAAGAAAACCCACAGCCAGTCAATGAAGCTCAAGTTCCTACACCCAGTAAATAATAGGTTGATCGGCTCTACAAAAGTTAAGGAACAACAAGGCCACAGCTTCTGATGAATTACCAGCGGAACTGTTCAAATACGGAGAGATGTTTTGAAAGGGCGCATGGATCATTATCATCAATAAAATTTGCGTGAAAAGAAGCAAGCCCGATGATTAATATACCCCATTCATATGTCTTGCAAGAACTATCGAGGCATTTCTCTGCTAGACTTCGCATATAAGATCCTATCGAACGTATTGTGTGAAAGTCTTAAGTCGTTCTGCAACACTTTAATCGGCAAGTATCAGTGTGGCTTCCGGCCCAGCAGATCGACCATAGACCAAATCCTTATACTGAAGCAAATTCTGGAAAATGCCGATGAATTTCTACTTGAGACCCACCATCTTTTCATTTACTTTAATATTATAGCATTCATCACCAGGAGCTCTATATGGCGATGATGAGTAAAACAGATAGGGCAGATAGGGGTAGATCAAGATCAGGTGTCAACGCTGAAGGCACTATCTTCAACATATCCGCCCATCTACTGGGGGATATACACATCATCGGGCGCTTCCAAGGTGCCGTTATAGAGTCCCTCGCGACGGCTGAAGAACAGGCGAAACTTGTGAGACTTGAAATAAAAGAGCATAAGACTATCAACAAAAAAGCGTCTGTCCACGAGCTAGAACGAAATGTCACTATTGATAGCACCAACCTTAAAGCAGGTATGGAGTAAACATTAACTCCACGAATGACACCTTAGTGGATATCTGGCGAAGAATTACCCTAGGAAATCGCTGCTTCTGCGGTTTGGTGAAACAAATGGGTTTAAAACTCTACAAAGTCCTGCCAGTCCTGCAGTACGGCGCTGAAGGCTGGACGATAATGCAGAAAGGGAAAGCTGATACTGAGCTTGTTTTGAAAAAAAAAAAAAAATTCTTCGAAGGATATTTGGTTCTATGTGCGAGGAGGGTGAATGGAGGAGAAGATATAACCAAGAATTCTATGAGCTGTACAAGGATGTGGATGAAGTCCAAATAGTCAAAACACGTCGACTACATTGGTTCGGTCACATCGAGCGAATAGACAACAATGCTCCAGCCAAGAGAGTCTTCGCGTCCCAGCCCCTAGGTTCGAGACGACAAGGTAGGAAGACCGAACATCCGGGCTAAGGACTAAGCCGTTGCGGACGCCAGAGCGCTCGGTTTGGAAGACTGGGAAGCAGTGTCTTCGGGATCGAAGAGGATGTGAAATCGTGTCTCAAGCCAGTGACCCTTCATGGATCGGGAGACTGTTGAGAAGAAAAATATGTTACACACTCACGGTAGGGGATATTTAAAAAAAACAACTAATTTCATTAAAATCAACAAAAAAATAACAAGAAATTTAAAAAAAAAATTGAACTGGACTCTAATAACAATTTTACGCCGCGCCGGATCCACACATATCTTGTGCGTTGTAATGTGGAGCCGTGTGTCGCTGTAATTCCATATATTGTATGGTCCACACTGCAACACAACACACGAGACAAATATGGTTCTCCGGATATGAAATACATTGTAGCGATATCGACACACGTCTCCACAACACAACACACGAGACAGGTGTGGTTCCGGCTTTACTCGCTGCCAAGATAAAAGTTATACATAGTTGGCGATTACTCCTAGACTCGCACGATTTGTTTTTTAATAAGTCCTACCTAGCTATGTGTGGTTAAGTTAAATGGTGGTGCTTAACCTGTAAGACTCCTTTTAAAGACGCAATTTTGATTCCTTTACCCAAATAAGTTCCTTCTCCATAAGAAAATATAAAAAAAAATTATTTAAAAAATAACTTCAATTGTGTATTTTCCCCTAATACGTATTTCAGTTCATTTTTGTTCACAACTGAGGGTATTTCAAAGGTACCTTACCTATATTTTAGGATTACACGGTTAAAAACAAATTTTTCATCTCAGCAACTTAATTTAAAAGTCCTCCGGATGCCATCATGAAAAGTGCTCTCTCACCTGAAAATAATAATCATGACATTTAATATCTTTTTTTTTTCGTTTGCCTTAAAAAGGAATATCTTTACCACAATCGCATACCACATCAATCATTCTCCTTCCAGCTGATGGAATACATCCTCTATGTCATATATATTTTAGGAGAACACCAAAGAAAAAGGAAGAGAATTCTCCAGAGAACGATTGTCTCCTTCGCGATTTCTTAAAATAATAATAATTTATTCCTCCATACCACTGAAACACTCAAACTAAGTGCACTTTCAGATTTAGCGTTTATATCCTTTTTTCTAACTGACATCTTTTTCTTATTTTTTTTGTGTGCAATGAATTTTCCAGGCGCTTACGGCTTGTAATATGTTTGTTTTTGTATGAAAATTCTGAGAAAATATTATGTATGTATAATTGTATATTATGATATTAAGTATTTCCTCTGAATATGTTGAGGCAAAAAGAGATCTTATTCGTTTTCTAAGAAAGTAGATGTTGAAAATGGCTATGCAAGAAATATCAAGAATTTAAAAAAAAAGAAAACATCTAGTGAGTAGGTGAGTCTCGGAGGCCCAGAGGTTTAGATTGCAGTTAGTGCGTTAGCAAAGTGTGGCACAAAAAGTTAAAACCGAACTCATGAGTTTCATTATAATATGCGAAATGTTGAAATTGTTATCGTTTCAATAGATATACACTTAGTTTAGGTTAGAAATGGGGTGATAATGCGACAAGCGGAATCACCTCACTTGGATCTCAATGGATTTATTGTGCTCCCCAGGATGTTTATAAGGAAGGAACCCGAATTCTGAATGAATTTCAGGATGTTCCAGTGGCAGAGACAATATGTCAACCAGTACGTCGAAAAAGTATATTCTCCGAGGCTGTTTTTCTGGTTCTAGCCAAGCTGGAATATTCGCAAAGAGAGTGAGATGAGCCCTACTCCGTCTCTTCATCTTGACACCCTCCACATAAATCTGATGCGCTGATGCCCATTCTGTTAAAGTGAGTTCCCATTCAGTTGTGACCCGTTAGGATATAAGTTAGTATGGTTAAGTATGGTTTCCATCCCCGCAGTGGGTGTGGACCTCATTGCACCTGTAATTCCCACGAACGCTTGTTTTTGAACTTTATTAAGCTTTTTATAATTGGTATCTCTGTCCATCACGCTCCACCAAACCAGGCTACCATACATAAGGATCGGTCTTATAATGGACGTGTACATGTACATGTACAAGTACATCCACATTATGATTTTAGGGTTTGGACCCCAGGTCTTACCAAAGATCCTGTTGCAGGAGTAAAAAGCGATCATGGCCTTCTTGGCTCTTTCTTCAATGTTCGCACCCCAGTTTATGTTAGGATAGTTGAGGCCTGTTAAGCGTGAGTAGGTATTCCGCTTTATTTTTTGAAATATCCGGCCAAAGATTCTGAAACCCGACAAGTGTCAATTACTGACAACATATCGTTTGCGGCTTTGAGCTATCTCTGGTGAATTCTGCTTTTTTTTCAGCACCAGTGGCATCAGTACTGACTTTTCGGTTCGGCGCGGATCTATTTATGACCCCTTTTTGTGTCGATTCGTCATATACCTCATATCGAAAGACACTGCAAATGTTCGTAAGCTTTCTGAAAATAAACCTGACCCTATCCCATCGCTAGCAAGTTTTTTTTCAGGGCTACTGCCTCTTGCGAGGAATTTACAAATCCTCCAAGAGTATCACTTGTCACGAATAAGTGCTTCTCGTCTAGCCGTTCCGAACTGCCTTCCATCGGCTGCACACGCTGTTGAGTCCCGTCGGAAGTCAAAGTCCCTTTGTTTTGCTTAATCTGTTTTCTTTCTGGTCTCACTGTAACAATCTAAATAATTCTGTGTTTCTTGTTTCAAATTAAAAAAAAAAATCATTAAAAAGAATATAATAGTACCTATACAGTATACATTTGCCCAAAATAATTAAAAAAAATCATACCAAAAATTGCTGCTAAATAAATAGTCATATATATGTATATATATATATATATGTATGTAGTGGTTTAATCCTTCCCTTTCCTTCCCATCTTCTCTCGCAGTTGAGTTAGCTTAATCGTTGCAGTATTGTGCGTGTAACCCCCGCACACTACGCGCAGGGATTAAGTTAACATGATCTTGGATAGATAATTGTTCGTCTCTCTAAATAACCAGGGGCGGTTCAGTGCAATTTGTCACTAAGGCATAACACTAGTGATAAATTGTTATTGAAGAGTTCAAATTGGAATGTAGATGTGACGTTGAATTTAGGTAATTGTCCGAGTTGGTTTTTAGTTAGTTTTGAATTTTTTAATGGCGGGTAAGTGTAGGGTTGATTATAGCAACATTCGTGGGCTTACGAAAAATTTCTATGCTGCGTATGTCTATACTGTGCAAAACAGGCCAGCTGTTTTGGCACTGCTCAGATAGGTGAAAATTCTGATCATTCGGAATTTAATTTATTTAGGTACAACTAAGTGCTATTATTCTTTCCCCACCATGGTCTTGCCGTTTATATAAGAAATGATATTGCATACCAACTTCAACCACAATATGGTTTGTGTTCTAACACAAACTTTAATTTCATGTGGTTAAAATTTACGGTTAATAAGCACATCATTCACACTTGTTTCGTTTATCCAAGCCCTAATCTGGACAGAAATTCAACTTGTTTAATGCTCTGTCCGACTCCATTCAAAGAATTGTTGCCCATTATCCTCACACTGAAATCGTCATTGCGGGCGATTTCAATGTACACAATTCTAGTTGGCTTCGCTTTTCTGGCCAGACAACACCCGAAGGAAGGTATGTTGAGCTCTTTGCTGAGTTAAACCACCTGACTCAGCTTGTTGACGAGTCAACTCGAATCCCTGATGTTGCAGGTCAATCCGCCAACACACTTGACTTGTTTCTTACCTCTGACCCTGATAAATACACTGTTAGTGTATTATCGCCTCTAGGCACATCAGACCATTGTGTCATATCTGCTAATTTCTCGTGCCAACAACACTCAGTTAAAGAGAAAGTACCAACGAGAACCGTTTGGCAATACGAGAAAGCCAACTGGGACGGTCTCAACGGTTTCTTCAGTAACTTTAACTGGTCACTGTGCTTCCTCGATAGTGACGTAGATGCCAGTACAGATATGATGACAAACTTAATTCTTTGTGGAATGAGAAATTTTATCTCGAATAGGGTAAAATCTATCAAACCCAAAGAAAACTCATGGTTTGATTCGAGCTGTTAAGAGGTTATTAGGGTCAGAGAAGTAAGTTTCCGTAGTTACAAAGCCAACCCTACTGAGGAAAACCGGAAGAAGTTTCAACAAGCCAGGAAAACCTGTAACGCTCATATTCGACGAACCAAATTTTTGCATGACCAAAAATTAAGGCAAAAAATACTACAATGTCCCAATAGTAGTAAAAATTTTTGGTTATTTGTAAAAAATATTCGAAACACTACTTCGTCTTCGGTTCCAACACTCGTCTTCAACGACACACCTGCTGTCAGCTCGCAAGATAAAGCCAATTTGCTTGCAGCACAATTTGCTGTTAATTCGACGCTGCCACCAAGTGACACAACTCCACCTGG
The DNA here is from genome assembly GCA_949320155.1 of Melangyna quadrimaculata. Lineage (NCBI taxonomy): Eukaryota > Metazoa > Arthropoda > Insecta > Diptera > Syrphidae > Melangyna > Melangyna quadrimaculata. Next base: position 375,278,240 of record OX439483.1, read on the forward strand.
ACTTGAGAGCGTAAACGATTCTATGGGTCAAATCTTCTTTCGCACTCGTGCAGTTGCTAGAGTTCTAAAAGACCTCGACGTACACAAATCCGCTGGCCCGGATAGTTTCCCTCCCATTGTTCTGATGAGGTGTTCTTCAACGCTGGCAAAACCACTGCGTAAGCTTTTCCATCTGTCCTATTCTACTGGTCTCTTTCCGAGTAGATGGAAAACAGCATTTGTCCAGCCTGTCCCTAAAAAAGGCGTATCTTCTTCACCCGCAAACTATCGGCCAATTGCATTAACGTCCCTTCTTTCCAAGGTCATGGAAACGCTGATTAATTTTCAGCTCAAGAAATATCTTGAAGAACGAAAGCTTTTTAATGACCGGCAGTACGGCTTTCGTAGCAATAGGTCCACTGGTTATCTGATGGTATATCTCACCGAACAGTGGAACAAATCTTTGCATCGCTTTGGAGAAAGTAAGATTATTGCGCTTGATATTTCTAAGGCGTTTGATAGAGTTTGGCACCAAGCTCTCTTATCGAAAATGCGCGCATTTGGTTTCGATGAATCTCTTCTTCGTTGGATTAGAAATTACCTTTCGGACCGATCAATACAAGTTGTATTGGACGGTTTCAAGTCTGAAATTCACAAAATAAATGCTGGTGTGCCCCAGGGCTCCGTTTTGTCTCCGACTCTCTACCTTATATTCATAAATGATCTTTTGTCTGAAACTTCTAATCCATTAAACTGTTTTTCTGACGACAGCACCCTCAGCTTCTCATATTCGTTTTCAGATTCACATCCATGTCCTTCGGATGTGGAACTAGAACGGCAGCGTATGATTAGCTCATTAAATTCTGATCTCGACAGCATTGTCCAATGGGGAATCAAAAACCGAGTAGAATTTAATGCTTTGAAAACTCAATGCTGTCTTCTGTCATCAAAACGAAACACACGTCCCATGCCGCTATCCATGAGCGGCACTTGTATTAAAGAAACCGAAAAGCTTTCAGTCCTCGGTATGTGTATCACAGACCACCTTCTGTGGAATGAACACATATTCGACGTCGCCAAAAATGCAGCTAAATGCTTAGGTTTTCTTCGGCGATGCAAGAAATTTGTCTCCCCTTCTGATCTGGCTGTAATCTATAAAGCATTTATCCGTCCGAAACTTGAGTACAATTCTCATATTTGGGCCGGTGCCCCAATAACCCACTTGAGTATCTTAGATAGGATACAAAAAAGAGCTTTGAAAATGATAGGTGACAGAAATATAACAGATGCATATGCATCCTTCGAACACCGCCGCCATGTTTCATGTCTAACATTATTTTACCGTTACTTTTATAAACACTGTTCTAGTGAAATAGCCAGCTGCATTCCTCCCCTAAGACAATTCAACCGTAATAATCGTACCTCTAGGAATGCACATCAGTTTACCCTCGAGTCCAACTTCGGACGTACTGTCAAGTATAGAGTTTCTTTTTTTAGCCGCACTACCCGAATGTGGAATGCTTTACCCGGCTCCGTCTTTCCCGACCATTTTAATATTCAGAGGTTCAAAACCAATGTGCATCGGTATCTCCTCTTAAATCCTTCCCTATTTTCCCAACGCTCGCACTGTGTTTAATCATTTTAAGGGCAGCCAAAATCCCTTTAGTGCGCGCTCAAAAAAAAAAAAAAAAAAAAAAAAAAATTCGGCATAAAATTGTAGGTCCCTTCCATTCCTGTCGAAAGGCGAACACAGGAATGGTTGCGAGTTGTTAGTCACTAGGCCCTGGTTCTTCATGAGCCGTTGTGCCACCCGATTTATTTTTATTTTCTATCCCATCGCCTGTCTGCAAAAACCGATATCTACATGATTTGCATTTATATGACCGTCCGGTGTGGACCAGGGCCTCAACCAAAAAGCCTTCTCCAGCCAGCTCTGTCCCAAGCTAGCTGTTTCCAGTTTTGCACGCCAAGTTGGTTGAAGTCCTCTTCCACTTGCCTGCACCACTGGTTTCACGGTCTTCCTTTACTGCGTGCCGTCCCTCGGGGATGAATTCAAAGATTTTTCAGGCCGAGCTTCTTAGCTCAAAGATTGGCAAGAGTATCTTTCGTTTGATTTCAGTGCTGGTATCGTTACCTGAGTTGATAGCATAAGCCATGTAGACATGTATCCGTGTTGAGTGTCCTTTCTTGATATATACTTTGTTTTGTCCTCGTTCCCCGCTAAACCCATCTTCGCCACTTCCTTTTTAATGCTTGCAAGAGATCCAGTGATAGCACGCTTTGTTCTTCCGATTATGTCAATATCATCGGCGTACGCAAGTAATTGGTCGGACTTTTGAAAGATTGTGTCTCTAGTATTGACGTGAGAGGTTTGCAATATTCCTTCAAGTATGATGAAAGAAGTTGCATGACAGCGCGTCGCTTTGCCTAAATCATTGTTTGATATCAAAGGTATTAGTGAAGTGTTTGCCGACCTTGATGGAGCAGTGTGCGTTGTCCTTCGTCATCCTGCATAAACGGAAAAGTTCGTCAGGGATTCCAAAACTCTTCTCTATAAATGCTGTCATATACGCTGCCTTAAAATCGTTGAAAAGGTGGTGAGTGTCGATTTGGAGTTTCTTGGTTTTTTCTAAGCTCTGCCGTAGCGTGAAAATTTGGTCGATGTCAGGTTGTTGCCACGACAGAGAAGATCTTGTAGGCGGAGTTAAGGAGACTGATTCCTCTGTAGTTTGCGCAGTTTAGAGGATTTCCTTTCATGTCCATCGGGCAAACAATGCTTAGGTTCTCATATTTTATGCGACCATATTTTACAGATGAGCTGGTGCTTACTGCTAGGCAAGTCATCTCCATTAAGAGTCTACTGTCCTAATTCCTGAGCTCATCATGGGATGTTTGTAGGAGCTCACACAATGTGGGTAGAAATTTCCCTGAGGCCAAGATCACGATTTCATCAGCGTACGCAACGAATTTGACACCACTTAGAGTTAGTCTAACTAAAAACTGGCTAACGACCAAAAGCACGGGTAACAGTACCCCCACCCTTGTGGAGTACTCATACACGTCTTCATTTTTAGATTGCTATCACCCATTTCCGCATTTAGAAGTCTCGTTCGAAACATGGAGCAAATCTAGTATGAAAACATTGGATCGATCCCTATAGAGTCAAACGCTCGCCGAATTTCATTGAAGTGGATTGATTTCTCAATCGTGCCAACCAGGAACCACCTCATGAAATGCTGTCTTAACAGATTTGCCCTGATGCATATATACATGCTTGGCCTCCGAGAGAACCTTATCATTTAGTTTTAGACGATTGTGCGTTGCTTGAAGTCTTTCGGTACAGCATGGTTGGATTGGAACAATTATGTATTTAATGCCTTGGAGTATAATTGGAATTATTCCATCAGGACCTGCAGACGTTTGTGCCGAGAAGGAGTCATTGGCCCAATCCACATGCGTACTATATACACTTTCACTTATATTTACACTTAAAAACATATTTCCAGATTTACGTCGTTGCCTTCGCGGTTTGGTTTAAAAAAAAAACATTAAAGTTTTTTTTTTTATTATTTTTTTTTTTTTTTATTTATTTATTTTATTTTTAATATATTATTTATTACATTATTATTTAATTCTTTCGTAAGGCCACTGTCCATAGCAAGGCTGCACCTTATTGTAAGAAGTGAGATTTTGCACTGAACTTAGAAATATATTTAACTTAGAATTAAACCTTTGTCTGAAGTGCTTCCCGTGGGATAGGAATGCACTTGTTTACAAAATATTCATATTTCATTTTCGTTAGTGAAATATGAATACTTTGTTATGTGTTATGATGGCGAACGGGGTAAAGGGGGTGTATCCGATTTGGATAGGTTTTGCAAGTTAGCAAAAATGGCGTGGGAAGCCGTTGATGAATTTGAAGTGCCGTTAGGCGAGGGGGCGTTTGGGGAATAGTGGATTTAGGGTATAGGGTGAAGTCTCAGACGTAACTCCTCCCTCCTTAGGATTGTGCTCCGCAGAATCACTATTTTGAATATGTATTTACTTTAATTTTATTTTTTGTGATTCTTTTTGTGGAACAAATGATCAAAAATACAATTATTAAACTCAAAATTAAAAGGTTAAAACTACAATGTATACTCGTATTTATCTTATGCTTAAATTTAATTTCTTTAATGAGCTTTCGATTTTCTATTTGTTTTACATTTATTTCAGCGCTCGAAAAATTCATATCAACTGTTTTAATTTTTACGTTACTTAAGTTAGGTATTATAAAACTTTCATAGTATATAAAATTTTTGTACTTAATATTATTTATGTTTATTACACAATTTTCAAATTTAATAGCATAATTGCCCATCAATTCTAGTTTAAAATTATTACAGTTTTGTTCAATAATTGTTTTAGGCATGTTTTTAATTATTAAAATATTATTTGCTAATTGTTTGATTTCTATATTTTTGTTTTTTATAAAATTACAGCTTGTATTTTTATTGAAAATATTCTTTATGCATTCATCATCAATGATTTTTAATTCATCTTTTCTTAAAATTTTGTTTTCATCTTTATAATAATTTTTCCATCTGTTATTATTGTTTTGTAATTAGAGTTAAGTTCAAGAAATTCTTAATTTGGAATTGGTTCTATAAATACACGGTAAAATTTTATATTACTATATATTGGGATCATTATAACAAAGATTATTTGGTTTTTGTGAAATATACTTGAACTTTTGATATCTTTAAAATTTTCAAATGTAACATTAAAATTTTTAACTTCTTTTGGTGACAAAATATCTTTTCCTAAGAGACCTAGCTGGCTTAATAAAATGCTTTCCTTAACTTTTTTTACTTGATTACTTAGTAATTGGATATCATATTGAATTTGAAATGCATTGTGGTTATTTTGAAGTTTTCCTTGTCAATTGCGTTACTTACTGTTGAAAATTGTTTCTTTATGTCTGTTTGTTGTTTGTTTATATGTGTTGTAATATTGTAAATGTTTTCGTAAAATTCTGAATTTATTCTAATTTGGTCGTTTAGTCCTTCAACTAGATTTTTGATCTGTTATTATTGTTTTGTAATTAGAGTTAAGTTCAAGAAATTCTTAATTTGGAATTGGTTCTATAAATACACGGTAAAATTTTATATTACTTTATATTGGGATCATTATAACAAAGATTATTTGGTTTTTGTGAAATATACTTGAACTTTTGATATCTTTAAAATTTTCAAATGTAACATTAAAATTTTCAACTTCTTTTGGTGACAAAATATCTTTTCCTAAGAGACCTAGCTGGCTTAATAAAATGCTTTCCTTAACTTTTTTTACTTGATTACTTAGTAATTGGATATCATATTGAATTTGAAATGCATGTTGCATTGTGGTTATTTTGAAGTTTTCCTTGTCAATTGCGTTACTTACAATTGAAAATTGTTTCTTTATGTCTGTTTGTTGTTTGTTTATATGTGTTGTAATATTGTAAATGTTTTCGTAAAATTCTGAATTTATTCTAATTTGGTCGTTTAGTCCTTCAACTAGATTTTTATTGTTTTGTTCGTTTAAGCTGAGTCTTGTTTTTACTTCGTGTTCGTCTTCATAGTCCATTGTTCCTGCTAAATATTTTAAACTTGTTCCAAGAAAATTAAATAAAGCTCTTTTTTGTCTATGTTGAATTAGGCTGTTTATTTCTTGTCCTAGTTGGTTTAATCCATGTATAATAGTTGGGTATTCGTTTTTGTCCTTTAGGTTTTCAACGTTGTGTTGAAGAAGTTAAAAACTGTCTGTCCATAATGTTAAGTTTATGATGTGAAGAATTTTATAATAACCTTCAATGAATTTTGCTTCTTCGCCTCTAATTGTTATGAATCCATTGCCTTCATTTAAGTTTTGTATGTCGATCTTTTGTCCTGTTGTCATTGTTGTTGGTATTGTCAGAAGGACAATTAGTAATGTTCTTAGTGATCCTATGTTTTTTGTAATCGTTTGTTAGTCTTTTGAGGGGCGAAAATGCCTTCTGAGTTTTTCTAAGCATTGTGTCCAGTCTGATGGGGGTTCTGCATATAGTATGTTCTTCGCTGGCCCTTGTATTTTTGTATCGAAGATGACTTCGTACACAATTGGTCTCTCGTTCTGTGTGTGGTTTGCGAGAATTTTGTTTACTGCACTCGCGAATGACGGAAGTGTTCCAGCATTACCCGTGAAAATACTTAGATACCGAATCTCTTTCTCAATTCGCGCACGAAAGTTGTTTGCGTTATTATTGTTCACCACGATTTGCGTTAGTGCTTCCAGGCACTGCTCTATATTTAACTGGGCTATTCTGTTGGCTCTCTGTAATTCGAAGTTACGTGTTCGGTTAATTGTTAAATTTGACTCGCGCACTAAGAGTGCACTTAACGAATATGATTTTAGATTTTTGTTGTTTGGATTTCTATTTTCCGCACTTTTCCAATGTTACGCACTTTATTTTTATTCTCCTCAAATTCACGATATCTTAATCGAATCACGAAAATTTTGTTTTGTTTTCTGGAATTGTACTTTTTCGTACTTTCCCAACGTTACACACTTCGTACTTTCAAATTCACGATTTCTTAAACGAATCACGAAAATTTGGTTTTGTTGTCTGGATTTGTACTTTTTCGTACTTTCCCAACGTTCGTACTTTCAAATTCACGATTTCTTAATCGAATAACGAAAATTTTGCTGTCTGGAATTGTACTTTTTCGTACTTTCCCAATGTTACACACTTCACGATATCTTAATCGAATCGCGAAAATTTTGTTTTCACTGCTTATCCTTGCTCGGATGCACTTGGTTCTTTCGAGTTTAAAAGTCAAAACTAAAAAAACTCGCGTACTCGAAAACTATCGACTGCGCCATTTACGTCGTTTGCCTTCGCGGTTTGGTTTAAAAAAAAAACATTAAAGTTTTTTTTTTTATTATTTTTTTTTTTTTTATTTATTTATTTTATTTTTAATTTATTATTTATTACATTATTATTTAATTCTTACGTAAGGCCGCTGTCCATAGCAAGGCTGCACCTTATTGTAAGAAGTGAGAACTAGCACTGAACTTAGAAATATATTTAACTTAGAGTTAAACCTGTGTAAAGGGGGTGTATCCGATTTGGATAGGTTTTGCAAGTTAGCAAAAATGGCGTGGGAAGCCGTTGATGAATTTGATGTGCCGTTAGGCGAGGGGGCGTTTGGGGAATAGTGGATTTAGGGTATAGGGTGAAGTCTCAGACGTAACTCCAGAAAAAATCATCTCACAGCGTTCAAAAAATAAATAATTTTGTTTACAAAATTCAAAAATATTTTTTTTGAAGTCTTTTGCTTCTTGATAAAATTTCTTTAACTAAAATATTAACCATACCTATACACTTAATGGTTCATGATATTTTTTTTATAAAAATCCTTAGAACTGTTTTTAAGATAAATAACTATTTTCATAACGGTTGTATTGCATCAGGTATTCCGTTGTTTTAGTAAAGCTATATTAAATTTCAATTTCCCCTCTAAGAAACTACCATAAAACCTAAAGGCCAAAATGTAAAGAAAATTATTTCAGACGTTTAGTCTAGTCAGTATGGAACCCAAAAGACAGACAGTGGTTTTTAGGGGGAACTTTCTCCCCCTTTGCCTCCCTAACTACGGGCATTTAGATATGACTAACTGCATCGATAAAGATGATACTGAACGTGGTGATTTGAATCAGCAACAGTCAATCGATCATTACTTTTTCATTTCCCTAGCGGCGGGCATTTCTTTGTTTAACTTTATCACATTATCAAGAGTAAAAACTTAAAATACAGTCAGTTTTCAAACATTGACACTTTTACGCTAAATATTTCTACAAAGTAGTACACCATTATGCTTCTACAGGAATAAATCACCATCATCATAACTAACAGCATCCGACTACCTGGTTCCGAACACATTGAGGACGATTTCCTACACATAGAATGTCAAACCAGGAGTTGAATACAAAAACAATCTCCTCCCGTTATGTTCTACAAATATTATCTGAAAAGCAAAACATTTCAAGCCAACATAAATACTATAGATCCGTTGCTGTGACATCTTCCTGTTTATAAGAGAAGTATAATAATTGAATTGGAATCCAGGCGTCACATTTATGATACATTTTATATAATGCTATAGGATGAAGATGAAGACGAGGATGCGTTGCGTATCATGTTTGTATTCTCATTTAAGTGCCACCCTTTAGATATGTTGTATACATACAAGGACTTCCGTTTTTAGCTTCATGCATATTTAAGGTGACCATCTGTTCTTTTTTACTTGCAATATGCAAGATCTACATTACAGATTCATAAAAGCAATTTAATTTGTGTCAGTATGTATATTTAATTTTTTCTTTAATATTTTTAAATGTATATGTACACAAAAATTTTATTTTCTGCGCTCAAAACCACATGATGAACTAAATTTAACGAAAAACTTAAAAATATAATTTCACCGCCCCATAAACAATTCAATTTTTAAACTTACCTACTATCCGTTAAACAAAAAAAAACTACCGAAAATTCATATCTAAAATTTGCGTTTTTCAAAAATTGTGTTGGTAAAAAAAGGCGCATGAATCAAAAATTCCTCAAGCATGGAAAAATAATAAATAAATCGGGTGGCGCAACGGCTCGTGAAGAACCAGGGCCTAGTGACTAACGACGCGCAACCATTCCTGTGTGCGCTTGTCGACAAGAATGGAAGGGACCTACAATTTTATGCCGAATCCGAACGGCTAGACGAGAAGCACTTATTCATGACAAGTGATACTCTTGAAGGATTTGTCAATTCCTCGCAAAAGGCAGTAGCCCTGAAAAAAACTTTTTAGTTTTAGGTGGACGAGGCTGGGAAGTGAACCCAGACCTCCAGCGTGACAGTCAAGTGCACTAACCATTACGCTACGGACTACTACTCAAGCATGGGAACAATATTTGTATATTTCTTTTCCAAAAATATAAAAGTCCTTACAAGGAAAGACCATTCTTAAACTTACACATTTGAGTCTTTTGATTCTTAAATATTCATAGTGGCTCCAAGCCCAACTCGGACATTATAAAATTAAAAATTTAACAAAACTAACTCATCAATGAGACGAAGTAGGAAAAAAAATACCCGGCTGCAGAAACTCCAAATTTGTGTCTAGTTTGGGCAAGGCCCTAGTAATCTTTCAGTAGGGGAAATCTAGCCGAGGAATACTTGTCAGATACTTAAAAAGCCCTTGCTGGATATCAGTCCGAACAATTTGGATGAGGGAAACTTTTATAAATACTCGTGAGGCCCTCCCTATTAAAAACTTGTTGGAAAAGTTTCTGTACCCCATCAGGAATGTCTGTTGTACTCTTGTACACCAAAACACAAACATTTAGGAAGCACCATGTAATTTCAGTAGCATGCCACACTTTTTTCTCTGTTTCCTTGGTCTTCTTTTTCATATCACACTTTTTACTATGGGTGTGAGACATCTGTATTATAAGGGTCCTACACACGACCAATTTTTATTGACAATAATTATTGAAGATGTTTTCTGTCAAAAATAATTGATGAAACGTTGCAACCACACAATGAATATTGACAATAATTTAATAAATTTTTTTTTAATTCGCAAGAATTAAGTCGAAAATCACAAATTTCATTTTTATTTGTTTTTGTTTGCCTCCAACTACACAACACAACCTAAACAACGAAAAAATACTTTGGTGCTGCTCAGAACCCATCCTGACATTGACACTTATATTGATGAAAACCAAATTAATTTTGTTTCTCATCAATGTGATCAATGTTCATTGACAATGACATTGAAGAGCATACAAACGATCTTCAGCGAATATTGATAATAAACATTTATCGTCTGTAGGGACATATAGGATTGTTCAGTGAGGAAAAAGACAGATCAGAATAGCACAGATTTGAGAGAAACGTCAGACAAGTTAGAACAGAAAACATGTTCTAAGTTAAAAAGGAAGTACATAAAATACTGTTCTATTCTGTATAATGCTAGACCCAAGCCAGAATCTATGTTAAACTTAGTAGTATGCTTCGTCGAAAAATAAGATTGTTTTTCCGCGCAGATACAATTTCTTAAAAGAAATAATTTTTTCTTACTTTCAAACAAAACAAAAAGTGCGAGGAAGTTCGTTTAGTAAAAAAAAAGATCTAAAATATATACATTACAAAATTTGCAAAACACAAGCCAAACTCGGACAGCTGGAGTACGGGCTTGGTATTTTCATGATTTGAGATTTAAATCGCAACCAATTTCACACCACAATAATCCTTAATAGGACTTCTTGCCAAAAAGTGTAATTTGCAGTGTGTTAATGCTGTAAATTTTATAAACGTCGGTAGCCATTGACTAAAAAGTTGAGTCTTGTATAGGTAACAATTAAAGTTCTAACTGACGAGGTCGACTGGAGTTGTTATCAAGACCGAAAGCGAAACGCATTGGACTAGTTTCGCTTAAAAACTTATTATTGAATTTCATTCAATACAGTCCACTAAAATGAAAACAAAATCAAAATAATTTCTATTGTTTAGTTTTTGTCTTTCTTTATCATAGCTTTGAGTAATGATGAGCTGCTTTGAAAAAAAATGGGAAACCTGCTGTTAAATACGATGTTGCATCAGTGATAGTTGGGATCTTTTTCGGCACAGGATGCCTTACATATTTCATAGACGGAATAATGGATCAAAATGTATTTGTTGTGTTTGGATATTTTGAAGTGGAATTAACCGATAGCTGTTAAAAATCTAGGTCTTAGTGATCATTGGAAATTTTACCAAGAAAACGTTCCTAAGCATTAGACTTATAGGGTTCCATCTTGGTTGGTTTTCAAATGTCCCCACGTGATGGACACCCTAAAATCCTGGTGGGTGGACCTATGGCCAGTAAGCGAAGGTTACTGATGGCGACAATGCATTCCATCCTTCCTTACGGTAGCGAAATCTGGGAAGACGCACTCAAGCAAGAGAAGAACCGGATACAAAAGGCGGCAGTACAAAGATGTGGAGCTCTACGAGTAGCCAGCTCTTACCGAACGGTGTCGGAACCAGCCGTCCTTGTAGTCGCAGGAGTGACCCCCGTCAATCTCCTAGCTGCAAAACGGCGGAAATATGATTGGAAGCGGCATTCGAGGAGGCTAAGTAGCTCAGGATACAGAATAGGCAAGAGCGCTGGAGCACGGGAAGCAGAGGCAGATGGACAGCAAGGCTGATGAGGAACGAGGTTGAGTGGAATGACCGGTAACACGGTGAAGTTAACTATTACGTCACCCAGTAACTTACCAGACACGGTTATTTCAACGCTTTCCTCCACAAAATCGGCAAAAGAAACAGTCCAGCCTGTCAGTACGAAGACTCGTCAGAAGATGATGCCAACCAAACCTTCTTCTCATGTAACAGATGGGAACCCCTTCGCCAAGACTTTCACAGAAGCATTGGAGTCATTACCCCAGACAATATAGTCAACAAGATGCTACAGAGCTACCAAAACAGGCAAAAAATGAGCAGTTTTATAGAACATATTCTCAGAACAAAAAAAAGAGGAGAAGAAAATTATCGGGAAACAGTTGATCCCGTAAGATGAACCTGTAAGGGAAATATGATAACCCCCCTTGAAGTCATAAAACAGCAGTGCCGGGGGGGGTAGGTCAGAAACCAAAAGGGTTGGAGGAGTTTTGGTCGGTATACAGAACACGAGTCCAACACACGGGGATGGTTAATGGGTCAACGCCAACCTCCTTATAGTGCATAAAGCATTTCTCCTGTCTCTCTCCCGTAAGGAAAAAAAAGAAAACAAAATCCTGGCATAAATCCTCAAAACCCTAAAAGAATACCTACACAACAAAACTAGGAAACTTGCTATTTCTTACAAAACTCTCTTCTAGAGTGGACAAAAATTGAACCAATATGATGTGCAAAATTGGTAAAATCACTTCTTACGGGGCTTTAGATGGTTCTGAAAATTCAAGAATTGCACGCTTTAATATCTCCAAACCATGTGAATTTTCCTGACTGTCCGAGTTTGACTTGCGCATTGAAATTTTGTATAATTTTAAGTTTCTGGATTAATTCATAAAATAAGTGAATGTTGACACAATTTTTTGTATTTATAACTGTGAAATACACTATTTTTATTTTAATTTTGTCTTTTTCTTACCTCTTCCCAATGCTGAATTATTTGCCTCTGATTTTTGACATTGTCTGAGCTTGGTTTGAGGCCACTTCTTCCGTACTTTAAACTATCTGAATTTTTTTTTTGTATCTACAACTTGTGTATATGTATTATGTATTTTATTTTTCCAACCCACCTCCCCCCGTTTATAAAATAGCCAAGAACGGTATGGTTGATGGTGGAGTGAGTGTATGGGTGGTGTTGTATTTGTATTGTTCTTATATATCCTTTTAGTGAAACAAGATAAAGAAATTGGATGGTGGCTTGGACGGGATGATGTGGTGTGGCTCATGGCATCGCTTTCCGGTTCAAAGATATTAGCTTGGAGCTGTTTTCCTTTAGCCAAAATCCGCTTTTTTACCGAATTGGTAGCGGAGCTGATGTTTAGCTTTGATGATGGTCTCAACTGCTTCGGTATTGATGCTGATCATTACTGATTCATTACCTTCCAGGGCTGGACATTTAGTCCTTTGTTTTGGGCTTGAACAAGTGCCAAGGATTTTTTGTCATCTTGTCCCATACTTCTTGGGAAGAACATAGTGATAGTATGCATATTGGGGGCTTGTTCACCCATGCACGTGGTCAACTCGATGGCTTGTTCACCCATGGACGTAGTCAACTTGATGTCCTCGATGTCTTGTTTCGGTGCCGACACAATCGACCAAAATCGACCGGTTCTGAAGTGCAGGCCGTTGAACTTCAGCTTCTGCTTTAAGTCACGCGAAACCTCCTCAAAAATGGCCTCCTCAAGTGCCGACAACTTCAGGATGATCTGACGATAGTTCCTTGGCATGGCAGCGATTCCGACTCTCAAGGCTGCACCGTAGGAGAGCATGTGATCGACTGGTTTTATTCTAGCGAATTTGGGTTTTGCAAAAGATATTGCCACCGTCCTGGGTTTTTTGGCTTCTTGCCTTTGAGGAGAAGTTATTTGGCTACTTATTGCTCTTACCCAAGCTTTTGTTGTCACTGTTTACTTCTTTCCTCTGACTCACCTGTTTCCGGGCTTCCTGCAGGGACATCCCCTCGGCAAGAAACTGGGTCTGCTCCCTAATATCCTAAACTGGTCATCCAGGGCACCCAGTCACCAAGATTCGGAAGCGTGTGAGTTCGGTGGAGCCTGTTATGTGGATTCTTTGGGGGAATTGTGATGTTTGGTGATGGTAACTTCCCATCGTTTGGTTCTTCTGTTGCTCTACAAGGTACAGTATTCACTTGTATGGGAGGTATTCTCCCCTTGCTAATAGAATCGGTATTAGGGGTAACGTCTCTCTCTCTCTTGTCTAAGAGGTATTTTGCCTTGCTTCGAGGTTGACGGTCTTCTGTTGCCTGGTTTCGTAAGCTCCGTTAAGTCATTCTCTTCAGGAACTTACTAGTTTCCCGTCTCAGATCGTCTCCACGGAGATATCTCTCCATTCGATCTTGCGGAAACATCCCGCGGAGGGATGAACTTTTTGTAATTTTTATTATTTTTGTTGTTCCCACGAGGAGCTAGAGAAATAATGGGGTCAGCCAGCTATATTAGATTTCCACATGATATGGTAAAGTCTAAGTTACTCTTTGATTCGACCTAATTTCAAAGAGGCAGCGTTTTAATATACAAAAACTGCGAAACTCATCAGCGAATAACGGTACCTGCCTTACAAAATATTAGTCGTTATGAAAATGTAAGTTTTTCTCAAATATATGTAGTTACACAGATTCCTATAAAGAAAATTTAGATATATGCCATTTATATATAGGCAACATTTCAAATAATATTTGTACCTGAAAAATGGCTATCAATTTTTGTTAAACTAAACTAGTTTGAAACGAGTTTAATGTTTTTTTTTTATTTAGTTTTATATGCATATTTATTAATACGTAATAATTCAGGGGCCACATAAATAGTAGCTTCCTAAATTTTAAATTTAACTTTTTTTATTCACTTCATTTTTCTATTCAGAACATTCAATGGTCACCACACTCATAGTGTCTCTATATGTCCTTAAAATATATCATTTAAGATAAGTATATATACAAGGAGTAGATTACGCTGTTGATAATTATTATAACTTCTTTGGAATTTATCCTCTAGTTTAATATTTCGTAGACAGAAAGAAAATGGTCATAAGATGTCAGCACGACGAAAATATGATGTTTTTACTTTTAAGGAGCTTTAATGAGATAAATGTCTGGTGTTAGCAGCGTTCATTTCCTTGCATAATTTATTACAAGCGGATAATTATTTTTTTTTGTTTTGTTTTTTTTTTTTAGTTCAAAAGCCATTGTTTTAAGCATTTTATTAAAATGTTATGCAAGAGCATTTTGCCGTTGGCTGGAATGTTAATATTGTTATTTCAAAATAGAAGGATAGTAGATAGAGAGGGAAAGAGAATGGGTTTGATATTGTTTGCTAGATGTAACTACCTACAAAAGGGGAGCATTTAATTGATTTATTTACAAGCGACTGGTTTCTTTTGGAAAAGAGAATAGTATTAAATGTCTTTGAGGACAAAGTGATAGTAAAAGCACAACTTGATGCTAAAGTAAGTGTAATTAACATTTTATTTATATGAAATAATTTTAATATACTCTTAATTAATGCGTTTGACATTGTTATTAAATTTAGATGGAGCAAAAAGGGTGGATTTTATAATGGATACCTACCTAGCTTGTATAATATGATGTACCAAAGAGATGTTCATATCTAAATAAGGTATCAAGGCTTTATAATGTGGATATAATAATGTCAGGTATTCTGTTGGCTTCTTTGTATTATTTTCTTCATTTACTGGCGTATAAAAAGTCTGTTAGAGGTTTTATGCCTTGCTGGCTTTTAAAAGACGTTATGTTAAAAGGATTTGGTCAAAATCTCTTAAATGGGTTACATATTAAAGCTACAACCAACATTTTAGGTAAAATTGATTTTTGTACGTATGACAACAAATAACTCTATAGATAAACAAAAATTAAGGTCACCTAATGGTAAAGGGAAATTCTATTACTATTAGTAAAGGTATTTATTTTTTGAAAAAAGGTTATAAATGGCCATTGACACGAGCAATTTTACTATTTTTTTTAAAATACAATTCTAGCCTAATGGAATACACTAGTAGCCCCATTAACATATTAATTTCATGTCAAAAAAAAAAAAAAATTGTAATCAAAACTATAACACCACCATGTTGGAGAAGTCCAACAAGTGATTTTCGACCAGACGTCCGTCGGTCTGTACGTCAGTGTGTCCTGATGCAGATTGAGTTAGAGCCTAGACGGTTGAACGGAGTGGCTTCAAATTTGATTTGAAGAGCTTCCCTAGAAGAAAATTCAATTTTTTGTCTTAGCTCACTAGAACGCTTAGCTCGAAAACGGCTCTTATGATTTTGGTTAAACTTTGTACAATGATTACAACAGTTTTAATAACACTGCATACCAGGTTTTTCCAAAAAAAAAAAAAATCGAATAACGGAAATAATGTTTTTATGTTTTTTGAACAAATTGCCTTTTTTGTTGTCATATTCCCGAATAACCTTAACAAATCAAAAGTTGTTGTGTTTAGAGTTGTTCCTAGATTATCAAATTCACTTAGCTGAAAATATTGTTCCGAACAGATTTAGGTCGTTAACGATTATAAATATTTAGGACTTACTCTTAATTACAACCTCTCGTTTCATAAACACCTTGATGGAAAGCTTTCGATATCGAAATGTTGTATCAAGTCAACCTGGTCAAAGTGTATTCACCACCCTAATATCAACTTCTCTAATAAACATAAAATATTTGAAGCCGCTGTGAGGTCAATAATGCTCTACGGTTCTCAGGTATGGGGATCAAAAAGCTTTGACCAAATGGAAAAACTTTTTAGATTGTTTATGAAAAAGATGTTGAACCTTCCTAATAATACTCCAAACTACATGTTGCTGATAGAAACTGGCATGTGATCTCAGTATATCCGTTCACTTTGCCTACACTTTGAATATTTCAGCCTGATTTCGGTGGATCTTTTTTAGTTTTCATGTGATTAAAATGTGTGGCTTTCCGGTCAATCTGATAAAAAGCATTTTTGGAGGTTTAAACTACTGTTTTACTATTGATTTTGCTAACTGATAATGTTGAATTTGAGACTTTTCGGAGTACGCATTGTCTTTCTTGAGGTGATGTAGCCATATTCGCTAGCGGTTTATAGTTTTTTCATCGTTTGCCCTATATCGAAGGTAGCTGCATACTTAGTCCAATGTTGTGACCTTGACATCGACTGCTATGATAGTCTCGAATTTGAGCATTTTTCTCTTCGCTTAGAACACTTTCTTTTAGCAAAATTGTTAAACTCATGAGAAAATGTCTTTTACTGTTGATTATTTGATTTTTTTGCATACTATTTTTAACGATATTCTGAGCTACTTAGTTGTTTTTCAATATTTATAGCCTCGTTTTTCACAAATTATAGTTGGTGTTACCAAAATGAATAAAGTACAAATGAAAATGAAATTAAGCGTAGTAAGGGCATTTTTACGAAAAATTTGGTTGGTTTCGTGTTACTACAGAAGCTACTAACAAAATTAAAATTAACATATTATCTTTGTTAGCGATGAACAGCGTAGCGTTTTGAATTGGTGGTTGGGTGCTTGTGCAATTTGCTTGTGCTACCAAAGAAGAAAGAGAACGAAAGAATGAAAAATTACCGATGACAGATATAATTAGCTATATAATTAGCTATATTGTAGGTCTTTATTGGCAGATGCAGACTGCAGAGCACAACTACAACATCGAGTATCGAATTTTCGGTTGATATGTTGTGTACAGTCACAGTGCGTGTTTAGTTATTTAAGGAGTGTTGTGGGTAGGAAAAAAAAAAACTTTTTTACAAACAAAAAATTAACTGTTTAATAAAAAAAAATACTTTTTTACAAACAAAAATAGCTTTTCTACAAAAAAAAATTAACTGTTATACTGTTATAAAAAAAAAATTAACTTTTTTAGATACAAAAAAAATAACTTTTTTACAAATATTAATTACTTTTTTTTAAATTGATTGAAATGAACCCGTGAAAACTGAAAGCTTTTTTTAGTTTGTCAACTAAATTTTATACATATTTGCGCACAGCCCTGACTAACATAATATGTTCGACGGGCGCCTTTGTGGTCCTGCAACCAACTAGTCTCCAATATTAAGATTTTAACATACTTCATTAAGCCAGACATAAAAGATTAATTGAAAAAAAAAAAAAAATATCTATAATTGAATAAAAAAATCGAGAGGATTAAATAGTTGTAGATATAATAGAAAATTTAAAATTAAGTACTTTTTGACAGTACAATCGTCCCTAACTATATTTTTTCTTGGATTTCAATGAAATAATCTAGTTTTTAGCTCGTACCACTGGAAAAATAAAAGTACTATACAGTAGAGGCCGCTTATAGTCACAAGAAGATGAGAGCCAACAAACGTGGCTGTGCTTGTACCCAATTCTGAAGATGGTTTGTCCCAAGCAAACAAGATCAGATCTTTATGAATGAGGTGAAAAATTAAAGCAGGGATGACTTAAATTTGTATGCAAACTTAATCGAAAATGTTGTACCAATTCATTCTAAAAATGTGATTGAGTTAACAGTCGTTTCGATATTTGGCGCATAAAATTGAAAAGTTGATACAAAATTTTACAGATTTGTAAAAAAAAACCTACGCGCTTATTGACTTCTTGACTTAAACCTCCACCGATAAGGTATAAGATAATGTGAAAAAAAATTGTAATTTAACAAGAGCAAAACGAATTAATATAAAATAAATTCGTGACTTACAAAATTCTAAACGGATGCCCTTGAGATCTACTCAAAAAAAATATCTATAAATTCTTGAAAACTTCGAAAAATTAAAAACAATTTGAGTTAATGTTTTTTTCACCTACCTAATTTACTAAATTATTCAGTAATTATTAATTTAAGTTCGTTGGTTGGCATATTCTTTACATACACTGGAAGTTACAAAGTTGGAAATCTAATACAAAATTTAAATTTAATGCTTTTTGAATTATGGTTATTACAGACAAGCTGTTGTGACACTCAATTGGACAGATAAAATCGTTCCTTACTTTATATTTTACTAAAGGATTTCAATCTTCTATTTCTCTTGTCAGCAATTAAGCGCTTATGTTAATCAAACATAGCTGTGCACTTATTGAAAGCTCCAAACGTTCTGAAACGAACAACAAAAACTATTCTTATGGGAAGAATCAACTGGCTGAACACCAATAGCAGTAGGTTCACTTGTAGTTGAAAATAGCTAGTTCAATTGACGAAGTCGACAACTATTTAAGTATACAGTCGAGCCCGTTTATAGCCATTTATGAAGATGAATTAAAAACATGTGATTTTATCCGACACAGAAAAAAAGAATAAATGACGATAACAAACAAAAAAAAGTTCTAGTGTTACTTTGCAGATGCTAATTATCAAACAAAATTCGGTGCAGTATAAAATTGAGAAAAGTTCAACTTTTTGCTACAGGTAGGTTAGGCAGTCAATTAAATCGGAAAAAGTTATTAGGCAGTAGTCAGTAAAAGTAGAATAACAGATTCAGGCAAGATGATATTTGCCAAAAAAATAGTAATAATAGGAAGATGTACCTAATTCGCTTGGATCTTCGACCATCCAATCAAATGGTTGAGCCTAATGGTGTAGGTAGCTGTGGATGAAGCTTGTATGTATATCACTGTCAAAGTAGAAAGATACGAAAATTGTGAAGAGCTCTACAATATAACGTTTTAGTTTTTGCAAGAAATGTATGGTATGACACAAAGTTGAGCACTCTTGGTTGAAGTTACAGTCTTGTTTTCAGCCATCAGTTACCTACAACAATTTTTGTAGCTTTCACAAATGAAAAAAAAATAAATAAAAATAAATTGGGTGGCACAACGGCTCGTGAAGAACCAGGGCCTAGTGACTAACAACTCGCAAACATTCCTGTGTGCGCCTGTCGACAGGAATGGAAGGGACCTACAATTTTATGCCGAATCCGAACGGCTAGACGAGAAGCACTTATTCGTGACTAGTGATACTCTTGGAGGATTTGTCAATTCCTCGCAAGAGGCAGTAAGCCTGAATAAAACTTTTTAGTTTTTAGGTGGACGAGGCTGGGAAGTGAAGCCAGACCTCCAGCGTGACAGTCGAACCCAATAACCATTACGCTACGGACTACTACTCACAAATGAAAAGCTTACCAAATTAAAATAATTATAATGTACCTTATTACATCAGGCTGTCAACATTGCATCCTTACAAGAATTTTAAAATTCAAAAAGATATTGAATTATTTACTTTTATTGTGTATTTGTGTTAAAATAAGGAGTTCTTCTATTCAATTAACATTATCGTTTTCTTATATAACAGATCTTGCTTCAACTTAATTTTAATTAATTTCATTTTGTTTAAGTGCAAACAATTAGTCATGTTTTTCTTTTATCTAGCAAATGCAAGTCATTTTCAATGCCCCCATTCTTACTCTATGAGTGAAATCTGTAAATTTTTTTTTAGGAGGATTCCAAATTCTTTCTGGATCTTAATCCCCGTATTACACATAATAAATTCTATAATTCGATTTGTCATAATCATAAAGGGTTATAGAGAAATCGTTAAAAGTTTATTGAAACAAATCTGAATTTAATCGAGTGAATTAGAGTAATTATCAAAGCTCCACTATTACAAGAAAAGCGACTCAAGCTTCGATTTCATAGAGTTTCAAATCGCTGCTCATATTAAAAATGCGATTCCCTATGGTAACGTCGCAGGGTCAAAAGTCCAGAGGTCAAAAGTCCACGATGGAATTTTGTCCCAGTGAAATGTGGGTCAAAAGTCCATAAATCAGTTGTGGACTTGGGACACACCCCGATGGGCCAAAAGTCCAACAAAAATCTTGTGGACTTCCGGCCCATTGATTGTGGATTTCTGACCCACTTCAGTGGACCAGTTTATAGATAGTATTCTTTAACAGGAGTTCTTGAGGTGGCCTGCCTCGCGGGTTCAAAGGATTTTAAGCCCTTTCTGGGCCCTTTGTTCCGCTCCCGCGACTCCGTCGCTCCGCTTAGGGTATGCTCAGTCGCCAGGCAGACGCCTATGTTGTCAGTTGGTGTACTTTAAGAGTATGCGCAGTGAAGAGTATACAAATTAATTCCTAAGAAAATAAATAAACTCTTAATTGTTTGCTTTTTTCAATATTTGAAAATTAAATTATTGTGGACTTATGACCAACTTTCTTTCTAAAAAAAAAAGGGAATATTGACCCAATTTTCAATGGACTTTTTACCCACTTGGGTGGGTATCCACAACATATTTGTGGACTTCTGATCCATCCATGTGGCCTCTTGACCCTGCGCCAAGGTAACTGCCTTGGCATGTCATTCCTTTTATTACGTTTTTTTAACGTAGGTATTTTCTTTCTAGTTTATAGATCTACTGAACCTATATTTTTAACTTTTTTTTAATTTTAAAATCATCTTGCGTGTTAGCGTCGATCGTGCATAAATACAAGTTGATCTGGTACGCATGCATATGCATATTAATAGTTGAAGACAATTTTGGCTCAATGAATATATACCGATTTTAATTACAAATTGTTGATTTCATATTTTTATAAGGTAATTAATTTGGTATACTACCCAAATAGCTTCAAATATTTTGAAGTGATAAATTTAAAAAAATAGAATCAACGTCCGAAAATTCAACTAAACCTATGTTTAACTTAGACACAGCTCTAAAATGACTATGAATACGCCCCATTAACTTTTAACCTTTACTATAAACGGTATCTGTCATCTTCAAAGCTTCACCGATTTCGACCAAGTTTAAGCAATTTTGCATATAGGTTCAAAGATTGGAAAAAATAATAATTGGATCTTTACAAAAATATAAATTTTGTATTTTTTTTAATTCAATATCTTTAAAACGGGTCTATTATTTTTTAACTTCATATAAATATAAAAATCAATGTAAAAAATTTTTTTAACGATGTTTGATTATTTTTTTATGAAACAAATCCAATGGCATACTTTATTTTAAGCTGTAAAGCTATTTAAAATTCTTTTAACAATTTGATTGTAATTTAGTAGGAATAATTTATATATCAACTTAATGTTTTTTTTGAAGATATCATAATATTATTGAACCAATGAAATAAATTTTCAATTTCTAGCTACGTTAAAGCTGTAAGCTACGAGAGTAAGTAAGTTCATGCGATCCTCTTCATTTTCGTTTTGAAAACTGTGTAGCATCTGTTAGCTAAAGCACACTCCTTTGGGCTAATGAGAATAATTTGTCAAGGGATTCATTTTCATCTCGCTCTAGTTACTATTTCTGTCGATATCAATAAAAATGATTAATGGATAATACACTTCTCTGAATTTCAGAACACAACAACAAAATATCAACAAAAAAAACAATTACCCAAAATAGTTTTCCAACGCGCAACAAACCTGAAACAAAACATTCCGAACACTTATACCCATTATTTTGGAATGTTGTTAATTTTTAACACTTTCTCAATTATTGTTTTCCACCATCATATAGTCATACTGAAAGTCGCCTCAGTTGTTGGCCATTGCCAGGTTGATGGTACTCCCCCACCCACACCCGCCTGTCCTCGTTGACGCCGCTGTATAATGACAGAGTGAACTTTATTTGAATTAATTTTTAATAACTCAAACGTTTTTTTATATGTTTTTTACTTTTTTTTTGTTAAATGGGTTAATTATAGCGGAAACAGGTTCAGTAGTCAGAAACTGCATGGTTTGATGCACAAAAGTCAGTAGATTTTTCGTTTTGGCTAGAAGCCAAATTTTAATAGTCTCTGCAAGAGTCTGGAGCAATCCCGATGGCGATGTCGTCGTTTTGAAGGAGGGCGTGCAACAATTTAGTTGCACTAGCCACGAACTCTGAGCCAATTTACACCCATCACCGACCACGACCCCGTCAACGTCTCCGTCACCCTCAACGCCCCACCGCCAACGAATGCCCAAAGGAAAATACATAGCTAGAATATAAAGATAGACTTGAAAACTGACCGAGAAAGGAGATTTCTTAGTTGTTTATCATGAAAATTTTATCCCCCCATTATGTTATTGTTAGGTATACCTATACGGCTGAGCAAAGGCGACATAGCATGCAACGAAATTGTTGCTTCTCCATGATGGATAAAATGGGTTTATCCTTTATCTTGTATCTTAATTAAGATATAGGCTTTGATTAGAGACACCGTTAGTCTTACTATATACTTATCTGGCTTTAATTTATTTTGGCACATATCGCCGGTCCTCGTCATAATCATCATGTTGGTAGGACTTTGTAAATTTTATTTCAAACTTTTAGGGTAATGGATTAAGGTTTTTTGTGTTGTGTTTATCAGATGCTTCCTGTCTCATTAGTGATGGTATGCTAAAAGCTTGGAATGGTTTAAAATTGTCCATTATTTATGTAGGTATGTTATATAAGATATAGATTATGTGGGTATTATGTCCTTGTCCATAATTTATATTAAATGTATCTAAGAGTTGTTGTTGCAGTGGGAGGTGAATGTTTTGAGAAAATTTAAAACGACTTGAATTCAATACTGCTGCAAGTCGTTTAACTTTTGGATATTTACATGCCACGAAGTTTTTAAATTTTTGTATCCGTTATTGGCAACTTCAACATTCATTGGCAGACTATAATAGTAACACAGCACAGGGGAACACAATTTTACCAAATGTCTGTGGGAAACACAAGATTAGATGTGTAAATTATGCTGACCCTACCATATGTCAGCATAGAACGTAACTGCTTGCTCGAAGTTTGTGATGATGTTGTCCACCAGCATTTCATTCCTATAGATGTTTCTCGGCTCGGGTTTTCGCTGCTCGGTTGATTCGGGTGACTGTTGGTGTGTCCTACTAGCTTCTTTGCTGGAAGGAAAGCGGTAGGTACATGTCCAAGGGGATGATGTTTGCTTCTGTGTAAAGACACTCGTTGCTGTGATGTCTCATTCGATGCCGGTCCAAAAATGTAGTCCGGTGCATATTAATAGTAACTTAAGAACATTTGAAGTTCCTTGATGGACGTTCATTCCAGATGGAGAACCAAACTAGGACGAAATAGATGATGTCAGGCCGCATGAACTGCTGATACTGGTACATACGTATCTTTGTCTTCTCGCTTAAACTGCTCCTCTCCTCCGCCTTATCAGTGTATGTATTCGGCCTTTTTGAGTACGTTTCGTGAGAACGGATGCCTAAGTATTTCACGTTCTTTTTGGCTGTTATCGTTGGCTGCGACTACCTCTACTGGATCTCTTAAAGCACATAGATAAGCTCCGATTTGGAGGTGATTATCCGGATGTCCGATTTCTTGTAGAAGGGGTAGAGTCTATAATTGTTGTGGTTCTCAACTTTGCGTAAGGCTACCAGAGGAGACATCACTGTGACATATGTATGTACAGCATACAGGAGATTTTCGCATAGTCTGGTCAGATGTCATCAAGCTGAAGAAGAGAGAGTGAGAGCTTATGGATAAGGGCTTCGATTCATATGCTGGCGATTGCTTTCTCGACACCCAGAAAGTTTCTAACGGTGGCAAAATGGTTGTTGAGCGCTATGCTGATGTCATGCTCGAACTTCAGAAGTGGGTGCAAAGTCGAGTGCTTTTCTTAAAAGCCATTTCCAGGATGATGGAGTTTTCGATGCAGACCCTCTTCTTCTTCCAGTTTGTATAATTGAAATTGGCCTGTATTTGAACAGCCTGTAGTGCCTTTCCTCGGTATGGCAATGGTCTTTGCTGTTTTCCACCTTTGGTAGCACTTGTTGATGCAGTTGTTCATAATGATCGTTAAAAAGAACATCACTGCATCTAGCAGCCTTTTTAAGATGTTGTTTGACACTCCATCTGGTCTGGCTAACTTTTTCAGCTTTGAATTTCCGTATGTGGTCTCCTCCAGAGTGCGGAGATGAGTCACTTGCTGGGAGTCACGAAAACCGACTCCTTCTGGATATGGCTGCAGGGTTTGCTAAAAGGATGCCTCAACTTCGTTCAAAAACGCTGGGTTTGGTGTGAAGTTTGCTTTGAAGTAGTTGGCGAAAGCTTCTACTTTGTCCTCTGTGTTGATGTTGCTTCAATGATGATGTAACTGATGATTTCCGGAATTAGGGCCTATTTTCAACGATTTGCCGTCCTAAGTAAAAAGGGCACGTCTCCATTTTTGTAGTTTTGAGATAAATGCGTTTTGCTGTTTTGGGTTTCTTTGAAAACCATACGAAAATGGATTTATGCCCATTTCCAAACGTGATTTTGAGCCATTTGCAGTTGAAAATATGATTTTTTTTTTTAACACAAAAATAGGACTCTGTTTATCGGTTCCAAATATGCGTCAAACTCAATTTTTTATTTTTGCCGCTTTGGCCCCTTTTACTTAGGACGCCAGCGTTGGAGACGTTCAACATGCTGACGTCTGTATCTCATGAAGTCTTCTGTTGGCTCTGTTATTAGACAGATGGGTTGGTGGAACTCGATGCTAAGCTGAATAGCCAATTTTGAGATTTTCTGATTTTATATGAAAAAAAAAAATCATATTTTTTCTTTTATTTTATTTGTTCGTAAAAAAAATATGTATAGAAATTAAAAAATGGAATATTTTTTTAATAACTTAGAAGTCGGTATACCGACCTGCAAAATAGACTCAGGTTTCCATTAAGCACATACGCACATACGCGCATACATAAAATATAAAAAAATGTGTTTCAGATGTTCACTGGGCTACAAACCATAACATTTTTTTTGCGCGGAAATAATTATTAACAAAGTTATAAACAATTTAAGTTAACACTATAAAACTATGTGCTTACATACAAAACACATGAAAAATAGGATTTGTGCTATAATCTTAAAAGAATGCAACTTTTGATATCATCATAGTGAACAAATTTTAGGTTATAGTAAGTTCTGCATTATAAAAGTGTCTAAGTTTTTTTTTAGTGTCTACTAAAAATGAAAATCAGGGAATGGGGAATAAAGATTTAGAACCTATAGTTGTTCAAGTTACTGTGCGGAATCATCGGGGTTCAAGAGAAGGATGGATTCAACCCAAGTAAAGGCAAGATGGAGAATTTCCATATTAGTGAAACAATGACGCGACGTTCAAGGTTCAAGCTGTGTCATTTGTGGAAAGAATGGGACTACTCCCAGCAGCAAGAAATTGTCGGCATCATGAAAATATTAACAACAAAAAGTGCTATAGGCTTTCTTTATAGCCCTAAGTGCAAAATAAAGCAAAAGCAAATTAGCCAAGCCATAGGAACGGTTTTTGAACAGGCTCCCTTTGCCAACAATTTTGTACTTACTTTACATGTA
Source organism: Melangyna quadrimaculata (assembly GCA_949320155.1). Lineage (NCBI taxonomy): Eukaryota > Metazoa > Arthropoda > Insecta > Diptera > Syrphidae > Melangyna > Melangyna quadrimaculata. The sequence goes on from OX439483.1 coordinate 375,303,767, forward strand.
CGCCAATAAATATTCGTACGAGAGCAGGCACGTAGCCAGGGGGGGCTTGAGGGGCTGAAGTCCCTCCCGAAATGATTTTGAATTAAAAAAAAATAAAAAGTTTAAACTTTTTGGTATAAATTAAAATCTTTAAAAATAAGGAGACTATTTAGGTAAAGTTTAATGTTCTAAAAACGACCACTGTACATATTTAAGTATAATATTTAATATGAGTTCACTTTGTGTGGTATTCAAGCGAGCTGGATTTCGAAGCTGATCCGAACCTTCGTTGAGTGGTAGTGAACGAATCTCAATGCCACTCAACGAAATCAATTATCAATCCTACTTAAAGAGTATTGTCAAGTCAAAATTTGTTATATATAATGAACTGTTTTTTGCATGTTTGCTTAAAAATATGGACTTATTTTATTTGTGTGTATTCAAATTAGTTGATGAGATGACCAAAATCCTTCTTCTGTAATCTCAACACCATTTTAGCACAACCCCAAATTGATATCTATGTATGTAAACTCATGCAATGAAAATCAGTCGAAAATCCGATCCTCCCGTGACTGAAGTGGATTAGAAAATCGATTAATTTTCTTCTTATGCTGAAGCCACACGAGCCAGTGGCAATACACTCACATTTTCTTACCAACAGACACAAACTTGAGCGACGAGCTCGTCAACTAGCTTTCCTTTTTGAAGCCAGTAGAGAAGTTTTTAAGCCGGAACCCCTCATATCTCGTGTGTTGTGTTGTGGAATGCGTGTGTCGATGTCATTATATATATTTTCTACGCCACACAGCAGCACAACATACAAGACAAATATGGTTCTATAATAGTTCTAAAAAAATCCGGTTTGTAGAGGTTTTTTAATCCATCATTATGGTAGCCATCCTACAATTGAATTTGACAGTTCATATGCCTTGAAAGATAGGTAATAAACTAAATTTCGACGTACACAGAATATTTTGTTCCAAATGTCACCCAAAAGCCCTAAAATCAACTTTAACCCGAGCAAAAAATTTTATCTTAAAAAAAATTCAGATTTCTTAAAGGTTTTATAATACATTATCTTTGCAAACATTCTTCAATTCAATTTGACATTCTATTGGTGGATTTACATGTATCTTCGTCTGACTTATGCAAAAAAAGGGGATACCAAATATAAAATTTACTTTTTACTTTTGTTGGATAGAGAGAAAAGATAAAAATGCACAAGATCTTCATACATGCAGATTATAGGAAGTGCCATAATGCAGATGTGAAGACGGGAATGTTCATTTTCATGATGGTTCTCTTTCACGGTTGTTTGACATAGGTACTTCTGTCCTACTCTACTTTTCTTCATATTTGCAGATGAAGAAACAAATAAATCCAGCATATGGCTTGAAAAATCGGTAACAGAATATTGTGTTCCAAATAATGTCACCCGAAAGCCCCAAAACCGCATATTTCCCGATTGAAAAATTTAATCCAAAAAAATTCGCGTTTTAAAGAGAGTCCATCAAAATCAGAGCTGTCTTTCAATCATATTTGAAAGTTGTTGCCAATTTTGGAAATGTTTAAATTTCTTGGTCCCGCCTCCCCTTAAAAGTTGGGGCAGAAAGAATATTTAATTCAAAAATGTTCACCAACGGCTATCAAGATCGCTTTATATAAAAGTCTGAACGAGTCCACTTGCTTCTCTACTGGTTTCACAGCTACTACTGGCTTCGAAAAAGGCACGCCAGTTTTGCCGGACTTACACGAGTGGCACAATGTCATTATTTAATGATTAAATACAAAAATTAAAATTAGCTTTTATGTTCTATGTTTCATATTCTTTGTTTATAGAGTTACAGGAGAGAAACGAAATGCTGGCTACGGGCATGTACGAGAGCAAACGAAAATTGAAGACTTTACGTTCAACTATTGCTGGGAGATTGTAGTAATATGTCTTCATACCATACCTAACATCTTGAAGAACAAAGAAAAATAGGAGGGCCAGACGAAGTCGTCCAAATCGACGGAAGCAAATTTGGAAGACGAAAATTCAATAAAGGTAGACGTGGGCATTGGGTCCTAGGACTCCTGGGTTTGATTGAGGATGGATTCGAAGACCTCCGTCTCGAAACATGCACGGATAATGTAAGTGCCGGCGTGTTACTACCACTTATCAAGAAACATGTTATGTCGGAAATAATAATACATACCGACTTCTGGAAGGCATATGATTGTTTAGGACAGAACGGGTATAACCACAAAAAAGTCAACCATAGCGATCTAGATAATCCGTTCGTGGCACCTGATGGAACATACCCAAAACGCATCGAGTCCGAATGGCGTGTAGTTAAGCGAGAGTTTTATAACGCCAATTACTCACAGCACTCAGAACATTGCGGAATGGATATTGGAATATTCGTGGAGAAGAGATTTAAAAAACAGGATGACTGATCCTTTTGAAGCTATTTTAGAGGCTTTAAAATATGTCTACAGTGATGATTAAAAAAAATAAAGTACATGGGATTCATTTTTTTTTATAACGCTTAACTTGCAATGTTTTATTTTGAAAGGCTGCTTCATTTAATGGGTAAAGAACTGACAATATAGGTGCATTTGTAGGATTGTAGGTACCACCCAGGGAAGGTATTATTACGCTTAAACTGAAAGCCTGGTGACCCTAAGCGGAGCGACAGAGTCGCGTGAGCGGGACAGAGGACACAAAAAGGGAGTTAAATCCTTGAACCCGCGAAACACACACATTTAATTATATTAAATTTTATTTCTTTATAATTAAGAAAATGTTAATTATTTATAACCTTTTCTCGTTTTTTATTATTATTTTATATTAACAAGTTACCTATAATTGTTTTAGACGAAAAAGAAAAAACAACAATTTTGGACTGCATATATTGAGTTAAAAAGTAGTTTTCAAGAAGGTACGGTACAAACATTGGTCATACATAACTTTTTTAATAACCGTTTCCGCGCAAAATAAAAGTCTCGTGTTTTATAATATATGTTATAATAATACATCATTTGAATTTTTTTTGTTTGAAGCATGTGCCTAATAGAAACCTTACCCTTTAGCATATTGAACCCATGTATAACGTAATTAAAATTATATAGGTTAGTAAGTTTAATGATCCAGCCCTACACGCTCTAGCATTTTGTGACATCTTATGTGAATCACCCTGTACGACATAAAATTGATTTTAGCCCTTAACCTTGAATATTTCTCAATCTGGCGATGAAATTACTGTTAAGGCTGAAATTTGAAAATCCCAACCTACACACAAGTTTGGATTCCGAAGAAGTAGCATAAATACGGGATCCTGATTTTAAAACTCATTTTAAGACATACATTTAAGCCAGGTCTTCATATAAGTATGTACACAAAACTATTGATTTCGTTATTATAGAAACTTTTTTTGTATTCTTCCCTACTTTATTGAAGCTTTTGACAATGTTTTTCATTGTAAAAAAATGTACCTATACCTAACCTATCCTTATAATGGTGAAACTCTTAAAGCTAAAATCCTTAAAGATACCTAGTTTCACATTATGTAGAATGTAGATAAAACAAAATGCATCCTGTAAAATATCGAACGTTAACTAGTCCATGAAAGAAAGACTGAAAAAAGCTTCCAGCTTGTCCCAAAAATTCATGGAATAATCTGGAAAACTAGAAGGAGATTTTAATTCCTTTCCACGCCCAAAACCTCTTTTTCAAATATGTACTTGTACATACATAACAGACTATTATGTGAAAATATTTGTGGAGACAATTGATTCAGAATAAAGCAACAATTGCTTTCTATTTCACTTGGCCGAGTTCGAAATTGAGCAGTATTTTTGTTGAGGAGAGAATTTTGAACCGATTGGTGGGAAGGGTCCTGCGCAGTTGATGGGAAAACTGCAACAGGCAGTTTTGTTATTAGTATTCATTTTTGTTCATATAATCTTCTCGTGAGTTTGAAAAAAAAAAAAAACTAGTTAAGTATGTAGGTTAGCTGGCTGTAGAAAGAATTGTTGAGGAAGGGTAAAGTAACCAGATTAATTTGAAGCAAAAGCGGGACATTTTTTCAAAACTATGCAGAGAGTAGAAAATTAAAATTAAAATAGAACGCAACATAAACGACAATTGACATATTTATTTAAAAAAATAACAGACATCAAACTATTTTTTGTTTTAATAAATAAAGAGATCAGAAAAAATTTATACTGACATATATTAATCTAGGTACAAACATATTTGTTTAATAAACCTTAAAAAAATATCAGCCTCAATACCTATTAAAATTAAGATAAGTGAACATACGTGTGATTTAATATCAAATTTAAAATGTATTCTTGTATTTAGATGCAGAATAAATTTCTTTAAGAATTTTATTAATGTTTTTAATTTTTTCATACAAATTATCACAGATTTTGTACTACAATTTTTAAAATAAGTATTACTTTAACTGTTTCGATGGATAGTTGATTTTTTCAACGGTCCAGATTTTATTTACATATTAACGTAAAAATTCTTTCTGTGACCGCATTAGTGCCAGAAAAACACAAAATATATTCCACTAGTTTCAAAATATTTTTAAAGGGAACTTCTCTAGTTGAAAAATGTTGAAAAATTTCTAACCACCTCAAATCAATAGAAACATTTTTCTTTTTCCATTCACCCAATTTTATATCGTCAATATATTTATTTATATATCCAACTTCGTCAACTTGTTTTCCGAAATCGTTTGGTCAGTTTTCTGCAACACAAATACAAAACTTTTTTCAACATCTTCCCATTTAATGGCTGCTTTTAGACAAGCCCACATTGAAACTCCTTGGCGTATTTGTACTGAGATGTCTATTTCTCTAAGTATTGCATACAGTTTTTGTAAAAATTTCTGCATGCACCATAAATCTCTGTTTATCTATTTGTACGGACTCTGTTAAATTATTTAAAATTTGTTTTACTGGGGTCGAAATAAAATCGGCGGCCAACCTCTCTTACAATTTAGATATAAGATACAAAATCTGTCCGCTCACCTCCATTATGGTGTTTTTATTCCCTTCAATTGCTAAAATTGTGTTGTGTTGTGTTATGAAACATGGCAGAGTGATTATGAAGAAACATCAAGCATAGTTCTGTACATAGGTCTTAAATCGTCTGAAGAACAATGTTACACTTATTAATTGAGAGAAAATATGATTTCAGGGGCTCGTACATCTTTAGCACACGCTCAATAGCAGGCATTAACGCAAGCCATATTGATTTGCAAAACCCTTAGTATGCGATTGTGTTTAAATCTGAGCATTACTCTAAGTTTTTCAACACGAATGGTGTATATATAGAATTGGGCGTTTATGTTCATTATAATATTTTCCACGTCTAGTGGCATGTAAAAAAGTATTTATATAATTGCTTCATTTTGAGAATTGTAGAGACGTGCACAAACTTTGTTGGAAAAGCGGGACATTTAGCGGGACAGTTATGGCCGCGGGACAGAGACCCCAAAAACGGGACTGTCCCGCTGAAATCGGGACGCCAGCATTTCGGTTCGGGGGGGGGGGCTTGCTCTAAAGACTAACGTGTAACTATATAAACAAAGAATTTAAAACTAAGAACATAATAATTTGAATTTTTTTATTTAATAATTAAATAGGGACATTGTGCCACTCGTGCAAATCTGGCGAAACTGGCTTGACTTTTTCGAAGCCAGTAGTAGTTGTGAAGTGACTCGTTCAGTCTTGTATATAAAGCGATCTTGATAGCAGTTGGTGAAAATGTTTGAATTAAATAATTCTTTCTGCCACAACTTTTAAAGGGCGGCGGGACCAAGAAATTTAAACATTTCCAAAATAGGCAACAATATTCAAATATGATTGAATGCCATGATTTTGATTGATTAAAAAATCTCTTAATAACCCGAATTTGTTGGGATTAAATTTTTCGCCTGGGAAATATGAGATTTTGGTGCTTGCAGGTGACATTATTTGGAACACAATATTCTCTTCCCGATTTGTCAAGCCATATGCTGGATTTCCATCTATCTCCATCTACAAATATGAAGAAAAGTAGAGCGGGACAGAAGTATACCAAAAAACCAAGCGTATGAAAGGGAACCATCATGAAGATGAACATTTTCATCTTCATATCTGCATTATACTTCCCTAATACAAAATTCAAATTTAATGCTTTTTGAATTATGGTTATTAAAGACAAGCTCTTGTGACACTCAAAAAAAATCGTTCCTTACTGAAAGATTTCAATCTTCTGTTTCTCTTAACAGCAATTAATCGCTTATGTTAACCAAACATAGCTGTGCACTTATTGAAAGCGCCAAACGTTCTGAACGTAGGTTCACTTGTAGTTGAATATATCTAGTACAATTGACGAAGTCGAAAGGACGAAAACATTATACAGTCGATCCCGTTCATAGTCATACGAAGATGAAATAAAAAATGTACTTTTATCCGACTGCAAAGTTGGTTTGGCGCACAGAAAAAAAGATTAAATGACGATAACAAACACGGAAAAGTTCCAGTATTACTTGCAGATGTTAATTGTCAAACAAAATTTGGTGCAGTATAAAATTGAGAAAATTTCAACCTTTTGCTACAGGTAGGTTAGGCAGTCAATTAAGTCAGAAAAAGTCATTAGTCAGTAAAAGTAGAATAACAGATTCAGGCAAGATGAAATTTGCCAAAAAATTAGCAATGATAGGAAGAGGTACCTAATTCGATTGGAACTTCAACCTTCCAAGCACATTGGGAAATGGTTAAGCCTAATGGTGTAGGTAGCTGTGGATGAAGCTTGTATATCACTGTCAAAATAAAAAGATACGAAAACAGTAAAGAGCTCTATAATATAACGTTTTAGTTGTTGCAAGAAATGTACGGTATGACACAAAGTTTAGCCATCAGTTACCTACAACTATTTTTGTAGCTTTCACAAATGAAAAGCTTACCAAATTAAATAATTATAATGTACTTTATTGCATCACGAAAGGTTGCCAACATCGCCTCCTTACAAGAATTTCAACATTCCAAAACATGGAATTATTTATTTTTATTGCGTATTTATGTTAAATAATGAGTTCTATATAACATATATTGCTTCATCTTAATTTTAATTAATGGAATTCTGTTTAAGTGCAAACAATTAGTTATGTTTTTCTTTTATCTAGCAAATGCAAGTCATTTTCAATGCTCCCATTCTTACTCTATGAGTGAAATCTGTAAATTTTTAAAATGTATGTTTTTGGTGTCTACCGAATTTCATCATTCTACGCCAGAAAATACATAGGCTCATACTCAAATGATTGAAAAGAATTCTGAGAAAGTGTTACAGAAATACAGGACACATACCCTAAATGCAAAATCTAAAGTGTTCAATGTTTATCTTTCTTTGTATGCGCACTACTAGTGATGCTACCACTATTTACACCATAAATTTAATCGTTCTATAGAATCTACAATAATCAGAAGAGCTTTTATCCTCTTTATAATTACGGTGACCCTCCTCCGTCCCCGGTTTCCCGGGACTGTCCCGTATTTCAATAGCCTGTATCGGTTTTTATTTAAAAAACCCGGGAAGTACAAGTGTCCCGGGTTTCCTTATTTGTCCCGTATTTGTCCCGAATTTTCTGATTTGTTTGATTTAATGGCGTAGTAGCCCGTAGCGTAATGGTTAGTGCGTTGGACTGTCACGCTGGAGGTCTGGGATCGCTTCCCAGCCTTGTCCACCTAAAAACTAAAAAAGTTTTTTTTCAGGGCTACTGCCTCTTGCGAGGAATTGACAAATCCTCCAAGAGTATCACTTGTCACGAATAAGTGCTTCTCGTCTAGCCGTTCGGATTCGGCATAAAATTGTAGGTCCCTTCCATTCCTGTCGAAAGGCGCACACAGGAATGGTTGCGAGTTGTTAATCACTTGGCCCTGGTTCTTCATGAGCCGTTGTGCCACCCGATTTATTTATTTTTTTTGATTTAATGGCACGAGTACGATAACTTGGGCGCCGAAAATTGATAACGGATTTTTGTAGAGGGGTCAAATACAAACATTTTTTTACTATAGGTGGGGGGTCTATCTCTCCCCGTTTGGGCGGGAGGGGCAATTTCATGAACAAAATACTAAAAATGGAAAACAAATCAGTAAAAAATAACAGTTATACCTACAATTATGTATAAAATCTTTTTTGAAAGCCAATTCTCTGTTTTATTAGCCAGTTTTTAAATCAAGTGAAATCTATCCATAGTTTTTGAAAAAACTTCTTTCAGACCCAAAATTTGGGAAAAAAAAACATACAAAAAATGTTTAAAGTGTAAGTTTTCAAAACCTTGAGATTTTATATTATATTTTTTTTTCTTAGAAATCGTTGCTCATATTAATTCTTAATCAGAAACCGAAAACAAAATGATTTTATGTCGTCTAGTTTTCTAGAGAAAATTAAAAATTACCAAAACTACTATTTTAATTCAATTAATTTTTGTTTGCTTGAGTAATTTATGTAGGTCTTATTTTTAGGGCTGGCCACGAGACGAGACTCTGCGAAACTTTTGTAAGTCTGGTCTCGGTCTCGTCCGCGAAAAATACGATTTCCGGTCAACTTGTTGATTATTTGAACGAAATATTTTCGATGATAGTTTGAATACGTGCAGAAAAAAATAAATATTTAACTGAAATTGGATTTTTTAATTTATTAGACTCTCTGTAAATGTCGGTTCAAATATATAATCTCGTCTCGGTCTCGTCTCGGATGCTTAAAAGCCAGTTTCGTCTCGTCTCGTATGACGAGACCGAGTCCGAGATCGAGGCCGAGACTTTTCTCGTCTCGTGGCCAGCCCTTCTTATTTTGATAGTAAAAATAGAATATGGATTAATTCTTAAACAAATTGACTCTAAATTTACTTTCCCAACACCCAGCCTTACAACGTCGTATAAACAGTGAGGTATGTTTGGGGGGGCATGCTTTCCTCTGCAATCCCCCTCCTTGGGCTAACTATAAGATTTGGGCTATGTGCGAGGTTCGGTGTATGCAAAATTTGGGGTATGGTACGTTTCGTCTTTTTTCTTTCGTTTTTTGGTTGTTTCGTTTAAGTCGTTTCGCATTTTGTTGTTTTGCATTTCACCGTTTCACTTTTCATTTATTTGGTTTCTTTTTGTTTCGACAATTTTTGTTTTAGTTTTTAAGTATTTTGTTTTAGTTTCATTTTGGTTTTGATAATTTCGTTTTTTGATCATTTCGTTTTGGAATTAATTCGTCTAACGTTTGTTTCGTTTTTAATTGTTTTGTTTTCGTTTATTTCGATTTCGATCATTTTGTCACCGTTTGTTTATTTTCAATTTAATTTTGGTGCATGTAAAAAGCCTAAAGGCGTTAAAATTCGCGCGAATTTTAACGCCTTTAGGTTCTTTACATGCACAAAAATTAAATCGAAAATAAACAAAAGGTGACGAAATGATCGAAATCAAATTGAACCGAACATTTTTATTCTAATTCTTCCTTTAATTTTTGTTCGTATCTATAATTCCTCTTTACTTACAAACTGATAACAAAATAATCGAATTCCAAAAAAAATAGACATACGTAGAGACAAAATGCGAAACAACCTTTGACGAAAAAACTCAGTCTTAAGGGATCCATAATAGTTTTAACGAAAATGCAAAACAAGTAAAAAACAAAAGAAAAAATTCGAAGTAATCGTGAAACGAAATAAACTGAAAACAAAATGCATACAAAATATAAAAAACGTTTTCGAACTAAACATAAATAATTATAACAAAAACGAAACAACAATTGGCGAAATAAAAAAAACGAAACAATAGGCACCCCAAAATTTGATGTTTAAATAAAGTGCTAGTACCCAGCATTAGACCTGCAACCCCCCTGCAACCCCCCTGCTTGGGCCCACTATAGGATTTGGGGTATGTGCGAGGTTCAGTGTATGCCAAATTTCGTTTGCATTTAAGGAACCTAACACCAACATTAATTTTTATCAAAAAAAGATCACATTAAATATAAAAAAAAATACTCATAAAAAAGTACTTCTAGTAATTTTCAATTTTCTCAAAAACTAGAGGACATAAAAGCTTTTGGTTTTTTGTTTTTGATTTAGAATCGATATGAGCATTGACCACAAAAAGAAAATTTAGTTTTCCATTTCACAATTTTGAGCAAAATTGATCCAATCATTTCTTTTTGCGGTTTTTTTTTATCAACATTTTGAGTTTCAATGCTAATTTTTTGAAAACTATTGACACAAATAATTTAATTTAGATGTAGGATTAAATATCAGACTTCTGGCTTTTAAAACCTTTATTGTTTTGCATTTTAAGTATTGTCGTTGCTTTTTAATATTTGTTTTTCCATTTAAGTCGTTTTTATCGAAGATCTTCCCTACCTCCTAAACGGGGCGAGACAGACCCCCCTCAAATAGTAAAAAATGCTTGTATTTGGCCCTTCTACAAAAATTTAGAATAAGCTAAAAACATTGTCAACCCCTAATAATATTACATAAGGGTGGTTTTGTGAATCGTTTTCAATAAACCAAAAGAAATAAAAGAAAATGTCTTTCAATTTTATAACACTTGCTACGAATATTTAAATCAGTGGGATAGATCATTTAAAGGACTGGACATTTTTAGTTGGGTAATTCTTTTTAATGTACCTTCCTGGCCAGAAATAGAAGCATGTTTGGTTTTTTGAACCAAAAGCGAAGCGACACAAGAATTCATGACTCACAGTTGTTTGATAAAATTTACGCATTTCTCTGATAAAACATTGGCTTTCCAAACCATTTACAAATTGTCGGGTTTAGCTTGAGTTTGCCAGGTTCTAAAGGTGCTTACACTCAAAAACTTTATTAGTAAATTGGCTACGAATGACATTCGTAGCAAAAATATTCGTATATTGTACGAATATTCGTGAAATGTATGAAGCATTCGTGTCGTGATTTCCTTACGAATACATTCGTGAAGTGTTACTAATACCTGTGGTAGTATGCACGATTTCATTGGTTGAATATAATAATAACTTTCGTAAACTAAAATTATGCAATTTCTATGAGTACATTAAACGAATTGTTGTGTTCATATAACTAATAACATTCGTAAATTTCTCGTACGAATACATTCGTAATATCTACCAATGCGTTTGTAATATTTACTAATGGATTCGTACTATTTACGAAGTAAAACTAATATTAGTAGACAAAATTCATTCGTAGACTGACCGTAAGCATTATTCGTAGAATGTACGAAGTATTAGTAAGGTTTAAAAAGTTTTATCCGAAATATTCGTTATTTCTTTTGGTAAACGTATTCCATTCCTCAAAGGTTCAAAGGTGTTTTCGTTTAGTGCGTTGTGTTAAGTGACAGAGATACATAAGTGAACAAATTCGTCTATTGTGAAAAATAAAAAAAAGCAAGTTTTAATAAGATATTATTAATTATTATTAATTGAGACAAGTGATAGAAACAAAAAAAAATATTAACAGTTGTTTTTTATAAGAATAACTTCATACTCCATTAGTGAAAGTTACTAATCATTCGCAAAAAAAAAATATTCGTGATGACTCTCTGCCCAACAAAATAAAAAGAAACTGTGTGAACTTTTCAACTGATTAACATTTTGCCGGAGAATTTTATGTTGCAAATTAGCTCAGTGGATATATGCTCGCTCTCGGCGCGGAAGGATACCAGTTCAAATCCCGGTAAGTAAAACTTGACATTTTTTTCAATTAAAATATAATAATGTAATTTCAGAATTAAGGGAAAACCAGCAGTTAGTCAAATTAGTACAATATGCTAATAGCACTGTATAATGTACGAATAAATAACGAGAGCATTGGTAAATATTACAACAATACTATTAGTTCAATATCCGTTTGTTTTTGTACAAATACGAATTAAGTATTCGTAATATGTACTAATATATGTCCATTCTACGAATGCTATTCGTGGCTGAAAACTACGAATTAAATTCGTAGAATGCACGCAGTTATTAGTAATATTTACACACGAACGTTTTTCAGTGTATGCTCTCACTGAAAGGTTTTTCTCAATAATAATGAAAAATATGTGCCATGAATTTAAAAATTATTTAAAAGGGAACGACAAAATTTTAAAAGACATTTTTTCAGAAAAGAAGGGAGACTTCTCAAAACAATCTGGTATAATCGTCAATTTCGCATGTCGAACAGCGTACCGCAATTTTTCATTTAAGATTTCGTCATGGTCATTTTTGTATGGCATGGTTTCACATCAGCAGCGTACTAGGCTTGTAATATGTATGTAGATATGTATCAAAATAAAAATGAATGAAAAGACTACATTATATTTTTTTTACGTTTTTAAACTTTTCACTTTTTATCCCGGGTTGTGCGTACGGATGATGTGCAAAATAACAAGAATTTAAGGTATTCTGGAAGTGCTGTATAATATTGACGATGAGTGTAAAGTTACGGTTTCAGCGATTTTAGCAGTCCGATAAACTAAAACTAAGGGTTCAAATTCGGTGAAACGCCTCTATATGATTGATCAGCTTAGTAGATATTGCGAGTTTGGAAATTCAGGTAAGATGGTTGTCGAAAATTTCTTGAAATAGTTCCTCTTGAAAGGGCTTAGTTTTTAAAATAAATATCTTTTTAATAGAAACATATTTTGCCTTTGGTATCAATCGATGATTAGTTCATATTTACTACAACATTAAACACAATCTCAAACAGTTTGAGACGGATTTTTTTGTTAATATGAACAAAAATTGCCTTATCAAAACCAACAACTGTTGAAGTAACATATCAAATGTGCTCGAGAAGAACTGTAAAAAGACATAATGTAATAATTGTTTTTGACAGACAGACGGCTTTTGAACAAAATCTTTTAGTTCCCTCAGCCCTCAGGCAAGTAAATGAGTTTGCATTAGAATAAGGATGGATTAGGGTACCGCATCCTTGTAAGCAAAGCAAGCTTCCATCCAGCATGTCAATGAACTACTATTGTATCGTATAATATGATGTTGAAACTAACAAAGCCCTTGGGTGTTTCATTCTTCTTTGAGTTCAAACAAAAAAAAATACTTTCGAATTTGATGTAAAACTTAATGAAATTGCCAACTATAACCAGAACAAAACACAGGAAGCTTGAAATTGTTGGACTTGCTTGAGAAAAATTAAGTTTTTGATGATTTTTGAGTACCTATAGTGGACGTAATGGTTATTATGATTAGGTTAAGTGTAAATCTTCTTAATTCCCAAAATTAAAGTTCACCAACTGCAGTGGCTAGGTAGGTAGGTAGGTAATAGGGCTGGCCACGAGACGAGACTCGGCGAGACTTTAGTAAGTCTCGTCGCGGTCTCGTGTTGGCCTAGTATAATTAAGTCTCGTCTCAGTCTCGCCTTTTTCGCGAGAAAATTTAAATTTGCAGTCCCGTCCCGGTGCCGTCTCCGAAAAATACGATTTCCGGATTGGAACGAAATATTTTCCATACCTACTTAAAAATATAATTCGTCCCCCATATAGTTTGATAATGTGGAGACAAAAATAAGCTTTTAACTCAAGTCTCTCTGCCTCTCTGTAAATTTCAGTCTAAATATACATGCCCGTCTCGGTCTCGTCTCGGATTCTTAAAGGGCAGTCTCGTCTCGGTCTCGTCTCGGCCTCGTTTCGGGAGTTTAAAAGGCAGTCTCGTCTCATGGCCAGCCCTAGTAGGTTATGCCATCATAGGAAAATAACATGATTTACCCACTTAGGTTAATAACGTTGGAGACAAGTAATACTCTAATAAAAGTGGCACTCTATGTAACAAAACTATCCCATTTTCTATCAAATATTTACTCAATTTTGTCTACCACTATTCTGGGGTTTGTCCACATTGAGGTTCATATTTGATGTCAATCTTGTTTGGAAGAAAAAAAAATCGAAGGTTATATATATTTTTGTTTCCTTTTTGAATCAATATAGCCCAGTCAAATTCGACAATAAATTCGCAAAGCGCGATGTAGTTCAGCATTTTTGATATGTTGTTGGGGCATGTTAGAGTAGTCTGCAGCTAAGTTTGCAACTTCGAAAAACCTGTGCTCGCTGCAGGAAAAATGCAATAGTGAAAAAAACGATAAAATCACCCCATTTTTTCCATTTTTATAACTTTGAAAATATGCAACTTAGGAAAAAACCATCTAATATAAACTTGTTTGTTATAAAAAATAGATCAAAAATTGTAAAATTCTGCTTAAAATTTGGAATCAAATAGTCTAGAGTATTACAAGACGAAATTTGAAAATTCGATCCAAATCGTTCAAATAGTTTTGGCAAGAAACATGATGTTAACTAAGTGCAACAAGGAATGTTTGCATCATTGCTGTGGTAGGACACTTAAGTTGGCACTGAGTGCTTCAAAATTACTTAGTTTTTCAGCTTTTATTTTTTAATTCATGGTTAGATAGTGACACCATTATAACATGCATAAATTTAAAAATGATTTTTCCTAAAAGCGAACACAGGTTTTTCGAAGACTACTCTAACATGCCCCAACAACATATCAAAAATGCAGAACTACATCGCGCTTTGCGGATTTCGCACTTTTTTTGTAATTATTGATTGGGCTAATATGATGTGATGGGCCGTGTTGTAGTACTAGGAACTTAGATGAAAGAATATTGTGTAATCAAATGCCGACTAATTCGATTAAACGCCACTTTTCATCAATTAATCCGGACGTTTTGCAGTTCTCATAGATTTTCACACATCAGTTTTGATTTTTATCTATAGCAAACACTAGCCGACCCAGGGAATTTAGTTTCGGCTAAATTCTTTAATGTAATGATAATAATAGTTCCGAGCCTGGCACATGACTTGACATGATGTCCGGTCAATTCAAGTTCTGTATTCAAAAATTCTATTAAATACACTGGAAATAACTGAAGTATAACAATGTCGATCTGTTTCAATTAAACCGCGATGATTGACGTGTCGGTCAACTTACTTTTTCACTGAAGTGCTTTAGGGTAGACAACATTTTCCGTTTTATTTTCGGTCGGGTTCACGTACAAAGCGGGATGTTCGCCGACACGTGAGCCTGAGTACGCCACATATGTACTATGTACATATAATTGACAATGTTAGAAACATAGTAGTTCAACTTCCTCACAACATTTCTTCGGTTCACCTGTACTCGAGATATCCGAAGCCGTACCTTGGCTACAACAAGGTAATGGTTCGAGTCAACGTTGACTCCTCGGAATGTTCGGACATCCCTGATACTGGAGGAGTGCCTTGAGTCGATCGCAATATGATCAATCTGGTTGACGATTGAATGATCAAAAGATTTCCAGGTCACATTGTGGATATTGAGGTGAGGCAACTGCTACCACCATGTTTCGTCCCCCAGAGAAGTCGATCAGCTTGATTCCGTAGTCGGAGGTGGTGTCGTGCAGGCTGTGCTTTCCGACAATGTCACCACAGCGTCCTCTCTTCCTAGCTGCGCGTTGAAATCGCATAGGACAATTTTAATGTCATAGGAAGGGCACTGCTCGTACGTCTTCTCCAGGAGCTGCTGAAACTCGCCTTTGGTGCAGGGAATGCATACATATGAGTTTAATGTTGGCGAGTTTAGCCTTGATGCGGATTGTCATGAGGCGCTCGTCCAAATAGTTGAAACTCAACACTTTTTGCCTAAGTCTGCTTCCAACGACGAATCCACATCCAAATAAACGCTGCTTTTGTTCGCGGTAGCAGTCCGCAGCGCCGGCCGTGCCATAGTAAATATCGTAGTACTTATCTTCCGTATGAACGGTCCATCCTATCGCAATTCTTGGGTTGCGGTTAGATCTGCTTTGTAGCATACTAGAGCCTCCAATAGTTGTTAGGTTGTTTGGCTGCACCTATACAGGAACAATATATTCCACGTACATATCCGAAGTTCGTTGTCCTTATTTCGTTTGCCTAGTTCGTCATCAGTAAATCCGTCCGTATCCGAGACTTGAAAATAATCTTTACGTGGCCGGGAAGTTACCCCGACTGACGGCTTGACACCTAACCTGGAGGACCAGATCCTTAGCAGAACTCCAAGGGCGGAGAGCCGGACTAACCGCTCCTTATTTGCCTAAGCTCTGAATATGTCGAAGTAGCACGTATAAGGTGTTCACTAAGTAGTTCAGCCCGACTTGAACTGACGCCACCGTTGATTCCATCTAGGGAGAAGTGCCTTAGTGGGAACAACTCCCCTCCTCTCTTGTTGGCTGTACCCAACAACTTCCACAGGCATTAAAACTCCATCTCCAGCTGAGGTACCTATTAGACACCCGATGTTCACCACTAG
The DNA here is from genome assembly GCA_949320155.1 of Melangyna quadrimaculata. Lineage (NCBI taxonomy): Eukaryota > Metazoa > Arthropoda > Insecta > Diptera > Syrphidae > Melangyna > Melangyna quadrimaculata. Next base: position 375,320,043 of record OX439483.1, read on the forward strand.
TAGGTGAGAGTAGGAGTTGGTAGACAGAGGTATTTTAAGAAAAACCTGAATGCACATAACTACCTTTTGAACATCACGCACTGAAACAAAAAAGTTATATCTTATATCGACTTAGTATGTGTTCATTTCAATGGGTTCAAATTCACAGAAAAAAAAAAATTAAAATTTAGGCCATACAACGCCTGTCGGATCAGCTAGTACAAAATAATTTTAGTTTGATATTCATATAAAATACACTCAAACAAATAAAACAACACTTTTTCCTAAGTTTCCTTGTGTTACATAATTGTCCGTAATTGTAAATATTGTTATTTTCAAGTATTTTTTCAAGTATTTTTATCAAGTATTATTTATCAAGTAGCACAGGTCTATTACATCTATATTTACTACACATTTTCAGACATAATAAAACGATATCGTTACGCTCAAAGAAGCAATTTTATTTCATTGTTATGGGAGCCATGGAATTCCAAGAAACCCCATTATTACGATAAATATTATGTGTTCTACCAATCTTATGTTAAGCCCAATGGAATATACTTTTTGCACGTAGTCTTACCAACTCATACCAAATTTAGCATACCTTCCATCTCGGTATATGTACAGCAAAGCACAGCTTAAATTTTGAATAAAATTATTTATTTTGGCATCATCAGGCGTTTTTTTTTTTTCGAGAAAACCTTCAGCACAATAACAATACCAACTCCCAATAATAAGCTTTTGAGTATAAAATGAAAGATGAAACACGTTGTACAACTTTGGAAGACATACCTACCTACCTTGTTAAAAACCAGGTGACACGACCCGCCCCGAACCGAAAATGTATTATATGTCACCGTGCTCGAGAGGGAAGCGTTGGTTCAATGCAGCATTGACTGCACACGCACTTTAATATACTTTTCGAACTCGACGAACGTGACTTGAATATTTTTTTGAAAGACGAGGTTTTCCTGGATCCAATGTCCGTTATTCCTTGCATTTCAAATAATGTTTCTTAGAATATTCAATATCAAACGAGAAGAGGATTCGGGTTCATATAAGTAGGCTGAAGGAAAACTGAACAGATGCGGCGGCGCCTACTTTACCCATCACCTGACAGTTATCTCCAGCTGCTATTAATCGAATAAAAAGCTCACCTTCTTCTACCTTTTACATATCGGTCGGTCGGTTTATCGATTTGCACGTTTCCTATATACTCAAAGATTGCATTCTAAATATTGAAGTATATTGATTGGTAGTAACAGTAAGGTTAGGTTGAAAGTCCATTAACGAAACGAGTGCGAATAAATGTGTCTATTTGACGTGTAAGTAGGAAGGTAAGCTACACTATCTACTTATTCAACATCGTTATTCAAGGTATGTATAACCTGAAATTTATCCAACATCCTTGAGGCTCCGGGCGTCCGTCGGCATCGTCATCTTCCAAAAAAGGAGTGTAGTTGAATCACACAAAGTTATACCAATTTCAGAGCACGTTGCTGTTTAACGAAGATGGAAAGATAAGTTTCAACCAACTACCTACCTATATTTATTGCTCAAAGGGAATATAGGTTAGGCATGTCTGCCAGCCAAAACGGCCCATATATTTGTAGATAAAGAAAGCTAGAGTTCCATCATAGAGAAGCTGATTTTCTGACATGGATTTGCTTGGAATATATTTTTAGGCAGGTACTGGGAACTCGTTCTAACCAGAAACAACAAAACCTTCCTTCAGTTTTGTTAAAATACCCCTAATGGTATAACTTAGGCTTTGGTTTCATTTGATGATGCGTATGCGTATTCTGTTGAACTAATTTGTTCTGACATACAATGAGATGTAGAACTAACATAACTATAGGCGGTTCTTATGAAACATGAAAGAGTGCACGTGTATAAACTAAGGTTTTCCGAATCCGCATTAATTCGTAAGAACAGGTTTTAGGTTCAAATGAGTTCCATTTTAATGCAGAATTCGGATGGTAAACCTGGACAGTTCCAAATTAGTCAATCGTGATGTAAACTCAAAGAATTAATTGAAAATGTAAAACGCACTTGTGACAGACAGTACTGACGAATGCATCAGAACATTTCGAGGTCTTATCGTCTTATCGTAAAAGCGACAAAAGAAAACAAAATGTGTGTCCTGGAATTTTCTCTTGTAATTAGAAACGAAAATGATACTAGACATTCACAGTGAACCGGTAGCTGCGATACATACGAATACGATTGTATCAAGTTTTCTTAAAGATAGCTTCAATGATTTTGGTTCAACTTCGTACGTTTAATATTTAACAAAACAAAAAAATTCTTTTGACCATCCATACGGCAGGATGGTTTCCACTAGCATTTTCGCTCGACGAGCCAGTTACCATAACTCGTTTGACATGTGGAAGAAAGCGGGTTTTTAAGGAAAATAAAGGATTTGGGGAGATACCTTCCAGTGGATCATCGGCTACGCTTAGAGTTCAGCCGCAATATGCTCTGCCAGGGAATTTGCTGATTTGCTGAAGACGCTAACGATCTGATCCTTTAGTGTGATCATCTAGTCTCATGTTTGGAAGTTATAATCTCTGTGCCCTCCGTTTGCTTTCTCAGCATGACGTGTGGTCCCTAGAGCAAGTAGCGCCCGCTTGTAAGACCGGACATATTCCTTGAATTTCTGTTGACGAGTGTGGGTTATACTTATAGTTGGGGGGGGGGGGGGGGGGCACAATCACTTGGGGAGATAGGAAAACACACCAACTGGGCTTATTTTATCTCCACGTGGTAGCCATTGGGCAGATACTGGTCTTGTCCATCCGGACTTGGCTTGCTAAACTTATAAGCGTGAGGTTTGAGCAGCAGAAAATAACAACACTTTAATGAACTGTCTGAAATGGCTAGCTGAATGAATTGTCAGAACCCTTGACGCGCCCATTAGGAGGATGGCGTACGGCGGATGAATTCAATACAGTGAATCAAAGGTGTCGCCAAAAGTATGGAAGACAGACCAAGTGTTTCCACCAAGGCACTCCAGCGATAAGACGGCAACGGAAGACTTCCCTAGAATTCCAATTAGAGCGAACTACTTGGTGAAGGAGCGTTTTTATCTGGCTTTCAACTCTTGGAGTTATGAAAGAGTTAGGTTCTTCAGAATGGGCGTTGTTCGTGGGTTCCGAAACAACAACAATCCTCGGATAAGGATGATTATAGTATTGACGACAATACCAAATGAAACAAGGCCAATGAATTTCGGATCTGCACATGGAACTTTCTGTCCTTAAACAGAACACGTGCAGCCGAACAATTAGTGGAGAACCCGCATGTGTGATGGGATGGAGAGGGCATACGGAGACTGCAAGCGTGTGACATCAACTACGGCGGGTGATTCAAGGAGCAGGGTCAGCGGTTTTTTGGTTGCGGTTTGGTGACTTCAATGCAAGGTTCGGAAAGGAGGGCATCTTTGGTTCGATAGTCGATAGCCTTCACGACGAAACTTCAGACAACGGAGACAGGCTGACAGAGTTTGCTGCTTGTGCAGGATGAGGATGGAGAAATGTTGCTGCTTCATAAAAATCGGTAAGAAAACCACCGAATCATTTGATGTTGAGAAAGGTCTGAGGCAAGGCGACACGTTATCATGCAAATTATTTAACATCTTTCTTGAATCAATTGAATGCAACGCACAAGTTAACACCAGCGGTACAATTTATGAAAAGACCGTTTAATTAATTGCGTATCAGACGACATAAACAATGTCAGCAGAACGAAGTTTGCTGCGACAGGCGCATTTGCGATCATTCAATCAGAGGCGGCTAAATTGGGATTGGTTAATGAGGACAAGACGAAGTATATGCTGTCATCGAGAAAGAAATCTCAGCATCGTCGACTCCGGCAAAATATCACGATGGACTGATACAACTTCGAAATTGTAAAGGACTTTTTCTACCTGGGCTCCACTATTACCACGCAAAATGACATCAGTGCAGAGATTAAATGAAGAATTACTCTTGCCAACTGCTGTTTCTTCGGTCTAAGAAGGCATTTAAGTAGTAAGGCCCTCTCTCAGAGAACCAAGGAGACTTTATACAAGACAACAAGACCTTAATCTATACGGATCTGCTCTATGGGGGAGAAGCATGGACATTGAAAAAATTGGATGAAAGTCTGCTAGGGTGAAAGATTCTTCGTGTGATTTTTGGTCCAATGTGTATCGAAGGAGTGTGGAGGAGAAGATTCAAAGACAAGCTTTACGAACTATACAGCGACGTTGACCTGGTCAAAAAACAGTGGCTCAGATGCCTGGGATACGTGGAGCGTATATGGACAAGAACGCACCTGTCTGACGAGTCTTCAAATCCAACCCCGATAGTGTACACAGCAGAGGAAGAACCCGTAATAGGTGAAGTGCACAAGTGGATAACGGACTCAACCAACATGTTGTATGCAACTGGAAGCGGCTAGGTAAGGCCAGAACTGGCTGGAAGGGCTTGTTGATTGAGGCCGCGCTGTGAGTGCCATCTAAAGAAAGTAAGTACATAGGAAAACCAAACAATATGTTCGCAATTCGCATCTGAAAACCATCCATACTGTGCCAAACTAGGCACCTTATGACTGATGCTGAGCAAACACCAACCCAACCGAATAAATGAAGTCTTTGATTTTCATTTCGGAAAGTTAAGGTCGTCAAAAAATGCCTTACCAAATGATTGTGTTTTCATGCAGAGCAAATCGGGGCATTTACAGAGGAAATTTATGACTGTTTCCTTTTCCTGCTGGTCCTCGCAACTACGACAGTAAGTATTGTAGGGGGTGTCTAGCTTCACCGCAAGCTGGCTATGTTTTGCCAGGGTCTGCATATTAGATTAAAAATTTGGAATTTATTAAAGCTGGGTCAAATCTTTGTAGAAATGATACAGTTCGTTGAACTTTTCTATCTACGGTTAGATTCAGTGAGAAAAATTTACAATATATTACCCTTCATAGCTCAGAGAGGAATGCTGACTCTTTCGGCAATTGTGTTATGAAGGTCTGATCCTTGCCTGACCAACTCGTCAACCCGTTTATTTTCCTTTAATTCCACTGTTATTCGGAACCCACATAAGAGTGATCCTAGGTTAATGTTCAAACTCGAAAACTCATCCTGGCATTGATGTACCAATTAAGAAGATGATGTAGCCGAATGGCTTTTACAGCCGCTTGACTTTCTGAGTAAATAGCAGTGGCGTGGCGTCAATAGTTTGAAATGGGAAGACGTAACGAAAATGATTGATCTGCGAAAGTTAACAAAACTTACCTCTTTGTATCTTGAACAAAAAAAAAAACAAGCAAATACATTAAAACAAGTTAAAAAACAACTCTGCAAACAGTCTATTTTCATAGGACGCATAGAGTGGCCTTTCATTAAAACGATTTTTTACTAATAAAAGAGACATAGTTTGCTTAATTCATTTGATTTCTCTAAGAGAAAATCTGTTAAGCCACCATCTACGCTTTAAAAAAAAAAAAAAAACAAATCAAAAACCGAGACTAAAAGCCTAGGTCTAAAGTATTTCCATAGCTATCAAACAAAACATAAAGAACAAAACATTCAACTTCACAACTAACGAAATAAACACTATTTAATTACATATATTTTATAGGGAATCTTTTGTTTCTTGTTTAACAACACCCTAATGAAACTTTTATTCCAAATCTACCATTTTTTCTTAATATTTAACTTGTTGTTCTAAAAAAGAATAGTTTTTTTTTATATCTATCGTTTAAAAGGACCCTAAGATCATGTGGCATATTCTTACATTTAACCATACCAAATATTTCAGGTTGACAAACCATACCTTCTTCCCTTTGCCCCTCTTTAAATGCCTTTATATCAAAAGCCAGAGACTTTTGATATGCTGTAGAAGATGAAATTCTGCAATCATACCTAAAACAATATTTTATGAATTAATTTTTCACCGCTTACTGATATTAAATTACGCATTTAAATCTTTCCTGGACTACTAAGCTTAACCAAAAAACAAGCAAACAAAAATAGAAAATGTATTTAACAACTTTCATAGCAAATAAATCGAAGAAGAGCGTGTTATTTTATTAAGAGAAACGGAGATAAGCAAAGGAATAAAAAACATTCCATTTCATACCAAGTGCCAGTGCCAGTATAACACGAGGACCAGCGTCTTATTTTTTCCTATGTTGTTACGTGTTGGACAAAGAGGATCTAGAAATACAAATGCTAAGGGAAGAAAGGGACACAAAACAAATTTTATAAGACGGTGAAAGACGTGTTTTATTTCAAAATTAATTCTTTCAAAGAGAGCGTATGTTCAGTTGAGCAAAGAGCGAAGAGCAGAATGAATTGACGGTGTTTATTCGATAGCCTATGTTTGTGAGTTTTTTTGCGAATTTTATAATTCAATTGGTAGGGTTGCATAGTTTATGTTTATGTTTATTAGATAGGATTTTTCGTGCAATTTTTAAGAGGGAAGACGGTAGGAATCGTGTTATATGGACGCCACGCCACTGGTAAATAGCCACGTTTTGATTCTAGAGCAAATATTGTGTAAGTAACTTGCATGCTTCTCTGATTTCCAGTAATTCAGCTTGAAAAACACTGCCAAAGTTGGGTATCCGAAAAGACCTAGATTGATTTTGAGACTTGGAAAATATTCCCGAACCAACACAGAATTCAATCTTTGATCCATCATAAAAGATAGATGAATTCATTCGTCAGGACGTTATCATTCCACTCCTTTTTGCAAGGTCATTTAACTTTTACTGAGGCTCATTGTAGGGGTACACTTCTAGTCAAAAACATATCAATTGGGTTTTGCAAACCAGTAGTTTCTTCAGTAGTTCTTCACTATCCAGCATAATCTGGGTCCAAATTCGTTTTTGACAAATCCAACTTAGTAGGTGACCCAAATGATAAACTGATGAAACACACATCTCTACAGTCTAGAACATTAAGCTGATATCATCTGAAATTCAAAGCCGAAAACGCTAGGTGGACCAGACAGAGTCTCTAACTACTGAAAGGCTGCCACAAGCAGTCACGATATTTTTAACAATCTATGAACAACTACATCAACAAATGCTACACTTCCCCCAAAGGTGGAAAACAGCCAAAATCATGGTCATCTCAAAGAAATGCGCTTGCAACCTGGTGTCCAATTACAAACTAAGTAAAATACTAAAAGAAGTATTAATTCGGATACTTAAGAGGTTCTGCAGTGAAAATAGCATCATTTATTCATTTCGTACATGCAGTTTTGCTCTAGGGAGGGCACTCAACGCTGCAAACGCTCCTTTTTCACCATAGAGTGATGAATTTTGCGCCACCTTGTACAAAGGTAAGCATTATACTTTTCAGTTTCGATTCATTTTACGTTTAATTTACAAACTAGCATATGTCTCTTTTTGGTGCTATAAACTGAATACTAATGGGCGTGAAAAGCAACTTACCAGATAACCAACGACAAACAAACTAAACTCGACCCTTAGCTATTCTCCTTTTAAATTTTTCATTAACCTACCACAAAGTCGATAAAAACTTTAGCCGTCAATATCTGTGTTTTTTATAACAACGTTAAGCATCTATTATCAAACCTTTTTATTATTGTAGTTAAATGTTCAAACTCTACTACGTGGCTAACTTCAATTTTCTTTTCGACGAAGAAGAAAAAAAAACATTTTCATTCTGTACAAAAAAAATAATAATAAAAAAATATTTGTCACTTTTAAAGATACCTAAGGGGTAAAATTTCATTCCTAATTGAAATACTTTGAATTTATAACCGTTCCTTAATCTGTCAATTTCCATGTAAACTCACAGCACTTTATAAGAATTTGTCATCTAGAAAAAAGGGGGTAAGAAAATAGCTTCATAAAAACCTCGTAAGGGAACGACCTACTTTCATCATAGACTTTTCACTCGGCAGTCGGCACTCCTTTCTTGTTTTTACTAAAAAGGGGTGAAGGTATAGGTATAGGTACCTAGTTGTGTCAGTATGTCAGAGAGTGACTGTGTTTATGTCATACAGTGGGAAAATATAATCTCAGAATTGGAATTTTAAGCTCCCAATATTCTCTTAGTCCTGAAAATCGGATATTGGTATGGATGTCCTTATACAGATCACGTGCAGTCGAACAATTTGTGGCTTTTTGGTTGCGGTTTGGTGTTAGGGAGAAGGCTTAGGCAAGAAGTCTTGAGTTTCCGGAGTACCTAAATGCGAGCGCCTGGTCACAATCCCCATCAAAAGCAAATTTAAGTTTATAACGTTGATCCGTGTTCACGCCCCCCATTTAGAGAGAGATGACTCAACCAAGGAAGCATTCTACGATGTCCTGGAGAAAACGTACGATATGTGCCCGGAGTACGACGTAAAAATCATTCTTCGTGACTTAAACGCAAGATTTTGGAAAGTAGGACATCTTTGGTTTGACATTCAGAGGACACAGCTTGCATGGGGAAGACAGTACAGTCTGCACGAAGAAACTTTCGGCAACAGATATAGGCTGGCAGACTTTTCGGTGAGTTAAATATCATCATCGCAAGCACCTGTTTCCCACGCTTCAATATACACAAGGGGACTTGACAGTCGCTTAGCAATGTACCGTCAATAAAACTGACGTTCCGACAGACGCGAGACATGCTTTCAGTATCTTGCATGTCCGAACGTTTTAAGGGGCTATCATTGACTCGGATCATTACCTGGTGGTAGCTAAACTACCTGCGTATAGCAGAGTAGATGCTGTGAAAAGGTTCTATGTCTAGTGATTTATTAACAGCATAATTTTTACATTTTGGTTGTAAGCACACAATTTACGTACAGAACAGAGTAATGATAATAATATCATTCTGTGCGTGAGTAGACCAGTTCTGTTCTTGGCAGAGCTCCAGAAAATTCTCACGATAACACCATCAAAATAATAGAAAAACAAAAGAAAATAGCGTCATTAGTTTGTTGCTTCAAAAAGTCCATAAGTTGAGTCGAAAAACTTGAAGATAATTCAATGATTCTAAGACTAGAGACACAAAAATGCACCGGACTCCACCAAACAAAGGCTTTGAAGAAAACACTAACACCAATACACCTTCGACACTCTCTAAACGCGGCTTAATAGAAAACTCCCCCGATTTTCCACCAAAAAAAATGGTTTCAGATGATGAAACAAAATTATTTGTCGGCAACATGTCCATAGCAGCACTTAAGACCCTAATCATGAGTTCAATGTCAACTTTATTGGACGAAAAGCTGAAGAATATACTGACGAAACCCGACTTGGAAGGAATCGGTGCGGAGATTCACACACTTCAACAAAACAACAAATCCCTTCAAGATAAACTGCAAAAAATGGAGTCCCGCTGCATCTCTTTAGAACGGCAGGTTGAGTGGTTGTCAAAGAAGGCAAACGAAAAAAATATCATTGTCTACGTTCCTGCTGTCAGCGGAGTAGTTGCAGCGGATAAGGAAAAAGCCCTTTGTCTTGATTTGATGCAAACCCAAAACCCTGCAGCGATTGTATCAGCGAGATGAATGCAATCACGAAACCCAAAAATTGAAAACGTTATTGTAGAGCTGCAAAATAGAGAAGACGTGGGGCATATCATAAATTCTGCAGTATCACTACGAAGCACGGGCATTTCGATGCATAGGGGAAGAGGCATAGTAAAACTTAAAAACGATATAATAGCTACAAATCCGAAAGTTAAAATTCAGGTACGAGGAGAAACTATTAGAATTCAAGGAAAAACTTTTTATTTCGACGTGAACAACAACCTGTCGAGCGATGATGAAGGCGGAATGTCATTTATGGCACAATTACAACAAACAAATGACAGAAGTGCAACGACATCCATTGACAGAACCAACGAAACTGTCATGCCCAGCAGTTCTCAAACTGTAATGGGAAGTTAACGTATACAGCGCCTTTAATTATGTTGCCGTCAGCCAAAATGTTAATAGCGTGAATTATAATGATTTTTCTTTAAGTATTATTGTATTTAATGTAGCTGGCTTAGGAAATAAGTTACTATTTAACGATTTTTTTAAGCATATAAATAGTTTTGATATTTTTTGTTTATGTGAAACTTTTGTTGAAAAAAAACATGGATAGATTTGAAAACATATTTATAAACCACAAATTATTGTGGATACCAGCTAAAAGAAGCTCTATTCATGGAAGGGCTAGCGGAGGATGTCTTTACGGCATCAAAAAATGTTTAAAATTTGATTGTTGTTTTATAAAAGAATTTGAAAGAGATTTGATCGAGATAAAAATGGGAACATTCAAGCTGTATGATATTCCAGTTTACTTAAACTGCAATAAGTGGACACAAGATTTTGAAAATGTATTCAATTTTCTTTTGGAATTCGGAAAAGATGACATCATGGTTATGGGAGATTTCAATGGCCGAATAAGGGCTACACAAATCCAAAACGAGGAACCCGAACTCTTAATAGAATCAGTTAATGAAATGAGAAACGCAACAGATGAAACAATTGATGGAAATGGTAAGAAGCTAATCGAAATAAGCGAAACAATTGGATTAACGTTGTTGAATGGGCGAACAAAAAGCGATGAAAAAGGACATTTCACATTCACTCGGAGAACTGCGTGTTCGACAATCGATTACTGCTTCGTAAAGGGAAAGTGGCTAAATCTGGTATCTGATTTCAAAGTGGACGATATGTTGCATTCAGATCATTTTCCAATATCTGTGGAAGCGAATGTAAGGTTTCAAGTTGAATCACCTTCTTCTCAACAGTTCTTATTGTCAAAACTACGGTGGAGAGAAATCCACCTCCTAAACAAAACCCAATGCAATATGCACTACCATATTTGCAAGATCTGGAAATAGACCGCCCTATAGACATTCACGATGTGAGAAAAGTATTTAATCGATGTGGGTCCAATAAAGCCCCGGGTGAAGACCAAATACCATATGAATTCTTCAAAAATGCTACAGACGACTTCCTCCAAAAACTAACGTTGACATTTAACTTCATATGGTCTACTGGAGAAGTGCCTGCAAGTTTTAAGAAAAGCGTTATACTGCCAATTTTTAAAAAAGAAAATCCTACTGACCCAAACAATTATAGAGGCATATCATTTTTAAATGCGGTTACAAAAATATTCACAGGAATCATACTGGAACGTCTTACAGACTGGGTAAGCCAAAATAATAAACTAAGTGAATTCCAAGCTGGTTTTCGAAAAGAATACAGTACGATCGATAATGTATTCTGCTTGACAAGCATCGCTTGGACCTATCTGGACAAAGGAAAAAAACTCTATGCATTCTTTGTAGATTTCAAGTCAGTTTTTGATTGTATCGACAGAAGAGCACTATTTTTCAAACTAGGCAACCTTGGAGTTTCAACAAAAATGTTAATGATATTGCAAAAGCTGTATGAAGAAAACACATCCGCAGTATGGGACGGAAACATTCTTTCCAGCTGGTTCCAATCAACAACAGGTGTAAAACAAGGATGTCTCATGAGCCCATTACTCTTTTCAATTTATTTGGATGATTTATCTACTTTCCTGCCTGGAGGCATAATGTTCGATGGTCTTGCAATAAAACTTCTCCTTTATGCAGATGACATTGTCATATTAGCGGAAACACCAAACATGCTCCAAATTATGATTGCACGAGTATTGTACATTATGGAACCTCCAATTAAATACGAATAAATCGAAAATCATGGTTTTCCGAAATGGAACAGGTCGCTACGCTAGAAACGAAAGGTGGACATGGCAAGATAAGGAACTTGAAACGGTCAAACAATATAAGTATCTTGGAGTCTTGATCACATCAAAGCTGTCCTTCAAGAAACATCTCGAAGAAAAACTCTATGAGTCCAAAAAAGCAATAAACTGTACTTGGAAAAACGTTTTAAGCAAAGGCATTATTGCTCCAAGTGTGAAATTCCAAATTTTTGAAGCGGTAATGAAGTCAATTATGTGCTACGCAGCACAAGTTTAGGGTGTTTCTGAATTTGATGAAGTTGAAAAACTGTTAAGATACTTTATTAAGAGAATTTTCAAACTACCAGAAAATACACCAACATACATGTTGCATCTGGAAACGGGTCTTCCACCACTCTACATTCACACACTTCGACTGCACTTTACTTACATAGTAAAAATTATGGGACAACTAAGTCAACGTCTAACAAATAAGATTGTTTCATTTCTTAAAGAAAGAAACCTATAATTCTTCACCGAATGGACGAGATTGTCTGCTGAGCACGGAATTCCACTTTTCGAACAAAGTAATAGTTCGTTAGGCGTTACCCTTCAGGTTCTCTTAACGAAAATTGAAGAAGCTACAAAAATTGCGTTCAAAACACGAAGTTACCAAAGCCAAACAAGAAACACTTATAAGCTACTGGAACACGATCTTTGTGAAAAAAACTACTTCGATGACCAATATAGTCTGGATTTTATATCAACGATATTTAAAGCCAGAGGTGAGCTAATCAAGCTGAACTACGTGCCTTATAGAAACGATGTAAACACTGAATGCACTTTGTGCAACCTTCGTAGCACAGAAGACATACTTCATTTTATTGGAATCTGTCCCGTCCTAAACTCAATTCGAAGAGCATCATGGGGTAAAATCACGCTGTCATCGGATGAAACTATTCGCGCCCTGAACGGAGGGCGCGAATCACTATCTGAAATCTGCCATTAAATATCGCCAACAAATCACCAACGAAGCATTTTAAAATTAACATCCAAAATTGTTTTTGTATTTTTTCTTTTTAATTCATTGGAACTCATAAACTTAAAACTCTACGAAGAAATTGTAAATAAAGAACTCCTTTTTCGGCTGACGGCAATTCGCCAATGCTTTTTGTGAAAATTTGTATTAAATTATATATTTATGTATCTAAAATTAATGTCAATAAAATAACTTTTACTACTACTACTCTTGCTACTGATCGCAAGAGTCCACCAGAACGTATCTCTTAATCTCTCAGCAAGTCCGCCACCAGCATCAGGTGCAGAGGACCAGTGGAAATACTGGCACCAAGACATCAGACATGCTGTCTGTGATGGGTTGAACAATGTAACAGTGCCGGTTGGTGCACGCAGACAAGACTGAGGCCTATCAGGAAATTCTGCAGACTCGAACAAGAGCTGCTGAGACAGTAGCCCGGGAGCTCTATGGGCTGAAAAGAAAAGAGGAAAATAAAACTCGACAGTGAGCGGTGGAGGTAAAACGATTCACCCAAGGATACAAAGCCAGAACGAATCTTGCAGAGATGAGAGTGGTGATATGCTAGAAGATATACAGTCAGTGCTGATTATCTGAAAAGAACACTTTTCTAGACTACTTAACGCCAAAGATAGCCAGATACCGCTACCAGGCAAAACACGCCATTCAACTTAGACGATGATGGCCAACAGTTTCATCCAACCAACCTCACCGAAGTAGGGCTGGCGATTTCTAAACTTAAGTCATAAAACCCGCACCAACAGCCTAACAGCCGAATTATTTAAATCAGCGGGACATGAATTGGTTAGGAGCATACACCAACTCATTTGCAAAATTTGGTAGGATGATAGTATGCCCGATGAATGGAACTTCAGTATAGTGTGCCCCATCGATAAAACATGAGATTCTCTTGAATGCACCAACTCCAGAGGAATTAGTCTCCTTATTCTGCGTAACTTATAAAGACTTGTCGGCTATTCGACCGCTTAAAACCTTTTGTCAACGGTCTGATGGCCCCTATTAGTGTGGTTTGGTTTTAGGCCAGGCAAGTTAATCCAACCGCCGATCAAATGTTCACACTCCGATAGATTTTAGAAAAAAAAAACAATAATTTCAGATCGATACACACCACCTCTTTATTGATTTTAAAGTCGCAAGCGTCATGTCGCAAGCCATGTCATATCTCGGCTTCCCTGCCAAACTCGTCCGCTTGTACAGGATAACGATGGAGAAATTACGCTGCTGCGTAAAAATCGGTAAGATCACCACCGAATTCTTTAATGTTGAGAAAGGATTTAGGCAAAGCGACGCGTAATCATGCAACCTATTTATCAACGTTCTTGAATCAATTATACGCAACGCACAAGTCAACACCAGCGGTACAATTTATAAAAAGTCCGTTTCATTGCTTGCGTATGCAAATTGCAGACGATATAGACATTGTCGGCAAAACTAAGTGAGCTGTGATAGGGGCATTTGTGACCATTGAATCGGAGGCGCCTAAAATGGGATGGACAGTTAATGAGGAAAAGACCTAGTATATTCTGTCATCGAGACAGGAATCCCAACATTGTCGACTCGGGCAAAATATTACGATGGGCAGATATAACTTCGAAATTTTCAAGGACTTTGTCTACCTGGGCTCCAATATTACTTCGCAAAAGGACATCAGTCAGTGCAGAGATCAAACAAAGAATTACTCTTGCCAACCGCTGTTTCTTTGGTCTAAGAAGGCATTTAAGTAGCTTATAGAAACAAGAAGACTTTATACAAGACCCTTTTTATCCCGGTCCTGCTCTCTTGGGCAAAAGTATGGACATTGCTAAATTCGTATGAAAGGGTGCTTAAAGAGGAAGATTCTTCTCGGTCCGGTGTGTATCCAAGGAGTGTGGAGGAGAAGATACAACGACGAGCTGTACGGGCTATACAGCGACATTGAAATGGTCAAAAAGCTGAAAATACAGCGGCTGAGATGGCTCTTAAGTAAAGTAAAGTAGAGTAAATTAAAGTAAGTTCGATCAGAAAATAATATATACAATGAAAATATACAGCTTCTCCGGCTCGAGAAGGTGTACTATTTGCAGGAAAATTTTAAACGTGGACAAAAGTTCAAAAATCACCCTATTTTTTTTTTTTCATAGGATACAAATCGTAAGCTATAAACTTGTTTGATTTAAAATGTTCTTCAATATAAAATTAGTTTGAAAATCGCTGATGATGTATATTCGATATAACAGAACAGCATTCTTTTATAATTATACGAGTAAAAATATAAACATTTTAACCCTTCCAAGGTCTAAGGTTGGATTTATCAATTTAAAAGTGTTTATTAAAAAAAATCTTTTAAAAATCATATTTCAGTTAAATTTTTAAATTTATTCTGTATGTACCTACCCCACTATAATTTATCTTCTTTTTGAAAGCATATTGTCGCAAGTGAAAAGTATAATTCAATTTCCCGAATAAAATATGTATTAAAAATTGTTTTGAAAGATATGGCTTCCTTTTTCTCTACATTCTAAAATGTTGTACATTTGGTTCTGGCTGGGTGTTCGAGAAAGTTCACTTTAACACTTTTTGCTCTTTTCTTTGTTTGTCACTAGCTATATAAACTTTTGATTGACATTCGACAGTCAGTGCTGAATGGA
Organism: Melangyna quadrimaculata; assembly: GCA_949320155.1. Taxonomy (NCBI): domain Eukaryota; kingdom Metazoa; phylum Arthropoda; class Insecta; order Diptera; family Syrphidae; genus Melangyna; species Melangyna quadrimaculata. The sequence continues at coordinate 375,335,379 of OX439483.1, forward strand.
AAAATCCTCCAAACACGATTAATGATTCATGAGAATTGAACATGGGGTGTAGAAAATAAAAGAAACAAAAAAAAAAAAAAAAACAGTGACGGGGGACAGTTTTCCTTTTATATGTTATATCACCTCAGTTTTGTTTCATCCTTTCAACAAAATTAAGTTCACATATCAGGGTAAGAAACAGTTCCTTAAGTATTAGTATTATCGGTTTTCTGATATAAGATGTGGCGTTTTTGGTGATATTATAAAGTTTGACATATTTGACATTGCTTTTTATTTTGATTTATACTATGATGCTTGGTTGAACATTACAGGAAAATGTTTTGCCATTGGTGTCACCAAAGTTTTGAGCATAAGAATGTTAATTTAGAATTTTAAATCTTCAGTTTCATCGTTCGAGTGAGATTGTTTATGATTAATGATTAATGATTGCAAAATGGCATCACTTTTGAATAACTAAAATTATTTATGAGGAAATCTATCTTTTGCATCAAATATTCAATTTTATATACTTTAGGGAATTTTAATCCTTTAAACTAACTAACCTGTTAATGGAAAAGTACTTTTCTTGCATTACCTACGGATTAAGTTTTTTTTTTAAATAGACTATAACAAACATTTATTTTATTTCTATTTTCTATCGAAGTTAAATGTTGATGAAAAAGAGATTCTCATTCTCATCTCTTGAGCACCGTCGAAATGTTTCATGTCTTTCGTTATTTTGCCGTTATTTCCATAAACAATGCTCTAGTGAAATAGCCAGTTGCATTCCTCCCCTTTAACAATTCAACCGTAATACTCGCGCTTCTAGGAATGCCCATCAGTTTACCCTTGATCCCAGTTTCGGACGTACTGTTAAGTACAGAGATTCTTTCTTTAGTCGCACTACTCGAATGTGGAATGCTCTTCCCAGCTCAATTTTCCCCTCCCATTGTGATCTACAGACGTTCAAAACCAATGTGCATCGGTATCTCCTTTTAAATCCCCTCCAATCTACCCAATCGCTCATGCTGTGTATATCATCTTAAGGGTAGTCACAACCCCTTTTGCACGCGCTTAATATAAAAAAAAAGTACGTATACACCAAAGTGTACCTACTTGTGTTTGGTAAAGTATACCTATTGATAAATATTATAACACAAGCCGACCCAGCAAACTCCGTTCCGCCCAAATTTTTACTGCAATAAAAAAAATAAAAAATATACCGAGCCTGGCACAAATTCCTGGAGAACTCTGCCATTTCGTAAAGCAACTCGCGTGTTTTTTTTCAATTGCAATTTATTCACATATCCCCATAAGGCCGATGCACTCGGGCAAGTGTTTAATTCGGATTTTATGTTGAAATGACAAATAACCTGACAGCATAATCATTGCGCCACTGAAACGTCTTCCATCATTTCATATATCTTTCAATATGCGATTCAGGGCTTCCCATGCACGTTTGTTAGCCATTGAGCACTTGTCGTAGGTGGTAATTCTACATTGCTGCATGTAGGTTCTTCATCCACTTCCAGATTCAATGGCAATTTCAATGCAGAATGGTTCGACCCCCTTTTTACAACGTAGAATCAATCCCCTAAGAAGCCAATACCTCACATCTCATACGAATCGTAGTCAAAATGAGTGAAACAGAAAAAAAAATCCAATTCCACTGAAAGCATCAAGGAAGAAAATGCCACCATTTCCGTTATCGAATGCTTTCGTCAATTCATTGAACATCTTGACTGAATACGACTCGATCAAATCCATTTATCGGTCGAGTTCTCGATTAAATGCGAAGAAATGCACTAAAACCTTCCCGGATTTCCAATTTTTCTGGAAATTTCTGGAATATTCCTCCATAGTGCACTTCCTTAAGGGTCAATACAAATCCATCAAACCCAAAATCGTGAAAATCGAACGATTCATTCTCGAGTTATACTGCTGGAAAACGAAATGTGCGCATACAGCGCCACCTGTTGAGAATTTTAAGAATTTGTTTACCTTAACCTTCGCGGATCAATTACGAACAAACCCCAGAAAGATGTAGGTATTCAATTTGGTCCAGTAGTTTTCAAGTTTTAAGCATCCGTACAAAACACGATCCATTTTTATATATGAGGCTGTGACTTCAAAAGTGGCAAAAAGTGTGTTACGCAACTTTTACACTCTTTAAATTGACTAAAACAAGCACATATGATTTTAAAATAGTAATGATATATTTTTTTTGGAAATATTAGATATTCAAGAATCTAAAACTATGTTTTTAATAATTTATCTCCCTAAGACAAACAAATGGGAGACAAAATAAGCAAATTTTTCAAAATAGGGTTACGCCACTTTTGCACTCACATCCCCATATATAGATTTGAATGGATGATATTTTATAATACTATCATTAATAGATCTAATTACTACCCTGCAAATTCCATGTTCTTATCTAAGTATCGAGAAAGCGTTGATTGAGCTGATTGAAGTTTTCTTTTGGCTTGTTTTCCTTCGATGATGGTTGCTATACATTGAAAAAATCAGAAAATAAATCGGTGTAAATAATTGGGATTCGGGGAATAAGCGGCTTAGGTTTACTCAGGTTGATTCCGAGAAAAGCGATAGTACAACAATTTTCTTACTCATGAATCGTTGAACTGAAGGGAAAACTAATTAAGGTAACAAAATATTTGTCCTTATACAGTTAAGTTACAACAACAGAATGAGACTTTAAATACATGAATTATTTATTAGGTGAATGTCCATTTGAGAGTACTTTTTCTAAAAATCTCTTGAAATATTTTATCTTAACTTGCTAGAATTTCAAGTTTAAACAACATAGAATCTTCTAAAATCAACTTGTAACAGTTTTATCAAAAAAGCAACATTAATTTAAGCGTGAACCATCAATATCATAGGTTAGGTTAGGTAGATGGCACGACAGCATGAAACCAGTTTGGATTTAATTTCTGTGGCAGAGATGGCCTTGATCGCCGCCTGGCGGTCAATGTAAAAAGTGATATCAGCTCGTGGTATCGCCATCATTAATATTTGCTCAGCACCCTTAATCACTGCCAGAAATTCCGCTTGGAAGGCACTGCTGTAGCCGGTGAGTCTATAAGATTTGGCTAAATTGAGGGTTTCTGAGAAGAAACGTATATTTCTACCACCGGTTCATCTGATTGTTGTAAACCAGCATCCCATTCCTCTCTTGTGGGGATGGAGACAGAAAACGGTTTTTCAAAATCATGTTATTGTAATTAATAAAGGTAACTCTCTGATTCATTTGTAATTTTGTATGCGAGAAAGTGTATCTTTTAAATTTTAGAACACGCTTGTTTACTAATCCCCTGATATTGTTCTTTTTGTTATTTTAGGCTTTTGATACTAAGCTTGAATTCCTTATCTACTCATACTCATAAATTAATAATTTCATATACCCTGAGGTCACACGAGCCAGTACCAACTGGCTTACAAGTTACAATACATTTACATTTTTTTACAAACACATACAAACTTGAGCAACACCTTGCTCGTCAATTGGCTTGGCTTTTTCGAAGCCAGTAGAGAAGACAGTGGCCTCGTTCAGACTTGTATTTAAAGCGATTTAGATTTTTTTCGTTGAAATTTTTGGAATTAAATATTCTTTCTGCCACAGCTTTTAATTAGAGGAGGGACTAAGTAATCGAACATTCCCAAAATAGGCAACTGTCAAATATGATTGAAGGATGGCTATGATTATAATGATTTACAAAATCTCTTTAAAATCCAAATTATTTGTTGAGACTATATTTTTTGCTTGGGAAAATGGGAGTTTTGGGTATTTCGGGTGACATTTTGAACATAACCGATTTGTCAAGCTGTAGACAGTCAAATTAAATTGAAAGATTGCTAGGGCGATGATGCATTGAAAAAACTTTAAGATATCTGATTGCAGCGCTTGGGTGACATTTGGAACGAAATATTCCTCGTACGACATAATTTAGTTTCTTACCTATCAACGTATGAACTGTTAAATTCCATTAAAGGATGACTACGATGATGATGGATTAAAAAACCTCTAAAAATTCAGTTTTTTTCAAATTATTTAAAAAAAAAATCGAAAATTTTTGAATAATATGAATGTCAATCAATGTTACTTTGACAAGACAGAGAAGTCTGTCGACGCATTGGCAGTATTATGCGTTGACCATTGCAAGACTTGATGCAGAATCGACGTAATTTTTTGTTAACGCGTTGAAGTGAGAAAACATCGAATAATACGATTTTTTAAATACGGCACACGGAGTATAAACGTACATGTTGGGTACATTGCAGCACAGCTTTTTTTTACGAAAATCCAAAATAGTGATGCTAACCTCACTCACACAACCATTGTTAAAGAAATGATTGGAGCCATTTAAGCCTCTGTTCTTTGCTATGTTCTCCGAGCTCCGACACTCAAAATTCCAACTGCTACTGTGTCCCATACGAAATATTAGATATATATTTTTAAACCAGATTTTATTGATAAAACAAAGTAAAACAGATACCTACACAAGTTCATAAGTATTTTATTTAGGTTTCACGTCGAAAATCAGTTTCTAGAACATATCAAACTAACATACAAAACTAAATCAAAACGAAATCAAATCATCTTTTCTCACTGTATTATATAAAAAAAATCTAGGTACTCCTTTTTTATTTAATTTCCAGTTACATACCTACATAACTTAAAATTCTTATGAATACAAAAGCCCCAAAATAATATGTTGTAATTCATTGCCTTTGGTGTCCTTTTTCATTTTGTAACGGGTGCGGCGCTCCTTTTTAGTTGTTATTAAAATCTCCTCCAATTTACATCCCGAATCCACTCCAGCGTTGTAGTATCATGTTGACGCTGAATTGGTTGTTCCCAATGATGTTGTACGTACACATTGATGATAATTTGCATAAAAAAAGAAAAGAACAGACAAAATTCCATACTTAACAAAAAAAAATCATTTGCATATACTCGTACTAACATACCTACATATATACATACTACATAGTCAATTAAATTAAAATTTGAATGTCACAATTTTTTAACCGAAAAATAAATTTGAATAGCTTCGCTTGAGTTCGCATATTATGGAAATACAGTATATTAACAACCCAAACTGTGATGTACATACGTTCCTACATAAATACGCATCAAAATGAATTCCAACATGTTTTCATTCCATATTATCAGTGCATAAAATACATGCCACGAATTTTACAGGATATTGGGTTTGCTTCAGGTAACATACATACCTATGTAGGTATATGTTATGTACTGTACATATTCAGTCGATTTCAGTAGCGGATCTAGGATTTGGCTGTGGAGGGGGCTTGCAGTTTGGAGATCCATTTTGAGACCTTAAGTAATAAAATTTGCTTGTCCGAAGATAAATTTTATAATTTATAACAAATAATAGAGATCAGTTTAGGTTTAATGCAAGACCGTACTTAACTTAAGTCGAACTAAACTTCACGACAACGCGGCAAAACATTTTTTTTTATGAAATTTAAGGAGCTATATCGCACTCAGCGGCAGCTGAACTTCATACAAATTCATACGAATTCGTGTGAAGTGTAGTTCCGATGCAGTGCAGTTGCGGCGAGTGCGGCCTAACCTTTAAGGCTCAAGTATTTTTTTTTCCTTTTCCTTTAATGATATCCATTTTTTGTGTGCCTTTATATCCGCTCCTGTTGCGCTTCAAAATGTTTTCAATACAAAGTATAATAACCATTATTCATAATCGCTGTAGCGGAGATAGAAGCAAATTCAAAGGCGCACAATAATTTTTAGCCATATATGCTTGAACCACGCGTACAAATTCGTTTATTTATATTATTTAAAAATTGATTAGGCACCTACATTATGTAGTTATATTTTTAAATTAGCTGTGGGTATGTTTTGAACTTCCCATTTTTGACAAGATTTGAAAACTGTTTTTAATTGGATAGTTCAGAAAAATTATATTTAAGTGTTCGTACTGGCAAAAGCTCATATATGTGCTTTGACACGGTATTAGTCCTCTAAGATCTCATTTTACCTGAATTATCCAAATCAAAGAGAAACTATTTTGTTCAAAATGACACTTTACGACATAAGACAAAGCTGCTCTAAGAAATAAGCCGCGGCCCAATTCTGCCAGCGTGAATGAGTTTTCGTGTATACGCTGCATACGCTTTATAGGTATTCATGCTAAAAAAATATGTCGACAAATTTGCACGTCACTCTAGAGTCTAGAGGGATTGCAAATATTTATTTGCTTTTGCATGATTTTCTGAGCGCGCACAGAGAAAACTCACGCTTTTGGAATTTGGCTCCTTGACTAGAGAATTTCTATGTTTTGTATGTACAATTGCCTTGGACCTTTCAAATTTGGAAAACGTAGCCCCGAAAATTTCTAAGCAGCCAAGGCCGTAAGAAACAATTCCTGTTGTATTAAACATACACTAAACTTGACATCCCGTTGTTCTCCAATGGTTTAAGCCACAAATGCGTTTCTTTCGGTAAATTAGCTTTGTTTTTAGTATATACAGTTGGGGCATTTGACACGTTAATGTAAAGCCTCGACCATTTTTATCTCTTTTTACTTATCTCTTCTAGCCTTAGCCCCAACTTCGGACTTTGACAGTCCCTAGACTTGAGCCCCCAAAACTCTCTGGAACAAGGTTAGTTTTTAGGAAGTAAGTTGCTTAACCCTGGCTAGGTTTTTTGTCCAATGTTCTCAGACCTTATTGCGCCAAAGCCGTTTTTTTTTGTTCCAATTTTCTGGGTTTAATTTTTAGGGAAAGATTGTCGTTGCATTAAAAATATCCATATTCATAGCCCCCAACTTAGTTCTTGTCCAATTCGCTTCAGGCTTCAACCCCAATCTTAGGACTTAGAAAAAAAATTACATAACATGTATGCAAATAGTTCAGCCCCAACCACGTTATTTTGTCCATCAAATTTTATAGCTTAACAATATTTTAGACGGAATATAAAATTCTACACGTTGTAATGTATTGCTTTCTATATTTCAAATTATTTTATGATTCGGCTGTGGGGGGGGGGGCTTTAGCCCCTATAGCCACCCCCCTGGATCCGCTACTGGTCGATTTGATTTGTTTTGTTAATTGTTAAATAAAACGAAAATTGTAATAATATAACATTCCCAGTACCTATTTAAGAAAAACAAAAGCATCAAAAGTAGATTTTTGTTTATTTCGTGGTAATGAAAACGGTTTGTGTCATTTGCATACAAATCTCAATCAGTTTATTATTTAGAAAGTCGAAAATAAAAAAAAAAAAGAAAAACATTCTATTTAAGGTATAGTTACTGATTGAAAGTTCCTGCTTTCATTTAAATTGTTTACTACGTTCACATTTCTAAGGATTGTGGTCCTTTTATAAGCAAATTTCTATTAGCTTTGACTGGTTTGTATTCAAAGACTTCTAGATTACAATTCTTAAGAACTTAGGGCGCTTACGTAATCGCAGAAAGATCTGCCGCATACATGCTTAGACTGCTTTCACACAAGGGAACTGAGTTGACGGCAACTGGGAGTTTATTGGCGAGAAGGGCAAGAAGTAAGGGGAATGAAAAAATTCTCCCCAGTCAACGTTTGAAGAGGTTTTTAGCACATTCCTTCTCACACTGTTCGTAATGTGCGTTCAGCCAATAGACTTTATATGAAAAAAAAAATAAACAAAAATCTCCTGCAATTGGGTTTCCTTCTGTGAAAGCTACAAGGCAATTAAAGGAAAATGTCAAAAAAATCTTCAGCAACTGGTTTCCCTGTGTGAAAGGGGACTAAGTTTCTGCATTCGGCAGTTTTTCAATAAATTTGTGTTCGTAAACATGGCAGCGCACAAATTCCGATTTTTAGAATTTTTATTAAAAAACCGACATTTTTTTAAATTAAATTTTCACGCGGGAAATTTTAAATTAGGATTCTAGGGCTTATGGCTGAAATTTGGAACAAAATATTCTATGTACGTCACAATTTTGTTTCTTACCTATCTGTTAAGGTATAAACTGCGAACTTTCATTGAAGGATGGCTACGATGATGATGGGTTAAGAAACCTCAAAAACATCGGAGTTTTTTTTAGAATTATTATTAAAAACAAAATACGAAATTATTGAGATTAAGTTCTCGCGCGGGAAAAGCGGACTTTAGGGATTTTGGGTGACATATGGAAAAAAATATTCTGTGACGGACAAATATCCTGATAATATATGTATTTCGAAGCCATTTCATTTACTTTTACATTCTTATCTACCCACATGTTTTCCTTTTTTACTACTCATTTTTTTCAGCAGAATGTTTTTTTTTCGGCATAAACTGCCCGACACCGCCGACTTCATTTCTACACACTTTTGATGCTTAACAACGTTATTCGTTTTTCAGGCCTGCTTAAGTCAGATTTTTTTTTTTACGAACACAAACTTCGCAGATATAAGTTAGTCAGACAAAATGTACGTTGTTATTTAAAATATTTTTTATTAATTAAATAATATTCGTTTTTAAAATATTGGTACGGAAGTTTGAACCCCCAATACCCCCCCTGCGTTCGCGCCTGAGGGTGTGAGTTGTCCATGTCCGTGTCGCTTATTAGTGATAAGACTTCGCTTACATTAATAAAACGACAAATCTGTCTTATAAATATATCATTGTTAAAATTTCAAATGTTGCAAGATCAAAAGTTAAACTCAAAATAGTTATGTAGTATATGTGTCATTTTTGTTTCGGTTTAATTAAATGTCTAGCACTTTTTAATTTGCCTGTATTTTTAGGTAAAATTTCGTCAAAAATGATATTCTTGATACGCTTACAAAAAAAATTAAATAAATAAAATAAAAATAATAATAAATGCCCAAAAACAACTAGGTTATTTGAATGATGAAGATGGAAATGTTTCGGATGTTATTAAAGACATCTACATTTCGAATCAAGATTCACCTAATGAAATCTTGTCACATATTGTGGACGAAGAAAAAAACTAATCGGTTTGCTGAACGAACTAAAGCGGCCAAACATGGTCGGATGAACCAGTGGATTTCAACAGATTCAGAAGAAATGAAAAAATCTTTGGATTGATGATTTGGATGGGTATGGTAGCTCTTGGACGCATGGAAGATTGTTGGGACTGCACCTTAACTCAAAGCTGACGATTTTTCCACCGCTAAAAGTGCAGCTATTATTATATCAAGTTTCATCTTTTCTAAAATCAGTTTTTATTCGCTTTGATTGCAATATTTTGAGGAAAACTAACCCTTGAGCCCCCACTCAAAGTGAAGCTGACTTCGTTTATTCATTTGTCTTCAACGTAAGCTTTTCTAAAATCAGTTTTTTTTTTTAAATAATTTGCGCGAAACAGTATTTGGTACATTTACCAAAAAAAAAAAAACAATTTTTCACGTGCGACGCGACGGCGACGCGCCGTGCCATCTCAGTTGAAAAATTATATTTTAAAATCTCGTCTATGAATACGCCCCAAACCGTTTAGTTGCTTCAATCGGTGACTGAATGGTTTCTGCATGGGAGCGTGAGCGCACTCTCATATAAGAGGATGGGATTCATTTAAGCAACCAAACTGTTTTGTGACTGAAATTAGCATTAGCGAGCTTAGCCTTACTGAAAGATTCCCTGCCAACACAAAAGTTTAGACGTCAATTCTCGTGAGCAAACATTTGTACGCTAACAAAAACTGCCCTAAACACGGTTTTATACTTACCTCGAACCACCTTTACTTCTACAAATAACTAATGCAAACCAAACACTTTTTTTTTTATTAAAATGCATTATTTAATTTTTTAAATATTCAATATTCATCTACGTACAAATATCTTAATTAATATTAATAGCTTACTAATATTATTTATATGTATATGATTAAACATACATAAATAACATTTGGTTGCTTACATAAAGATATACAATTTAATTATTAGATACATAATTTTGTTGTATAAAATATTGTGTAAAATTACACTTATGTACTACTACAAATATTAATTTTTTGTTGTTTTGTATAATCAAAAAATAAAAATTAAACATTTAATATTTAAAAAAAAAAACACAAAGAAACTAACGAAATATTAAAATACAAATTAAAAAATAGCCATACAGCAAACATACAATTTAAATTTTTTTTTATAACAAAATATGAATGAAATATAAAATTATATATTTAAAATATTTATTGAAAAAATGGACTTGGTCGTATGGATACTGACTATAGGACGCAAATATTTTATTTAAAATACATTTTATTTATAATAAAGACCATCAATAAAAAAACTATTTAAGAAATGTCTTTAACAAAATAAAAAGAGATTCGTTTTGTTAATTTTCCAATAACAATATCTTAAAATTTCGCAAGACTTTCCCAAGAATTGGAATGTTGATGTTTACAGTGTCGTCTTCTCGATGATAGTATGAGTTTGGCAAAATCTACAAGGATTATTATCGCTGCATCTTACGATTTCTAAAATATTAGCAAATAAATAAATTAATAGAATATTAAAACAAAAATAAAGTTAATGTTAATAACATTTAAATTATTATGAAATGTACAATTATTGAGTTTCTTTAAAAATGTTTACTGGATGTGATTTCAGTAAGGGTTAAGTTAGCTTATTAATACTGCTTATTGGAAGTAGGGTTTTATATGATGTCTGGCGAATTCTACCGACTAAGGATGACGGTTTATTTTTTGAATGCATAAAATAAAATAATTGCACAATAGGTACATAAGGTTGGATTATAAAAAAAAATAATATACAAAAGGTTTTTTTTCTACTCTTTAGCGGACATAATATAATTAATTCGATTGCAAATTCCACATCTGCACTCACAAATGTTTAATGTACGCCAACTCTTATTCAATCAAACAATATCTTTTATTTCTTTAAAAACTGAAGTTATAGAAATATTTGTTTTTAAAGACCTTTTTTTATCAAATAATGCAAGTAAGCATTCTCTTTATAACAAATAATAAAAAAAAACCCTTTTGGCGTGTACATAATGTTAAGCGAAGTAAATTCTTGCAATAAAAAAACTTCTCCAATCATTCAATAAATTGCATTATTTTCTGAGTAAATCAAATTATTTAATCTTACATTCCCGCATGGTATGGAAGAAAATACAATTTAGCTTCATGTGCTGAGCTACCTATGTAGCTATGAATGATCAATATTGTGGAACAACAAATAATAATTCAACGAAGTTAAACAAAAATTAAAAAATTAAAAAAAAAAGGTGCTCAAATGTACATATGAAAATTTTGTACAGAGTTGTTCTGAGAACGTGCGTTAGGTTTAAAACCATGAAATATTTTTATGAATTTATTAACAAATGAATTTTAATAGTAGAACTGAGTGAAAATTATTTTTGTTTTCCCCCAGTTTCACAGTGGCAGTTTTAGCCTAAGTTCAGGTGCTCTTTAAACTAAATTTAAATTTTTGGTTTAACTCGTCCAGTTTCATATTGAATTCTGAACTTTAGTCGAACCTTGTTTAGTCTTTATATATACATAAATTTAGACCTTTATGAAACATTTAAATTAATTATGTCTTTAAAAAGTTTGTTTTTAAGAAAAAATAATAATGTTTTCTGGTAGGGGGTCAGCCAATATGCAAACTTTGTATTCATATGCCTTCGAAAATATGAACCCTTTAAGAGTTATACGTGAAAAAAGAGCTTTTTCGACATTAAACGTTTTTTGAAATGCCGTTTCTTCTTAACGGTGAGTCGTAGGCGGACAGCATGATCTACAAGTTTTGTATGAAATGATTTTCGATAGCACTTACCGTTTCGGAGTTAGAGATGAGAACCCGATATTTTTGACATTCAACCTTGAATAACTATTGGCGCGTGTGGGATTTGGCAATGAACTTTTGCGAAGATATTTTTCTTGCTAAAATAAGGATAATCGCTTTTTAAATTTTTTATTTGGATTTTTTGGGGCAGAAATAATGCAATTTAAACACGTATCTGTATAACATAAGCATTAAAATAAAAAAATCGGTATTCATGTATCTTAGGATTTTTTTTTTACCACAAATTGTCAATTTTAACAACGTCTGCCGGCCACTTAGTATCTTGCAAACCGTCTGCCATTTAATTTCAAGTTTCTTGACGACAGCAAGAACATATTCGCGTTATCAGAATCTATGTACCTTATAATTTTTTTTCATCAAGATTTGACAACTTTGACCACCCGCCCACCCCATTAAGCCTCTGAATATTTGTGCTCAGCTACTCTGAATGATTCTCTACAGTAAAAACCAATCATGTACCGATGAATCACTCTTTTTTGTAGCCAGCTCTTAAGCAGCGTCCACATTACCACATTATGTTGCTTTGTGTATATCAATAGTGCTTATCGACAATGTTTAGTTGATGTGGACGTCTAGGTTTAGATCAACAGATCCGATCAACTGTCATGCGCTATCTGCGCCCAATGATGGTATTTTATTTTGTATTTTGATTTGTGTAGTTAGATACTGTTTTGTTTTCGTTTGCGATTTTACTTTTATTGTTATTTAAAATGAAATTGACGTGGAAAATTGAGTACGCAAATGAGTGTTTCCATGGACACATGACAGTATACACTTGAACACGTATACACTAGCATGTTGATCGACAATATAAATTAACAAAGTTGATCCGCATGGTGTGGACGCTGCTTTAGACTATTTTGTTTCGGTCTTTTTCAAGATTTTAACTAAATTGTATCAAAAATACTATAAAACAAACTATAATCATCAAATTTTACAAATAATTAAATACCCAAGCTGTCTGAAGAAGGTCGTAAACACGACCAAAACGTCACTTGAAATTTTAAAATAACAAAATCAAAAATTGACCTAAAGCAAACTAGATGGAAATCGTATTTGGAACAATCAACAATGCATACCAATTAATTATACTGCACTCTGCATAGTATTTAAATCAGAGATGGTATGGAAAAACGACTTCTGCCATTCTTCTCTACAGTTTTTGTTTGATTTAAGTCGTTCTTCCTCAGCAAGGCATTAAATTGTATGTTTTATTGAAATTTTGGTTGTATCTTATTGAATATTCCGGAATATGAAATGAAGAAAGGAACAATTACGTTCAAGGGGTTTTTATTATAAAATGTATTTGTGTGGAAAAAAGGCTTCCTTAAAACACAAAGTCCGCCCAAACTCGCTAATGCATTTTTGAAAGAATGGTCACAGTGGTCACTTTTCAATATGTTGCATATACATTTATTAAAAATTAAGCTGAATTTGAGAATTAATTTTAAAAGATTTTGATTGGAAATAAGATTTCCTATCAAAAAGGATTTTTTTTAATAAATTGTATAATAACATTTTTGGAGACAAAGATAATCAGCCCTATCGAGGTATCCGTTGGAAAAAAGTTCCGAAACGATAGCCCGTTCCGATCGCAACTTATATTTCGTTCAAGGTATTTACTTCTGAACAAAAAAGAAAAGATAAAGCATAGATACAATCGCATTCTTTTGACACATACGTCCGGATTAGTTCAGTAAGTTAAAATCTTTGTGAAGTTTATAAATTTGTCCACAAAAATGGATAGTGTTGCTTTATCATCTATTTATTATTTCAACCAACCTCCCTTGCTGAGTCTTCTTCGTTGTTTATTTCACTAACGAACAAAATTATGTTTCAATTAAAAAAATCAAGTGACCTCAACTCCAGAAATAATTGTGTTTCGCCCAAGGTATAACAGTGGGCTCTTCAGTCAGTCTGTTATACACTACTGACTGAAGAGCCCACTTTTATACCTTGGGCGAAACACAATTATTTCTGGAGTTGAGGTCACTTGAAACAGAAGTAATTTCAATATTTTAATATTTAAATTTCTTCATCTTATCAAAATTATGTTTATTTGTACTTTTTTGCTTACTTTCCTTAAAATATTCCGTAACTATTTTCTGTCGGAGAATTTCGGAAGAAACTTAACGTACAACTGTCAAAATGTTTGTACTGAACGCACTTCATCGCTATGCGTTGATAATCATTACATTTTATCGGAAGATTGTCCGATCTGTCAATCGGAACGGATACCTCTGTAGAAAATTCTCCGGATTAGAATAGACCGGAAAAAAAAATTTCTCCGAACGGATACCTCGATAGGGCTGAATAAAAAACAAACTGAAAAAAGTCATTGGCGCAAAATTGTAAACGACCTATTGTTAAGGGCTTAACATTTTACTAGTTAACAATTTCCTAAGTATTTACCAATTTACTATCTATTCCAAAATTTTAAACCTTTTGCTAACTAGTAAATTGCATTTGTAGGGTTTGAATTTGAGGAACACAATTATTGTTTTTATGCGTTGTAAATTAATTATATGTTGATGGAAACCCATCATGTGCTTGAAATAAGTATTCGATATTTATGTTTTAATCATTTTAACTTCATTATTAAGAACAAAAAAAATAGAAAACAAAAGTTGGGTACCAGCAGGACTCGAACCTGGAACATTCGGGTCCATCCTATACCTGGAGTACATTTCAAAATAGCCAGTTAGTGATTTTAACTTTAGTAAAATGTTAGGGAATAGTACGGTGCAAAACTCGTTTAAAATTAGCAAAACACAATTTTTAACCTAGTATCATACTAACAATAATTTATCATCGTACTAAATCGACTAAAATTTTGTGCAATTGATTTTAATTTAACTAGGAGCTAAGGAAAGACAATCGCTGAGAAGGACGAGGACCAGCTCCATAAAGTCCTATATCATGTGCATGCGCAAGCCTCACAAGCTGAGCATTCAAAGTTAAAACCTATTGTGATAAAACAGTTATGTATATGCCTATGGATGAACAAACTGACCCCCCTCCCGCAAACGAAATAAGGACTACGGTTTACAATTACCTATGCACATAAAAACGTGCTCACATTGAACAAACGGTGAAAAGCTGAACAGCTAGCCAGTTTCAAAGCTGACATAAGGGATTTCCAAGAGATGAAATGGGATGGACAACGCCTGAGAAAAAGACCTGCCATTTTTTTTTTTTTTTTTATTCCACGCGCTCAAAAGGGGTTATGGCTACCCTTAAAATGTTTTTAACACAGCACGAGCAATTAGGTAAGTATGAGAGGATTTAGAAGGAGATACCGATGCACATTGGTTTTGAACGTTTGCACATCGAAATGGGAGTGGAAAGTCGAGTCAGGTAAAGCATTCCACATTCGTGTGGTGCGACTGAAGAAAAAATCTCTGTACATTACAGTACGTCCGAAGTTGGGCTCTAGGGTGAACTTATGGGCATTCCTAGTAGTATAACGGTTGAATTTTTTAAGGGGAGGAAATGCAACTGGCTATTTCACTAGAACACTGATTATAATAATAGCGATAAAATAGAGAAAGACATGAAACATTACGGCGGTGTTCGAGAGATGTAATTGTTTCTGTTATAGATCTTTCGCCTATCATTTTTAGAGCCCTCTTTTGAATTCTGTCCAACAAACTCAAGTGAGTTTTTGGAGCTCCTGCCCAAACATGAGCATTGTACTCAAGTTTTGGACGAATAAAGGCTTTGTAGATCACAGCCAGATCAGAAGGGGAAAAAACATCTTGCATCTACGGATAAAACCTAAAAACTTAGCAGCGTTTTTGGCGACATCAAATATGTGGTCATTCTACAAAAGGTGGTCTGTGACACACATACCGAGAACTGAAAGCTGTTCGGTTTCCTCGATGCAAGTGCCGCCCATGGCTAGCGGCATTGGGGGTGGGTTTCGCTTTAACGACAGGAGACAACATTGAGTTTTAGAAGCATTAAATTCTACGCGGTTTTTGATTCCCCATTGGACAATGCTGTCGAGATCAGAATTTAATGGGCTTATCATACGCTGACGTTCAAGTTCCACATCCGAAGGACATGGATGAGAATCTGTAAACGAATATGAGAAGCTGAGGGTACCATCGTCAGCAAAACAGTTTAATGGATTAGAAGTTTCAGACAAAAGATCATTTATAAAAATAAGGAAGAGAGTCGGAGACAAAACGGAGCCCTGGGGCACACCAGCATTTATTTTGTGGATTTCAGACTTGAAACCGTCCCATACGACTTGTATTGAACGGTCCGAAAGGTAATTTCTAGTCCAACGAAGAAGAGGTTCATCGAAACCAAATGCGCGCATTTTCGATAAGAGAGCTTGGTGCCAAACTCTATCAAACGCTTTTGAAATATCAAGTGCAATAATCTTACTTTCTCCAAAACGATGTAAAGATTTGTTCCACTGTTCGGTGAGATATACCATCAGATTACCAGTGGACCTATTGCTATCAAAGCCGTATTGCCGGTCATTAAGAAGCTTTCGTACCTCGAGATATTTCTTGAGCTGGAAATTAATCAGCGTTTCCATGACCTTGGAAAGAAGGGACGTAAGTGCAATTGGTCGATAGTTAGAGGGTGAAGAAGATACGCCTTTTTTAGGGACAGGCTGGACAAATGCTGTTTTCCATCCACTCGGATAGAGATCAGTAGAGTAGGACAGATGGAAAAGCTTACGCAGTGGTTTTTCCAGCGTTGAAGAACACCTCTTCAGAACAATGGGAGGGATACTATCCGGGCCAGGCGATTTGTGTACATCGAGATCCTTTAGAACTCTAGCAACTGCACGAGTGCGAAAAAAGATTTGTCCCATAAAATCATTTACGCTCGCAAGTACAGGAGGAGTCATAACACTTTCTGGCAGCGTCGAATTAACAGCAATCTGTGCTGCAAGCAAATTGGCTTTATCTTGCGAGCTGACAAAAGGAGTATCATTGAAGACGAGCGTTTGAACCGAGTACGAGGTGGTATTTCGTATGTTTTTTACAAATGACCAAAAAATTTTACTACCTTTGGGACATTGTAGTATTTTTTGCCGTAATTTCTGGTCATGTAAAAATTTGGTTCTTCGAATATGAACGTTACAGGCCTTTCTAGCTTGTTGAAACTTTTTCCGGTTTTCCTTAGTTAGGGTTGGCTCTATAACATCGGAAGCTTACTTCTCTAACCCTAATAACCTCTTTACAGCTCGAATCAAACCATGAGTTTTCTTTGGGTTTGATAGATTTCACCCTATTCGGGATAAAATTTCTCATTCCACAAAGAATCAAGTTTGTAATCATATCTGCACTGGCGTCAACATCACTATCGAGGAAGCATAGTGACCAGTTAAAGCTCTTGAAGAAATTATTGAGACCGTCCCAGTTGGCTTTCTCGTATTGCCAAACGGTTCTCTTTGGGATTTTTTTTTTAACTGAGATTTGGTGGCGCGAGAAATTCGCAGATATGACACAATGGTCTGATGAGCCTAGAGGAGAAATGAATGCAGTTTTTCTTTTAACGAAAGATTTACAACGATCCATATCAAGGTAAAATTTCACAATGTCCTTTGTACCTCTCCTTTTCTTAGTCCACAGCTTCTGGAAAAACGATATTGCTCGATCGTCATCGTCAGCAGATGGGCGAACTTGCAATCAAATAGATAACGTTGCCATTGACGGTAGGCACTCATCCAGCATCATCGATGCCGTCATTCCGAGCAGCCAACATCCAATCTGATGACTTCCTGGTTGGTGCTAGACTAAGGCTCCGAATTTTAAACAAGCCCTGAAGCGGCCAACACCGACGCAGAAGAAATGGAAAGACTGTAATCAGAAGTGATCGCTACCCATCGACAAATCCTACACGATTGCTGACTTGTACCCGGAAGACCAGTTGTAAAGATCTTTAATATCTTTTTATTATTATCTGTAATAAATCCAGGACAAATCGAGCATTTACTGGTGCCTTCACAAGCATTAAGTGAGCAGCAAACAGAATGGGACTAGCTATAAACGAAGGTAGGACGAAATTTATGCTATCATCAACTATAGTCGCTCACAGCAGACTTGGGGGGTATAATTTCCAAACGGTCAAGGAATTTCTCTGACCTGGCAGATGGGTACTGATATAAGCTGCTGTAAGCTCTATCCATTCTTAGATGGGTAGCATAGCTTTTGCTAACCGCTGTTTCTTTGGGTTAACAAAAAGCAATTGAGTAATAAAAACCTATGGAGAAAAACCAAAGAGACCCAGCACAAAACAATTATCATACCGGGCCTGCTCTATGGTGCCGAAGCAACAACCCTCATCGTGGCGGATGAGAGAGCCCTTGATATTTTTGAGAGAAAAGTCCTACGTACGATTTATGGTCATGTTTGTGTTAAACATTAAGATAATGTATGGCGAAAAAGATACAACGACGAGTTAGTGACGTGAGCAAAGTCAAAAAAAATAGGTTATAACGATTAAGATGGCTTGGTTATGTAGAGTGAATGAACATCAACGCCCCAGCACGTGAGGTCTCGTATGCCATACCAGAGGGTTCAAGAGACCAAGGCAGACCTAAATTTTGATAGTGTGACCACATGAAAGAAGGTCTTCATCGATTCGGTGGACAAAATTGGAGACGGTGAGATAGAGATTGAGGCTGGAGAAGCATTCTCATTGAGGCCAAGGAGCACCACGCTTTGAAGCTTCAACAAACTAACAAACAACAGCGATTTTTTTAGTTTTCTCTGCATTGTTTTTCTGTTGGTTAGATCTATCGACTGCATTCAAATATCTAACGTCAAGAACTTAGTGATTCGACAGTTGGTTCTCCACCTATTAATCTTATGAACGAAAGAAAATATAAACTGATCAAAATTTCGGACTGTCAATAGACATTTAAATCTGACATAAAATCACAGTTAATCAAAAATACTTGAGTAAAAAACAAATTGGATGCACTTGCTGAGTTGTTTTAACAGTTAGACCCTTTAAGATCTCATTTTCCTGAATTATTAGGAAAATTGAAACCAAGGTTTGAAATTAAAGCTTTTTCTCCAACTCAAAAATTCGCAAACAAACCTCATTTTGACGTTTAGAAACGTTAAGAGGTGTCATATGTTTTTCAGTTCGATACTAAATATACAAAATAGATTTTAACTTAGGTAAAGTGTTATGTTATAAGATAGAACGATGCTAAACTCGTTTTAAATTTATTAATTAAAAATGATTTTACATATAGCTAAATCGACTAAAATTTTGCGCCATTGCATTAAAGATTTGTATAAATAGATTTTTTTTAATGTCACGATTTGTCCCGGTTTTTGGGCCCTGGCGTCCCGATATTATCCAAATTTAATTTGGCAGCCCTATGTCAATCTGAGGTGAATTGAAAAACATAATACGTAGTACTAAATATTGTTGTTTCAAATTGAAACTCAACGATATTTTTTTTAGTTTAAAAAAATAAATTTGAGACACCCAGTAAATAAAAACAAACAAAAAATTATACAATAAAACAAAATTACCTATATATTTCGAAATGACTCACTTCTCCCCTTCTCCCAAAAGCGACGGACGGACGACTTGAGGGTTATTACATCCATGTAGTTTTTTGTATTGGTTTTTCTTTTGTTTGATCGTTTTTTTTCAGCTGCTTTGTTGATATTCTTGTACGAGAGTATGCGTCTAATTTAATTTAGTTTACAATTTTATATACTTTTTTGTTATTTTGGTTTTATTTTGTGCTGTCGTTCTTTAAACAAAAATTGTTTACATCAATATCTGGAATGGCTTTTGTTTATCAGAGTATTTGTTTTGAATGTGTGTTTGTTTTTTTTTTTTTGTTTTTTTTTTTTTAGAGAGGTTTTCGGGTTATCCTTTGAACAATATTGAATCGCAACACACAGGATTGACGAGGATAATGTTGATGTAGGATGGTAAAAAGGTATGGTGGTATAGAGGACGAAGAATATTCATTTTCCTTTCTTTTGACCCTTTCGTTTCGCTTTTCCTTTGTTATTCGAATTATTTACCACTGTTGTAGAGGTGGTTCTAGATGAGGAGGAGGAGGAGGATGAGGCTGGTGCTGGGGCTGGAGCCGAGGCCGATGGCGAGGACATTGGTTTAGTGCTGCTGCTTGCCATAGCTATGTTCCGTGGTATGCCACTGCTGGTGATGACCTTTGTAACCGTGGTTGTGGTTGTTGTGATGCCATTCGTAGTGCTCACAGATTTGGTTGTTTTTCTTATTTCGGACGATGATTCGTAACCATCTTCTTCTATGCCATCGTCATTGTCATCGTCGTCGTCATCGTGGTCTTGCTTCTGGCCTGCATCATCCTTGTCATCTACGATAACTTTATCTAGATTGGTGTTTATCTTGGTCTCTGGACCTATTTCGGTCAAGTCTCCATCATTTCGACTGAAATTCTTGTTATCAACAGCATCATTTTGGAATTCAATATCTGCTTCTGCTTCTTCGTCTTCTACTTCTTCTCTTTCCTTCAACTCCTCTGAGTGTCCTTGTGACAAAGATGATGGGCATATCTCCGTTGTGGAAGTTGAAGTCGTAGTCATGGTAGTCGTCGAATGTTGTTTATCTTCTCCAGAAGCAGCAGCCATGACATCGTCTTTCTTGTTTTCGTCTTCGTGGTTTCCATTGTTTTCGCTTGTTTTGCTAAGGTTGTTGTTTTGGTTTATTAGATTCCCGGAAGCAGGAGCTGTTGCTGTTGTTGGTGGTTGTGGTAATAGTGGTTGAGGAAGCCTGAGATCGAGAGGTTGCTGCGATGATGATGATGATAGTTTTTCTGTATCTTGTTGGTTTTCAGATTTAACATCTGTTCCACCGCTATTTGCTTGGGAAGCCAACTGCATTTGGGGTATTAAAGTTTTGCTTAGATTTGTTACAGTGAGGTCTATAGGAGGAGTCGTACTGGTTGTGGACGATGAGACATGTAGGGGAGTTGCTGTATTTGGATTTGTATACACTCGGCAACCGTAAACTTCATCATCTTCGTCCTCCTCCTCCTCATCATCATCATCATCGTCGTCGTCGTCATCCTCATCATCGTCCTCATCATCATCCTCTTCATCATCCTCATCATCCTCGTCATCCTCATCATCGTTGTTTTGAGCCAGAAATTGTTTCAATTTCATTTGAATTTGATTTCGATTTGAATCTTCAGACTCGGTTACCGTCGTCGTCGGAGTCGTCGATGATAGCACAAATGTTCGATTACCATTTCCATTTTTATCCTTGTAATTGATAAAGCTGTTACTTCCCCCACCATCCACTTCGTCATCCTCTTGCTCCCCATAATCATCATCTGAATTATCATCATCATCCGAGGATTTTTCCTCAAGACTCCTCGATAAATTTAACTTTACTCTTTTATTCTCCAACAGTTCCTCAAGGACATTTTTCATTTTTGCATTTAATGACAACTCAGGCTTATCTTCGTCGTACACTTCAGTTAGAAGAGATGACGGTGTTGTTTCGGTATACGTATACAAAGACGTAGACAAAGAATAACTGGAATCCTTGGGGTGTGAAATTATTTTGGTGTATCGTTCGGAGTGCTGAGGAGTGTCCTCATGCTCGCCCAGTTGTTGTTCGTTTAGTGTATCCTCCCCATCGTTATCGAATGATGGATAGCTGCAATCTGTTGGTCGACCTACCGCTATACTTTGGGCAGAACCGTCTCCGGCTATGATCGGGTTTATAACTTCGACAATTGTGTGTTTGGGGTAGCAGGCACCGTCGACCGTTGACGATGATGACGCCAACGAAGTGGTCGTAGTCTTTGTTGCTGGCTCAGATGAAGAAGAATTTGGCTGCATTGTTAATGTGGTGCTAGGAGTTGTTTTTACAACATTGCTGGTGTTTAGTGTTTTAAATACTCTATCTTCTTCTATGAAATTGCCGATTTTGTTCATTTTAATGATTTCGCCATCCTCGCCGCCCCCGCCACCCAGGAGGACGTTTTCATCTTCATGGTCGTCGTCCTTGTTTTTGTTGTTAGTATGATTATCGTCATCGTCATCATAATCATTATAGTCGTGGTTGTCGTTGTTCGGGTCGTCATCTGTTCGAAGGAATAACTTTTCAGAATTTGCATGAACCGTTACTATGGATGCATTATCATCGTCGTCCTCCTCGCTGGCCGATACCGATACCGTTACAGTTTCCTTTTCCGGATCTTGTAATTCCAAAGAGATTATTTTCTCTCGGCATGTTTCTACCTAAATTATTATGACGACAAAATATTTTGTGGGAAAAGATAGAGGTAAATATTTTTATAGTACATATACATTTATTTATACATAGATTCATTTAAAATAACTATTTTTTTTACACTGCTGTAAAATGTTGCAAAGCATTTTGTGTACATAAAGCCGACAAAAAAAAAATATAGAATACATAGTCCAAGATGTCCATTTTCCGAAAGTAAATACAAAAATAATAGAAGCTTTTATAGTATGTATGTATATAAGTCCAGTGATAAAATTCGAGAACAAGAAGCACACAAAATGTAGATAAAATAACTTTTTTTTTGGGAAGAGTGAAGAGAAATCTTTTTTTTATATTTTTTTTGTTACAAAAATATAATACTGAAAACAACATCATGCAAATTTGCGAAGAAGAGTAATAAATGACATGCAAGAAATATATAAAATACAATACTGTAGTTTTGTTGTCCTAACAATTAGGAGCAATTTGATAAAATTTACCCTTAAACCAGCTTCTAAAATATGTATAATTTTAAGACTTTAAAATGACGAAACACAATAAAGTTATGATAATAAAGCCCAAATAGTTAAGGGGTTATTGGTATTTTTTGATCCAAAATTTTGTAAAATAAATATATACGTTTGTAAGTACAAAATTTATAAATAAATAAATATAAAATACACGACTAAATACCACCAACTTGGTCTTAAAGTTCAAAGGTACAAGGTCTACTTAACATTATATAGATGAAGGTTTGGTAAATCAAAGTCTAAATTGGGGTTTAAGCGGGTGGGACGGTGGTGCAGCGGGAAAGATTGTGTACCTTAAACATTATATCCTACATTTGTTATACTCATTTAAAACATTTGCTGAAACGAAACTTAAATATATTTTACTTGACAATAAAGCAGCGTCAACATTATGTTGATTTGTGTACATACGTATATCAACTGTGCTGATCAACAAATTTGGTTTGATGTGGACGTGTAGATCAACAGAGACAATCAACTTTTGTTGACCCGAACGTAAATCAACTTGAATGGATAGAAATGAACAATGTTGATCAACACTACTGTCAATTGTATTGCGCAATATAGGTATATTTTGTTTTGTATTTTGATTAGTGTAATTAGATAATGTTTGCTTTTCGTTTGTGATCTACCTTTTATTTTTATTTAAAATGAAATGGACGTGGAAAATTAAGTACTTAAATGAGTGTTTCCATGGACACATACACTTCCAAACTAGCATGTCGATCGACAATGTAAATCAATAATGTTGATCGACCTAATGTAGACGCTGCTTAAGAACCTATGCGGAAGTTTGCGCTGAGGAAAAAGTAGAAAAGAAGCATTTATGTTGTAGCACAGGAAGGATAGACTTTGATGTGGAACCAAATATAGGACAGCTAATTTTCTTATGTCTGAGAGAGGACTGTTAGAAAAGCTTAATTTCAGGTTTTCGAGACGACACAACTTTGAAGAAATCAGTCATTTTGAAGAAAAACGCCAATTGGTCTATATCTCCAAAACTATATTTTTTAGCTGAAAAAATGTTAAGACCTTAATTGTTGGAAATTAATTTTTTTTGAAAACGACCCGTACTTTTGGCTGGACTGAGTACTTCAAGAACTAATCAATTCAAAAGTTATCTAGGCACCGCCTGGCCCCGGCTTTTCAAAAACACCCAAATCGAAGCCATTGTTTGTCGGAAAATTAGTAAGGTTCTTAACTATCTTATTATTAAACCAGTCGATTTTCCAGAGCTATAATTTTATAAACCACAATATCGCATAATCCAAAATAATATCTTAAATATCAAAATGTGAAATCTTGTGCTCTTCTATTTTTATTTTTATTTACGCAAGTTTCTAAAGGAACCAGAAAAATGCAAAACAGTAAAAAAAAAAAACATAACCTCTTCAATAATGCCAACGCAGACAAAATTTTGTGTAAAAAGGAGAGACAATTATACAGGCTGATTCGCCTAAGGTGTGGCAAAAGCTTAAACCTACACGCGGATTAGTCGAGACAAGAAAAAGCATCGTATTGTATATTCCCCCTCGTTGAGGTTGGAGGGGCAATTTTCTAAGAAACTGACTTAAAACAGAAAACAATTAAAAAACAAAAACAACGGCAACACTTAATTATATACCTTTTTCCAAAGCCAGAAATCAATCCCCTTATTTCTCTATTTTGCGACACTTGTCAAACGTTGGCTTTTAATGACAAGTGGTCAAGTGGAAACCTAGAATTATTTGTATTCAAATAGTACCACATTCTTAAAGACGCGAAAACTATACCTATCTAACTGAAGTTATAAGCTATTCCTGTTTACGTGACCTTTTTATTTATTATATACATATTTTTTGAAGTCATAAGCAGCCGAATCGATGTTTTTTTAAGGAGTGATTTTGGTAATTTAACAAATTAACGCCATGATTCTAAATACAATTAATAATTGGATGTTTGAATTATATTTATAATATTCAATTTTTTTATTACGGAACGACACCGATATCGAAATTTACTGAAATTTTGCATTTCTGTTTAACTAATTTCATGCATAAATGCAAGAATAGAGAATGCATTTTATTTAATACAAATTATTTATTTATTTTCGCAAGATTTGACCCCCCCTCAGAAATAATAAAAAGCTTATTATGAAATCCCTGAAACTGTGAAAATAAACCCAGACCATTTTGTTCTTTGTTTATATACAAAAAACAAAACCATTTAACATGAGATTTCACATGTTAAGTTTCAAAAGTTTTAAAGTTAAATAAAATATCAGAACCAACAATAACAGAATGTAGGTAATATAGATGATGTACAAAATGTATGAGTGTACGAATGTACCTACCTACCTACGCACAACCTTAAAGAAGGACTAAGGGATTTTGATGTTTTAATTTCAATTTCACAGGAGCCAGTATTATGTGGCTTAAATAATGCATAACCAGATGATCTTTATTATTATTGTTGATGGTAGACCAAAAGCACTCATGTGGTCTAAGTAAGAGCCCTCTGATATGGTGCGAGTTTGTTTTGTTTAAAGGGATACTTATTTTAATGTTTGTGTTTTTAAAAATAAGTTCGTCCTTATCTTGATTTTCTATTATATCGAAAAAGTTTAAACTGTAATAAATTTTTTCTTTAGTTTTACTATTCGATGTTTTTTTTTAGTTCAGCAAAGCTTGTATTCAAGCTCTCAGTTCTCACGCTCTAAAAGTAGAAATATACAAATGTATACATATGTTGAAAAAAAAAATGAAATGTTACATAAAAAAGTTTGAAACAAACAAAATTTTATGTTAATATAGTGCAGGATCTCGAAACTTCATTTATACCCATTTTACTACTAGAATTGTGAAATGTTTTCAAAGTTTGAAATTTGAGCGTTTAAAACAGACTTTTTCTTAAAGGCAGATACTATTTACCCTTGCATTATACAGGGTGTCCCTTAATTCGTCAAAAGTATTTTAGAGAATGATTCTTGGGTGTATTCTAAGAAAAAAATTGTTCTACAGTAAGGGCATATCTCATACTTTGATATCATTATCGGGGATTCAAGAAAAGTCTTAGTTTGGTGTACCCTGACCCATTTTAACAGTAATTGCACTGTTAGTAATAATGATAGGCCTTTTATATTGGGCCTTTTTTTAGCAGAAATACCAGCCTTTGTAACTGCGTTTAAATAAATTTGATATCTTTTCTCAGTCTTAAGATATTCATTTTTTAGCCTGTTCCATTTTTCCTGCCCATGCTAATTTTTGGACTTTGGGGTCAATTTTTTGGAATGTATATAACAATACTAAAAATAAAAGTTAATAGCAAGTTTGGCGAAAACCCCATAGATTTTATGATAATTTGGAAAACCAACGGCTGGTAAAAGTAAACAAAAGTTTGTTATTGATTTAAGCTCGAAAAACTATGAATAAAAATTATTTGTGTGATTTTAGATATTTTTTTAATATTTTTTTTAACTAAAACAGTTATAACAGGTGTAGTAGCCCGTAGCGTAATAGTAAGTGCGTTCAACTGTCACGCTGGAGGTCTGGGTTCGCTTCCCAGCCTCGTCCAACTAAAAACTAAAAAGCTTTTTTCAGGGCTACTGCCACTTGCGAGGAATTGACAAATCCTCCAAGAGTATCACTTGTCACGAATAAGTGCTTCTCGTCTAGCCGTTCGGATTCGGCATAAAATTGTAGGTCCCTTCCATTCCTGTTGACAGGCGCACACAGGAATGGTTGCGAGTTGTTAGTCACTAGGCCCTGGTTCTTCATGAGCCGTTGTGCCACCCGATTTATTTATATTTAGTTATGACAGGTGCATACATGCTTCTAAAACTACCACTTAAGTTGAATTCTACAAAACTATCTAGAGTTGTTGCGAAATGATTTTCCAGAATTATTGGAGGACATTCCATTGGTTCAACTTATTTCTTCTTATTTCTAACTTGATGGTTTGTCAGCCCACTATGGTCGAGAGGTTAGAAATTGACTAGATGAAGATTACGTGGTAAACGTTTGGATAGGAACAAAATAAGAGAAGTGCAATGGCCTGTAAGATCGCCTGTAAGATCGCCTGACCCTACAATATTTGATGTTTTTGAATGGCATTTTTCAGTGAATTAGAAGAGCGCCTGCTCGAAGCGTCCTGTAGAAGTGTGGCAGTAGCTAGGATCATTGATAATATCAATATCAGTAAAATAAGAAAACGGGTTGTAGCATGCATACAAAATCAAAGAGGACTCATTTGAACACTTGTTATAACTGTTTTAGTTCACACACAAAATAAAAATTATCGATAACCACACACATCATTTTTTATTCATAGCCATTCGAGCGTTACGCAAAATAAAAACCTTTTTATTAAATTTAACCTGCCGCTGGTTTTCCAAATTGTCATAAAATCTGTGGGTTTTTCGCCAAACTTGTTATTTACTTTTATTTTAAGTATTGTTACATACATACAAAAAATTATTACAAATCAGGGTTATTACCAAAGTAAGACATTTCTTAAATCCCCGATAAATGATATCCAAATTGGAGATAATACAACTTGTTTTTTTAGAATACACCCAAGAGTCATGCCCTAAGATACTATTGACAAATTAAGGGACACCCTGTATGTAGGGCTCGGATTTCCATGCAAATGGCTATTTTTAACACAACATTTAGAAGCCAAAGACCAAAAATTAAATTTCTTTTGAATAACATTCTATCGTTAGTGCATATTCTGCATATTTTATTAAAAAAAATTCATGTTTGCAATATAAATGCATATTTTCAAAATAAATGCATATTTTAAGTGCATATTTTTATATCTTTAGTGAATTTTATTAGTAAACTTTGTTTATCTACAAAAAGACTCAAGACACTAGCTTCACCGTTTAATATGCTACGTTAACGTGAAGTATTGAAGTGAGATTCGGTCCTATGTAAGGTGATTTCGAGCTGAAATGAGCATAAAACGACTCGATTCCGATCGGAGACCGGAGTCAAGTCGAAATTTGTGACGAAATACCCAGGTCGAGGGGTTTGTTTGATAGTTAATACAAAAACTGAATTAGTATTCTTTTTTATTGTTTATTGTTTTTTTTTTTTTTGAAAAAAAATTAAGGTTAAATAATGGTGCATATTTTCCATTTTAAGTGCATATATTTTAAGCCCTTATTTACGATTTTTAATGTGTTTGTATGTGACTTCTTGTCGCATTTTTATAACGACCGCCGAAATAGTTAAAAAGAAGTAAAACAAATTATATGTTAAATATTTAAATAAATAAAATGCGCAACGGGGTCCTACTATCATTTTTGTAAGTTTTTGAAAAATCGAATTTTGAAATAATTTTTAAGGTTTATTTACAAATAAAAAATGAAAATATGAAATCAGGTTATATGGGAAGCAGGTAGGTACTGTTAATCACAATGCAAAGTAAAATTGTTTTACATAAAAGTAGATTTAACTTATTAAAGAAGAAAAACTTTTTTGTATCAAAATCGTTGGAGAGAAAAATAATATCTTCCGTTATTTTTGGTTATAAGAGCAAGCTTTTCAAGTATTCAAGAGACTGTTAAAAAATCACTTTATACCAAGTTTCAAAACAAATTTCGTATGTAATATTGATAAGTTGCTTAGAAGCTTCCGCATAATAAGACTAATAGGAATGAATCTATCTATTGGATATACAAAGTGATTCATCTAAGGTTTGGCAGAAGGCTTGAGCATGTAGGTAGAAAAAAATCGTTTAGGGGAGGGGGGGATCTCTATTCCCCCTTCTTAAGATATAACATATTTTATTTTCAAGATGTTAAAAAATAAATGAACTTTCTCATAAAACTGAGAAGAATCCGGCTAAATGATCATTTCAGCAACCAGTTGATTATCATCAACCTCGTTTTTTCTTGTTTTTACTAAGAAGTTGGTTTCTTTATTTTTTTAATATCTTTAAAAGTAAAAGTCCTAGAAACATCGATAAGAGCATTAAATTTTAAAAACAAAAAAAATACTAAGTGATGAAACAATTTGAACAAAATAGTTTAAATATTTTTTTTTTTAGTTTGTAAATAATTTTTTTTAAAAACTGTTCATTAAAGAAACTTTATTTAAAAAGAAAATTAGAGAACCACAATAATCTTAAATTTAGTATTTCACGATTTGACCTTGAAAATGGACAATAAATGTTCCAAAATATTGTTATATTTGACAGTAGAAAAAATTAAAAAAAAATTCTATCCACCAGTTTGGTTTTAACAGGGCAAACACCTTTTTTTTTTTTTTTTTTGATGACGTCTCTCTTCTCAAGCTGGGTCTACCACAACGGATATTCAAAATTCTAATGATGCAGACACCTACCTCTGGGTCATTGTGGAGCAATTACAAAAACTTTTCAACGTTTTCCATCCAACCTTTAAGATTCTACACATTCAAGTTATTTTGTTTCCTTTCAAATTTTTAGGCATGTACAATGTACGTACATACATGTATCATCAATGTATACAATATACACATTATGTACCAGTACCGAAAGGTACATATGTATGTAACACTTTCGAATTTGAAAAATAGAATTTTCTGGATTTATTTTTAATGATTTTGACATGGATTTCTCCAATTTGACCTTGTGGTATCTAACCTTTTATCATATATATTTTATTGTTAAAAAATACAATATATATGATACTAGACATCTTAAAGCGGTATTACATTATCATACAAATATATGGCAAACTTGCCAACTTGATAGACATATTTATATATATGACAAAATATATATGACCAATATGGTGTCATACATATTGATTCATAAAAATGTCTATATCACGTTTATATGTCGCTGGTAAAACGTATTTATATATCAAGTTTGCCATATACATATACATTTATATATGACAATCTAATAGCACCCTTAGTTAACGTAAAAAGCACGAATTAGATAAACAAAAAGAATATCCTCCCTGAAAACAAAGTAAATATACAAATAACCAGTTTTTATTTTCTCAACAAAAAAAAAAATTGTTTTTATTTTTACTGTATGTATGTAGTGTACCTAAATAATTCATAAGTTTTGATTTGATGTGCATATAATTTAATGTGCAAGGTGCGTTGATGCCAATGATATGAATGTGATTGTGCAAATGAATTTCTAATGTTGGGTGCTGGTAAACTGTACAAGACATAATAATAATTGCAGCAAAGGAAGAAGATAACTATCAAAACCGAAAAAAAAAGAATAAAAATAAAAATTTCTACAAAAGCTTGAAAACTAAACTTTTTCCAAATTTTCTAAGAAAAAGGCAAGAAATATATTATTTAACTTTAAAAATGCTATGGTAAGCCAAAGCTTCTATAACTAAGTAATTATAAAAAAGAAAAAGAATTCAAACCGCAAAACTAACCTCTGTTTCGATGATTTTTTCAATATATTCAACAGTTCGGAATTGAGGTCGTCCAGTTAATGGACACGGAACCTCTTCAGTTCGTCGTACAATTTTTTCACCAAGGACCTTTTCCCTTTCACGAACAACAATTGGCCCCTGACTTGATTTAATAGCAATTTTTGGAAAAATAACTATCTGCTATAAAATAAAATAAAGTTAACATTTTTTAAATTAATTTACAGTAGGTATGCATTTATGTACGTTGATTAAGGTAAAAACGTAAAAAAAATCAATAAAAGAGAGTAAAAGTGGTGGGTAGAAAAAAAAATATATATGACAAATTTATCGAGAGTATCTAAATAAAAACATTTTTTGTATTAAGTTCGTTGCATTTTGGTAGATACTATTTCGAAATGAATCACCATCATCATCAATTGATGTCAACAAAAAATCTATGAATGTATGTAATGGGCGGATGCATTAAACAGGGTGATCCACAAATATAACCATAACATTTAAGAAATCTATAACTAAGGAGCGAATGGAATTCAATATTTTTTCTGCCAAAAAGCATATTATTATTAATTTCCTGCTGAAAAATCTCAAATTTGATGTATTGTTGCGGTTAAGACTGTGTAATTCATATCGGCGAAGATGATGGTCCCAGGAATACCTGCCCCGACCTATAGATAGTTTGTTTTAAAGTCACTGTTTGAAATTTTATGTCGGTACGTTGTTTATTGTGTGGTTGGCAGCCATTTTATGTATCAGCAGATTTATAAACAGGGAAAAAATCGGTTATCGTCACGTCATAGAATATTTTCGTTTAAAAGGTTTCATTCCAACCAACATCAAAGCAGAATTGGATTCTACTCTGGTGGAATCTGCCCCATCGTTTACCACCTTTAAATATTGGAAAGCAGACTTTAAAAGTGGCCGTACGAGCTGCCAAGTTCAACATCGCATTGGTCGCCCATGCGAGGTGAGTACTCCAGAAATGGTTGAAAAAGTCCACAAAATGGTATTGAATGACCGTCGAATGAAAATGCGTGATATTACTGACATGTCTGTAATTTCAAAAAGTACTATACCACCGAATGTTAACCGGCAATTTGGTGATGAAAAAGCTGTGCACAAGATCGAATCGAACAAAAACAGATTCGCGAGAATGTTTCAACCCAGTTTATGCGCAAGTTTAATAGAAATAGAGCAGAATTATTGCGTTGCTTGCAGTTCAAATCTATGGATGGAACATGGGTCCATCATACCACACCTTAGGGGAAACAGCAGTCTAAACAGTGGACTGAAAGAAGAGAATCGGCTCCAAAAAAGGCGAAGAATGATTTATACGCGGGCAAGGTTTTAGCATCAGTTTTCTAGGATAATTTTCATCGATTACCTTGACAAGGGAAGAACAATAAACGGAGAATATTATGCCAACTTGTTGCAGAGGCTGAGTGGAGAAATAAAGAAAAAACGGCCACTTTTGACGAAATTTGTTTTAGTGTTTCTATGTTAATTTCGGTACTTCTGGGAACGCCTTTGTATACAGGGCAATTCCAATGGAAACCAATAAAATCAATTTGTATTTACAATCTGATGCCACATAATTGGGAAATTACTAAAAATAAATCGATCTTCTATTTGAAATTATTTAAATAACAAAATTTGTAAGTTAAGAATTTTTCAGATTTTCTTGTTTATGTTTGAGACACACTGTACTTAAACGTTAAAACAGAACCAATATAATGTAAACATACCTTTATATAACATAGCCTATGTCATTTATATCGAAATAGGGATGATTTTGTTTAAATGTACCTACAGCAACACACTACTGACCCAGAAAACCCATTCGAAATTCTTTCAATCTAAATATTAATGAGATTTAAACATAGGTACCAACATATACCCACCTTCATAAAAATATGTATACGTATCTCGCGCGACCATCAAAGTTTTATAAAGAAATTGAAAAAGCCTGCAATTGATTTAATCCAATTTGAGTGCATTTTGATTTCGATCTACATATTACCTACCTACGTTGCACGTTGTTCTACTTTTTTTTTTGTTCTGATTTACTTCTTCGGGTTAGGTATTGGCAGTGTTTCATTTTCTTAATTAAGTACAAACTCTGAAAGGGTTTTATACCTATATGTTATATTTACTCTATTACAGTATGTGTCAAAAGAACTTGTTTTATATTATAGGTAGATACCTACAGAAGATAATTATTTCATACTCAATTCTCATTATAACCTTCACAGTTCGAAGAAGCCAAACAATCAGAAAAGGCAAGAAAGCTCCGTCAAAATTGGCCTTCAAATCGGTGTTTGACGGTTCGCTGAATGAAACTAATATCACTCTGAGAGACTAAGGACTTTGCACTGAAAACCACAACTAAAAAGGTGACATTCCATTACAAAATTTGTATTTTCATTTAATTTTTAGTCGAGAAAATTTTACTCGTTGGGAGAAATTATGGGAGCAGACAAATTTCAATGCAAATACAAATATTTTGGTGGAAACAAAATTATCCTCAAGATTGTCAATTGATAAAGCAATGGCTACTAGAAATTCATTTTGATTTAGATGCTTCAACTTCTAGACTCCGGAGAGAGATACTAATACGAATCTATGTGTTGGTGCCATAGATCGAAAGAGAGTCAGCGATGTGTCTCTTATGCCTAAGAGAAAAAACTCGTAAGTTTTCTTCTGATACATACTGTAGGTTAAATTAATCATATATACATTTTTCAGAAGTCAAAGCAGCAATAGCAAATGTCATCGATAATATTCGAAAGCACATATATAATTTTCCTTTCTGATAAAATTTTAATTGATATGGCCATGACATTATGATCATTGTTAATTATTATTATAAATCTTGAGTAAAGTTCTGAAAGTAATTTCTAGATGCATATCTTTTTTTTGATAATAAGCTGATTAAGTAAAGTTGTTTGGCAGAAAGTTATAAAAATTACCTACGGTTAAAATTAAGTGATGTCATTCCTTCACATAAGTAAGGTGAAGCGACTTAAGGGCGAACCACACCTGTCTCATGTGTTGTCTTGTGGAGTGGTGTGTCGCTGGTGTCAAACCGTATATATTATATGCCACACAGCAACACAATACACGAGAAAAAAGTGTTTCTACAGACGAGAAATACATTGTACGACACACCACTTCAAAATACATCACACGATTCAGGTGTCGTATCCGTTAAAAATTATTTTCAAATATTTTCAATCTTTATTCAAATCAAGGCTCAACTTTGAAAGTATATTTTCCAGAAAAAAGTTAAATGAAATTATTGCTCAGCACATTTATATTCTACATCTAGTCCAACCAATGTTATAAATCGGCTTTTGAGGTTCGGTACTTTTATTTAACTTTAAAATATTAATCAAAAGTTAATAAATCATTAAGATATTGGTTGCAAAAACTTAAACAGCCACTTTTATGAGACGCCTCTAACTCTACTCAATTCTAAACCCTTTTCCATAGTATCATACTAAGAGAATTGAGAGGTTCCAGTTGAACACGTCCAAAACAGTGACAGCTCAGGCATACACATACACACATACACATTTAGAAAAGTATACAAATTTCAGTGTTATATGGTGACATTAACTTTAGTAAAATAGTAAGTGTACGATAATCAACTCGTTTAAAATTAGAACAAAATAAAAATCATAATTTTCAACCAAGTATCACTCAAAAAATAATTTAATATCGTGCTAAATCGACTAAAATTTTGTGCGCCATAGTTTTTCAAAGTGAGTACTTGAAAAACACTGGTACCTATTTTAGCATTTTCAAGTACCAGTACTGAAGTAAAAGTAATAATCCCGGTACTTGAAATTTTACAGCACTTGACTGTGTGGCACAGTGGGAGTGGCACGAAAACACTTAATATGGCACGATTGCAAAATTTTCATTATTTTACTTAAACTTCATATAATAATGTACATTTTAACGAAATAAGTAGAAACTTATGTATATTTTTTTATAGTACACGAAAAGATCAAGTGGTATTTTTTATATATAATATTGATTTTATTTTTTTTAAGTAAAAGAACTTGCACGAAGTGGTACGAAAATAACACGTTTTTTTTAATTTGTGCTACCAAAATATTTCTTCGAGCGGCTATGCTGCGGTTTCAAAAAAGTTCCAACAATGAAGAGATGCAGAGAGAAGGGAAACGATTTCCCTTTGACTGAAAAAAAACTTCTAAATTTCTGCAACGAAATTTCTGCGTACAATTCTGCCAAAATATAAAATTCATAGTTTGAGTGTCACTTTATTTGTTTTGTGTTTAAAATTTCTCTGTTGTTTTTTAAGTAACTTATTTTAGTGTTCACTTTACAGAACATTTAAGAACGTAGAAATAGTTTAATAATCGATTATTTATTTTGCTGGCGAGAAATACATATAGAAGAGCCCTTGTCGGAGAATGCAAGACAAGTTTATCAACGGTTTTCTCCAACGCTTTTGCTAAAACCAATTAACAAAAACGCCTAGTACGCTGCCGATGCAAAACAAAATATTCCTGTGCTCTCCAACAGGACAACGAAATTTTTACGAAAACACAGCGGAAAAATATTCACGGAGAATTCACAAATTTAACAAAAAAAAATTAAAGAAAACCGTTATGATAGAAACAACAAGTAAAAACACGATCAAGCCCAAAATGTCATTTCCGCACACAATTAAGGCGAGACTTTTCAAAACAATCTAGTATAATCATCACTTTCACAGGTCGAACCGCGTATCACAGAACGAAAAGCATAACGAAATTTTTCATTTATGGTTACGTTATATGTATGTATGTATGTACATATGTATGTCTTTTTTGTATGGGACTTTTCGTTTCGCATCAGCAGCGTCCTAGGCTTAAGAACCGAAAGCTAATTTTGGAATTACGGATGGATAATCAAAATTATGAGTATGAGGTGAACATATCGTGCTATAGAAAACAATTCTGGCAGTTTTTTTTGTCGACCTTTCACGGGGGTAGGGGTTTGAAAATAGCGATTTTCCAATTCTGGGGGCAGGGATATTACTACTTCAATAAATTAAAAAATAATATGCCATGATGCTCTGCCATTTTCTTTAAGTCGAAACATAATAATCTTGACAATCCGACCAATAGAACTCAATATAATAGATTTTTAAGCGAACCTTAATCGATTTTTTTTGTCGAGACTTTGTTTTGTTGAATTTTTGCGCTTTATTAATCCTCAAGAAAAAGCTGATAAGCACCTATTAAAAAGCTTTTATCATGAGATCTATTGGTCGGATTGCAAAGATTAAGATTTTTGGACTTAAGAAAAATGACATTTAAGATTATCTTTTTGTTCATACAAAACCTTTGCTGATTTTGAAATGTGCGGAAATATTGTTTTAATACAATTTCTACTTTTGCTACATTGTCTCATCTATGAGCCTTTTAATTAATTCCAAAATATTGCTTTCTGATATTGAATAAATTTAAGATACACTCCACGTCTAATATTCTAGAATTTCCGAAGCAAAGCAAATAAATAATACACATACATATGTAAATGTATTTCTTAAAGACATTTTTTCAGATTACATTTTAAAAACGAAATGAATATGTCACGTTTGAAGCTTTAATATAAAGTGAAACAAAAGTGGTTCAGTAATTTTGTTCACTTTGTAGCAAGTTTTCCTTCTACTAACAAATTACAAAAATTTGAGTGGTTTTACACTTCTTGCTACAGAAGTTACCATGCACCACCTTATTTCGTAAGAAATTTGTCAAAATTTGAAAATGACATTATTATTAATAATTTGATAATGACAGAATTGTCATATAATGTGATGATAAATTTGTCGTCGTCTTTGAGCCTGATTATACGGTTCGTTTTTTCGTTCGTTTAGTCTGTCGTGTTTTTAACAGGCAGGAACTAAGATTACATGGTTCGCGAAAATACGTACGTACCTACTTCGTTTCGTTATTTTGACGTTCATGAAATTTGGGGTTGTTTTGTAAGAAAATAATCAGTAGTAATAAATAAAAATATTTTGTAATCAATAATTTCTCAAATACAATCCTATATATAGCTAATCCAATTACGAAAAACAATTTTCCAATTCAATCATTTTTGTTCAAATCGTTTTTTGCTAACATCGACGAGCATTGCAGTTGCCAAATAAGAAATGTCAAGGTTCAACCAGAAAAATTTAATGAAATGTTCATTCCTGCTTTCGTTACTTCCTTCCCTCCACATTTCAACACCCCTTACCCAAACTGTCAAAGAGACGAAACAACCGAAAAAGCGATTCGTGTAATCGGGCACTTTAACTGATAATTGTGTCACCTGTGAATATTCTATGAAACAACTATCAGACAAGAGTGTGAACATTGTGTAGAATTGTCAACTGCCAATTTATGAAAAAGGATTTCAGCAGACGTAGTATTATTAACTCACTACATCAAAGTCAAATTCTCAAAGGAAACATTTACATCTGTACATATGTAGGTACCTGGTACCTATATTTTTACTTTAGTGAAAGGAAAACAAATATTTCAGTATTTTTTGTTTTTTGAAATCCCAAGTCTTAGAAATTTTATTTTTCAATTTTTGTATGCTTAAAAAAAGATTTTTCATATAATTTCAATACAAGATGGTGGACATTCTTCTTTCAGTATTTTAAGAGTCTTCCCAAAAAACATGCCTAACTCCACGAGTAAAATAATGTTGATTAAAGCAAAATGTTAAGGAATTATGTTAGTAACAATTTTTTTTGTTGGTTTTGCTTGATGCAATAAAATCAAACTCATGCGACTATTTTGTTAATAATGAAAATCAAATGTTATTTTTTATTTTCTGTTATTTTTATTTTCTACTTTATTTGTATGTATGTAAGTAGGTAATAAAATCATACCTGAGATTGTGTTTCCTCGAGAAGATCATCTGCCATTTTGCTCATATTCTTAATGACATCTTGTGCCTGGACTGCGCCTTGTTCTAGTGACTTGAGTCGAGCTGCTCTCCATGCTGCTCTTTTTTCGGCACTAAATTATAAACAAAATTTAAATTATACACTTTTTGCTATCATTAAGAAAACTAAAAAAAAATGTCTTTATTTGTTATTCTTTCTATTAGAGATAAAGAAAAAATGCAAATCACCAAAAATAATATTGAAAGAGAAAGATCAAAAATAAAAAAAAAATATATTTACAAATTTTCAATCACCACTACACACTCTATCAACTGTGCAGAAGAAATATTATAATTTTTTAAAATAAATAATTGTTAGCAATTTTTTTTAAATATAAAACAAAGAAAACTTACTTCTGTTGCGCCTTAGTTAGACGAGTCTCAGTCAAAGTCATCGGAGCATCAACTTGGCTCACGCTAGAATCTACTGTTGAAGTTTCTTCAAGCAGTCGGGCGCGTTTTTCAGCATTTGCTGTGCGAACAGGAATACGACTTGTTACCGGAAGCGTATTCGTTTCTAGTTGTTGTTGGGATGGTGCAAATACTGGTACCTTTATCTTGGGCTTGGGCAACAATGACGGCTTGTTCAATGGGGATTGAGAACTAGCCGATCCTTGGGACGGAATTTTTGATGATGTGCTTGTTGTTGTTGTTGTTTCAGACGTGGTTGTACTATGTGCACTAATTTTGATTGTTTTTTTTTTAAGTTTTTTTGTTTGTTCAATTCAATTACCATATTCGAACCACATTGTTTTTTGGAGAACCAATTAAAATTGTGTATTTGTGTTTGTGTGTAGATTTTTTTTTAATTTACGGAACATTGAAGGAAAAGTTGCCAAAGAAATTAAAAAAAAAAAAATTGAAAAAAGTAATCAAAAAAGAAGAAAATAGTTAATATTGTGGTTTAAAATTAAATCCTTTATTTCAGTGAAATTTTTGTTGAAGGATCACATGTTCAAGGTGAGTGCTGATGATGGTGGTTAGTTACAAGTATTATTTTGTTTTATTTATATGTTGCAGTATTGATGCGATGTTTATGGATGTTATGCGGAAATCGGGATACTGAAGAAACAAATTGTATAGCATGCTAACAATTTTAAAATTTGATGAATGACATCTATTTGATGTTTTTTGTTTATAGAGTTAAAGTCTATGTGTGTTTTGGGAGAAATTAAATACAAACTTCTAGTTTGATGTAACCATGTATGTGTGAATAATTAAAGATAACGATTTATATCTACCTAATCTAGAAGTGACTGACCATAAGTGATTGCAAGCGAACTTTTTCTTTTCTATCAACTAATTATACAAATGTTCGTTGAAATGTGAAAGAAAAATTATTTCCTTCAAATGAATTTTAAAAATAATTAAACATTAGCGACCTTCTTAAGCTGTTTGGTGTAGAAGCTAAACACTCATGGTGATTTGTATTAAATTGAATCAAAACGATAGAGCGTTTGGGTTGGATACAAAAATTGTATGGGTGGGGAATGGCGAGTCTACAACCTTCCGTTAAGGCGAGATTTGCTGTTTTCTGAAAAAATGTGTGAGTGCCGGGACTCAAGGGGAGGATGTGTAAACAAGTCATACCAAACTTCCAGTTGGTTGATTGGTATTCGAAAAAACTGCCTATACCACATTACTGACCTGTACCACATTAACTCAATTTACTCTATTCAATGCACGAACCATTAGCTTCCATGATTTGAGTATATATAATATGGAGTGCTCGTTAACATTCCAAAAACGTTACCATCATAAAGGGCGCGGTAATCTATGCGGTAATTCAATTTTCAATATAAAGAGGGTTTTAACAACAACACCATCATAGCTGCCAGCTGTCAAAATACCCTCTCTATATTGAAATCAGGGCCCCTATCACAGGCTCAAGTACTAAAATGAATTAGGGATAGGAACGACCACTCCATATTATATATACCCAAAGCTTCCATGAGTCAAAAATGTCCGGTAAACAAAATGGTGTGGTCCTACTCTCAATTTAACCCATACCGAGAGCTAAGATGCTTACACATAAAAAAACATACTTTAGATTACAAACAAATTATCTATGTAAGTATGTACAATCATTGAGTTTATACACATAGAGGAACCACCTCAGTGTTAAGTTATCGCCAATCTAGGTTGCGTCCTTATTTATATCTAGAACAAGAACCAGTGATAATCAATACAAAAACCATTTGCTCCTTAAGGTAGACTATTTCCATCTTAGGGTAGACTATTTGTGGAAATATTGGAAAATAGTCTGTTTTAGGTGCCAGTTATAGCTATCATTGAAAACCATCATTGAAAGAGTTAATTGTTGATTTTGAGATGCTTCGAAAGTTTAATCATTGAATATTTTAATGCAGAAAGGTAGCTTACGACTTCAAAATTATTTCTCCTCCAAAAAAAAATCATTTTGAGCCATATCTTCCCCATAACGTAACTTTTAATTATTTCAATGATCATTGGTAAGGTAATTATTTCTAGGTAAAACAAAATTAAATTTGGCACAAATTTTCTCATAAAATGACTTTTATTTTTTCAATGATGAACTACCTTACCGATGATCATTGAAAAAATTAAAAGTTACGTTATGAGGAAGATATGGGTCAAAATGAATTTTTTTGGAGGAGAAATAATTTTGAAGTCGTTATCTATATTTCTGCATTAAAATATTCAATGATTAAACTTTCGAAGGGTCTCGAAATCAACAGCTAACTTTTTCAATGATGGTTTTCAATGATAGCTATAACTGGCCCCTATGGAGCAAATTTTTCCTGTATATTATCACTGGTTCTTGTTCTAGGTGAAATAAAGGGCGCCACCTAGATTGGTGATAACTTAACAATCAGGTGGTTCCTCTATGTGTGTAAACTCAATGATTGTACATACTTAGATAGATAATGGTACAATTTACATGCAACAGCAAAATTTATGTGCTTTGTATATTATTTTTTTCTAACTATATGACTATTCATAAATTTTATTTTTCAAACAAGTTGTTTTAATAGTTTTTGGAAAATTAATTTTCAAACCCATCATTTTAAATGAAATATAAACAACAAACTGTAAGACTGTTTTTTTTATTCTTCATTATTAGGGTATTTATGCAATGAGATATATCCGATTTGTAGAATGATATATACTTTTTGTCCGTCATACGTTTAAAATATGTACTTGCGTAAATGTGTAGAAGCCCGTAGCGTAATGGTTAGTGCGTTCGACTGTCAAGCTGGAGGTCTGGGTTCGCTTCCCAGCCTCGTCCACCTAGAAACTAAAAAGTTTTTTTTTTTCAGGGCTACTACCTCTTGCGAGGAATTGACAAATCCTCCAATAGTATCACTTGTCACGAATAAGAGCTTCTCGTCTAGCCGT
Source organism: Melangyna quadrimaculata (assembly GCA_949320155.1). Classification (NCBI taxonomy): domain Eukaryota; kingdom Metazoa; phylum Arthropoda; class Insecta; order Diptera; family Syrphidae; genus Melangyna; species Melangyna quadrimaculata. Next base: position 375,375,639 of record OX439483.1, read on the forward strand.
TCGGATTCGGCATAAAATTGTAGGTCCCTTCCATTTCTGTAGACAGGCGCACACTGGAATGGTTGCGAGTTGTTAGTCACTAGGCCCTGGTTCTTTACGAACCGTTGTGCCACCCAATTTATTTTTTTTTATTTTTTTGCGTAAATGTGAGAATCAAACAGCTATTCGTTAGGTACACATTTTAAATTAAGAGTATTTTATGAGTTAAGAATTCACTTAATTATTTGTTTAAACTAATTGAAATATTCTGAACCGCCAAAACGAAAATGGTTTCAATTTAAGCCGAAAAGCTTATTTTAATTTTCTCGATTTCGCTTGCTTTCGACTTATAAAAGGATATTTATTCTCGCTTATTTTAATTGAGTGATTGACTTTAACTTGATTTTTTTTTATTTCCACAAAACCAGTTAGCAGTTTTTACCCGCTCTACAATATTTTCTCTGTGGATTGCCAACAAAAATCTTTTCCTTTCCTTCTTTTCCTTCTAACTAGTGCCGTGCATTGCATTTAAAGGACCTGAGATCTTACAGGCATATAGTTATATTATTAACGGTTTTTCGTAGTAAATTATTTTTTAATGAAGGGGCCAATTGTGAATCAAAGGATAATTTAAAAACATATTTAAGCTAAAGAAATGGTCAAACTCCTACAAAATTCCTACAAGACTCTTCTCAAAAATTTTAATACAAAATTGTATGCTGAGAATTTTCTTAATGATAAAACATTTGTTGAAATTGCTTAAGGAGTGTCAGAACATTTATTTGAAATTGTTTTATCATCTCTAATAATCTTATGACACAAATTTTGAATGACTTTTGTAGAGGTCTTAGCCTTGAAGAACCACTTAATAGAAATGAAGTAAGGATTTTCTTAAAGTAAGTAAAATAAATTTTTTATTTGGATAACGGTGCTTACTCATCGGTCGAATATGGTTTGCAATGAAGAGTTATTTCTAAATTACGTTGAAAGACAAAATTGTCGAAAAAAAATTTAAAAATATAAAATGGAAACAAGAAAAACGTTAAATAAAATTCCAAACCGTCTTAAAGTATTCAATGCCCCTATTTATTCTCAATCGAAAACCAAGACAAGAAAAAAATTGTTTTGAAGGGCGGGGGGAGGTGCAATTTTCTAAACAAAATTGAAAACAGAAAATAGTTAATAGTTTTTTTTTTCAAAATTTTGAGTTTGAAAATTAAATTAAAAACTATTCATTAAAACAAATTTAATTAAAATGATAATTAAAGAAGGGATTTCTTTCTTTCCAAAAAGGTATATCGGGGCATTGTAAGTGTTGCCGTTGTTTTTTGAATAAATTTGTTTTCTGTATTAAATCAATTTCTTAGAAAAGTGACCCTTCCACCTGAACGAGTCCAAATAAACCCCCTCCAATACGATTAAGCCTTTGCCACACCTTAGATAAATCCCCCTGTATAAACAGAAGAACTATAATATCTAATTTCATGGGTCGGCTGCCCACATTTTGTGCAGAGAATTTTTACAAAAAAAAAAACCAATATTGCGCTCATTCGCAGTAAATTAAGTACTGATATATTTCCCTCAATTTCTTCTGATTACTGTTCACTTGTTATAAATGCTCCAATCTAAAAAAATATTCAAAAAGTATGCTTTCTTCTGGAGGTATGTTTTGGAAAACTTCCAAATATTTGAATGTCAAGGAGACTAATTTTTAAATAGTTAAATATCCATTTTTGTGTACTTCTATCAAATAAATAATAACTATTACAAAATTCCCTTCTATGTATAAATTAATGTTAATAAATGTATGGCCCAACTTGTATGTTTTTTCATAAGACTTCCCACACGAATTTGGAAACCTTATTCATGCATTTTTACTATTAATATTTACTAAGTAAGATAAAATAGTGAGAAAAAAAAGTAAAGTTTATTATTTTCCCAAAAACATCCGTCATGAATACGAAAACAAAAATAACATGCATTTCTTTTTCAAATAATTCATATTGAATTTTTTCAATTCGTAAATTTCCGACATGAAATCAATTTAAATTCGAATAATCTCGTTTGAAAATCGCTCTCTCTTTTCTCACATTCATAGTTTCACTTTTTTTTTTTTTTAGTTGGTTGGAAAACCTCAAGAGTAAGTGGCATTTTGTTACCAGGTTTTATGCTTTACGAACGACATTTAACCTTCGACTTGAATTCACACAAGAAAAAAAAAATCGCAAGTGCAAGAAAAGGAAACTTTTTTTTTAGTTCTCAACAAAACCGAAAATGGGGGAAAACTTTCAATTGAAAACTTAAACGAACAAGGATGAAATGAAAAAAAAACAAAATGAAAAAAAGGATTTTGTAAAATAAATCTGCCAAAAACAACTCTCGTCAATTAAAATTGAAACTTAGTCCTTTCTAACAATTCACGAGAGCAAATAAAATGAATACAACAAGTATAACGTAGGTACATAGGTAGGTATAAAGTAAATAACTTTCGTACACAACTTTTAGCACAAGAACAAAACTTATTCCACAGCGTCAATCGGCTTTTAATTGTTAAATGTATAAGTTTTTTTCTTTAATTTAAGTTTGAAAAAAAAAACTGATTTACAAAAACAAGAGATACAATCAATTGCAAAGCGGTGCTTTTATTTATTATTGAAATGCTTTTAATTTACAAAATTAAATGCACATTGTAGATGTTAGAAGTTTGTAAATTATTGCAATTTGCAATTGACCTAGTTTGCTTTAATTAGGGTTAAATTTATACTACAGAGAGAGTGATTTCAGTTTTAGTAAACAAATGAAAGCAAAAGCGTATTAATTCATAATTAGGATATTTTTTCACCAAAATGAAAAGTCATATTCACTTCAAAACTAAACCCCTCTACCACTCCGTCACAATTAGAAAAAATCTTCCAGGCTAGAAAGTCAAAGGATCCATCCTTTTTAATGATATTTTTTATTTTTGGAATATTATGTGAGTTATGATTACGATTATATCATTACAAGCGTAGTGCGTAGATAAGAAATACAAAATTAAAAATAAATAAAAACAAGTTGCAAAGTAATTTTTTTTATTTAAATGTTGTGCTTTTATTTATAACAAATAAATAAAAGTTTTATTTTATTTACTTGATTTTTTTTTTACAAAAGAGAGTGATAAAAATGTTTTAATAAATTTGTTATTTATAAATATAAATATATATGTTATATGTATAATATGTAGAGTTTTCATATAAAAAACAGCATATGGAGTTAGCATTATTAAAAAAAATTAGTATTAGAAAGACATCATTATCAACATTGTGTACATAGAATGCTTAAACGTATATATACCTTTTACCACTAGCATAAAAGTTTTTAATTTAATATATATTTTTTTTTTTTTTTGTTTAATTTATTATTTTTTTTAGAATTGAGCTACCTATAACCTATTGCTATGAATTAATTGTATTTTAATCTTACTTTACATTGATAGAAATAAAATATTAATATTAGTAAAAATTTGTGTATAAAAAAAAAACAGCACAGAAGGAAAATACTATTCGTTGAAATGGATTTTTTTAGTTTTACTTTAAATATGTATGTCATTAAAATTGTTATTTTTGATTAAAATAAATATTTAAACAAAAAATCAATAAATGATTGAAACAACAGAAAAAAATATAAATTTAGTTGAAAAATAAATTTAAATGTTTTAGCTTCTAAATACTGCTTCAATTTCTTCGAGTGGATTCCTAGAGAAACAATGTAAAAGTAAAAAAAAAAAGATAGTGTGAATGCGAAAAATTTAATTTCTGACAAAAAACATCACGCACTAAAATGAATGAAACGAAAACAACGAACAGGATGATTATTTTATATTTTAAGCTTAAAGCACTGTGAAATTCGGTGAAGGTACATAGTATGTGTGTAATTGGGCGAAGAGAAGTGATTTCAAGGTTTTTTATTTTTAAATTAAAAAAATCTGCATGTAAAAACTTAAACAAAAAAAAGTATAAGAATTATGTCCTTTTCATGAAAAAATAAATAAATATGTAGTTCATTGCACTATAACTGCACATTTTTTGTGACAATTTTTTTTGTATCATAAATATCTTTCAACTAACAAATGCTTTTGAAGAGTATACACAAAAAAGTCTTAAATAAAACATACACAAATAAGTTCCTCCATATCTCGCTTTTCTTTCGTCCTTATTTGAAATTGCAGAGGAATAAAAACTCATCACAATAGAAAGTATAAAACGTACATTATGTATGTGTGTAGGTGTAAGTATCCTTTTTTCAGGACTTCAAAAACAAGGGCAGTAACCACATTGAAGCTTTAATTTATGAGTGACTGTATAGGCAGAATTTATTACCCAGATTCATTCCAAAAGGCTGTCCTGCCCACTAACTCTCATGTGTGTTTGGCTATAATAATTAGGGTTACCATATTTTTTGAAAGTCAAGTGTTTCAGTGCGGTATTAAAGTTCAACACGATTTAAATTACTAAATTTAACTAGTTAGCTTAGAAAAGAATAATCTTCTTTTGTTATATATAATTATGAAGAGTGTCCCAGAACTGACCCATCTGAACTACTATAAATGGAGGTTGTTTTAAAGAAATAAGTACCAGTTTAAGAAATTAGCACTCTATGAAAGCTTAATTTTTAAGTTTGATAACAGCACATTCTTTATTGCTCCTTTGGTAGCTTTTTGAAGCGAAAGCTATCAGCAGATTTTGAAACATAGACGAAATTGGTCATCGCTACCAATAGAATGCAATAAGCTATTTCACTGGAACACTGAAAAATAATGAAAGACAAGAAACATTGTGGCGGTGTTCAAGAGACGGAAATGCTTCCATGATATTTCTATCGTCTATTTTTTCTATTTGGTTCGCTAACTTGAAATCAAGTTAGCAGAACATTCATTATTTCCAAAAGTACTGGAGCACTTAATTTAATTTTTGGGTACTTAATTAGCGCTTTATAAGCACCTTGTAAGACCATCAATTTTTTTTTTGTTCTGCTGACTTTGCTCTGCTAAGTTGAGGGACATGCTGTTGTTTTTGTTTTTGACGGCTTGCAATGTTCTTCTGACCAATGTTTTATCCAGTCTATTAAAGTACCTATTAAAGACACGAAGATTAACCAAAATCATTAGAACCGTTTTTGAGAAATAATTTTTGTTTTTGGTCAATATCAATTTTCTCGCAAACGACTCAACTGGCTTTAAAAAAAAAAGAATATATATTTTTTTGTATCTGTTCGTAAATTATTTTCATTTATTAATAAATTCTTATATCTAACTAGTTTTCTTTTCAAATCATGATTGAACGATTTCCATTTTTTAAGGACCGATGGTCACTGTGGCAGTTATAATGTGTTTTCACAGGCTTCATAATCTAGGACATTCGTATTTTGGTGTGTGTTTTGTTCTCGTTTATTTTGAGAAATATATGTTCATACATAAATAGTTGAGTATTATGGAAGATCCTTAGAACAATCATCATTTTGTTCATTCAAACAAAAAAAGATAGATTTTCTACACTGAGAATAAAATGCTTTCTAAAGTTCAATACGAGCGTGTTTGATCTAAAGTTTTTGAAATGAAGTGGAGCATTTTCATTTTTACGTTGAAACAATCTTAATTTGAATATGCGACGTAATTATAAGATATTCAACCTAGTTTGAAAGTAAAACGTGTTTATTTATACATCGAAATCAACTTTTGTGCATATACATTTCGTTCAACGTTGTTGTAAAGTGAAACGTTATCATTTTTAAATTGATGTCCACATTTAAAGTTCGCTCAACCTTGTTTCAAAGTGAAACGTATTCATTTTTACATTGAAATCCACATTTTACTTTGTGATCCACTTTCATGGCATTTAAAGTGCCATCAACGTAGTTTCAAAGTGTTGCATAGTTAAGTAAACCTTAATTTGCTTGTAAGCTTAATATAAAGAATTTCGAGAGCGCATTGTTGTTTTTCGAAGTAGCGCCCTTACATTTGTGAACAAATTAAACGCGCACTCAAAATTCACTTTCATATTATCGAAAAACAATATTTAATTACTTTTCTTATATTTATTACTATGAAATACTCATAGCATCAAACGATTCACTTAAGTCGTCACAAAAATGAAATACGTCGATCATGAATATACATTTGTCTTTGTCTTACATAAATGTGAACAAAGAAGCGTGGCGTGGGTAGCCATTTTGAATCAATACCTAACCAAGCGAAGTTCAATCTACGTTGATTCGAAGTAGATAAATGTTGTTAAAAGATGGATGAATTTGATTTACCTATGATTCCACTTTAAATCAACATGTAAACGTAGTAAAATCTAGTTCGTTTTTAAGTATGGAATCACTTTGAAATAAAGTCGCTCCACTTTGATTTAAAAATTTTCGGCGTTGGCGCCAAATCGTTCCGAAAAATATAAGAATCAAAGTTTTTTGCTTTGATTTTACGTTATTTTTTTCTCTGTGATACCCACACAACTAACCACTAGGTAATAATTATTACTTGTTTTGTTTCTTTCTTTTGTTCGAGACAATTTCAAACAAAAAAAAAATTAAAGAATAAATACGGGATGATTGACTTTAATATTTCAATGATAAGAAGATTTCTGCCAAATTCTAATAACATTTATGAATAATTAATTTAGGATGTCTATTACAAGGGGGAGGGGGAGTGGTGGTGTTGGTTGGTTTGAATTGCCAGATGACGGCAATTTCAATTAATTTCTCATCCAGCTTCCAACACCGCAACTCACCCCATTCTCCATCAAATGGAGATTAAGATTATTTGCTGAAGAACAAAAAAAAACACTGTTTTGAACATTAAAATAATTAGGGTTATTTTCTGTTCTATTGAGCGACTAATTTGAAATTTCATTCTTGAGGGATATAATATTTTTTTTTTTAGTTTGATTTTTGACTTTTAATCGTTATATCTATTGTTGTTGTTATATATCTACCTTTTTTCGTTCTTATTTCTTGTTGGATGATAATTATATAACAAAAGAATATTTGAGTAGTCTAATTTATTTATGGCATCACTTTTGAAAAAGTCGAATCTAAGCTTAAGGGGTAGGCATTACTAGTGATTCTGATTATAAGTGGTGTGCGTGTAATTAATGCGATTTTCAGGCGCTGCTGATTTTAATTTAAACATTTTTATTGGAAGGCGCCTAAGTTATAAAATCAAAACAGTTGAAACTGAGGTTATTTTTAAAAATAAAATTAAAACAAAGTTTTTACCCACAGAAATTTCCCTTCTTAATTTATAATAAATATTCGTCTTTAAATAAAGTTTTACCTAACTAACTAAACAGCAGACAGCCTTAACAAAAAAGGAAGCCAGGTCACTAAAGTTTAATCAAGTAGGTACTTTGCTATTTTTGGAGATGTCAGATATCCCATTAATAACGTCGAGTAAATGATTTTGATGGAATTGTTCATTTATTTTGATTGTATGGCTCTGATGACTGCCGAAGACTTGATAGTTCTCATTAACCCATAGTTCCCAAAAATAGCTCTTCTATAGCTTTTTCTGATTCAGAATTCAGGGTATGCAAGACAACACTCAAGTTTTAGTACATAGTCTTTATCTAATTTCAAGTAAAATTCAATAGCGACATGATACAGAAATTCAGAAAATGTCAAAAGCTACAAAATAAGATGGGAAATGTCGCTCATTAAAAAAAAAATAATCCTTAATTTTTGTACTGCCTTTGACATACCTAACCTATACCTCCACCTACACTTATCTCCTTCCAAAAAAAAATCTCAAACATTATAAAAATTAAATTCTCTTCATGTTTCTTTGCAGCAAAAGACAAGGACCAAATAACGTATCGCTACCGGCAATTTTAGCTACTTTTTTTTAATCATCATAATGTACCTACCTACCTATTGCGTTAAGTATAGTGTTCGTTACGCATTCGTTACACCTGATCTGTATCAATTTAGGGCCAAGTTCCAGCTAAAATGTGAAGGCGATGGGCGATGTTATCAAAGATACGGATGGTGTAGAAGATGGCGTAGCTCTTTGCCAGGACTATTAACAAGTGCTTGTCACGTTTTAACTGATGGCGCAAAATGAGAATGGTGAACGAGAAGAGTTCTATAAGAGTGGATGGAGTATGCTTGAAAGGAGGCCACATCCTATTATTCGTACTTTACTTTGTTTTTTTTTGGCAATTTAATCGATGCTTTTGCTTTACATTAAAGGGAATTTTATATCGACAAAAACAACAATATAGCAACAAAAAAAAATAAAAGAAAACATTTTTCAAGGGTAATGATAAGAACAAGGAGGTTTCATATATTTTAAGTAGTTGTTTTTTGGAAGTTCATAAAAATTAACAGACTTTTATTTTCGTGAATGTCTCAGATTTCGAAGTTAAGTAGGTATACTGAAAGCATTCTATTGGTTTTTTAATTTGGTTTTAATGAGTTAAAGTTATCAACGAAAGAGTGAGAAAAAAGTGTTTAAGAATTCCTTTATAAGTTTATAGGAGTAAAAAGTTTAGAAGTAATCAGTCTAGTTTTAAATTGGCTTGTCCATCACGATACAATACCAGATTACATTTGTAATATTCGTCGCAATGTTTCATGTTCTTCGTTATTTTACCGTTAATTTTACAAACAGTTGTCCAGTGAAATAGCCAGTTGTATTTTTACCCTAAAACATTTCAACTGCAATACTCGTAATTCTAGGAATGCACATCAGTTTACCCTACAGTCCAATTTTGGACGTATAGAGATACTTATTTTAGCCACACCACCCGAATGTGGAATGCTTTACCCGGCTCTATTTTTCTCTTCCAATTCGATATTGAAAGGTTCAAAACCAATGTTCATCGGTATCTCCTCTTTAATTCTACCCTATTTTTCTAGCTCGCCCTGTGTCCCTGTGTGTTATCTAACATTTAATAGTCTAGTTTGGGCGAAAGGCAGTAGGGGGAATCTAGACGAGGAAAAAAAACATATCAAATAGGGCTTAACCCTTGCCATTTTTCTTCAGGCAACATTTAGACGAAGTAAGCTTGTTCGACCATCGACAATAAGAACTTGAAGGAGATGGAGTTGCTTCGGTACCACAGCAGAAATGTCTGTTGCATTTATAACAAAAGCATAGTAGTCCTCCCATAAGTTCTTGATACCAAGCTTCAAACAGGCGTTGCTCAAAACACACATTTCATATAAAACCGTTGAATTATTTTTCTAAACATTATGTATGTGTTAATAAGCAATGAATAAATGTCAGTTTGGTTTCAGTTTCTGTTTTCTGTTCTGTGGACATGGGGTGGGGCATTAAAGTTAATAGAATCGCTATAATAGCCTTACAGAAGTGCAAAAAAAAACTTATGAAAATGCGTGCGTTTTAGATAAGACAGCTTGATGCCAAACTCTTTTAAATGCTTTTGAAATATGAAGCGCAATGATTTGACTATTCAAAAACGATGTAAAAATTGGTTCCACTACTCGGTGAGATTTTCCATTAGATCACCAGTGGACAAATTGCTACGAAATTCCTACCAACGGTAATCAACAATCTTTCGTTCTTCGTTATATTACTTAAGCTGAAAATTGATCAGCGTTTCCAAGGCCTTGAAAGAAGGGACTAGCTGGACAAATAAGGTTTTCCATCCATTCTGAAAAACACAAGTAGAGTAGGACAGATGGAAAAGCTTATACGCAGTGGTTTTGCTAGCGTTGAAGAACACCTCATCCCAACAATGGTAGAGGAGGTATTAGTATCCAGGCAAACGGATTTGTGTATATCGAGATCTTTCAGAACTCTAGCAGCTGCACGAATGCAAAAGAAGATTTGTTTCATAAAATCGTTTACGGTCTCAAATATTGGAGGAAACACTTGATGGCAGCGTCAAATTAGCAGCAAACTGTGCTGTATGCAAATTGGTTTTATCTTAAGAGCTGCCAGGAGGTGTGTCATCGAAGGCAAAAAGTATTTCGAATACCAAACCAAAAATGTGTACTACTATTGTGAACTTGTATTTTGTTTGCCTGCATTTTTGGTTATGCGAAAATTTGCTTCATCGAATATGTCTGGTCTAAATTTGTCTGGATTATTGAAACTTCTTCCGGTTTTCCTCTGTAGGTTTCGCTTTATAACTTACATTCTTGACCGTAATAACCTCTTTACAGCTCGAATAAAAATAACTTTATTTGGGATAACATTTCTCATTCCGAAAAGAATTAAATTTGTGATCATGCGATGGAATCTACGTCACTATGGAGAAAACATAGTGACCAGTAAAAGTACCTGAAGAAATCATTGAGACCATCCCAGTTGGCTTTCGTATACTGTCAAACGGTACTTTAAGGAGTTATCAAACGGCACGGCAGTGCCCAGACAAATTCTGGCACTACACCAATTTTTCAAAAATAGTCGATTTTCGACCTCCTTTAACTTCCTTACCAATAAAGTCAGAAACATAAAAATCGCAGCATTTCTTAAGCTAACCAGATTCAGGAAACTCACCAAATTTCAATAACTTAGCATAAGTGGTTCGAAATACAAAACTCGACAAATTGACAGAACATGGAGCAGTTCCCGACATCGTAGAAACAAAAAATTCCTTAAATGGAGTTGCCTGAGCGAGACCCAGAAAAACTGTAGTTAAAATCCTTGGAAGCAGTAAACCCGCCCAAAAAACTAGTTAAGATCCTTGGAAACATACATACTCTCTTTTTTTATTTTCCTTAAATTAGGATTTTAATAAATTTAAAATAATATTCTTTAATTTCATGAAGAAAAAAAGAAGTAAAAAAAAAACAGATTATTGACGAAAAATCTAATGAAAACAAAGAAACAATCAAAGAAAGTTTTCTCATTTATTCGCGTGTTAAGAAAGAAATAAATTCAAATGCCTTTCGACGAAATCAAAATAAGAAACTTCACAATTCGCAAATAACATTAAAGCGGGAATGTAATATCGTACAAATTTCTTTCTTCCTCTTTTTTTTTTGTTTGCTTTAATCAACTTAACTTGTCAGGATAAAATAAAATAAAGAGAATAATCTTTTTTTTTCCTTTTATTCCTTGTAACAGATGAACTTCGCGTCTTCTTTTTAGTATTAAATCGACAGATGATACGCACAAAAAAAAGAAAGAAACTCAAACTTTTGAATTAAAGATATTTCTGAATAAGACCGACAAAATGTTTATTAATCTTTATGCTCAGATAAATCAAATTTTTGCCAAAAACCTATAACGTGTGTACAGTTTTCCTGTATACTCAATTCAATCAAAGAAGTCAAAGTCCACAGGGCCTCGTTAAAATTCGTTTGACTTGCATATAAATATGTACATAAGGGTGTCCGTTATTTCCCAAACTCATTTTTTTGAATAGCACACCCCGCCAATCGAAAGGTTATGCCGAAAGAAAATATTATTGACCAACAAAATTTGTTTCCGAGGTCATTAACCCGCTAAGATCATACTTTTCCCATACAAATTTGTATGGGAACTTTACACTTTTCACATTTTATTTTTTTTTTTCTCTGGAACTATAAAAGTTATTCTAATTTTTTTGGGAATTCTGATTGATCTATCGGTCATTTAAAAAACTGCATTTAAAACTGTATTAAAAAAATTTAAATTATAATTTAATTCGATTTTTTAAGTTAAAAAATACTTTAATGTTATATATTTTTCTCTTATTTTTCTCTCTCGATCCTCAGCAGTTTTTGTTGTTTTTTTTTTATTGATTATCATAAAGTTTTTAAGACAATTGCATTAAAAAAAAATAATAAATATAAATTATAAATAATTTATTTCGATTTTTCAAATTATTAAATATTTTTATTTTTTTATGCATTTATTTTTTTTTTATCAAAAAAAGTTTTTTTAAATGATTTTTTTAACCACATTCAAAAATTAAATTAATAAAATTACTGGATATTGTGTATAATTTAAATACAAAAAAAAATAAAGTAGAAGTAGTCGTTTTTGTTTAAATATTAGTAGTTAAAACCAAATGAAATCCAAACGCAAGCCGAAACCCGAAACCACTTCTCTTTTACTTTCTGCAGTGCAGTGTGCCATTGGTTTGCTTGTGTGTATTATGTGCATATATATTGAATACATGTGTAAGTACGTGTATATACCTACAATTATTATTATTTGTGTAAGGAAACATTAAACTAAATAAAATAAATAATTAAGAAAACAAAACTTAACTCGAACTTTCACCGCAATTTTACAAAGAAAAGAAAAAAACGGAAACAAAGCGAAATGAGAGAATAAATGGAAAATAATTGATTGAATTGTGACGACAAGAACCAACGAAGATTATTGTCATTACACTCAACAAAAATAAAAAATCATCATGCACTTACCTCGTATCCTCGGAATCACAGTTCTCATTATCATCGCCACCATCATTATCACTGTTTGCATTATTATCCACATCGTCCTGATTATGTTCGGCGTATTGCTCCATTATGTCATTGGATCCGTCCAGTAATCTGGTCTTCTTATCACGTCTTATTGTTGCGATTTTTTTCTCCTCTTCTTGTTTCAACTTTTCAACTTCATCTTTTGATAGGAATGAGAAAACTTTTTCTATTTTGTAAAAGAAAAAAGAACAAAAAAAAGGAAAAATTAAAGTAAATGAGAGGATACCGTTACGAGCATCAAATCATAAAAAGGACTTCCATAGTATTATAGAACAAACACAAAAAATGGAAAGAAAAAAATCATCTTGTTTCGCTGAGTGCTCTTTGGTTCAACTCAGGATCAACCCACAAGGAATATCTCGGTTGGGTGGTTTATTTTTTTAAGTGGTGTTAGCCATTTTTTCTTTCCTATTCAATTAATACAAAGGAACTAATTGTGAATGGTGGAACCAGTAAAATTACTAAAAGTTGCCATTCAAAGAGAATAATATGCAATAAGAACATCATCAGCAAGTTGCTGGAGATGGAAGGGGGGGGGGGGAGGGGGGCGAGTAAGTAATTTGAATTGAAATAAGTTCTGGAAAAGTCGCATCGAAATTTTATTCATTGTACTGTGGATGGACATTAATGAAATAAGCAGGAATCGAGATGTTTTAAATGCGTTTTTTGGTGGGAATTAAATGGCTTTAGCTGTTCATAAGTTTTTTTCCTTTTAATGTACAATTTAACAGCCAAGGAAAAGAAAGATATGATTAAAGGAAGGAGTATAAAAGATTTCAGAAATTGGATGTGGCACGTGATATTGTAGGTTTTTAATTTTTAAAATGAGTTCTTCTATGTAGAGGATGTCCCACAATTACCGCCGCACACAATAACAACGAGTTTCTGAGGGAGTTTGAGATCTAAAACAAAATTAAGAGGTAAGTTATTTTATATTTTAGCTTCGTTTTGTAGTTCCTTTTACCTGCCTTTATTTTTGCCCAGTAAAATTAGACTTCACCAAACAAACAAAATTCTGAAAAAGCTGAATTTTGTTGTAGATATTTATTTTGCATTTCTTATACATTTCCTAAGAGTTCTAATTTTAGAGCGAGGATTTTGATTTTGTGGATTGAAAGGGACAACATTTAGTTTCTTGTAAGGAATAGACTAAGAAAAAACGTAGACAAACATTACCATGATAATTTTTTGTCTAATTGAATATTTTCCACGAATCTGGGGCCGTTTGCAAATCTTATCCAAAAATCTAATGCTCTTAATGATGCTGACAATGGGTCCGCTGAAGTTTGAACAACCACCAAAGTCGTAATACTTGTTCGATTTAAAAAAAAAAAACTAAACGGCAATCTATTCCACCTCTTTAAGGCGGGAGGGGAAGTTTTCTAAAAAAAATGACTAAAAACAGAAAAAAAAAAAAAAATACCTTTTTGCAAACCCAATGATCTAGAAGTCCTAGAAACATTCGGTTTTCAGTGTTTGACTAGGAATTGATAAGAGCACTGAATTTTGAAAACAAAAAAAAATACTTAATAACGTAAAATTTTGAAACAAAATGAACATATTTTTAAATTTATTATTTCAAAATTTTGAGTTTGGGAATTATTTTTCCGCAAACTGTTCATTAAAAGAACTTTATTTAAAAATAAAATAAAATAAAATAAAATAAAATAAAATAAAATTAAATAAAATAAAGGATTTCTTAGTTTGCAAAAAGTTATAACAAGGCATTGTAACTATTGCCGTTGTTTTTAAGGGGTAATTGTTACCTTTCTAAGACGCAACATTTTAGTCGATGGCTACCGACGTTTATAAAATTTACAGCACAAACACACTGCAAATTATATTTTTCTAGGGGAACATGGTTACATTCAGACACCTAGATATAGATATAGATATTATGCCCGTGGTCTGGCAAAGGTAATAAAGAATGAAAAAACCTAAACAATAGAAGTTATATTGTTTTTGTTTTTATTTTAGTGGACTGTATTGAATGAAATTCAATAAAAAGTATTTAAGCTTAAATACTTTTTATTGAATTTCATTCAATACAGTCCACTAAAATAAAAACAAAAACAATATAACTTCTATTGTTTAGGTTTTTTCATTCTTTATTACCTTTGCCAGACCACGGGCATAATATCTATATCTATATCTAGGTGTCTGAATGTAACCATGTTCCCCTAGAAAAATATAATTTGCAGTGTGTTTGTGCTGTAAATTTTATAAACGTCGGTAGCCATCGACTAAAATGTTGCGTCTTAGAAAGGTAACAATTACAGCTCTAACTGATGAGGTCCACTGTAATTGTTATCAGGACCGAAACGCATTGGACTAAAGGTCGCTTAAATACTTTTTATTGAATTTCATTCAATACAGTCCACTAAAATAAAAACAAAAACAATATAACTTCTATTGTTTAGGTTTTTTCATTCTTTATTACCTTTGCCAGACCACGGGCATAATATCTATATCTATATCTAGGTGTCTGAATGTAACCATGTTCCCCTAGAAAAATATAATTTGCAGTGTGTTTGTGCTGTAAATTTTATAAACGTCGGTAGCCATCGACTAAAATGTTGCGTCTTAGAAAGGTAACAATTACAGCTCTAACTGATGAGGTCCACTGTAATTGTTATCAGGACCGAAACGCATTGGACTAAAGGTCGCTTAAATACTTTTTATTGAATTTCATTCAATACAGTCCACTAAAATAAAAACAAAAACAATATAACTTCTATTGTTTAGGTTTTTTCATTCTTTATTACCTTTGCCAGACCACGGGCATAATATCTATATCTATATCTAGGTGTCTGAATGTAACCATGTTCCCCTAGAAAAATATAATTTGCAGTGTGTTTGTGCTGTAAATTTTATAAACGTCGGTAGCCATCGACTAAAATGTTGTGTCTTAGAAAGGTAACAATTACAGCTCTAACTGATGAGGTCCACTGTAATTGTTATCAGGACCGAAACGCATTGGACTAAAGGTCGCTTAAATACTTTTTATTGAATTTCATTCAATACAGTCCACTAAAATAAAAACAAAAACAATATAACTTCTATTGTTTAGGTTTTTTCATTTTTTTTCATTCTTTGTTGTTTTTAATAGTTTGTTTTCTATTTTAGGTAATTTTTTTTTCGAAAACTGCCCCTCCTGCCTTAAAAAGGGGAACAAACAGATCCCCCGCTCCAATACGATTTTTTTAGGTGAATCACTCTGTATGGTTTCTGCAAGGAACCAACATTTTCTAATTGGAGTATAATAAACCAGAAAATAAGGCTTTATGAAAAATTTTAATTTTGTTTTTAAAAACATTAAAAAAAAAAATCATAACATCAGGGTGGGTAAAAGGTCCAAAATTTATTTAATGAGTTCTGAACCACATAAGTGGGTATTCGAGCATTAAACCATATGCCCAAAAGTCACAAAGAAATATAGCCATATGACACTTTGGAAAAGCGTTAAATGGCCATGTTTTCGAATATGGCCATTTGACACTTGCACATTGTGTCATATGGCCATATTATGAAATGTGGTCATATGACGAATGGCCAAATGTCACGGCACCAAATTTCGAAAACTGATTTCAGTCTTTAAATCAAGAAGGCGGGAACCTGTCAAAGGGTTGGTAATCGAAAACTCGGACTAAAGCTTTTTATCAGGTTCTCTAACGATAACAACAACAACATTTCTTCCCATATTCATGAATCATGAATACTGGACAAACCATCAATAGGCTCTAAATAACTGAGATTATAATGCAGCAATTTTATTGTTAAGACTAATACTTATAAAATAAATAAAATAAATAAATTGTAAGTCTTTTAATAACAACTTACCTGCTTTCTGTGCGGGCTTATGTTGATCCTCCATAGCCGATTCAAAGAACCTCTTTTTATCCGAAACTGATTTAGGTGTTTTAGCTGATGTTGGTGGGGACTGAAAAATCATTAAATCAAATTATTATAATAAATACAAAAAGAAAGATTTGCGATAAAAAAAAAAATAATTGATAAAAATAATATGAAAAAAAAAAGAATAAATAAACTCCAAATTTAATAAAAAACTAAAAGATAGAAAATATTCCAAACAAGGGAAACGATAACAAATCGCACAACAGAACTGAATAAAAAAAAAAAATAAAATAACAAACGAGAATAAAGAATACAAATAAAAAAACAAAAATTCATAAGTCAGTGTAAAATTACAGATGCTTCACCATTAATCACCAAAGATAAAGAAAGGAAACAGAACAAAAACTCGTAGGTGTAGGTATGTTATCCTTGATGCTCTCTGATGTTCGTTGAGGGAGGGAAACTTATTTTCAGAGATAATACATATTATTTTCCTCTGGGAAGTTTTGAGGCAGGATAAGTAATTTTATTAGGTTCGGAAGCAGTAAGAGTGTAGGTGGAAAGGAAGAATGCAAATGTTTCAGCAGTCGTGTTCGAATTTTGCTGCAGCAATCTTCCAATCTACCTCCTTATTTACCTACACCGCGCCACCGCACCGCACTGACAACGCCGACGCCCCCGCACCACCATCACTTCCCATTAATTAGAGCTGTTCGAACAAAAATTAATTTCACATCAGATTAGAATTTTCAATTAAAATCAATATCGCAAGGATGAAAAGGAGGAACTGTGTGTTTGTCTGCGAGGGCTCCTTTGGAATGGAGTGCATCTCAACAACCAACGATCGCTATATATGTCTAAAAACAGCTCGTTTAGTCCGTTTTGCTTGCTCCTTTATATATAGTACAAGTCATCTCCACATCTTGATAAGATTTTCTCTTATTATGGGAATTAATTTCATATTTATGGGAATTTTAATACGGTTAGTGGCTCTGGGAAGGATTCGGGAGGATAGAGGGCAGATGAGGAGTTCAAAAAATCGTTACACACCGGCATTTTACGAAATTTTAATTATGGTATCGTGTCACTTAAAGGCTAATGGTGGCAGCTGGTAATCGCGCAAAATATAGGGGGGCGGGGGGTGGGTAAGGCTACAACTATAGAGTTGACACCAGAACAAGCCGATACCAAGGATGATGGGTTCAGATGTGGGATATCTTTTCTTAGATTCATCGCGTTCTCTTCTCCATACTTCTCTGGAATTGACACCCAAGGAAAATTAAATTTCAAATCATTGATTAGCTTGCTGTGATGCAATCACATTATTAAATGAAGGAGAAACGAACGGAGCAAAAGTTTCGGTGTGGTAAAATGTCAATTAGCCGTTTATTGATGTGGATTGTGGATGCAATTATATGGATGATTTTTTAATTACGACGACGACGTCTTCAACTTTATAGGAAAATTACGTTTTTCCTACATAAATTAAGATCAGGAAGAGATTTTAGGTTCCATTATAGAAATTTGTGTTTGAGAAGGTATAATGTTGAGAGAGGTACGAATATTTTGAAAAAAAATAAATCAGTTATGAATGATTTTTAATGAAAGAGTACTGGAAATCAATTTCGTACTTTTGTGTTCCTTTTTATACGAAAAAGTGATAAGTGTAGGCCCTATAATGACTTGCGAGTCGAAAGTTCGACTCAAGTCGAACGTTTTTAAAATCACTTATTTCGTGGTCTTACGAATAGCAAACTGCGACGCGTTGTGGTAAAACTCAACTTTGGAACGCCATAACTTAAGAAAGAATTGACGTACACATGTCGGTTATATTTCATTTTGTAGATAATTATACTGTCTACAAGTTGTTGTTGTAAAAAAATAAACTTCTCGGGAGTTATTTAACAAATTAGGAAAAAACTAATTTTTCAATATGGCGGCAATTCCCTTCTGGTCCCACTCTTAAAACTTGTATTTTTAATAGATAATATTTTTCCAAACATAACCCCAACAAAAAAAAACATAACCCCAATCCAAAAATATAACAAATACGAAATTGCGGGACAGCAGGTTGAAGCGGTGGACAACTTCCTGTACCTCGGAAGTATTGTCTCAAAAGACGGCCGGCGGTGGTACGGATGAAGATGCTAACTGCCGAATCGGCAAAGCTAAAGCTGCTTTCGACATGCTGTCTAAAGTTTGGAGGAGCAACGTCTTCAGTGCGAAGACCAAGCTGCGACTGTACCGCTCGAACGTAGAGTCAGTACTATTATATGGGTGCAGTACAAGGAAAGTGACCACCTCTGTCACAAAGAAGCTACAAACTTTTGAAAATAGATGTCTTCGAAACAACCTAAGGAATTTTTGGCCGAATACCGTCTAGAACTACTCCGGAGAATTGGCCAAAGTCCTATTGACATCGTTGTTCGAAAAAGGAAGGGGCGGTGGATTGGTCACACCCTACGTCGTCGTGGTGAAGACTCTATTGCAAGACAATGGAGTGGGATCCTCTCATCCAAGACGGCAGAAGACCTGGGGCCAGAGAAAATCTTGGCGCAGAACCGTCAACAAGGAATCACAAAAGCTCAATAAAAGTTGGGGAGAGCTAAAGTACATTCCCAGAAACAGAACGAGATGGCGTGTAGCGGTAGTTGATGCCCTGTGCCCTTCGGAGGGGTCAAGGATCTAAGTAAGTTTATTAAATTTTGTTAACTGAATGTATGATGTTTTCGACCATTTTTCTCCAAATTGTACGAAAAAAAGTGTTATAATCTTTTATTGTTAAGAACTATTTTCAAAAGAACACAAAGCTTTCCAGTAATGAAAAAAAAAACACCTTTACCCCCTTTAAGGGTACTTTTTAGGGAATGTAAAAATAAAGCTCTTCATACAAATTCAGCTTTGTCGGAATTTTTTGGAAGTAAGGACATTTTTTTATCAAATTTTCCTGGACTATTACCTACATAATCAAAAAAAGTTGGTAGAACATTTTATTTCTCTTTTTGTATCGTCTATAACTAATTAACATAGCATCCTTTGTTGCTATATTTTTCGAATAGCTGCCTCCTCCTAAACGGGGTTTATTAATTAGTTCAAACAACATTTGAATGCTAAGGCCAACCAATTCCATGATCTATTTTTTCTATGTTTATATTTTCTGATTTGCTAATAGACTAAGAGCCCACAGCAATTTGTGGGTGGGAACGATAGCATAAATTCCTTTTGTTGTAAGAAAGGCCCATTCTATTCATATGTAAAAATGAAAGTCTGGCATGTCAGGGTTAGGGCCTTTGTATGCAATACTGCATTCAAAATGCAGTGTAAGAACTTCAAAACTATATTTAATAAAAGAGCTGAGTGCCCTAGACATGAATAGAGTCCAAAATGTTTTCCGAAGTGCCAAATGGCTGCAAGATGCACCCTAAGCTTCAATCTTTGAGTGCGTCTTGCAGACATTTGGACTCACAGAAAAGGTCTTAGACCCCATATTCATTTCTAGGGCGCTCAGCTCTTCAATTAAATACCATATTGAAGTTCCTACCCTTGGTACCTGGGCTTTAAGAAAAAATGCATTTTCAGTGCAGCATTACTTACAAATTCCCCGACATGCCAGACTTTAATTTTTGCATATGAATAGAATGGACCTAACTTACAACGTTCTATGTTTCCTAAGTTTTTTTTTTTTTTTTTTGTGAATCGCTAACTTTATATCAAAATATTTCTTTTAAATCGAAAAATTTTTTCGTTGATGAGTTTTAACAATTTGTTTTTAACGTTATATTTTTTCTATGATTTTTGTTGATTTACTAACTTCATATATAATGTTCTTAATTTTTTTTTTTTAGCATTCTATGTTTTTTTTTTTTTTTTTTTTGAAATTTCATTACGCAAAATGGCCCCAAATTTTTATTCTTAAACCAAAATACTTTTGCAACAAAAACTTTGATAGCAGACGGACTGACAACATAGGCACCTACCAATCAGGCGACTGAGCATAGAGGACCCGCGAAGCGGGACAGGTAAGGTTCTTTTAAGGTTCTCCCAAACGCACGCAAAACATTTTATGTACGATTGTAATTGTTCTGATGTTCTTGCTTCTTATATTAATTTTGGGGCAATTTTCCATAATTGTTTGGGGCTATTTTTTGTAACTTTGGGGAAATTTTTCCATGTTGAAAACGGGGCTATTTTTATTATGGAAAATTCGCTCGGGCCCATTTTTCATTGGGGCTTAATTTCATGCCATAGGCTTCAATAGCCCCATCTCACAAAAATTGAAAATAAAATAGTATTTTGCTTAGTAATTTACCGTTAATAAGTCATTAATTTGTTGTGACAATTTTTCTTTTAATTATATATTCTATGTTATTTCGATGCGTTCCTTAAACCTATTTGGAATCAAGTCAACAAAGCACCCTCTTGAAAAAGGAGTTAACATTTCTTATATTAAAAAGTTCACTGCGTCATAAATTGCCGTTAATTCGTTGTTAATTAGTTCCTAAAATTTGAGTTGGGTATGTCGTTGAATTGTGTTTTTTTTTTTTTTTTTTTTTTTCAGGATCATATCAAGTATGTAAATAAAAGACCACACGAAATAGAGACAAAAATTAATGAAAAATTTTTAGTTGTGACAATGAATTAAGAACTAATTAGGTAATGGACAATAACGAACCTGTCAACTATTCGATACAAGAAATGTTATCCCTTTATTGGCGACGCTTCATTTCAAGTAAGCAAATTAGTAAAAACAAACAAAATTGAACGACAAAATTAGAAATTGTCACAGTTAATCAACGACATATTAAAGGCAACCTAACATTTGAACGGCTAATGAGTTTTGGCTAACTTGACGCATTAATATTTAAAAAAAATCTATGGTCACTTAATTATTTATACTTGATAAAACTTTTTTAAACAAAATTTATTCAATCCTTCAGTAAGATTATTAAGAGCTGATTTTTCAATCATCAGTTAAACGATCAAAGCAATAAATACTATAGCAACAGGAACAAATTTTTGTTTTATTCGAAGATTTAATTACTATCTCAGGTTTAACTGACTATTGAAAAATTGGCCCTAAAAAGTGAAATGAGTAAGACTGATATTTAAACATAAAAACTAAAAATTAATAAAGAATTTATTTTGTCTATTGATTGAATTATAAATTTTGATATCTATGAGCTTTGAATAAATTAAGGTCTAACACGAATTTTATTTACCTACTTTTAATTAAAAACAAAGAGATTTTGTTTTATAAATACGTTATTAACGCCAACTATTAAATCATGAAAACAAAATATTAAACAAAAAGAATCTTGGTTGATGTGAATTGTATAAAGTGGATTGTTCTCATAATTATCATACAATGCAGACATAGCTTAAGGTTACACCTGCTAAATTGTTGACAGAGCGAATTGCTAGAGGCTCTAAAGACATAAAGCAAATAACAATGCTTTGAGTCTCGAGTATATTACACGAGATCAGAGCTGTCGAAATGTGTATTCTAAGGAGTAAGTATTCGTTACTTTACTTCCCCGTCTTTTCAACGAAATAAAAAAGCTATTATGTTGAAGCAAAGATTTTTTCTTATAAAAATGAAAAATTAATTAAAGGAAAGCTTGTGAAATTGTGCAAGTATATTTTGTGCTATCAAAAGTTCAAGGTCTTTTTCTGATTAACATTAAAGGAAGGTCTAGGAAGAAATGTGTGTCGACCAGATATGACAGAGTGTTCTTCAGTTACACTGTCACATTAACGCATTTCTTTCCGGATTTGAGGTCACTCATGCATTTAATTAATGTTTTGTTTAATTTGTCTTAGGTGTTTTCGGACATTATTGTAAGAAATAATCTTTCGATTAAAGTTGAAAAAGTCATGTCTTTTTTTTGTCAGCAAGACCTACCTAGAAGCATTTGCTTAAAAATTGGAACGCAGATTGGAACTGTTTTAGTAGTAAGATACTCCTTGAATAAGCAGAACGACAGCCCTTTTCTTTAAACAACAAGTTCGTATCTTATCTTTCACAAGCAAAATATAAAAAAAAAAACAACACATTTCTGCCAGTATTCTGTCGTGTTGTTTGAGTTCTGTGCAGTTATCCATTTTTTTGTGTCACAAGTTAGTGAAAGATAAGATAAACTTCATAAACATTCGCTGTAGCTATACCTACACCTACACGCTACATCATATTTTGCAATTCGTGGAAACCTAAATTAACTTTGCTTTTAAGTTAAAGGTTCGAGTAGGTACTTCAGTTATCTTCCGAAATTCGTGGGTGGAATTACATTAAAAAAAAAATTACCAACGCATTTTCCCGCGAGAACATAAAAACAGAATAAGAGGAGCATTGGCATAATTTCATCTCTACCTATTACATATTACTTTTAATTATATTTTAAGTTTAAAAATAGACTTTTATTTGGGTGTACAATTTAAAAAAATATAAATTGTTTTATTTGTTGTTGTTTTTTTCTTTTAATCAAACTGTAGATCCAGATATGAAATATTAAAACTGTAAATTTAAGACAAATGGAATGGGATAGTTAAAAAAATGTTATATTTATTCATCAGTGCATTTTGCAATAGTTCAGTTTGTTTTTATTTTAAGCCTAGTACGGTGCTCAATGTGAAACGAAAAATCCCATACAAAAATTATATGACGAGATCATAAACGAAAATTTTGTTGTGATTTTCGTTCTGTGCTACGCTATTCGACCAGTTAAATTAATGATTATACCAGATCGTTTTGACAAGTCTCCACTCTCTTTTCGCACAGAATTAATTGCCCGGACCATTAATTGTGTGTGGAAAAATGACCTTGTTCGTGTTTTTATTTGTTGTTTCTTTCATTATAGCATGGCTTTTGTTTGATTTGTTCGTTAAATTTTGTTTGCAATTTGTGAAACTTTCCATGAATATTTTTGCGCTGTGTTTTCGTAAGCATTTCGTTGTCTTCTTGGAGATCGCATGAAAATTTCTTTTCGCATGGGCAGCGAACTAGGCTTAAAGCGTAGTATGCAACTGACAAGAAACGAAGATTTTGCGTATCACTGAGAGAAAAAATGTGATCTAAAATTAAATACGACCTTATTTGATCTAAAGTATTTTAAATGAAGTGGAACATTCCCATTTTAACGTTGAAACAATGTTAATTTGAATATGCGATGTAATTTTATTATACATCATTGAAATCAAATTTTGTACATTTACATTCCGTTCAACGATGTTTTAAAGTGGCACGTTATCATTTTTACATTGAGATCCACATTTAAAGTATGCTCAACCTTGTTTCAAAGTGAAATGTATTCATTTTTACATTGAAATCCACATTTTACATTGCGATCAACTTTTATGGCATTTAAAGTGCTATCAACGCAACGTAGTTTCAAATTGTTGCATAGTCAAGTAAACCTAAATCTGTTTACATTTGTAAGCTTAATATAAAGAATTTCGAGATCGCGTTGTTGTTTTTCGAAGTAGCTACCTCACATTTGTGAACAAATTAAACGCGCACTCAAAATTCACTCTCATTGAATCGAAAAATAATATTTAATTAATTTTCCTATATCAATTACTACGCATTAGGTACATACATAAATGATTCATCACAAAAATGAAATGCGTCGAGCATGAATATACATTTGTCTTTGTCTTACATAAATTTAAACAAAGAAGCGTGGCGTGGGTAGCCATTTTAAATCAATGAATAACGAAGTGAAGTTCAATCTATGTTGATTCGAAGTAGATAAATGTTGTTTTAAAAGATGGATGAGCTTGATTTACCTGTGATTCCACTTTAAATCAACATAAATCTACTTCGTTTTCAAGTATGGAACCACTTTGAAATAAAGTCGCTTCACTTTGAATTAAGAATTTTCGGCGTTGGCGCCAAATCGTTCCGAAAAATATTAGAATCAAAGTCTTTTGCTTTGATTTTATGTTGTTTTTTCTCTTCAAATCGACAGCGAAAAAGTTTACACGAAATATGGAGAGTTTTTTTTTTTTGGATATTTGCCAAAATAATAACAATATAAAATCCAAAGGCTTTATAAATTTTGTATTGAAAATAAAATTGATGAGACACAAGGTATGTTAAGGAAAATTAATCCAATTTTTGACATTCCACCGGACAATTTTTGGTGAGGAATTTTGTTCAGGCAACTGGAATTGCTATTCCATCTGAGATATTTTTCAATAAAAACTTCAATTTACAAAAAGATAATGATTTTATTCAGCCTTATTATGAGTTCCGCGTGAAAGAAAATCCCTTATTCTGAGTTTCGGGCGAAAAATGTTCCCTGTTTGGAAAAATTCTTTTATTGGCACTTTGACAGCACTTTTTTCGTGTAAGATATGTCATGTAATTTACAGCAAGATTTTCATTTCATTTTTGGTGGCGAACGAGGCCATAGTTGTTGTAAAATGGATGGTGAAACTAGCAATAGCTTTTAAAAATCCGGGCGAACAAAACATATTCGGGCGAAATGTTTTCCGGATGAAACTCACAATAGGGCTGATTATCTTCCAAATGATCAAGGTTCCTATTGGTTCATTGGAGTTAAAGTACGAAGAATGAAGCGAATTTTTGTTCCCCACTTTTCTTATTTTTACTTTTCGTCTTTTACTTTGTGTTTCTGGTTTTAAGGGTTCTATACATATTTTCTCCATATTTTTTCTTCAACGGCAACCATCTTCAACTTTAACTGTCAAATTTTCATCAGCAATAATTTTCTTATTGAGGCAAATGAGATCTCAGATGTACCCATCACTGACAAACGAATACATGAGCGAGCAAAATTTGAATTCGTTTGATCTGATTTTACTGAACTAGCGAAATGTTACGATAGATAAATTATGTTCGGAGAAAGTATGAGACTTGTCTCTATTAATCTACTACGATTTTTCATATTCGCTATCGAACTGCGTGCTGTTCATTTTTGCTGTTATTTTTTTCATTTTTCATTTTGTTGTGTTTTTGTATGGAAATTTTCATTTCGCTTCAGTATGCTTTAAGCCTAGCGCGCTGCTGATGTGAAACCAAAAGTCCCATACAAAAATAAATGACAAGACAAAATCATTAAAGAAAAATTTCGTTGTGCTGTGGTACGCTGTTCGAACAACGAAATTAATGATTAATTAATGATTATACCCGATGGCTTTGACAAGTCGCCACTCTATTTTCGCACAGAATTAATTGCCCGGACCATTAATTGTGTGCGGAAAATTGACATTTGGGGTTGTTCGTGTTTTTTTTCCTGTTGTTACTTTCATTACAGCATGACTGTTGTATGATTTTTTTCATTAAATTTTGTTTTATTTATTTGCAGTTTGTGAAACTCTCCATGAATATTTTTCGTTTCGCATCAGCAGCGTACTAGGCTTTAACGTGAAATGGTAAAACATTATTCTTCCATTTTTATGACTGAAGTGCCAATGAATTGAGGTAACCGCTATTTTGACTTCCAATCCTCTCATTTGACAGTCAGCTGTATCAAGCCCCTCCGAGCATTTTAGGCATTAAGATATTTGTTTTGGCGACATTATGTAGGTATCAGTCGTGTTTTTAAATCCTGGTGCCTTACCTACTCTGTATCTCATAACGAAAGTAATGAGATATATTTGAAATAAGTATTAACGCTCAATTTCAAACAATGTATTAATTTATAATTGCTTCCAAACTCGAAATGACAGTTGGAAAAGAGCTTTCGGTTTTCAGAAATCAAAATTAAAAGGAAACCGAATCGCATTTGAAATTAGAAAAAAAAAAACAAATCGGTCAATAAAAACGTCCCACGGCACGCGCGCGGCGCTTTCAGGAATAGCCCTTCTAAAAACGAATCGTAAGAACACTGTAGGTTGCATAATCTGGTTCTCAAAGAGCTGTTGGGCCATTAAATATATTGATTTATTCGTTAGTAACCATTGGGTATACGGAAAGAAAAAACCTAAACAATAGAAGTTATATTGTTTTTGTTTTTATTTTAGTGGACTGTATTGAATGAAATTCAATGAAAAGTATTTAAGCGACCTTTAGTCCAATGCGTTTCGGTCCTGATAACAATTACAGTGGACCTCATCAGTTAGAGCTGTAATTGTTACCTTTCTAAGACGCAACATTTTAGTCGATGGCTACCGACGTTTATAAAATTTACAGCATAAACACACTGCAAATTATATTTTTCTAGGGGAACATGGTTACATTCAGACACCTAGATATAGATATAGATATTATGCCCGTGGTCTGGCAAAGGTAATAAAGAAAGAAAAAACCTAAACAATAGAAGTTATATTGTTTTTGTTTTTATTTTAGTGGACTGTATTGAATGAAATTCAATGAAAAGTATTTAAGCGACCTTTAGTCCAATGCGTTTCGGTCCTGATAACAATTACAGTGGACCTCATCAGTTAGAGCTGTAATTGTTACCTTTCTAAGACGCAACATTTTAGTCGATGGCTACCGACGTTTATAAGATTTACAGCATAAACACACTGCAAATTATATTTTTCTAGGGGAACATGGTTACATTCAGACACCTAGATATAGATATAGATATTATGCCCGTGGTCTGGCAAAGGTAATAAAGAAAGAAAAAACCTAAACAATAGAAGTTTCTTTATTACCTTTGCCAGACCACGGGCATAATATCTATATCTATATCTAGGTGTCTGAATGTAACCATGTTCCCCTAGAAAAATATAATTTGCAGTGTGTTTATGCTGTAAATTTTATAAACGTCGGTAGCCATCGACTAAAATGTTGCGTCTTAGAAAGGTAACAATTACAGCTCTAACTGATGAGGTCCACTGTAATTGTTATCAGGACCGAAACGCATTGGACTAAAGGTCGCTTAAATACTTTTCATTGAATTTCATTCAATACAGTCCACTAAAATAAAAACAAAAACAATATAACTTCTATTGTTTAGGTTTTTTCTTTCTTTATTACCTTTGCCAGACCACGGGCATAATATCTATATCTATATCTAGGTGTCTGAATGTAACCATGTTCCCCTAGAAAAATATAATTTGCAGTGTGTTTATGCTGTAAATTTTATAAACGTCGGTAGCCATCGACTAAAATGTTGCGTCTTAGAAAGGTAACAATTACAGCTCTAACTGATGAGGTCCACTGTAATTGTTATCAGGACCGAAACGCATTGGACTAAAGGTCGCTTAAATACTTTTCATTGCATTGGGTATACGTTCAGTAGCCACTTCTTATGCAGTAAACTTCATCAAATGAACGCAAAATAGACTCAGGAGAACTAACTTTTTTAAAAGTAACAGTACTATGCTTTAACAACGTTTCGCCATCATCAATATGTTTTATTCAAACCTCAAACACCCTAAAAAAGGAACAAATAATCGCTTATAAGCAAGTGAAAATTGAGACTTTAATAAAACTATGTACATAAAACCAATATGTAAGAGATTAAAATACATTATTATATCATCTGACAGCTATAAAAATCATGTACATAATTTCACTTTATTTTTATTAGCTATTCTTTTTCGGTCTTCCGAAGTCAGGTACAAGCAAAAATTGTTTGTATTGTAATACATACCAATGTTGTTGAGGTTTAATAGACGTACTATAATTTTGAAAATGAATCATTTATAATTTATTTGGATATTTGGATAAGCGAAACTCATTACCGTATCGTATTTGCCCAACCCAAATTTCTTTTTTTATTATTTTTATCATCTGAAATAAAACTTTTTTATGATAAACCTTTTACTAGAGATTAAGGTAGGGAAATGTAATTTCATTTTAGATTTGTATGACTTTGTGCATGTATGTACATTATGTAGTAGGTATGTGCAGTGCACACCTGATTTCTATTTTCTATTTTCTTAATTAAATAACAATTGTGTGAAACTTTATCAAAATGGAAACAGTTAATTTAAACGAAAAAGAGCAACAAACTTAAACTAGAAGCACCGAAAGGCATTTATTAAAACCCCTTAATCCAAACAACGGAAAAAATCAGCTTTAATCCGAACGACTAGACGAAAGACGAGAAGCACTTGTTCATGACAAGTAATATTCTCTTGGAGGATTTGTAAATTCCTCGCAAGAGGCTCGTCAACCTAGGATGAGGCTCAGAAGTGAACACAGACCTCCAGCGTGACAGTCCAACGCACTAACCATTACGCTACGGGCTACTAGCGTAGGATAAACACTAAAAAAACTCACAAATAAAATCTTTTGGCCGTTGCTTTAGGAAGGTATCCGTCGGAACAGAAAATTCTCCAATTTCATCAGAATCGGAGGATTTTTGTTTCCGCACTAACCCAGCCCAATATTTTGTGTTGCAATGCGATGACATGCGTTTTGAGTGACGTCTTGAAAGCTTCATAAGTCCGATACTCATAAGTTCGATATGCTTTATACATGCTTAAATTTACGATTCAAAGACAAGAGCGAACAAAAAGATTCGGGTTTAACTCACTACTGAAAAATTGGGCATTAAGCCTAGTACACTGCTGATGCGAAACGAAATTTTCCTGTGGTCTCCAAAAAGAAACGAAATGCTTACGAAAACACATCGGAAAAATATTCATGGAGAGTTTCACAAATTGCAAGTAAATAAGACAAAATTTAACGAAAAAATCAAACAACAGCCATGCTGTCTGTAATGAAAGTAACAACAAATAAAAACACGAACAAACCCAAATTTCATTTTTCCGCACACAATTAATTGTCCGGGGAATTAATTCTGTGCAAAAATAGAGTGGAGACTTGTCAAAGCGATCTGGTATAATCACCAATTTCGTTCGTCGAACAGCGTAAAAGCCCAGTACGCTCCTGATGCGAAACGAAATTTTTCTTTGGTCTCCAATACGACAGCGAAATGCTTACGGAAACCACAGCGAAAAAATTCTCTTTGAAAGTGTCACCATTTACAAAACAAACAAAACAAAAACAATCTCAGAAAAGAGTGTAGACTTCTCCAAATAATCTGCTACCATTATCGATTTTTCTCATTGAACAGCGTACTGCAAAACGAAGCAGAACAAAATTTTTCGTTTATGATTTCGTTGTGTCATTTTTGTATGGTATTTTCCTAGGTACTATGCTGAACACAGAACGAAAAGCACAATGAAATTTTTCTTTTATGATTTCGTCATGTAATTTTTGTATGGAATTTTCCGTTTCACATCAGCAGCGTACTAGGCTTTAGCGGATATTTTTCCGCAGAATTTTCGTAAATGTTTATTCGGCCATTGGAGACCAGCGAAAAATTTCGTTCCGCAACACAAATTAATCTTAAGCAAACAAAAAGACAAACACCAAAAATACGAGCTTCTCGTGAACCTAATTCAAGAAAAACCCGATGTAGCACGAAACTCCAAACTACATTTCGCGTCGCCGTCTTCGCATTTTTCTTTTCCGAATCGTATACCACGAATGTAATTTGCGTTTCGGAGAATGTTCGCTCCAACGGATATACTCTTTAGATAATCATATCGCAGCACAATTTCTTCGATTTGTATAAATACTGCTTGTGCAGTATATATGTAAGTTACTGTAAAAAACCGAAATGCGGAAATCCTAGAATTCATCAGTTAGAATTTTTCAGCGACTTTGGTAAAATTCTTAAAGGTTGTTTTTTACCTAAAAAATAAGTGCTACCAAAGTTATACGCAATTTTAGTTTTGACAAAGTGAACTACTTGCCAGGCGACTGAAAATTGTGACCTCTGTCTTGTAATCCTTTTAAATTTTAGCTTATTATTAACGTTAACCCGGCCCCCAAGACGTCTGAAACTTTATATGTGAAATCCCATGAATTTTTGTAAATCCAAATTTGAAAATATTAACTTTGGTAATGATTGATACAAAAAATTGAATTTTGGAACACGTGTATGTCATATTTATAAAAATGTATCAGAAAAAAATTTACAACAGTTATTCCTTAGGCATAGCCATTTAAACAAAAATATTTTTTTTTATTTATTTTATTTTTAATAAATGTTCCGAACCATTTTGTTTAACGAATATTTTTGACTCATGGAAGCCAATGGTTCGTACATTGAATGGAGTAAATTGTGGTAATGTGGTACAGGTCGGTAATGTGGAATAGACAGTTTTTTTTTCGAAAACCGAGCAACTAACTGAAAGTTTGGTATGCCTTGTTAACACATCCTCCCCTTCAGTCCCGGCACTCGCACATTTTTTTCAATACATTTTGTTAAACATGACAAAAGTTACTATATGTGTGCTTAAATTCAATTTTCTTTATCAATCATTACTAAAGTTATGAATTTTTAAAGTTGGATGTTCAAAAATAAATCAGATTTCGCATGTAAAACTTCAGACATCTTGGGGGCCGTTTAGTTGATAAAATGAGCTAAAATTTTACAGGATTTGTTTTTCATTTATTAAGAACAAATTAGGGGGAGGGTGGTGTGTCATTCAAAATAAGACAATTACCTTTATAAGGACCACCCTAATATACATATATGCCAATTTAGCCAATTAACACTACAATATAGCCCATGGTCCCATGGCCATTAATATTATTTGCATGTACTTTATTTTGTTTTTAAGTTAAAGGTACATCTCAAAAAAAAATCTTCGTTCATAAAAAAATTAATAAAAAATAAATCAAAAACTCTTTTAAATTAAAAAAAAGGGTTTGTTTTGTTAAGTTTAGTTAAATATTTCAGCATTCAGGAATGGTTTCCTGGGGCCGAATCGCCAGCCGCTTGTTGAGCAATAATTTACCGAATTTCTTACATTTGGAATTACTGCTAAGATATCGATTTTTAATATATCCATTTCCATTAGCGTGCATTTTCATACGATGGAGGCTAGGCAGACGAGTGAGCCGTAAAATAATAGAAAAATTATTTTATATCCTACAAATAATTTTACAAAATAATAATTAATGCTGTTTAAAGACGAATTAAAATAAAGTAAACATCACAACACTTCGTTTTGGCCAAAATTTGACAATAAGACCAATGAAATGTTAGGAATACTGACGTTTAGGAAAATGTACTAGAATAATACTAATACAATACGAACTTATTTCGATAGTCATACTTCGTAAAACATCATACATCATGTGCATTCGGTATTATTTCGATAACGTGTGACATTAACTCATATCATCACTGAAGATGTAATTCGGCATCTGATTAGCCCCAAGTTCATTATTGCTAGTTAGTCCAGTGATTAAGTGATGAGTTTTTAAAGATAAACTCACAAAAATTAAGTGGTTAACTCCAGTTAACTGCAGTTAACTCAAAAACTCGGATGATCTCGCAGTGATCATCAAATAGGCCTTAAATACATTTTTAAAATGGACTTTGTCAAATTTGTCCATTTACTTTTGGTTCTACAGTATGTTTTTAGATCATCGATATTAATGATTATACCAGATTACTTGGAAAAGTCTCCGCTTTCTTTTGGCACACAATTAATTGTCCGGACAATTAATTGATAACAGAAAAATAACATTTGGGTTTGTTTTTTGTTTTTGTTACTTTCATTACAGCATGGCTGTTGCTTGATTTATGCGTTAAATTTAGTTTTATTTAATTGCAATTTGTGAAACTCTCCATGAATAATTTTCCGCTGTGTTCTGTAAATATTTCGTTGTCTTTTTGGAGACCACAGGAAAATTTCGTTTCGCATCAGCAGCGTACTAGGCTATAGCGGATATTTTTCCGCAGTGTTTTCGTAAATGTTTGTTCGGCCAATTGGAGACCAGCGAACTTTATGGAGACTAATTACCTTCCGGGTTTGGACTGAAGCTTCGAAATGGATTGGGTGTTTTACTGAACGGAGTGTTAAAATTCCAGTGTTTAAATTATAATCAAAACCATAACCGATTGAAACTGTAAAATTTGCTTGTAAATTTAAAGTTTGAAGAAATAAAATATCAAAAAAGAATTAAAAATATATATACAAATACATTGGTGATCCAGTATAACGAATGCCGATATAACGAATGATCGATATTATGAACACTTTTTTCAAGTCCATTAGGTATTCTATATAACGAACAAATAACGAATTTCAGAAAATGAAAAAAAAAAATGACTGTAAATGTTTTAATATCTACTAACATGTATGTATGTTCATGATAATATTGGAAGATACATACACAATTTCCCATTACACATGTGTTTTTTTTTTTCGCTTGGTTAGTTATGTCCTACGTATTCGTCTTCGTGTATGTGAACAATTGCTTCGTTCGCTATGTACAAAACTGTACAGATTGTTGGTCCCATTTTTGTTGTTTTGCGTTTTTTGGCGTCTGGAATATTTTTACGCCAACGTCTTACAATGTAAGTTCATACAAAATTAAAATCATTGACGAATATAAAAGAGGAGCTTCGCTTTCGGACATTTCGAAGAAGTTTGGAATTCCAAAGTCTTACATATGGACTATCAAGAACAATGAGAGCAAGGTTCTCAAAAACTGAGAAATACAAACAGTGGATCTTTTCGTCGACGATCATTAAAGAAGGGTGAATATCCAAAAATGGAAACCGCATTGTATAAATGGTTTATTGCCCAACGTGAGAGTCACGTTCCTATTCCTTAAATGTTTCGTTATATGTAAATGAAGTTAAATATGTTTTTTTTATTCTATGTGAAGTTTGTATTTATTTTTTTTTAAGAAGTATGAAATAAAATAATGAAAAATACAAAGGTACTTTCTAGCTACCTAAAGATTTGTAGGAAAAAAAAGTTTCGATATAACGAATCGACTCTGGACATTATATCGTTCGTTATACTGGACCACCACTGTATTTTACTTTAAAAAAAAACTGTTGCAATTGCAATTATAGCATAACTTATTTTTTAATAAAACGTATTTTGTTTTATTTTACCTTAAAATAATTCAAATCCAAAAGCATTTAAGGGACAACACAAAGTAAAAACCAAAATTCACAAAAACTTTCATAGATTTATTAAAAAAAAAAAAAAAAAAAATTAAATTTTAAAATTTTAAAATTAAAGTTCATTGAAATGGTGAAACCGTACCTTAAAATAAAAAAGTGTGTGTGTCTTTAACTGTGCAATACTCTATTTCTATTAAACAATTCATTTATAAAAAAATAGCTGTTTTCTTCTTAATATGTTCGTTATGCTTATGTATATAAAATTTATGTAAGTATGTATTTCCCGTTCTATAAGAATCTAGTTGTATATGCAAATGGAGTCGAGTATAATAATGCCTGTTGTATGTGTGTAACAAATTGGAGAAGACTATAGTGGCATAGCTTAATCAATCCAGAGAAAAGAACAAGGACAGAGTATGGAAAAGGGAATTTGTCAATTTTCATCATTGAATTAAAGACACGTTCTGTCAGTGCAACAGAGTTTTTTTTTTCAATTATAGCGGAAGGGATTTGACTTTCATCAGACAGTTGTCTCCTTTCCAACGCCAGCGGTTGTTGGCGTGGTGGGTGGTGATGGCGACGAAGAGCCGCATGCTTGTGACATCATAAAGTCCAACTGAGGCTGGGACAGGGACCGAACTTTTATCGGAATTAAAGAAGCGCCTGATTTGTTTGCAAATCTCTTTGGTGGTAGCGGTGGCGGAGTGGAGGGGGTGGGCTGGGTAAAGTTTGCCACCGATGCAGCACTATTTCTGCGACTGCCAAAGTTCATGCTATCAAAGATGGCTGCCGAATTACTGTAAATGGATTCTTCCTCTATGGTCGAATAGATTTCCTCGGCAGTTTCGTAATACGAGTTGACATCATTATACGATGGCGTTGCTGGTGGTGGGGGAGGAAGGGACTTCGGAAGGTTGTGGTAGGTATTTTCA
The DNA here is from genome assembly GCA_949320155.1 of Melangyna quadrimaculata. Taxonomy (NCBI): domain Eukaryota; kingdom Metazoa; phylum Arthropoda; class Insecta; order Diptera; family Syrphidae; genus Melangyna; species Melangyna quadrimaculata. Next base: position 375,409,690 of record OX439483.1, read on the forward strand.
AAGAAAAGGTTTTGAGATGGAACAGTTTGAGTTCGGGGAGTAGTCGGCGGCGAAGGAGCTGGATTAATTGGTGCAGACAAATATTCACTGCTTTGAATATTCAAGACGAATGGTGAGGATGATGGTGGAATTGGTGTTTGTGGTGGAAGCGGTGGTCTTTCTATAGGTGACTGGTTCGACTGCACTAGAGAGGGCACTACCGTTGCCACAGCATTACCATTTTCTGTCGTAGCACTCACCACCGTTGCACTGTCACTCACCATTAAACGCCCTGGTGTTAGCTGGTAGTGATGATGCTGCTGTTGCTGTTGCACTTGGAACGAAGAGGTAGGCGGCCCACCGCTGCCAATGGGAGATATTGAAATCGGTCCCAAGCTTGTGGATGATGACGCAAAGCTCGTCATAGTCGGATAGCCTAGATGGTGGAAATAGGGTGATATAGGAGTGGTAGTGGCTGTGTTGGTGGGGGATGGTTGGACATTGTAATAATGCGATGTGTGTTGTGGAATGGGCAAACTATTGTACTGCACTGGGAGGATTTGTGGCGTGGGGAATATTTGTGTGGATGTTAGTATAGGTCCGTGATGAGACTGTTGATGAGGATGAAAGGATGATGTCTGCTGCTGCTGCTGTTGCGATTGTTGTTGTGACAACAACGACGAGGACGACAGTTGGAAGTTGTTTTCGGTGTGATACAATGAGGATTGATTAGTGTAATTGGAAATTGTCGTATCGGATGATACATTAGAAGGGTCGGAATCATAATCTAGAAACGGATTTACCGGATGTTTTCTGGTTAAGGCGTTCGTCCTCAGGGTTGTTGATGTTGCTGATGACGATTCAGAGGCTGTGGTTGAGGATGATGATGCAAGGGATTTGCGAAGCTCATTCTCTTGCAGCAGAATGTGCCGGTGTACTTCCTCCGTGACGAGGATGCTATCGGGTGAGTTTTCATGGACAAAGTCCTTTGGTCGTTTAGCTGTGGCCGGAGAGGGAGGTGGTAATTGCGGCTTTTGTGTTGGCGATGAACTTAGGGGAAGTGGCGCTAAGACCTCTAAGTACTGCGGATTTAAATCGAATCGTTTCGGAAGAGTGTCATAGTTAACTGGCGGTGGTGGTGGGCTTTCTTTTGGCCGCGACAAGCCGATTTTTGCAGGAATTCTTTTATTTTTCACAACCTCATGAATTGTATTAGTCTTGGCATTGTGTTCGAACACGGCAAAATCACCGTGACCGACGTCTGCACTTTGGAATGTTTCAAGGGCTTCGTTTCTTCGTATGTCCGCATGTTTAATTGTTGGCTTCGGAGGTGGAATGGGTTTTAATGGTGGTTTTCGGGATAAATTTTCGGTTGACTTTGAATGCGACTGATAGGTCATCGAGCTTGACGCTGGATTGCTTTCGGAGAGCAGATCATCGTTCGATTTAGACAGCGAACGATCTTTTCTCCCCAGAACAAAATTAACTCTCGATCCCTTCTTCTGGGAATAGAACTTGGCCATTTGTTCGTATTCGTCGGGTTGGCTCTGTTCAAGGAATGCTTCACGGAATGGATTGTCATGTTCGATTTCTTCTAATGAAGACGGCGTTCGCCGGCCAGGAATGTCATAATCGAAATTTTGATCTTGCCTGATTTCTGCGAGCACAGGTGATTCGATTTCTTTGATGCGGGTGACCCTAGGCACTATTGGTGGCAGTTTTTCAGGTTTGTACTTTTCCAGGGTGGAATTGTTCGAAGAGGATGGGCTCGAAGATCGCAGAATTCCCTTGCGCGGACGTCGCCGGTAGTTGTATTCTTGTTCGGAGTCATACTGACGGCTGCTCCTTGCCGACGTATCGGGTGTTTTCGGTCGTTCAAAGTCTGACTTAGAACGTTCGTCCGCACTCAGGTCAAAGCTAACTGATTTTCTATGACTGTAGTCAGGGGTGCTGCGACCAGAGCCGAATTTCTGTTGTGAATGATATTGGTCCTCTGAGTCTGATTCGAATAGATGACGTTGTGGAGCTGTTTCATCATAATTGTCATCATCATCATCTTCCTCGACATCTTCAATAAAAACTTTTTCAACCTTGCTGATTGACAATTCTTTGGGCCTTTCAAGTCCTATGCTTTGATTGTGAACCATTTGCTTGTATTCAAACCTGGGATCAACCGGTGCACGCTTATCGCTGCTATCCTGATTGCTACCGCTTGTTATTGGTGATTTTGGTAATAGTGGAGTTTTATCTTTGATTTGCTTATTAAATGTCTAAAGTTTTTGTGTTTTTTTGTTTGATCATTTCAATTAGTTTTGATTTTATTTTTTTAATAACAAAAAGAGAGAAAAATATAAATTTATTATTTAGTTTTAAAATTTATTTCAAAATATTGTTTAATATCGTCGATGAAATGTTTTTTTTTTTTAAATAAAAAAAAAAAAACTATAAAAAGCACACTGATATTTTGTTTATGTATTTTGCTAGCGTTTGTGATATTTGTTATATATCAAAATGTAAAAGTATTTGTGTATGCGATCGGTGCTGAAGATGAGATGACATCACATTTTGAGTTTTAATACTTGGTTTCTTAGACAATTAAATATTTTTTCCAATTGTTACTTTTTTTATTGACAAATAAGTGAAGTTTTTGACTACAAAAACTTGTCGATAGAAGACAACACAAACGTTCAAAGAAAAACATTGAAAACATCACAAAAAGAAAGCTTAACTTTGTGATAGGTATGAACAATGTGTGAGGTGGCGACGAACTGACAATTTTATTACAAATGCAACTTTAATAGACTAAACACTAAATGAATGTTTTTTTATAAAATAAATATGTATAGGTAAATAAATAAATTGTATTAATTTCTAATGCCAGATGAAACAATCACTTCCAACAACAATACTATAAGTTTAGTGAGTTTTAGTGAGTTTTGGATTGTTTTTTTGTCTGAAGGTTAAACAGATTTCGATGTTGTTTTAAATCTAATTTTATTTTGGATTAAACGGAATGACTTCTGTTTTTTCTTAAGTAAGTGACAGTGCTGCGGACATTTGTTAATAAAATATGTGATAAATATTTTGAATCCTAATTGAAATCAAAGCTAGTATTGACAAGAAATTATTGATGTAAAAATAAAGAGAGTAGGAGATAAAACGGAACCCTGAGGTACGCCAGAATTTATGTTATGGGCATTATCTTGAATCAAATTTATATCCAAATGTTTACCTCCTACGAAAATTGGTAACGCGATTGAGTGATGCTTGAAAGTTGCCCGCGGAACGGAATCTAAGTATAATTTGTATGGGGAATTTGGACATTCAAATTCACGATAGGAGACAAATATTTCAGGGCATACAATATTCATGGGAAAACAGAATTTCATTCGAGATACCGGATAGGGTCCTTTGAGTTTCATACTCAAACTCGTCCAATAAAACTTGTACTGAGCGGTTCCAAAGGTAATTTCTAATCCAACGAAGAAGAGATTAATTTCTCAATTCTCAATTCTAATAAACAACCTTGATGATGAACTCTGTCTTAAAGGTATCCGGTAGGTACTCGAAAAGTGACGGATACCGAAGTACCCATAACCATACGCGTCACCTGGGGAAATACCCGGAAAACATGGGGATCAGGGTATCAAGAGTTTCGGGTACCAGATATTTTTCTTCTTTTGTGAATAAATACAGTTTTTATGTATAAAATTATTTATTGTTTTTTTGAGTTATGGTTTAAACAATTGATGGAAGAAAGAAATACTTAGTCTTAAGCAAATATTTCAATATTACCTACAAAACAACAACATTTTATTCTGAATACACAATATTCGATTGAATCTAATGAAATATAAAACAAAATGCTATAAAGCAAAACAAAAAAAAAAACAAAACAGATCAATCAGCATTCATGTTGATGTCATATTCCACATCAATTTGCTATCGTTCCTTTGCTATAGCATTTTGTTTTATTTTTCATCAAATTCAATCGAATATTTTATTTTCAGAACAAAATGTTGTTGTTTTGCAGGTTATATTGAAATATGTATTTAATTCTGTATGACCCTGTTTAGATTGGAAAGATTGATTACGGACTGGTGAGTACCATCGTGTTTACATTACAAACTGTGAGGCGCCTCAAAATGCATTGAAACAACAACAACATCAGCAACTTCCACATTGAAAGAACAACAAAGCAGACTCACGATTCCATTTTTTAATATTTTCTACATGCCTCACGAGACCTCTTACCCCGCACTTCTCTTTCCAACAAACGGGTGTGAGTCCGTACACAAACTTCCCAAGCTAAACAGGGTCTATAGTATTGGCTTTAAGACTATTAACTTGAGTGTTAAACAAAAAATAATATAACAAGTAATTATTATATTATCTTTGGTTAAACCCTTTTAAATTTTGAAAAAAAGTTTTTACTATTCAAGTGACGCGCAGTGTACTTGGCTTTAAGGAAAATAAAATCATAGAAAAAGTCCCAATAATTCAAATGTAAAAATAACTAATACCTCTTTATGTCTTCAATACTTAGCATCATTTTACGTTCATACATTTTATTTGATTTCGTTACCTGCTCCTTTCAATTTAATTCATAATTATAGAGCTTTGGTACCGTGAACTGTCTCAAAAGAAATCAATAAAACCGACATGAACCAACATTATATTCGCAATTATAATTTTCACCAGGAAAACAAAAACAAAACAGATCAATCAGCATTCATGTTGATGTCATATTCAACATCAATTTAAAAACCAAATGAACAACGTTATAAAATATAAACCACAAGTCATTAAGGACAAAAGGCAATTTATGTATAATTATTACAACAAACGTCATTATCATAATGAGATTAAAACGAAAAAAAAATCATTTAATTTCTCACATTAAATTTCATAAATGAAAAGGCAAAAATAATAAATTAAACAACAACAAAATCACCAAACAATAATATACAAGAACAGATTTAATGAGAGTCACAATCATCACCATCGAGATGAATAAGTATTGGTGGTATACCTTTTGCTACTTCAAATGTACTCCAACAAAAAAAAAAAAAAAAAAAAAACAAATATAAAACATTAACTGTAAAATATTAAAATAAGAAAATCCTATAAAACAAAATTAAAAAAATAAAACACTGAAACAAAACAGCTTCGTGAGCTGTTTGAAACATCAAGAGAATTAAAAATTGCTCCGTTTTTTCTACGAAAAAAGCGAAAATGAACAAAATGGCATTCGAAATGTTAACACAAGTCGAGACTTTTTATCGTGTTTTTTTTTTTGTATTCAGATTTTATACAGTTATTATTTTATTATACCTGCTACTCTAACTCCAACTCTCCCACCACCCACCTCTGCACAAAAGTAAAGCTTAAGCGACTGAAGAACTTATTTTTCATGTTTAGTATCCTTTTTCTGCTTCAGAAACACAAGCTACCTGTCATCTTACAAAATGCGTAATTTTTTTTTATTTTACTCGTTATTCAAAACGATGTATAATTTGACATCTGACAGCTTAATGCCATTAAAAACCAATTTATTATAAATTGCGTATGCGTTGCCAACTACAGTATCTCACAGGATACTTTCGATTCCAAGCGCTAACATTATTTGCAAATAGTAAAATGATATCCTGTCCAGGCGAGCTGGAATTTTGGACGGGGAAGGGGCCTGGTGGGAGAAAGATATGAAATGGTGCTTACAGAGCAATTTAATAAATTGAATTAATTGCTCCCTGATTTGGTAACATTTTCTCTGAAATAAAGTTGATTGCTTCTCGACCAATTTTTTTTTTTTTTGGTATCAGTTGGGTAGTTTTTTTCGGTCGGTTAGTCTGGATTTGTAAATATAAGGGGCTCGTACAGCCATAACACACCCACCCTTCTCAAGTTAGTTAGATTCCAAAATTCTCAAGAAATTACTTGGGTCTTTTGGGAGTCCCTTCCTTTTATTTTGTGTTTTCATATTTGATTTTTCTTACTGTAATGCTCATTTTATCCACAAATTCACAAGAAACAAGCACAAGCAAAAAAAGGACTTGTGTATTTGCGTTGATTTAATTTGTATGCAGAAGTTATTCAGAGAGATAAAGGGACAACGACAAAGGAGCATTTTTTGGTTTTGTTTAAGTGGGAAACAAGTGAAATAAAGTAAACAAATTGATCGCACGTATTTTTCGCACTTGTTTTTTTTTTATATACTATATAGTGTTTAAGTCAGGGGATGCGTTTTTGGTTTACGTAGGTACGTGTTTTGTTTTAAAATTTAATCTAAATTCAAGAGTATTTTTTTTAAAGGAATTTTCTGAATTTAAGAATTTTTGATGGAAAATATTAAACCGAACACATGTTCTCTACATGCCTGTTGTCAGTAAAGTTGTTTTTTTTTTTTTCAAGAAAATAATAATTTTAAGTGTTGGTTGAAGAATACGAAAATGTAATTTTAACGTTGAAGAAAGTTTCTATTCTTTGTTATAGTCAGATATAGGTGTTTTTGTGATTTAGGTATTTATCAACGTTTTAATTGGTTTGTGCAAGTTTTATAAACAATTTAAGTTTAAATAGTCTAATATTTAAACTGCCTTGAGAGGCAGATTTGTTTTTCAAATAGGGGCATACATAGCAAGCAAATACTTGTGTATAAAAATGTTTATGAATTTGACAGGGTAACTTAACCTAGAGCAATGGGACCAATGCCGTAATTTACAGTTTTTTGTTTGCATTTCTATTCCCGATTTTGCAGTCCATCATAATATAGTTGGTGTAATCGAGTGCCCTGCTAACTTCACATTTCACAATGAAGTTAGTGAAGTTAGCAGGATACATGGTGTATCTCGTGAACGACGTGTGCTAGAAACTTGCAGTAAGTCTGCAAATTTGCTGTTTTTTTTTTTTTTGCATTTCAAGAATAGGCTAGGCTGCAAATTTCTAGCATGCTTGGTGCTTGGTGCTACACCATGTAACTTTACTGTGAAAATAGAGGGGCAGTTTGGTTTTTTTTTAAGGATTAAGGATTTCAAAATTTTGACCTAGCCTCGTCTTGATACAAAAATTTGTTAGTAAATACATATTTTTTTGGAAAATGATTATTAATTTCTAATGTTTGATTGTTCAACAACCACTTGAGTGGGCTCCCACCATTGCATTTGGCTAGAATTATTGCAATTTCATGGCTGCCACACGAATCATCAGCTTCCTTTAGTGGTGCTTAGTCTTTATGTTCAATTTTAACTTATAACTTAGTGCCGTCAACTGGAATCGAACCTAGACCAGCTACCTCTGAGGCCATGCACTACGCATTGTGCCACCGAGGTCACCTGATCATGCCCTTCCAATGTATGGTTTTGTCTTTATAAATTGCATATTAAGACAACTAGCATTTTTACTAGCCGCATTTTCTCAGAACCAGTTCAGTTATTTTTTTTTTTTTTTTTTTTTTTTTTTTCAATTTGCAAAAACAAAAACATTTTTTTTTTTGTTTTTTAACTCAGTATTTCTAAAATGACTTTGAAAGTGCCTTTAAGTATGCTGTCTTGTTCCGCCTCCATTTTTCTCCATACCTTATTTCGAAAGACTACAATTCGCAGCACGTATCAAAGGGGGAGAGGTTGGAAGATCGGTAACGAAACAAACTATTAAGTTATTATTGTTATTATTGTACTATTCGTACTAGAATGTCAGCTTATTAGGCTTGACCATTCTTTATTCCGTTAATTTCATTGAATTTTTGAACAACAACAAAAACATATAGGCGCTACCACCAATTGTTTGGCTGGAGATATAGCCATTTCGTGCTTTGCCATTTTTGCACTCATCAGTCTCCTTTTTGTGGTGCTGAGCTTTAATCCAATTTTATTTGAAAAACTTTTTATGCACACCATAGGATTCGAACCCACGCATATCAGATTTGCTCAGTCTTAGCAGTCGTGTGCACTGCGCACTCCACCGCTTTAGACCACTGACGTCACAGGTCGAGATGTGTTATTTGTTTATCAAATGCATTTGGAGCGTCAGCATTTTTATAAGTGCCTTTAAGTATGTTGTCTTGTTCCGCCTCAATTTCTTATTTCTTCTCCATACCTTATTTCGATAGACTACAATTCGCAGTACGTATCAAAGGGGGGGAGAGGTTGGAAGATCGGTAACGAATCAGACTATTAAGTTATTATTCTATTTATTCCGTCAATTTCATTGAATTTTTGAACAACAACAAAAACTTAGAGACGCTACCTCCAATTGTTTGGCTGGAGATATATACTTTGAAAGTTGTTGTAGAGTAGGTAATATGTTGCAAAATCTCGGTCATGTTACCAAAAATAATGAAGGATTAAAACCCGTTAAGAAAAATCTTATTTTTCTCCAAAATGACTATAATTATTTTGATAAAAAAAAAGTTTGTGTTCCTTAATTAGGCAAACAAAATAAATTTCCACTGTAATTAAAAGTAATTTCTTCAAAGCATATTTTGCTTTTCTCATTGCTGCATTTGAAGAAAGTGAGTAAGTAAAATTTAATTTTAATTTCAAATTTATATTATTCCAATTTTTAAGTGTCTAATTTAGAAAATTTTCAAAAGATAGAAGCTTTCAAAAAATTAAATTAAGAATATTTAAATGCTTTGTTTTCGATTTTGTGACGCAACAATAAATCTGAAAAAAGCTTATAAATTTTTAATTATTCTAGATTTCAAAAAAAGCATTTGTTTTAAGTTTGTAATAAGTTGGTAATCTTAGATCTTAATTGAGATAATTCAATTCACCCTTAAAATGGAAAACATAAAAGAAGATGGCGGTCACTCCTTGTTAGGACTGGCCACAAGACGAGGCTCAGAGAAACTTTTGTAAGTCTCGTCTCGGTTTCGTTAAAATCGAAAATTTTCATTCTTGTCTCGGTCTCGTATAATTAAGTCTCGTCTCGGTCTCAGTCTCGCCTTTTTCTCGAGAATATTTAAATTTGCAAGCTCTTCCCGGTCTCGTCTCCGAAAAATACGATTTACGGACAACCTGTGGATTATTGGAACGAAATATTTTCGATGCGTCAAAATATAATTTGTCCCCCATGTAGTTTGAATATGTGGAGCAGAAAATATATATTTAACTGAAATTTGGTTTTTCAATTTATTAGACTCTCTGTAAATTTGGGTCCAAATATACAGTCTCGTCTCGGATGCTTAAAATAAAAGGCAGTCTCGTCTAGTCTCGACCTCGTCATGCGAGACCGAGACTTCTCTCGTCTCGTGGCCAGCTCTACTTTTTATGCAGAATTAGGGGGAACACTAAACGGTAGTATTTTAAGACAATGATGGATCTGCGAAAGAAAACTTGCCTGAACCAGATGAAGTCGGAAGTGTTGATCTAAAGATCCACAATTTGCGGAAAACCATGGCCGCTGCTAGAGGTTCTGGGTTCGCTTCCCAGCCTCGTCCACCTAAAAACTAAAAAGTTTTTTTTCAGGGCTAATACCTCTTGCGAGGAATTGACAAATCCTCCAAGAGTATCACTTGTCACGAATAAGTGCTTCTCGTCTAGCCGTTCAGATTCGGCATAAAATTGTAGGTACCTTCCATTCCTGTCGCAGGCGCACACAGGAATGGTTGCGAGTTGTTAGTCACTAGGCCCTTGTTCTTCAAGAGCCGTTGTGCCACCCAATTTAATTTTTTTTTTTAAATGGCCGCCGCTAGTGGATGAAAACGAATGAAAGAGACAGAGGCAGTTTTATCTTGTTTCCAAGGTAGTAACCTCTTCAGAACTGTTGGAACTAATTACCAATTTGATAAATGCTTCCAACCAATCTGGCAAGAAGAAACAACAAAACTATTTAGAAATGAAAAACTAATTTAGCTGGCAGATAAGCTTATGGAACTTGAATAAGATGACCGTTCACACTTCGAAAAGAAAAACAATAATAAAATCTGGCTTGGTTGGACTTCGCATTATAAGATGAAACATGCCATTTCTGCGAGTAGTTTAAGAGAGATTTCTTTTTGAAAAAAAAAAAAATATACAATCGAATTCTTTGAATTTCTTTCCAGGAGAAGAGGACAAGAAAAGCAAAACCATGTGTGATGGTGTGTGGAAAAAACTGTTGTCTTCACCAAAAAACATCGTCTGTATCAAATGCCTCCCGTAATTACTTACTGTTCCAGAATGATTTTCGATTTTTCTTTTCTGCTCATTTCATTTTGTAAATCGTTGTCGTTTATAATTCATAAATGTTTGGCAACAAATATAGTTCTTCCATTTCTACACGCGGGTTTCGAACGAACCGCAAGTTTGGTTCGTCACTTTTTTTTTTTAGAAAAAAAAAAAAAATTCCCGAAAATTTTATAAGTTGAAAAAGTCTAAAAAAAAAAACTAAAGAAAAATGAATTTCGTTAACTGAGATTTCATCCGAAGTATGAAAAAGATGAAAAACAAAAATTTATAAAAAAAATTTCACCAATACTGTAGAACTTTTTACTGAAATGCATAGAAAATCACATAAATTCGGAGTAAAGGAATAAACGTTATATTAAACTAACATTTCGAAAACTATGTGATCCTGCTTAGTCCCTTAAATTTTAATTGAAAGCAAATGGGAATACTTTTCAAAATGGAATAAGTGGAAAAACAAACTTGGTTTGGATGATGCTTGCCAGAGTTCCCATCAGAAACACTCAATTTTCTGAGCATGTTATCTACATATAAACACATTTTGAATACGTTAACAAATATATATATTTATGTTTTATTTTAAATAAATATTAATATAATAATCAATTTTTTTCTGAAATATAGATACATTATACAATGAATATACATCCTTCTGATAAATGTTTTTTTATTATAATTTAAAATGTATTCCTATCGGTTTTGAATGTAAATAGGATACTAGTTAGTTACTGATGTTTACTGAAAAAAGCTAATATTTCTTTTATTGCAAATTTGTGTATAGCATTTAAAAATAAATAATTAATAATTAATAGAATTTGAAAACTAATATTAAAAAAAAATTTACTAATATTTTAGATTTTGTTTTTTTGTATTAGAGCTATTATTTTGTTTTTAATTTTAAAATTACTGTAACAAGTTTCAACAATTTATTTGTTTAAAATTAGCTAACATTGATTGCTTTTTTTAAGGTGTATAATATTTATTTAAAATTTAAATTCTTAATTTATGGAACTTTAAGTTACTGAATTTTATTATTTTAATAGCTATATGATTTTTAGTATGTTCGAGTATATTACATCAGTTTTATTTATTTATTGTTTTAAAAAACCTATTTGGACCTTGATAAGTATATTCTTGTGTTTTTTTTTATCGTTTAGAAATAAATTTTGTATTTTTTATTGTTTTACGTAGGAGGGATTTGTGTGGATTTTACTTATTTATATATTATTAAAAAAATACACATACTAACTAAATAGTTTCAAAAAACAACAAACAGTGAATGATATCATTAAAAAAAAATTAATACCTATCTTATCTATTTTACTAAAAGGAATTTAATATTAAAATTTTGAACTATGTAAAAAGTATTGTTGAAATTATTGAACTCATAGATCTCATTATTTTTATTAAAAATACTGGTTTCATGGTTACTCATTTGAATACAATTTTAAAAATCTCGCTCAGAGTTACACCACAGAATGCTGCTTAGAACATTTAAACTGTTTTCAAATAATTTTATAAATGAAAAAAATCTGATTTTTTTTAATTGTAAATCAAACAGATTTGAGCTGAAAATGTATACTACCTATGCGAATTTTAACCTGCAGTAAATAAAATTTAAAAAATAAATACAAATTTAAATTTTGTGGAATTTTTAAGTGAACTAAATTTATTAATAAAGCGTTTCATAAATCCAATATTAGTTTAAAAGATTAGCAATTTCTGTTCAATACTTGAGGTATAGTTAGATTTTTTTAAATCTGGCCAATCATGTGGGGTAAATTTTTGACATGTTGTCAATGTTTCTTCACACATTGAAATAAAATTTACTTATTTTTGTAGATAATTTCCTAGTCTTGTAATGGAGTATACATTATTAATTACCTTCATTTGAATAATTTTTAAAGTAATAATCTATTCAACATGACTTATCTATTTAGAAGCGATCAGATATTACTCAAACAAATATAGCTGTTTATTGGTATCTGACATCAGTGGCGGAACTACGGCGGGAGAAAAGGGGTCAATTGCACGATGTACATATTAAAATGTTTGATATGAAGCTCATTTTTGTAAATTTTTCCAAATAAAAATATAATATTAAAAGAATTTAAAACTAAAGAAAAAAGTCGTGGCTTGAGTAAGTTGTTAACTCCAGAGCTGATGAAGATTTAGGATGTATTCGGAACTAAGATACTTGTTTCCTACACCTATTTCAACAATTTGTTTTGAAATTATATTTCACAACCCGGAATTGAACTAAATATAGCTGAATAGGTTTATAAGTTTTTTTTTTAATATTTGAAGAACAATATTGACAGCTACCCCAAATCTATGTCTTTTAATAATCTTTACCAGCTTATATTTAAAAAAAAATTCGGACATGTTCCCAAATAATTTCTTTTTTTTTAGGGCTGTATTCACCAAACGCTCATAAATTAAAAGCCTCGCAAACCTATTCAACAAGAACTAAAAATTCATATTAACGAGGGCTCAGAAAAGTCATGAGCGCTGTCTTCGAGAAATTGTTCGAAACCTTTCGCAATAAAACGTCACTCCCAAACTGGCACAATGGTTTTTATTCTTTTGTTTTTAGTTCGACAATGTTTAAAGTTTAAACATCGCAGTATTGTAATGTTTACTTCTTAAAAAATTACTATTATTTTTAATCAAAGATTTTATTTAGGTACAAACAATAGTAAGCAAAAATGTTTTGCTTTTGTTGAAATTTTGTATAGTTTCTGAAAACAGTTTTACAATTTTACAGGGAGTGGCTTTTAGTTTTATTGGTTATATAATAACACAAATAGTTTAATTAAGTTATGAGGCTCTTAATTGTCGTTTATGAGTAGTCCTGAATACTCCCCTTAGACTACAATTTTAACGATATATTTCTTTTACAATCTGCCTCGCAGAATTTCGCACACCTAAATATATATATGTATTTATTTATGAAAATTCTATCTGTGAAAACATTCTAGAACTCGACTAATGTTTTAGCCTAGATCCCGACAAAGGCATTACGTCTTGTGTGGGTATTACAGAAATGTCTATCTCATTATTTGTCTTGTTCCCTTTTAATGTTTATTAAATACATAAAAGGTGATCAATCAACGACATATTAAACTTCAGTTCTTGTTTTTTTTTTTTGCTTTTCAATTATTCCAACACGCTTTGAGTAGATTATTTATAACGTGGTTTTTTTTTTAACTGCAGCACTCAGTCCGTCGTCAAAGTGGTTTCATTAAAAAAAATCAACTATTACAAAATTGTTCAATTTAATATTCGTTTTTGTAAATTGAAAACAGGTTGAATGTGATTAACAGATTTTAGTAAAGCTTTGACATACTTTGTCACACTATTTTAGTTAATGAGCTGATGATGTTTTGATTAAATGATAATTTGCATATTGTCTTTTCTGGAAACAAAAGTTGTTGTATTAATTTTTGTAATGAGTGTTCTGACCATTTTTTTTTTTTTTTTTTGTTTCATTAATTTCGGTGTTCTACAGGGCAGCCACTCAGGACCCTTATTGTTTATTTTATTTATTAATTATAATGACCTGACTTCGATCTTCAAAACTGCTTCTTTCTTATGTAAGCCAAGGACCCTAAACTCTTTTTCTATAAGATCAATTCTTTAATATGGATGTGCAGCATGGGCACCGTATTTACTAAAATAGTATTTTAAATAATATCTATGTATAATTACTAGCTGTCAAAAATGAGATAAAATGTGTAGGTACTACAAAATTAAGTAATTTGCGACTTATGTAATTATTTTAGAACACAATTGTGTTTAGTCGCTTTTACAAGTAGTAAAAAGTTTAAATTAAAACCAGAAATGCCCAATATCATAAACTGAATTTAAGATAGTAATCTCATTTTTGTGTATAAAACAAGGACTAAGTTATTTTTAGAAAGGAGATTTTATTTTTCCAAAATAAGACACGATAAAAGCCTTTAAAAAAATCAGATATTACATTTTTAAAAGTATTATTTTACTTGTATTAATGGAAGAGGTTTTACTTACTTAAAAGTTTTGAGAAGTAAGAGAAACAATTTTATATCTTTGTATTTATATTGCCCAGTCAAATTCGACAATAAATTCGCAAAACGCAATGTAGTTCTGCATTTTTGATATGTTGTTGGGGCATGTTAGAGTAGTCTATAGCCAATTTTGCAACTTCCAAAATCCTGTGCTCGTTGCAGGAAAAATGCAACAGTGAAAAATGAAATATAAAATATATTTTATATAAATATAAAATTTTCTACAAGACCACATCAGTTTTAAATTCATGCCTGTTATATTTATGTTGCTATCAAACCCTGAATTAAAACAAAAATTCTGAAAAACTAAGTTATTTTGAAGCACTCAAAAAAAGGTCAACAATTGTCCAATTCTGTTAAAAATTTGGAATCACATAGTTAGTGAGAAACATGATGTTAACATGATGTTAGTGTATTAAGCAATGTTTGCATCATTGCTGTGCTCAAAGTAGGACACTTAAGTTGGCACTGATTTTTGTACACGTACTTGGAAGCCTTAATTATCATCAAATATAGTTATAATATTTATATCCTATTTAAAGCAACTTTGGTAGTGATTTAAAAAGTTTCGAAAATGTTCACGAAATTACATGACAAGTGAACAATTTTTGGAATTTTTGGCTTAGAAAAAGATATAAATATAATAACTATATTTTATCATAGTTTAGGGTTCCAAGTACGTGAACAAAAATCAGTGCCAACTTAAGTGTCTTACTTTGACCACAGCAGTGATGCAAACATTGCTTGTTTCACTTAGTAAACATCATGTTTCTTGCCAAAACTATTTGACCGATTTGGATCAAATTTTCGAATTTCGACTTGTTATACACTAGACTATTTGATTCCAAATTTTTAGTAGAATTGGACAATTTTTGACCTATTTTTGAGTGCTTCAAAATTACTTAGTTTTTCCAGCTTTTCTTTTTAATTCATGGTTAGATAGCAACACAAATATTACATGCATGCATTTAAAACTGATGTAGTCTTGTAGAAAATTTTATAAAAAACAAGTTTATAGTGGACTGTTTTTTTCCTATGTTGCATATTTCCAAAGTTATAAAGCAAAATGTCAGAAAAAATGCGGTGGTTTTGGCGTTTTTTCACTGTTGCATTTTTCCTGCAGCGCGCACAGGTTTTTCGAAGTTGCAAACTTGACTATAGACTACTCTAACATGCCCCAACAACATATCAAAAATGCAGAACTACATCGTGCTTTGCGAATTTAGCACTTTTTTGTTGTAATTTTTGACTGGGCTATTATGTGGCAGATTTCATAAGAAAAGACCTATGTATGGATTTCTGTTCTTTGTATTTTAACTCAAAAGTATTTTGAAACTATTGAAAAAATGGACAATATTCGAGATGGTTGCTATAATATTTATAAAAAAAAAAATCATGGACGATTAAGTGTTTTAGTTTTTAGTTACGCTCTATTTTAAATAGGTACTTTTTATTTATAAATATTGCGTGCATCAAAGTTATTAGACCTTATCTAAAGAAACAAAATTATAGAAACGTCTACAAATATTACTACCTGAATAGAGATATATTTTAAAGTTTAAATAGTGACTATATATTGGTTAAGGTACATTCATGTGAGTTGAGTGGTTTTTTGAGAAGGTTTATAATGTATTTTCTTTTTAAATATATATATTGTAAAAAAGTATTGCCGATAAACCATGATTTTAGTAACTGGTTCTGTATTTTGTGTGTTATTCTTATCTCAGTTTTGTCATGTACATATAGAGTATCCGTTATTTCCCAAACTCATTTTTTTGGATAGCATACCCCGTCAAACAAAAATTTATGCCGAACGCAAAAATTATTGACCAAAAAAATTTTTTCCGAGGTCATTAACCCGTGCCTGCCTCTAAGGTCATACTTTTCCCATACAAATTTGTATGGGAATTTTGCACTTTTCACATTTTATTTTTTTTCTCTGAAACTATAACAGTTATTCTAATTTTTTTTTGGGAATTCTGAATGATTTATCGGTCTTTTAAAAAAACTGCATTTAAAATGTAATACAAAATTTTGAATTACAATTTATTTCGATTTTTTAATTTAATAAATACATTAATTTTATATATTTTTCTCTCTCGATTTTTTTTAATGATTATCATAAAATAATAAGTTTTTTCAAAAATTGCATTAAAAAAAGTAATGAAAACAAATTATAAATAATTTAATTCGATTTTTAAAATCTTAAATATGTATTTTTGTATGTATTTAATTTTTTTTTTTTACAAAATTTTTTTTTTAAATGATTTGTTTTGTTTTATCTTATTTAAAAACCACATTCAAAAATTAATAAAAAAAAAACCTTCATTTAGTACGAAAAAAAAATTAAATACATACAAAAATAAAAATATTTAATATTTTGAAAAATCGATATAAATTATTTCTAATTTGTTTTCATTTTTTTTTTTTTGAATATAATTTTTTAAAAAAACTTATTACTTTATGATAATCAATAAAAAAGAACAACAAAAACTGCTGAACATCGAGAGAGGAAAATAAGAGAAAAATATATAATATTAAAGTATTTATTAACTTAAAAAATCGAAATAAATTCTAATTTATTTTGTTTAAAACATTTTTAAATGCTGTTTTTTAAAGGACCGATTAATCAATCAGAATTCCCAAAAAAAATTAAGAATACCTGTTATAGTTCCAGAGAAAAAAAAATAAATTGTGAAGAGTGTAAAATTCCCATACAAATTTGTATGGGAAAAGTATGACCTTAGAGGCACGGGATAATGATCTCGGAAATTTTTTTTTTTTTTCAATAATTTTTTCTTTCGGTATTAACTTTCGATTGACGGGGTCTGCTATTCAAAAAAATGAGTTTGGGAAATAACGTACACTCTATATGTACATACAATATTTACAGACTATTACAATCGACTTATCAGATACATATACATAGTACACATAATGACTGTCGATATTTTGTTTTTGGTATTTAAATGTTTATCTAATTTTCTATTTTGTATTTGTTTGTTTTAATTATTAAGAAGTGTTGAATATTTAAATGTTAAGATCTATTATTATGTTTAATGATAATTACACTTAAAATATAACATTTGAAATAAAAATATAAATATTTTGAAGTAAATAATTTTTTGATCTAACATTTTTTTTTTTTTTTTTGTAACTATTGTATAAACTACATTTTTATTATTTAAACTAGTATTTCAGTCTTATATTGAGTAAATTCCGCTTGTTAAGTTATATTTTGATCGTATTTCTGTAATGAGTAAAAAAAAAGGATTTTTTTGTTTTGTTTTTGAACAATATATTTTAAGTTTAAATTTTTTACAGCAAATATTATTTAAAAAAAAAAACACACATCGATTTTTAGCAAGCTTAAAATTTTGTAAGTCTGGCGATAATTTAAAATAAAAGAAAACACGGAAATTACAAAATATATAAATTACAACTCACATTATCCGTAAAAAAGTTTCATGCAATCAAATTGTTATCATATCTATGACAAATCGTTAATTTTGTTAACGTTTAATAAAAAAAACATGCTTCTGTTATTAGTTTTAAATCACTCAAATAGTTTGTAGTTCCCTTAATTGCTTGTTTTTAGTCCGGCATTTACAATGGGGCATATTCATAGTCGCAGCTCGCTGATAGATTTTATTTAAATTCCTCGTTCTTGAATTGACCTTTTCTCAAGATTATTCCTTTTTTTTTTTTTTTTTTTATTTTTCATCAACTTTAAAAGTTGAACAAAAAAAAAACAAATAGATGACAGACTAACCATGAAAATTGTTTGACCCTCCCCCATCATTTGTTAACACAAGTACGTATATACTGCCTGCACTGAACCAAATCCTTACGTAAATACAACGAAAAACGTCATCGTTTTAACGATATTTTAGTTACAATTCAGCCGATGTTGGGATTCGTTATCTCAACAATTAGTCATTCGTTCTTTAGTGAAGCCGTTCATCAAACAACGAATTTTTGTTGAGTCAATGAAATATTTTAATTAGACAACGTAAAAGCCTATTAACGAAATTTTTCGTTGAGTCAGCGAATTTATTTCATTAATTAGCGATATTTTAAATTGAGTCAATTTGTTTTTTTCATTAATTAGCGATATTTTCGTTGAGTCAATGAATTTCTCTCATTGATTAACGTAAAATATTTTCGTTGGTTAGTGAATTATTCGTTAATTAAATAAATGATATTATGTATAGCTTTTTTTACATTATATATTAGTTCACACACCATTCTTGTTAAAGAATCTGCTAGTGAAAAAAAAATTAGCTTGATGACAAGATGTGCTAGTACTGATTCCCAATAACACATTAGGAATCATAAAACTTGTACGGGCGCCTTGCCAACAGGCACTTTTCATTTGTTTTTTGTTCAATTATATAGATTTTTCGACAAGAATTAAGTGTGAACTATAACCAAACAGACTCAAATTCTATTTTCATTAAAATATGATTTTTTTTCAACGGTTTAGTTATTTTACATTATTGAACGTAATTTTTTGTTGAGCCATCGTAAAACAACATAATATTTTTGCCAATGTTTTTCGTTGTATTATGAAAGCTTTCATCAAAATAAACTAGTTGCTTTAGAGTTGAGGTAAAAAGTGTTTGAAAGCACTTTCAATGACACAATGGAGCCATTATCAACCAACATATTTTTTAAAATAAGTGTTTGATTGGGCCAACGAATTTTGTCAACGAAAACTCAGCCAACGTAAAGAATTTCATAACTTAACGAAGAATATATTTTCAGTGTGATATTTATTTCTTACGTATTTTATTTTGTACGTATATACTGCCTGATATTTATTTTTTTAATTTTAAGGACCCGGCAATTATATAAGGTCATTTTTTTTTGAAATCAACCATATGGAACAAATTATGCACAAAACAAAATATTCTCTACTGACGGTTTAGCTCCAGATTAGTTTTTTGAACGTCTAAAGCCTTTATTGAACCTCTCACGGAAAACTAGGAAGTTTTTTGTTGATGTTTGTTATAGGCTATTGGATATGCCTTTTAGTAAGGAACAGTTACATTCACCGGTTTTTATTATTGACTATGTTTGTGTGGAACTAAAGTTTACTTAAAATATAAAATTCGCTTAAAGTCACCCATGTAAGAAATTAAAAGAATTGTAATCATCATCATATACATATATTATTTCTGTTGTCAAGCTCATTTTTTTCTCATTTATAAAATAGTCAAATCCACTTAAATATAGTGAATACATGCCATACTTCATTGAAAAAAGCCCGTTAGGCTTGCCAACACATAAATTGATTTTGAAGAAGAACACCATCGTCATGTTAATAAGAAATTTAAATGCTAAATGTGGCTTAGTTAATGGGGCCAGAATGGTTGTCTACATGAGTAAACTATCACGGCTCAGCTGATTGATTCTGGGAAAACTTTTGTTATACCCCGCATAAATCTTACTTCATCTGATCCAACTATGCCTTTCGACATGATTAGGAGGCAGTTCCCACTGAAAGTTGCTTTTGCAATGACTATCAACAAGTCTCAAGGACAAACATTTGAAAGAGCTGGATTATACCTACCAAATGCAGTTTTTACTCATGGACGGCTGTACGTAGCATTTTCAAGAGTCAAAAAAACAAACAACATAACTGTATATAAGAAAATGATAAACAAACAATTCAAAAAGATTTCATTCTTACATCAAATATTGTTTACAAAGAGTTTTTATAAAACTAATATGTTCATATCAATAATAAAAAGAATTTATTTATTTTGTTCAAATATTCTATTTCAGAAATGTAAAGCCTTATTAAATGTACGAAATTTTCGCGCGGGTTTTCTTGTTTTTCAATATTGTTGGTATAACTCGAAAACTTAACCGAGTTTGTGAATTCAACTTAAGAAACTTTATGTAGATAATTAGATTTTCTATCAAAATAAGCGGTTTCCAAAATTTTATAAAAAAATTTAAACAGTCAATTTAAAAAAAAAGAATGACCTGAAAAATCACTGATTTTATTTTATACCTACGCTACAAAAAATTTCTCAAAAAATTGTATGTAAAAAATTTTTTTTTCCTTTTACACAAAAAAAAAAATAATCGAATTCCTTTCTCCAATTTAATAAACATTTAAAAACATCAGAAAGTTCTCCACCGAAATTTAACTTTGCGGAAGTTATTTTTGATGTGAAAGCCTAATTTTATGGAAATATTTGAATATTTGAAAAATGTGTATCGGGTCGGGTTCAAATGGTAATAACTTTTGAACTAATCATAGCTTTGGCAAGTGTTAAAGCGACAGTTTTTATTGTTGTTAAGCATTAGCATTGTGTATCCTTCAAATTTTCTATCCTTGCGAGGACTGTTTTTCTCCCATTTCACGTTGGTTAAACCAATTTATAAACTAACAACAGCAAATAGATTTTTTTTAAAGATACAATTTGTACCTATTGCGACAGACGAATTTCGTTTAGGGGGCTATTTAAAAGCTTTAGGTCAAAAACGAAGTTTCTTCAAAATTAGTTTGTTGGCAAATGGCATTAGGTACTAATGAAAAATATTTTATTTAACAAAAATGGTACAACTATTTAACAATGTTCGAATGCAAAAATTGTAAAAAACGAAAACAAACATTTTTTTTTTAAGTTTCAAAAAATTGGCGTTAATCGAAAAACGTTATGATGGGTATGACTCATGACCTTGCTTTTCACCAGTTTTAGTATGAACAATTGGCTATGGGAAGCCCTGATTCTAAAATTTTAAGAAACAGAATTTGGAACGCCAATTTAAAGTAATAAATAATAAATAAATTGGGTGGCGCAACGCCTCGTGATTAACCAGGGCCTAGTGACTAACAACTCGCAACCATTTCTGTATGCGCGTGTCGACAGGAATGGAAGGGACCTACAATTTCATGCCGGATCTGAACACGAGAAGCACTTATTCATGACAGGTGATACTATTGGAGGATTTGTCAATTCCTCTCAAGAGGCAGTAGCCCTGAAAAAAAATCCAGACCTCCAGCGTGACAGTCCATCGCACTAAACATTACGCTACGGGCTACTGCAAAATAATTAAAGTAATTCAATTACCCACTGACTGGGGAACGACTTTTGATAGTAGATAATAAATATATGGTTTTGTGAATGTTCACAAAACATTCACCAAAAAAGAAGACTTTATATTCGACAAACGTTCACTTTTAGTCAATGAAATCTGAAAATGCCCAGAAAGGGGATTTTTTTCGGTATGAAAATTGTAGATATTCGCTTTCCCTTCATTATAAGTGAATAAAAGTGGACGTGCACAAGTAAGAGTAGGGTGCATAGGATTTTTTTCAGTATGAAAATAGTCGAGATTCAATTTCCCTTCATTATTATAAGTGATCAAAAGTGGACGCGCACAAGTAAATCTTGTAAAGAAGAATATTTGGGTGCATTCATTTTTAGTCATAATAGCTGAGGGAAATTGAATATTTTTTTGTTTCTCTTCATTTTGTTTCGAAAAATTATAACAGGAACTAGTCGCGACCAAAATTAAAGCAGAAGTTAAAAAAGATAAAATTTCTCAGTTCAATTCAAGTTTCTGTGCTGTGACTACAGACGTGGTAAAGTTATCAATTTTGTTTTTTTTTCTAATATTACAAATATAAATAATTGTATTTTTTTTAGGGTTTGGATTGTTTTTGGATGATTAATGAATCCTTTTCATGTGTTAGCTCCCAGCAACATTTCGTCTCCAAACTAACTGATAAATGGTTCACCGCACCTTCGAATCTCAATTAATTTTTAAATCGAATCGGGCGAAAATCATTGGGTTACGTAACCACGTTTATGAATCATTTTAATGATTCAAAAAAGACCCATAAACTGTGGACTAAATTAAATATATAAGCGTCCATTTTACATTCACTAATTCCAGGATTTATTCATCATTTATCAATCATTTTAAATGATTTAAAAAAGATCATACATTGTGGACAAAAATGAACAGATAACATTCTATTTATATTCAGTTATTCCGGGGTTAATTCATCATTTATGAATCATTTAAATGATTCAAAAACTTGGTTACGCTACCCAATGAGATAGTTTAAATTCGATTTAACAAAGAATTCCGATTCGAATGTCTTGTTCACTTATGTGAACTATTTTTTATTTAATTCTGAAGGTAAATGTTTGCTGGGCGAAAAACCGGAAAAAAAAGGCAATATGTCGGAAGGTAGGTCTTGAATAGAGCTACATCCGGTAAACGTTTCAGGGTTGCCACTTTTTAAGAAGTTATTTTTAAGGTAATGATGAGGTTGTCAAAAATAATAATTTTTTTTTTCTTGAAATTTGAGAATTTTACACACTTAAAATAGATGCAAATCAAAAACTTTGAGATTTATTTAAACACGAAACGAACATAAAAAAAAATCCTTATAACACAAAATTTCTCGCAACACTATGAAGTAAGCCTCCTCCCGAAGCTACGGCCCACCATAGACCCAATTTTGAACTTCCAAATGCTGCTAACAACAGTACATAAGGTCTTCAGTAAGACTAAAAAGTTATTAATCTTGAAAGCTAGAATTTAAGAGCTCTGAAACAAATTCTTGAACCACTGTAAAAACTACTTTTTTGGTAATAATAATTTTAATTATCTACTTATTCAAATTTGGTCCATAGTACTCCATTTTTCCCTTAAAATACACAAATAGAAAATTATCGACAAAAAAGTGTCGACTGGTCAAAATGTCGACTTTTATCGACTTTTTTTAAACTTTGAATGACGTCAAATTTTTGATCGACTTAAGAAATGTCGATATTATGAAATCACGACTTTACAAAATGTCGATTGCCTTACAAAACTTCTAGAAAAATATTGATTTGTCGATATTATTTCCCTACGAAAATTTAGAACTGGGTACGATATGTCGACTTTTAAAATATCGACTCCATAATATCGACTTTTATAATATAATATCGACAAAACACAATCGTATAACAGGTAACAGGTGATTGAAAGGAGATTAAAAACCAGCCAGTGAGATAGAGATCAAAATTTTGAATATGGAAATGTCGACTGTAAAAAATGTCGACTATCAAGATCTCGACTTCTGAAATGTCGATCGGGAAAATGTCGATTACTTTCGACATTTTAAAAATCAAAATTTCAAAAAATCGAACCCGTTTTTTTTTTCGATATTTTGATCAGTCGGTCCTTAACCAGTCGACATTTTTTTCGTTTAGATTATGAATGTCGATCTTATAGAGCCAATATTTTAAAAGTCGATACATCATTCCCAAAATATTCCCAAAATAATTACTTAGGCCGTGTGTCAATGGCGTTAAATTTGGTTAAATTTGATCCCAGTTTAATTTGATCCGTTTTTATAGGGGTGAATAAAATTGGAGGGTTTTGCTGTGTCAATTGCATTAAATGAAATATTTTAAAACATACGTTCCTTGCGATAATTTGTTGTGATTTGTTGTGGCAATTGCTTTTTTCAGAGGAATTACAACACCAATCTTTCCAAATCGCTTTGGATATGATCTTGAACGCGGAAATTGCATTTTGATAGTGGCAGTCATGAACTTAGTATACCTGGACTGCTAGTCGATCGTCATTCTCATTTGTTAAGCATGACACACAAGATGCAACTTTTGGTTTGCATTAGAATAATTTTGCATTTGAGTGTGAGTAACATATTCATATTTTATTCATTTTAGATATTCAAAATATTTGGAATAAGAATATTGTGTTTCCTTATTCAATAAAATACTTAGGATAAACCATTATTGTCGATTTTTTGTTTATTCCAAATAATTGGAATGGATTTTTCATTCCATCTGAAGTGCGGAGTCTAAAGAAAAAAAAATCAATGCTCATGCGGTCCCCCATCTATGTCAGTACTAACCGCACCCGAAGATGCTTGATTTCGGTGATCGGACGATAACCTGTTTTTGTTTTTTTTAAACCGATATTTTCCGTAACGTCTTTCGTCAAAACGCAATGAATCATTTATTAAATAAAAAAAAAACATAATTGTCGTTGCTTTTGAAGCACGGGGAAGCATTTTATATTGCCGCCTTTCATGGGATAAATTTTCTTCCTCTGCATCATCTTCGCTGCTCCAAAAAGATGACGCCCAATTCTTTCAGAAGTAGGTAATTTGCACGAAACTTTTTATTATTTCAATTAAAACAGAGCTCTATTTTTATTTAATTATTATTTATTTTAAGATTTTTTTCCCTTCGAAGTCAAAAGCGAAAAGCTTACACAACTGAATATTATGAATGAATAAACAAAAATGATAGAAAATTCCCAAGTTTACTCGCTAATAACCTTTCCACACTAGCCCACTGTGCATTAATACATGTCAAATTGAAAGTGGGAAAGAATTCCACGCGACTGCCAAATTTGTGGGAAAGAAACGACGTTTCATATTTTGCTTCAACTATTGCTTGTATTAATACATTACCTTTACCTAAAAAAAATAGATAGAATGTCAAATTGTGTGGGATAGAATGTCAGGTTGTGTAGGCTGGGCTATCATATTTTGTTTCCACACTGTTCTACACAGTTTGTTTCCCACTTTTTTGACATGTATTAATACACAGTGGGCTAGTGTGGAAGGCCTTTAACTTCTACTATTTCGTTGATCAACTCTAGAGTTGAAAATCAAAAGTTGGAAACCTCAACTTCGAGTGAATAAAAACTGCTTCTCAAGTTGACTGTAAAAATCGCAATGTTATGTTCAACTTTGAGTGAATAAATAAGGCCTAAGTCGTTTTCAAATTGCCGCTAGTGTATCGATTTTTTTTAATAAAGGGAACCATCGTGATGTTGGCTCTTAGCAGTCCAGGTATAATAGGTCGATGGTGTAGTAATGTGCAAGAAGCTTAATACAAACGTCAAAATTTGTCCACTTGTTTAAATTTAAACGAGCTCCTGAGCAGGTTAAATTTTGACAACTGTATTCACCTCAGTAATGTCAAAATTTAGCCATGGGTTCAAATTTAACGCACTTTTAACGCAATTGACACACGGCCTTAAGGTTAAATACTTATAGGTAGATTTATGTTATTTGTGGTGGTTATTATGAAAGTGGACTAAGTCAGTTTTAACACTTTCTTCACAAAAACTGATAAAATAACTGTTTCTTGACGCAATTCCATTTTTGCTTTAATCAAGCAAACCAGTTAACATATCTTTTAATTCCAATTTTTGTATAGGACGAACTACTGCTAAGTTCGAAACAAATTTAATCATCAATTTAAATTATTTCTTTTAAGCTGACTTAGTTCATTTTCATTAGGGCTGGCCACGAGACGAGACTCAGTGAGACTTTTGTAAGTCTCGTCTCGGTCTCGTTAAAATCGAAAATTTTCAGTCTCGTCTCGGATGCTTCATAGGCAGTCTCGTGCTCGTCTCGTCGCTAATTTAATAATTACCGGAACATTTACTTTGGAGCAATTCTTGTCTTAAACAAAAATTTAATATCCGAATAGCAAATACCACTTAAGGTAATTGAGACGTGTTCGTCCATAAAAAGTAAATTTTTCAAGTAAATCAGAAAAACGAAAATAAAAATTATATTAAACTACATACACTGATACGAGTAGAAAATGGGGCACACTTAAACATCAAAAGGTTGTTTTAGACCTTTAACCAACCCAGATACCTATAACACAAAGAACTCCTCAAAGCTTCAATCAATAAACCCAGCCATACAACAAAAAACACACAAGACACTCGTTTGAAATTGAAAATTCTTAAGCTTGAAAGAGATCCACTCGGACGTGAAATGGTATAATTGCCTCAGAGACAAATTCTATAGCTATTACCAAAGCAGTGACAATTTCTCCATTGCTTTGGGGCAAATTAAAAGAATAAAGAAGAAGATCCTTTTCTCCACATTAAAGATTGGACACACATTAAATAGAACAGAACACACATAAAGATACGTTACAATATTCGAGGGTAGTATAATATGTATGTATATAATGTTTGTAGATATGTATATAAAAGTGGAGTTGAATACACACAAGCAAACGACACCAATTAAAAGAAAATTAGATAAGCAAACCACACCAAAAATCCAACATCAACAGAACCAAAAGAAACGATTTCTTCCTTCTTTTTGGTTTATCGAAATTAACATTTAACTGTGCGTGTGGTTGAGATAAAGGAAGTTAAGTACAGGATAACGAAAAGATATTGTATTATTTTATTTTGTACATGAGTGCAACTTATATAATCAAAAGAATTAAAAGTGTAGATGCTATAGAAGGTCATATTCAGATGGATTTGAAAAACAAGAGTCACACATTCTTATAAAGGGTGGGCCATCTAGAGGTTTCTTTTTAAATCATAGGATATTTTGACATTGTTTCCCGCTCGAAATCTTGACAGAAAGTAAGTATCATACCTCTGCGGAACAAAATGAGTCACTTTACTCTTGAACAACGTTGGGAAATATTGAAAACTTATTGGACAATGATTTTTGGCGAAAAATGATTTTTTTGACGAGGCGCATTTTAATGTCAGGCGGGGCTCGGGGCGAGTGGTAGCATCATTGGGCCATTTTTCTTCGAAAATCAGCCTGGGAATAAAGTTTCGTGTTTTTTTTTTCCGAAATTGAAGACATAGATTTCGACGACCTCTGGTTTATGCAGGATGACGCGCCATACCCCACGACCACGACAGACAGAAAGTAAGTATCATACCTCTGCGGAACAAAATGAGTCACTTAACTCTTGAACAACGTTTGGAAATATTGAAAACTTATTGGACAAAGATTTCTGGCGAAAAATTATTTTTTTGACGAGGCGCATTTTAATGTCAGGCGGGGCTCGGGGTGAGTGGTAGCATCATTGGGCCATTTTTCTTCAAAAATCAGCCTGGGAATAAAGTTTCGGTCAACGGTGGGCGTTACAGGGCCGTGTTTTTTTCCCGAAATTGAAGACATAGATTTCGACGACTTCTGGTTTATGCAGGATGACGCGCCATACCCCACGACCCATGCCACAATCGATCTTTTGCGCACCAAATTCCCAAATCGTGTTATCAGCCGTCTTGGCGATGCCAATTGGCCGACTCGGAGCTGCTATTTGACCCCTTTTGGCTATTGTTTGTGGGGAACCGTGAAGGACCGAGGTTATGCCAACAATCCAAAAACGATTCAACCACTTAAGGCCAATATCATCCAAGCAATCAGTGAGCTATAGCCCGAAACCATCAACAAAGTCTTGAAAAATTGGAGTGACAGAATGCGCTAATGCGAAGCCAGCCGAGGCTGCCACTTGAACGACGTTGTGTTCCATAGTTAATATTTACTAATAAAGCCATAATATTGGAAAAACTTAATTTTGTTCATTTTATTGCATTTTTAAAAAGAAACTTGTATTTGGCCCACCCTGTATGTGAAGTAAATCTGTGTCGTCATAATTTTACAATTTTTCAGTAAACATCTAATATCCGACTTTCAATAAATGAAATCAACTTATAAATAAAAGAAACAACAAAACATTTATTCAAGTAGGTAAGGTAGTTTTTAGTTAATCGAATTTCGATTACACATAAAATGCAATATTGGCAGAGATTTGATAAAAAACATAGAGAAAACAAAGGAAAACATTTAAATATTTTATTTCCATTTATTCAAATAAAATTAACAGAACAAAAAAACAACATGAATGTTAAACGCAAACAGTATGGATTTTTTTGTTTTTGTGTGTTTGTTTGTATACGCGTATAGTATGCAACACGTTGTAATGGGAGCAATAAAATAAAAACTCATAATGAAATGGCAAAATTATAATAACAATAACAATAATACGGAATGATTGTGAAAGTGGTGCTTTTACAATATGAAGTTTTCTTTGTTTTTTTTATTAATTAAATGACATACCTGTGATTGGGGCGGCCCTGGTATCGATGGATTTGTATCCAATGTATGCTTTGATATGACCACGGTTGTTGTTTTTTGTATTTTATCTTCATGAATTTCCGATGGTGATTTTGGTGGAACATTATCGGATAAGGCTAAAACTTCAGCTGCTCTAACTATATCTAGTACCTGAAAGAAAATTTCAATTTTTTTTTTACAAAATTTTAGATAGATACATTTTAGGAAAAAAGTATGATAACTAAGGATAATGTCTTTTTTTTAAATTCTACTATGTATTTTTAGGCGAGTGTTTTCACTAAGGCACTTTCTCTTTTATCCAGGCGTCAGCGGACAAATCCCCCAGATGGAATCAACGATGGCGTCTACAGTTCCAGTCAGGCTGAACTAATTAGTGAACACCTTATACGGGCTAATTCGACATATTAAGAGCTAAGGCCTATAAGGAGCGGTTTATCCGGCTCCCCGTCTTTGAAGTTATGCTAAGGATCTGGTCCTCCAGGTTGGGGGTCGTGCAATCCGTCGAGATGACTTCCCGGCCACGTAAAGCTTACTTAGTTGCGAAGCAACAAGCCTCGGATACAGACGGATTTGCTGATAACAAACCAAGCAAACGAAAAAAGGACAACGAATTTCAGATATGTGCGTGGAATGTATTGTCCCTATATAGGCCACGTGCAGCCGTTGCCCTAAACTGCTGCAAAGCAGACATCACCGCCATCCAAGAAGTGCGATGGGATGGACCGCGCATACGGAAGATGAAAAACTGCGATATTTACTACGGCTCCTGGAGAAGAAGTATGAATAGTGCCCTAGCTTTGACATTAAAACTGTTGTAAGCGATTTTAACGCAAATCTAGAAAGAGAGGACGTTTTTGGTGGCATAGTCGGAAAGCACAGCCTACACGACACCAACTCGGACAACGGAATCAGACTGATCGACTTCTCCGCTGGACGAAACATGGTAGTACGCCTAAATTTCCACAAGGGGACCTGAAAATTTTCTGATCAATCAATCGCCAACCAGATTCATCATATTTCGATAGACGCAAGGCACTCCTCCAGTATCAGGGAAGTCCGAGGAGCAAACGTTTATTCGGAGCGTAACCTTGTTGTAGCCAAGGTACGGCTTCGGATATCTCGAAAACAGCCAAACCGAAGGAATGCTGAAAGGAAGTTTGACGTATCGCAAGAGATTGCTAGGTCCTTATCCGATCGAGTTTCGAACAACCTATTAAGAGGTTCTATGCCGGCAGCATCAAGTGTTTCAAACCAGTGCAACATTGCCAGGAAGCCATCAGAGACGTCGCATCTGACGTGCTGGGTTTCACTTAACCACCACAACGAAACCCATGGTGGCAGCAAGCACATGCAGCGAAGCAGGAGGCATACAAAGCGTCGCGTCACTGCATAGAAGGAACAGAGATGCTTGTGAGATCGAGGAGAATGAGGGATATGTCATTACACTATTACAGAAATGAGGTTCGGAACGAAAGTTTTACCTGAGGTAAAAAGAAGCTCTCAGGGCTACAAGGTCCGAACCGAAGCCTGCAATGACAAGCAAGGGAAGTAGATTCGTAGTCGCTGAGAATTTGGAATTATCACTTCTGTAGACTGTGTAAAGGAGATGACGAATCTAACTCCGCTGTCAGGCAGATTACACTATTCAACTTAGACGATGTAGATCAACAATTCCATCTACCCGACCTCGACGAAGCGAAGATAGCAATATCTAAGCGTAAGTCCAACAAAGCTACTGGAGCCGACGGACTCGCTGCCGAGATATTCAAAGCAGCAAGAGATGACTTGATTAGGAGTTTGCATCAGCTCATCTGTAAAATATGGTCCGAGCAAAAGCTTGTCCGATAAATGAAACCTCAGCATTGTTTTCCCGATCCACAAGAAAGGAGATCCTCTATGCTGCAGCAATTACAGAGGAATCAGTCTCCTTAGCATCGCCTACAAGATCTTTTCTGCCGTGTTATGTGAACGCCTGAAGTCATTCGTCAACAACCTGATAGGTCCATATCAGTGTGGCTTCAGGCCAGGAAAGTCCACCACCGCATCGACGAAATATTCAAACTACGGCAGAACTTGGAATACCCAGGAACTTTAAATGGACACTCACCATCTTTTCATCGATTTTAAGGCAGCTTATGACAGCATTTATTGAGACGAGCTATATAGATCAATGTCTAGTTTTGGCACCCCTCGGCATTTTCAGCACGTCCGTAACAGAAGAGGAGCAGATATGGGAATGGCCCGGGACCATCTGATGGTTGCTACTGTTAGATTACATACAACCGCACTTCGGGGATCTCAAGAAAACACCCGACTGCCAAAGTTTAATACCGATACACTAAAGGATACCGCAGTTCGCCAAGAACTAGGAGACAATTTGTTTCAAGTATTGAGATCGATTAGTAGTGCAACTACCAACTCTATCGAAAACCATTTGTGGGGTGTAATAAATATATATCCGATGCTGGAAGTCGATCGGTTGCAAGGAAGAAATAGTGCTTGACTTCCTGAAGAAACTTGGGAAAGAATTAAAGAAAGAAAAGATCTCAAAGCTCGCATCGCAGCTACCCCAGAAGCAGGGAGAAATGACCTTGACTCCAAGCATTGTATGAAGATGAGAGAAGTTCACCGTAGCGTGCGAAGTGAGAAGCGTATAAACATCAACGCATTGGCTACATAAGCAGAAGAGGCCGCAAGTAGGTGCGACAGTAGAACCGTCTACAGAATTACCAAAAAGCTTACAGGTGTCCATAGCTCTAAACCCGGAAAAAGTGTGTACGATTTGGTGTGGCGTGTTTGGCGGAATGCCACACCGGTGCAAACACAAGTCTGTGTCTGTGGGCTCTTTTACGAGCAGCGCCAACAACATCGAGTGGGCTATTGCAACAAAATTTCCCTGAAGAGTGCAATAAAGGAGGATTCAAGGATCGTCGAGGACACACTCGACGCCGAATAAGCAGTTTTCCGCACAACTTGCGGATCATCATAGAACAGTGGCAGTGGGTTGCATATCGATCACCAACTTTACTTGCTGTTTATCGACTTCGAAAAGGCGTTCAACAGTGTCAATAGACAATCTAACTGGCTTGCTATCCCAGATATATTAATTTCTAATGTCAAGGCTACATATGATGGATCCAAATTTCACATTCTACATAAAGGAAGGTTTTCAGTGGAGTTTGAAATCCAAAGCGGGGTAAGGCAAGGCTGTATACAGTCACGAATTCTGTTCCTGTTGCAATGTTGCCGAGAATCATGATTTATCATGAGATTCAGCAACACTGCCTATTGGTGATAAGTAATGTACTGCACGCAGCTTTATCGATTGGAAATGTAGGAATTCAATGGACTTTACAATCGAACCTAAAACATCTGGAGTACGTGGACAAGACGCAATCAAATGAAAACAAGGGTGGAGAGAAGCTTAAATCATTGGGCTAGAAATAGAAACCGATACAAAATGGTAAAAAAAAGGATCAGCCTAGGAGCTTTCTCATCTATCAAACTAAATATTTCTGTATAGCCAATAGGGATACTAGAGAATTATCACATGAATGCATACATTTTTTTTATTATAGCTTACCTTTTCGGGGGTGCTCTTTTCTTTCGTGCTAACCAATGACTGCTCAGAGTTAACCAAAGCAACAACATCTTGCGATGTTTGAGGAACTCCACTATTTACAACATTTTCTGATGAATGTAAATTGCTCTGCAGCGGCACCTGTTCGTTATTCGTATTCGTTTTTGTCGCAAAAACTTCGAAATCCTGTAAATTAGACTAATAATTATTTTTTTTTTTGTATTAATAAATTTATTGCTAGGTATATTATTTATTTAAGAATTAATAAAGGAAATACATACTTGTCGCATACGGTCGTCTTCATCTCGATCCAAACTTGATATACTTTGACTTAGTTCTGAGCCAGTTTCCGAAGTTTTTGAGCCTGATTTTTAATTAAAGAAATTAAATGAATTTTTATTCAATATGTATATTATATTATGTACATATATATTGATTTTGTTATAGTAAAAATTCATTCAACACATACCATGTCCACTGCTTGTTGAATTCAATCCTGTACTCATGCCTCCAGCTGTACCAATGGAATGAATTAAACTCGATTTGTCATAGCCTTTGCATACGACCAAGTGTATTTCATTGCCAGCTGTACGCAGAACATTCACTGCATCCTGGTGTGCAGCACCAAGCAGAGAATTTCCATTAACTTCAAGAAGACGCATCCCAACCTGCAATGTGCAATGTGATTTAGAATTCAATATTATAAACGAGTATGTATGTATGTATGTAGGTACTTGTTAATATCAATTTAGATTTGAGTGTTTGGATTTAGAATAAGGAGTTTAACTCGATTTACCCATTGAATATGGATGAAGTAGAATTGGTTTCGATTTAATATGGACTATTGATATTTCTTTTATAAATATGTAGGTACTTTTGCTTTGGCTTGGCGCATACTAAAATTTAAAGATTTTAATCAAAATTAAAATTAAAATGATAGAGGAAACGAATGGAGTACAGAGCATCGAGCAAAATGTCAATTGGACTATCCACTAGTGGAATGAAAACTGAAGACTGAAGCGGCTTCTTGGATATACATACTATTCTGTAGACCGTCTGAATTTAAGGCACTTGTAAAGTGAGCCATAAACTCAGAAACAGGGATTTGTATTCCATTATTCCCAGGACTACCACGTATTTCCTTAGCAGTTTTCCACCATTCCTTTGCTGAGTTACACTAGAAAGTTGACTTGAAATGCGTTCATAATACAAACATTGTATCCTTTTGCATAATGCCTAATATTTTTTGTTAGCTTTACAATAACTCTTTCTACTCGTATCAAGGTTTTCCTGTAGATGTTCCGCAGCTTAAGACAAGATTTCCTACTTTTGTGAAAGTCCATGTCAAACTATGGTTTCTTTCGCTCAAACTTAATATACGAATTACGAGATACTTTCCTTTAAGGCCAGACATCGTGTATCAATGCTATCATTTGGTAGAATTCTTTCTGCAGTTACTTCATCAATTTTCTGTAAGTATTCAGAACGCTTATACAGAAAGGTAGTCGGAACATTGACTTTGTGCAATGTAGCATGCTATCAAACTTCAGATGTTTGATAGGTTAAATAATCAACCGACATCATAGTCATTCTTCAATGGAATTTGACATTTAAATGGCTTGACAGGTAAGCAACAACCTCTATTTCGATGCACAAAGCATATTTCGTTCCTCAAGTCTAGAGCAAAAAAGTCACTTCTAGATTGTCAAATTGTCTCATGCGCCGCCCTCGTATCTGAAGCAAACAATGAACCATAAAAGAGGAGGTTCATATATTCGGGTCGCCTGATCAGTGCTCGCATTGACAGAGAATAAATCTTCAATCGTCAACTGTTCGTCGCTCTTGGGTTGTTTAATATCTGACTTTGACAAAAGATTTCATTTTCGTTATTTTCATTGACTTCCATTTTTAAATTTGTATTCTTTCTTCGGTGAGCAAAGCGAATATCCTTTCTAAAATACTTGCATCGTAAAAGTGCTTATCACATGATCTTCACTTTCATATCTTTTCGGGCGGATCATTCTTTTTGATTCCATCGAGAGAATGATACCGAAGCATATGACGATTCCAGTCAGGAAAGCTAACAAATATTTTTGATTTTGAAAATGAAGCTTAATTTGTGTACTATAGGTTTAACAATTGACGAGGCAGGTGGGTCAGGTTGTGTTGTCATTTTGAATGTCGACTTGGCAATATTAAACCTTGGGAGCAACTTTGCTTTTTTGCTTTCAGAGCAGCATTATTTTTTTCTGTTGCTGTTTGCGCAGTATAGCGTTTTCGTTTTAGATTTGTTCACTTTGACTTTCCAGCTTACTAGCTGCGCCAGTTTTCGACTCAGATTTGTGAAGCTTCATGACCAATATTTTATTAATTTCCTTCGAATGATTTTTCATTTGTGGTGATTTTAATCAGTTTCACTCCGAGTCTGATTTATTGGTTACACTGATCTCATTTTGTGGAGGTTTTAGATTTTTAGAAACGCTTGTTCGTTTTGGCGGGAGGGCGGATGTCTTAGTGTTATTCAATTTTAAAGCAAAATTTAAAAAAAATTCCGATCGTGTGTTGTTATGTGCTTACTGTAGGGACAAAATCTTTCATAAATCTTTCCTGGGAATTTTATCCAAAATAAAAATCCAAGGATGATATCAATTTTCCTCTTAATCTTTTAGCTGCAAAAAAGTAACTCGCAAAAAAAGGAAATTGTCGGAAAAGCTTCTAGAACTATTTGACGTTTTGTTTTCTCTTATCATCCGACGGACGTGACGTTGCCATAATGAAATAATGTTTTTCTTAAGCTGTGCGAATATTATTAGTTTATAAGTGCTGAACCACCGACTTTTTTATCCACAACTTCAAATTCGACCTCTGAGTCATAAGGACAAAGGGGGTACTGCTTACTCATAAAATATCTGCCTCTGGGGATTGTGTCTTCTTGTTCGTTACTAATTGTGTTGGGAGAATTCTTTTTTTCTAATTTGTTATTTTTTATGAACGCCTCCGTTTTATGTTTTACGATTTTCCACTAATCGTACTCGTACGTTCGTTAATTATTTTGTTTTCTATAGAGAAACAATCACAAGCTCTTCAGGTTCCGACTCAGAAGAATAAATTTGAATAATTTCTGTTTCTTAATACAGACGATGAAGATTTTTCGAAACATTTATAAAGAATTCCGTCATCGTCAACAGCTACAAGTTCTTCCTCTTCGTTTACATTGACTTCCCTATTACTTTTGTGGAAGCTGGGAAGCCAACAGTGTTTCTTCACAATCCCTAAAAAATATTTTCTGAAACTTCAGCGCTCTCTGCGATGGAAACAGAAATGGTCCGTGGAGGAATAAATTTTCTATTTGCGGTTATTTGCGCTGCCAACAGCTACTTCAAATTAAATCTTCTACG
Organism: Melangyna quadrimaculata; assembly: GCA_949320155.1. NCBI lineage: Eukaryota > Metazoa > Arthropoda > Insecta > Diptera > Syrphidae > Melangyna > Melangyna quadrimaculata. The sequence continues at coordinate 375,444,774 of OX439483.1, forward strand.
GCATATTCAACAAAGTGAATTTTTAATTCTCCGATTGGAGAGGTTGTTTTTGATCGAAACTTTATTAATTTATGAATAATTGCCAATTAATTTAGGTTGACAAATTGTAATCAGTAACGTGTTACCTTAGCATATACTTTAACGGGTACAATTTTTTGGAGACGTCAAGGAATCTACGCGTTGACTTTTTATGTAGGCCTTTTAATTGTAGCTTAAGTTCGTGTTGGTCGTGCATTTTTTTGTAATAACTACAACAGGGGATTGATGTTCAAAAGGGTAGTTATGTGCATTCAAGAGGACACAAGCGTCCACAGGTTTTTCTCAAAACCCACCTCTGTCTACCAACTCCTACTCTCACCTTCTAGTGGTGAACATCGGGTGTCTAGTACCTCAGCTGGAGACGGGGTTTAAATCCCCGTGGAAAGCTGTTGGGGACAGCCAGCGTGAGAAGGGCGGGGAGGAGTGTTCCCACTAAGGCACTACTCCTTTCATCGAGGCGGCAGCGGACGTTCTCTAGATGGAATCAACGGTGGCGTCTACAGTTCCAGTTAGGTTGAACTAATTAGTCAACACCTTATATGGGCTACTACGACATATTTGTAGCTCAGGCCTATAAGGAGCGGTTTATCCGGCTCCCCACCCTTGGAGTTATACGAAGGGTCTGGTCCTCCGGGTCGGGGGTTGTGCGTCGGGGTAACTTCCCTACCACGTAAAAAAAAGTTGTTCCGAAACAACAAGCCTCGGATATGGATGATTTTAAAGTTGACGACCCCAGCAAATGAAACAAAGACAATGAATTTCGGATCTGCACGTGGAACGTCCTGTCCTTATACAGAACACGTGCAGCCGAACAATTAGTGGCGAACCTGGACAGGCTAAAGGCTGACGTAACAGCTATCCAGGAAGTGCGATGGGATGGAGAGGGCATACGGAGACTGAAAACGTGTGACATCTACTACGGCGGGTGCTTGAAGGAACAGGGTCAGCGGCTCTTTGGTTGTGGTTTTGTGATAAGGGGAAGACTTAGGCAAGAAGTCTTGGGCTTCCGAAGTGTAAGCGAGCGCCTGGTCACAATCCGCATCAAAGGCAAATTTAAGAACATTTCGCTGATCTGTGTTCACGCCCCCAATGAAAGGAGAGAGAACTCAACCAAAGAAGCATTCTACGATCTCCTGGAGACAACGTATGATATGTGCCCGAAGTACGACGTGAAGATCATTCTTGGTAACTTCAACGCAAGATTCGGAAAGGAGGGCATCTTTGGTTCGATAGTCGGAGGACACAGCCTACACGACGAAACTTCTGGCAACGGGCACAGGCTGGCAGACTTTGAGGCGGGGCGAAATGTCATCATCTCAAGCACCTACTTCCCACACCTCAATATACACAAGGGGACTTGGCGGTCGCGTGATCAACTAACCGTCAACCAAATCGACCACGTTGCGATAGACGCGAGACATGCTTCCAGTATCTTGGACGTCCGAACGTTCCGAGGGGCCAACATTGACTCGGATCACTACCTGGTGGTAGCTAGACTACGTATGCGTATATCCATGACGCGACAACGCAGAGCAGATGCTGTGAAAAGATTCGATGTCGAGAAGCTTAAATCGCAAGAGACCGCCAGAACTTTTGCAGACCACGTAACTCTTAATCTCTCAGGAGGTCCGCCACCAGCATCAAGTGCAGAGGACCAGTGGGAACACTGTCAACAAGCCATCAGAAGTGCCGCCTCTGATGTGCTGGGTTTCACTAGGCGAATACAACGAAACCCCTGGTTCGATGAAGAGTCCTGGCTAGCGCATGCAGCTAAGGACGAGGCCTACCAGGCAATGCTGCAGACTCGAACAAGAGCTGCTGAGAGAGAGGCCCGGGAGCTCTACGGGCTGAAACGAAAAGAGGAACGCCGACTTCTCAGGAGGAAAAAGAGAGAGCACGAGAAGCGGGCGGTAGAGTCTATTGAGGGTTGTAGCGGTAGGGGAGATGTTCGAAAATTTTATCAGAGGGTGAAGCGATCCACCCAAGGATTCAAGGCTAGAACGGAAGCCTGCCGAGATGAGAGTGGGAATATGGTAGTAGACACACAGTCAGTGCTGGAAAGAACACTTTTCCAGACTGCTTAACGGCGAAGACAGCCAAGATGCCGCTAATAGGCAGAACGCTCCATTCAATTTGGACGATGATGGCCAAGAGTTCCGTCCACCCGACCTAACCGAAGTGCGGCTGGCGATATCCAAACTAAAGTCGTACAAGGCTGCTGGTGCGGATGGCTTACAAGCCGAACTATTTAAATCAGCGGGAGATGAATTGGCTAGGAGCATACACCAGCTCATCTGCTAAATTTGGTCGGAGGAAAGTATGCCCGATGAATGGAACCTCGGTATAGTGTGTCCCATCCATAAAAAGGGAGATGTTCTGAAATGTACCAACTACAGAGGAATTAGTCTCCTAAACGTCGCTTATAAAATCTTGTCGGCCACCTTGTGTGACCGCTTAAAACCTTTTGTCAACGATCTGATCGGCCACTATCAGTGCGGTTTTAGGCCAGGCAAGTCACCGTCGATCAAATGTTCACACTCCAACAGATTTTAGAAAAATCCCGGGAATCCCAGATCAATACACACCACCTTTTTATCGATTTTAAAGTCGCGTATGATAGCGTGCAAAGGGAAGAATTATACAGAGCCATGTCGAGTCTTGGCATCCCTGCCAAACTCGTCCGCCTGTGCAGGATGACTATGGAGAAATCTCGCTGCTCCGTCAAAATTGGTAAGAACACCACCGATTCCTTTGATGTTGAGAAAGGATTGAGGCAAGGCGACGCGTTATCATGCAACCTATTCAACATCGTTCTTGAAGCCATTGTACGCAACGCACATATCAACACCAGCGGTACAATCTATCAAAAGTCCGTTCAATTGCTTGTATATGCGGATGACATAGACATTGTCGGCAGAACGAAGCGAGCTGTGGCAGGGGCATTTGCGAGCATTGAATTGGAGGCGGCTACAATGGGATTGGCGGTTAATGAGGACAAGACGAAGTATATGCTGTCATCGAGAGAGGAATCTCAACATCGTCGACTCGGGCAAAATATCACGATGGACAGATATAACTTCGAAGTTGTCAAGGACTTTGTCTACCTGGGCTCAACTATTACATCGCAGAATGACATCAGTTCAGAGATCAAGCGAAGAATTACTCTTGCCAACCGCTGTTTCTTCGGTCTAAGAAGGCATTTAAGTAGTAAGGCCCTCTCTCAAAGAACCAAGGAGACTTTATACAAGACCCGAATCATCCCGGTCCTGCTTTATGGGTCAGAAACATGGATACTGAAAGATTCGGATAAAAATCTGCTAGGGTGCTTTGAGAGGAAGATTCTTCATGTGATTTTCGGTCCGGTGTGTATCGAAGGAGTATGGAGGAGAAGATTCAACGACGAGCTATACGGGCTATACAGCGACGTTGACCTGGTCAAAGAGCTGAAAATACAGCGGCTGAGATGGCTGGTGCACGTGGAGTATGGACAGCAACGCACCTGCCCGACGAGTCTTCGAATTTAACCCCGATGGGGTACGCAGCAGAGGAAGAACCCGTAACATGTGGCGCAATCAAGTGTATGACGACATCAAAGCACTCGGTGTGCGCAACTGGAAGCGGCTAGCTAGGGACAGAGCTGGCTGGAGGGGCTTGTTAGTTGAGGCCGAAGCCCATCCTGGGCTGTGAGCGCCTTCAAAAGTAAAAAGTAAGTATGTACAACAGGGGATCAGTTGGACGGTTTAGTTGCTTTTGAAATGCATCGTTAGCTTATTGCAAGTGATAAATTGTCGAATGTGTTTGTTACGAAAAGCTTCTTTTTTTTTTTTTTTCAAAAATCCAAAATGTAAGTTGGTAATCAAAGAAATCCCTAAGTAGATGATTTTGGTTGATTTTTTTTTTTTATAATTTACCCGAACTCAAGGGGTTATTACTAGCCTTATTATGAAAAACACAGTGCAAGCGTTAGGAAAAAATGGTAGGATTAATAAAGAGGTACCGAATTTCTGTATATCACAATGAATGGGAAAAAGAGAGTTAGATAAAGCATTCCACATTCGAGTAGTGCGGCTGAAGACGGAATCTCTGTACTTGAATGTACGTACGTACGGTTCCGATACGATCTATACGATTAGCGTTATTTACTCAGAACCTGTGAAAGACGTATCACAAATTTAACCCACTGTGAAAAAAATTGCACTTAATAATTTCTTTTCATTTATTTCTTCTTAATTTTTTTCTAGGTTACAGCGGTATGTTTTGAAAGGTGTTGACAAATTATTTCTCATGAGAAAGTAAGAAACAGAATGATTGAATACAGTAACAGTTCATTGACATTTACATTAATGGTATTAACTGCTAGATATATACTTATGCCCTTGCATTATTTATTCATTTAGCAATAAAATTAAATAGAAATAAAAATTCTTCTTCGCCAAATAAAGATTTAAAATGAAATAAAATACATTTTCATTGTAAGAAAAAAACTTCTTGATGTAGAAAAAACAGCACAGAGAATACAAAAACAAAGACATTTATTTCGGTTTTCCTATTTTTCTTTCGTGTCTCAAAAAAAATATAAACAAAAAAATCCATTCTAATGAACGAGTAACCCAATTAAACCGAAAAGGATCAAATGGAAAGGAGGAACCCATTAAATATATAAAATGACAAACAAAAAAAAAAAAAAAAACTAAAAGGATACACAGTAAAATAAATAATTCTGAAACTCACCTTAAGCCTTCCATCACGTCTTGCAGCTCCCACTGAATTAATTTTGGATACGAATACACCCTCGTCTGTTGGATCTACCGGATTGCCACGCTGACCATTCAGGCCACCCTTAATGTGCATTCCCAGGCGTTCACCGTCAGTTTTTCTGATAACAATTGTCTGTGAAGATGAGATAAAAAGAACGAAAATAAAAGGGGTAAGTGAGGAAAGAACCAAAAGTAAAAAAACAACAAGAATTATTGTATCCTTTGACAAATGAGAGAACGGATTTAATTTTTTTTTTGTTGTAGGTGATTTTTTTTTTGTTAAATAAGAAAATATATCCTGGAGGATATGGTTGCATTTGAACCCCGCATACCACCACAAATACAACCGGATATGAACAACCCGAGATGAACCATCCATAATAATGTAAATAGTATAAGACAATCAAAGACAATTTTTTTAATAATTTTTATAAAAATAAAAAACAATGTATAAAATTGGGCCCCTTATGTGCCAAAACAATTTAAAACATCAATGTAATATACTGTAAAATAGAATTAGGGTTGCATTTGACCCATTTTAAGATTCCATGAGTTATATTATTATGGAGAAGAACATTTTAAGCGAACAAAATTATATTTTTGTTATTTTTGTTGTTAGTGTGGACAGTTAGGTAATAGTTTAAGTTAAAAATATAAGCTACAGATAATTGGAAATGATTAAAATGTTATCCATTTTAAATAAAGGGTTTTCCAATAGGGACGGGTTGATTTTGATAGCTCGTGGCGGCCATATTGTTTCTTTTACTTTCTGTCAAAATATCGTCTTTTAATCAGTTACTAAAGACAAATCATGGTACGTAACAGTGTCGGGCAACACGTGCAAATTATAAAACTTAATTATCAAAATGGGTGTTCTGTTGATCCCAATTTCGGTCGAAAAATCATCTTTAGCGATGAGGCCTATTTTTGGATCCATGGCTACGTGAATAAGCGAAATTGCCGGATTTGGGAGGACACCAATCCACGCGGACGACAATCCACGCGAGATCAGTGCCAGTGCATCCAAATAAAGATACTGTTTGGTGTGGATTTTGGCCTGGAGGCGTCATCGGTCCGTACTTCTTTGAAAATGATGCTGGCCAGGCCATCACCGTCAACGGCGGGCGATCGCTATAGGTCGATGATCACCAACTTTTTGTGACCTGAATTGGATGATATGGACACCGAAGACATATGGTTTCAACAGGATGGCGCTACGTGCAATACAGCTCAAGACACAATCGATATTCTGTACGAGCGGTTTCATGGCAAGGTTATATCGCGCCGCGGCGACGTGAATTGGCAACATAATCGATGCCATCGGTCAAATTCAGCCTGATTTATGCGCCAAAGTCATCGAAAACTGGACCATCAACCCGCCCTTAATGGAAAACCCTTTAGAAAATTTCTTTAAGATTAAGTATTCAATAGTGAATTCTAAAAAAATATAAATAAAATGGAATTTTTCGGTTTTTTAAGTTTTTTTTACTTTTGCGGAAAATATTGTTTACAGTCTACAAGCCATCGGTCAAATTCAGCCTGATTTATGCGCCAAAGTCATCGAAAACTGGACCATCAACCCGCCCTTAATGGAAAACCCTTTAGAAAATTTCTTTAAGATTAAGTATTCAATAGTGAATTCTAAAAAAATATAAATAAAATGGAATTTTTCGGTTTTTTAAGTTTTTTTTACTTTTGCGGAAAATATTGTTTACAGTCTACAAGAAAATAAAAATAAATAAATAAATTGGGTGGCGCAACGTCTCTTGAAGAACCAGGGCCTAGTGACTAACAACTCGCAACCATTCCAAGTCGACAGGAATGGAAGGGACCTACAATTTTATGCCGAATCCGTACGTCTAGACGAGAAGCACTTATTCATGACAAGTGATTCTCTAGGAGGATTTGTCAATTCCTCGCAAGAGGCAGTAGCCCTGAAATTTATTTATTTTGTCGAAAAACAATAATGGGATATAATTTTTTGAATTGACAATTTTTCAGTTAAATTAAAGGGCAAAAAATAAATAAATAAAAAAAACACTGGTTTGGACAGATCTAGTTACTTTTATATTTTTAAATAAATTAATACAATGCAAGTCTATAGCCCAGAATACTAGTAGTTGTGCTATACCTTGTTTCAGTTAATTATTGAGTTTTTTTTTTTTATTTCAAGCATCTGAATGATTTAAGAAGCAAGGTTACGGATTGTGTAATTAAGCTTTTCTATACAAAAAAAATATATTAAATAATTAGAAAAGGGTTTGTTGTGGAAGTTTATGTCCGTTTTTTTTTTTGCAAAATACTTCATTTAAGTAGCTTTGGTTTTTTTATGATTTTTTTCTAAGAAATCAAATATTGAAAGTAGTGTTGTTAAATTAAAAAAAATAGGGTGGCACAACGGCTCATGAATAACCAGGGCCTAGTGACTAACAACTCGCAACCATTCCTGTGTGCGCCTGTCGACAGGAATGGAAGGGACCTACAATTGTATGCCGAATCCGAACGGCTAGACGAGAAGCACTTATTCGTGACAAGTGATACTCTTGGAGGATTTAGCAATTCCTCGCAAGAGGCAGTAGCCCTGAAAAAAAACTTTTTAGTTTTTAGGTGGACGAGGCTGGGAAGCGATCCCAGACCTCCAGTGTGACAGTCGAACGCACTAACCATTACGCTACGGGCTACTACCTATGTATATATCTATATTTTTATTATTATTTTTTTTGCACAACAATCGACCCAACTCCTCCAACAAAAAACTTGCAGCCATTATTTAATTTTTCAATTTTAGTGATTTGAAACATAAATTAGTTAGAAAAAAATATACAGTTAGGTTTCTCTGAAAATGGTTCAGATTATCCTTTCTTCTTAGTTGACGTGGCAACGAATTCCAAAGACGAACTGCACTAACGAAAAACTGTCGCTCAAAGATCTGACAAGTAAAGCGTGGAATACAGATTTGGTTGGTTCTGTCAGAAGCTAGAAATTGTATATGGTTACAAAGGTCCGGTGGTTGCTTAGTGTGGACAATCTTAAATAACATTGTAAGCGTTTTAAACTTAAATATATTCGGAGGACTAAATCCATACAGACTTTTTGTATAGTTCGAAATGTATAGTTCGGTCAAATCTTTGAAGCCCAAAAACATATCGAGCTGCATTGTTAAAACCAACGTTCAATTTTCTCTGAGACACAGCATCTAAACTACAAAAAATTTCACACGCATACGTTAAAATTGGTACTATCAATGTTCTAACCAGCATTTCTTCAGTTTCTAATGGCGTGAATTTTCTTGCAGCAGATAGTGTTCTCAGAACACCATAAGCTTTACCTACCGCAGCATTCACATGATTGTTCCATGTCAGATTTCGATTAAACCAAAAATCAAATTTTTATTCCAAAGTCCTGTCAATTTTATTTTTGTAAGTAAACTTTGAAATACTTGTCTTAAATGGATAGACGTTCAGAGAAAAGAGACGGTTAAATAGTTTTATTGATAAAAAATAACCAACAAAAAAAAAATATCAGAAATAACGGGTGATATTATTGTCCGCGTCCAATAAAGGGAGTGTCTGCATAAAGAAACATAAAATGTATGAAATTTAAATCGATCTATGATACGGTCGCAAGAATTTGTCCGTTTAACGGATCTGTCCGCTTAAGAGAGCTGTCCACAAAATGAGGTTTCACAGTTTTTATTTAATTCACTTCATTTCTTACGACATCATTATATTATTGAACTAAAACAGACTTTGTCAATTTATATAGCTACGTTAATGTTGTTAACTAAAGAGCAAGTTTGTGCGATCGAGGCGTGCAGTTTATTTATTCAGGAGATCCCTCAGAATATATAAATACTCGATATAAACATTTTGATGAAAATAAATTATTTATAAGAAACTTTTTTATCAAAATCTTTCCAGCCGTTTTCGATGAAAATAACACTTTTCCCAACGGTTTTTCAACATTTGTATGGTAGGTTACTCAGCCCTAGCACAAATTCCATCGTAATCGAAAACTTTTTACGAATCCCGAAAAAACTATCACTGAATGCGTTCGTAGTGGCAATTTGTATAGGATTTTTCACTATGATGGATTCTGGGATTCGTTTTTTAGGGATTCGTAACAAATTTCCGATTAAGTTGGAATTCGTGAATCAACTTTACGTATTGTAAACAAACTCAAAATTATGGCATTTAATTGAAATAAAATATATATTTTTAACTATTACTTTCCTAAAAAACCTAAATTCTCTTAGTTTTCCCTTTAATTCTTTGCAAATCTTTTTTTTTTTTTTCAAGTTGACCTACCAGTCCTCCAAAGAACCAAAAAATCAATATAAATACTTAAACATGAAACTTTTAATTCTTTCTTATTTTTGAAAAAAGCTCTTAAATTAAAATAAAACCACAATCCTGGTAGCCACACTTAAACTTATTTCATTGGCAACGAACCTTGAAAACTTTTACTTTCACTGCACTTACAACTACATACATACATATATAGTATATTGCATGGCATAACATAGCATGGCAAGGAAAGGCAATTACATTCTATACAACAAATTTTCACAAAGCTCTCTTCACTAGTTCTTTGGAGAAATTTCCCTCAAACCATCAAAAGTCTCAAAGTACCCAGAAAGAATAATTCGAAAGTAATATAAGTAGGTACTTAGTTTTTGTCAAACTCTCGCATAGAAAATATATTCTCAAGAAGTCTACCGCACCCAAGAGCCAAGATGTTTTTTAAGAGCTCTTTAAAAAAGTTCACAACTTATTCTTGGTGGTGATGGTTAGGTATGGTTTATTCTTAACTAGAGGTTTGCAACCACAAATATAATTAGGTATATTTAAAAAATATAAAAGAAAAAAAAAAAATAATAAGAAACATACTTTCTACTTAAGTTCTTCAAATGTAGATACTACTTTGTGTAAGTAAAAAAAGATGTAAAAGTGTCTTTTATAAGCTCTTTCAATTTGAAATAAAATAAGATTATAGGTATACATACTTATATAAGGCTTCACTTCAAGTGAAAGTTTTTTATGTTTATTTTTTTTTTAAGTGATCTATGAAATTTGATGCATTTTTTGTCTTACCTCAGTTGGTACATAATTAACTTGGTAGTGCTAGCGATTATTAGAAGCAAAAATTAAAGAAGGGTATTTTTTTGATTAAGCATTACAAAATTTAAGATACAAAATGCTAGCAAAATGTTAACTTATTAATCTAAGTTAATGTTTATACTAGTTCATGCAATATAACTCGAGTATTCTCTATAGAAATATGAACTTAAATTTTAATTAATAAAATATTGATTTGTGTTTAATTTACCTGGAATCCAACTGGTAATGGGTCATGTTGAATAAAAAGTGAGATTTCATCGCCGGGTTGTAGTAATTCCATGACTGCTTCTTGATGCGTGGCACGGGCAACATCAACACCATTCACCTTTAATATCCTATCGCCCATTCGAAGTTTGCCACATTTTGCAGCAATACCTTCTGGTACAATCTGCAAAGCAAGAATATTTGTATTTAATTTTTTTTAATAACTATTTTTATTTTTTTTTTTTAATTGAATAGATATGCAATTTTATATTTTTTTTATAGAAAATCTTCAATTATTTAAAATATTGCAAGGTTCAGCAACAAGAGAATTACATAAATAACTATCCTTCGTGAATAAAAACTCTCAAAATTCCATTCACAAACAAGTGTGATTCTGATTATATCCAGAATTCCAGTTACAGAATATGCAGTCACTGTTTCTCAATTTTTTTTTTAATATTTCATTTAAAAAGTTCAACACATTCACTTATTTATGTATGTACTTGTATATCCAACTTAGAATATGCTGGAAAACATTTTAAATAGATCGCCGCTGCTCAGGGGAGTAGTTTTCTCGGAAGCAGATGTTCAAATTTCAAATTATGAGTTTGTTTCAAATGCGAAATGCGGATGGGAATTAAAATTTTTGTAGGTCAGCTTTTAAGAGTGCATCTTTTTTTTTGTTTTCTCTTATATTTCATAGAATTTGTATTTAAGTGAGAAAAGTTAAATTCAAAAGAAAACAAATTTTATAAATAAATTTTTAAACTAAACTTTACCTTGTTTTTTTTTTTTTTTTTGTTTTAGTTTTTAAAAGGTTTGAAACATCAGGAATAATAAATAGACAATGAAAAGAAAGCATTATTTAGTTTTTAAGTGTGGGGTTAAAGTTAAAGCCGAGTTAACTCACCAAAATTGGTGAGTTAACTCTGGATTAACTCAACAAATGCTTTTGATATTTTATATTCCCCGTTTTTTAACTCTTTCTGCAGTCATCCTCCACTTAAAAACTGTTTCTTAAAATAACTGTAGACAAATCTATTTCCAGAGTAAACAAACTCTGGTTTAACTCATAACTAAAAAACTGGACCTTAGGAATTAGTATTATAAAAAATAAGAAATAAAATGCACGACTGGGTCGTACAAACTTGCTCTTATATAAAATTTCGGTACGAGTGTGACACTATACAAAAAATTTAAGGCGACGATTTTTTTTTTTTTATTTTTACTTGCATACATACTTGCGTACATTATAGGTACTATATGGCAAGTTATGGATTCTTAAAATGTCTTCTTCATAATCAAAATAAAGAAGGCGGTGTTTTACTTGCCTTTCATACTTCTTTGCCTTGTTTCCCTGCAACTATACAACCTTTATCATCTGATAATAATTTAAGCCAATAAGTTTGGGCCAACAAGATCGCTGTTGAAGATAAAAATATTTATATCGGCTGCTGCTACATCCAACCATGTCAAACCATTGAAACTTGCAATGCTGCAACCAGAAATGTTTCTAACGTTTTATCTTCACTCAATGATGCTGATGACTTTTTCTTCTTTGGTGATTTTAATCTCCCAGGATTGACCTGGATTCCCTACGATGACAACGATTTAATTTTTGATCCTATTAATATAAGGACTGAGCAGCAATCTTCCGTTATTGAATTTCATTTTTATAAAAATGGATATAACCAAATTTGTAGCTTACAAAATAATTTTAAAAATGTTCTTGATCTTGTATTTAAAAATATTTCTGATAACTTTGTCTTATGGGCTATGTAAACGCTCGAAATTGGTGCGAGTAAACTTGGTTCGACTAATCTCCGCAGACATTGAAACCAAGCTGACACTTACCACTCGAACTTCGTTATTATTGACGACACAATGTCATTCACTCCCAAAAAAATATTTTTAAATTTCACTATTTGACATTATCCTTTTCTGTTTTTGAAATTTAATATTGAAATTATAATACAAAACTGTCATTATTCTTTTTTGTTTTTAAATTTAATATCGAAATGTTCAAGTTAACGTAGTAAGCCAGTCCGCAGACAGAACTTGGTACGAAAACACGAAATCCCGTCCTCGATCATTGAAAAATGTCAATTTTTTGACAAATGTTTTTTTTGGTGAGACCAAATTTTTGTTTGATGATACCAAAAAATTGGTTCTAGAACCAGCCCGCAGACAATAAAAATCAACTCGAACATACTACTCAAACCCAGTTTACTAGCACCATGTTCGAGCGTTTACAGAGCCCATTAGAACTGACTTCATCTATTATTACTAACAAATCAAGTATTTTTCATAAGTATTTTAAGCTTAGCTTTTTTTTATCATGATAAAACTCAACCGAAGGCTTGTGAGAAAAAATTAGTTTTTGATTTTAAAAATGCTAATTACGACCAAATAAATTTGTTTTTGAATAGTTTTAAGTGGTCTATTGACCTTTCACCGGTTGACTAAAAACCTCTTGAACTTTCTACAGTTTTACTTTTTGTTTTTGAAAATGTCATTCCGAAAAAAGTAATTTCATCTAATAACGCACCTCCTTGGTACGATTCAATATTAACTAACTTTAAAAATCGGCTCATCTCAAATGGGTAGCTTCAGGTAATTTAAACGAGTATCAAATGTTTCTAAGTATCTACGATGAATATAAAAGATACACAAATTGTGTTACGACAGATACGTTTTTAAAACAGGATGTATTATTAAAAATAACCCTCGTCACTTCTATAAATTTATAAACTCAAAACGCATTGTTTGCAATTTTCCTTCAACAATGCATTCCAAAGTAAATGTATTTATGAATTGTTTGCATCGTTTTTTGAGACCGTCTATAATGATTCCATAATTTTTGATAGTAATGATCTCACTCATATAATGGAAAATAGGATTAATTTGAATTCTCTGACAATACCGACCTAGTTCATGAATTCAAATCCATTGGTATTAATAAAGGTATAGTGGGCCCGATGGTGTTCCACCATTATTCCTGAGAAAAGCGGCAGAAAATATTGCCAAACCATTGCTAGAACCTTTTAATATTTCTCTATCCAATGGTATTTTTCCTGATGCATGGCGTGATTCTTTTTAATACCAATTTTCAAAAACGGAGATAGGTCAAATATTAATAATTACCGGGGAATTGCCATTTTGTCAGCTATTCCCAAGTTATTTGAAAAAATGGTGACTGATAAGTTTAGTGTTGAAATTAAGGCATTCGACAAAGTTGACCACGGCCTGCTTCTTTTTAAACTTGAAAAGTATGGCATTCATTCTACTTGATTAAGGTGGATAGCTTCTTATTTGTCAAAACGTACTCAGTGTGTAAGGTTTTGTAATGTTATTTCCCGTAAAATATATGTCACTTCCGGGGTTCCCCAGGGTTGCCATCTTGGTCCCCTCTTATTTTTACTATTTATAAATGACTTGCCCTTATTGTTCACAGGGTGCAGATACCTTTTATACGCAGATGACATAAAATTGTTTCAAAATGTTAATAATTCAACAGATGGATCTTCTTTGCAACAATGTTTGAACGCGCTTGTAAGCTGGTGTAAGGTAAATGGATGGATTTTCTTCTTAAGAAAAAAAAGTGCTATTTATTTTGAGTATACCATTGACGCGCAAAAATTAATTAGAAAGCACATTATTAACGACTTAGGGAGTTATTCTTGACAGAAAACTTACTTTTAAGCACCATGTAGACAAAATACAGCATGTGCATGTGTAGTGTATGCTAGGGTTTGTAAAACGAAGATCAAGAGAATTTGACGACCCGCACATTACAAAATCAATCTATTGTTCACTCGTTCGGTCTCTGTTAGAATATTGTAGTGTTGTTTGGTCTCCGTTTTATGATGTCGATATTAAAAAGCTTGAGTCTGTTCAAAAACATTTTCTGTTGTTTGCTTTAAGAGGTTTAGGGTGGAGCTCTGACACTATTCTATTGCCAAGTTATTCTCATCGTCTAAGGCTTATGTACAGTCTTCAGAATCGCAGAGAATTATTTAAGTTTTTTTTTGCGTTTGACCTCAATAAAGGCAATATTCAATCATATTTTGTATGTTCCAAAATATCCGTTAATCCAAATGTTAGAACTTTAAGACACACAAATTCGTTTAAGGTTGTAATTTCAAAGACAAATTATGCATCTCACGAGCCTATTAATCGGCGTTTAAAGATTTTTAATAAACATTGTGATATTCTCGAATTAAATATGTCTAGAGATGCATTTAAAAATAAAATTTAGCAAAAAATGTTGTGAAGGATTCTTGACAAAAATGTACATTTATTTTTCTTCTTCTCTTTTATTTTTTTAATTATTTTTTGTTTCTTCCTTTTTTACATACATTTTATTGTATCTATAATTGTACATATTTTCTATTCTGCTGTTTTAAACTTTAATCTTTTGTATATTTTTATATTCAATTTTGTTGTTGTTCTATTATTGTTAATTTATTGTCTATTGTTTTGGCAAAATAAACTAAACTAAACTAAAAAAAATTCGAGCTCGAGTTAATAATTTTCCCTAACATAACGATACTAGAGAACGCGAAAAAATTGGCTCTCCCAATTCTGTCTGTGCCGGTCTGTCCTCGCCCCTACAGAATTAACGGCGGAAGAGATTTTCTTCAAGCTTCGTACATAGGTTTTTTGATTAATATGCCCACACTTTTTTTGTTCATTTTTTAGGACCAAATATAAAGATACATGCCATACATTTTTTTTCGCAGAAAAGGAAAATAATATTTTTCTCAAAATCGGCTCCAAAGATTTTGTTAAAAAAAAAAAATTATTTTTGGTAACGCCAGTACATACAATCATTTTTTTGGTTTTCAATTTTTTCGAAAACAGTTAAGTTGAAAATTTCCATCTTCTAAAAAGTAAAAACATTATTGTGAACCAAAACTAAAACAAATTTTTTTTTTTTTTGAAAATTAAAAAAAAAATCAACTTAATATTTTGGAAACGACTCGATCGATATATTTAAAACTTAGTGTAAAATATTTGAACGACTACAATAAAAATGCGAGTCGTTCAAATGCATTTGATAAGCAAAAAAACCTGTACTGAGATGGAGCTTGGCATGTGGCTTCGGTAGCGCGATGGGTAGGCCGTCGTTCATCCAAATAACTTGGTGGTAGAACACTTTATTTGTTGGTGTTTCATTCAAAATATTCAATGTTAATTGTTGTCTGCGCAGCGTGAAAAATCCTAATGTTTTATTATTTTGTGGAATACTTACAAAAGTCATGTTTCTAAATTCAAAAATAACGGTACCTTCCATACAAATGTTGAAAACCCGTTAAGAAAAAAAACTTATTTTTCTCCATGAATTTTGATAAAAAGATATGTGTTTACTATTAAACTCCACTTAAAACAGAAGTAATTTCAATATATATAAATAAATTTCATCATTTTCTTATTATAAAAAACCTGACCACGGGTATTTATTTTCTGGGTGCACGAATTTAAACAAATTCCCCTAGAATAATAAATTCACAGTATCTTTACGCTGTGATTTTCATAAGGGTCGGTAAACATAGACCAAAATTTTTGTCTTAGTAAGGTATAACAGACTGACTGAAGAGCCCACTGTTATACCTTGGGCGAAACACAATTATTTCTGGAGTTGAGGTCATTTGTACTTTTTAATTGAATTTTATTCATTCACTCCACTTAAAACAGAAGTAATTTAAATTTTTTAATATTTAAATTTCTTCATCTTCTTAATATTATAGGTATGGTCAATATTTTGATAAAAAAAAATTATCAATAACGGTTATTAATGGTACCTGTCATAGAATCGATGTTTTGGTTTTCAAATTTCTCGTTAACAGCTACACCGATTTCAACCAAAAATTTTATACAGATAATGCATACACAGATTTTAAAAAAATTAATTTTTGATTTTTAAAAACATATTGAAATCTTTTTGAAAATTCAATAACTTGAAAACCATGAATATTTTTTTTATTTTTTTACAAAATTGTATTTTATTAAATACTAAAAGTTGGCATACCCACTCAAGTGGTTGTTGAAAATTCAAACATTCATAAATAATATAAATGACAGAAGTAAATTATATAAATGACGGAGCGAAAGCTATACAGCCTAACTGCAAGTGTGTTATCACACAAAAAAAAAAAAAAACAATTTAATTAAATCAATTCCTGACCAGTGTCAAATCTTTCATACAATCTCCCACCTTACAATTGTCAAACGAATTTTTGGTTTGTAAATCGTGTACGGAGAAAAGAGAAAGAACCCGAATGATCAATAACCAGCTAGTAAAAATGCTATCAATATGCAATTTATAAAGACAAAACCTTACATTGGATGGACATGATCAGGTGACCTCGGTGGCGCAATGCGTAGTGCATAGGCCATCCTCTCTCAAAAAAGGGAAAGGACAACTCTAATCCGGCGAATCTCCGGTCCATAAGTCTTCTTCCGAGTATCAGTAAGGTAATTGAGAAAGTTATAAATAGAGCTCTGTCCAAGTGGGCGGAGGACAACAATATCATACCGGACAATCAGTTCGGCTTTAAGGCGGGACATGACACCATTCATGCTGCGTCTAAGCTCGTTTCTTTTGTCCAATGGAACAAATCTAAAAGACAGTGTACGGGTGCTTGTCTGGTTGATTTGGAGAAAGCTTTCGACACCGTATGGTTAGAAGGTCTATATCTAAAGCTTGCCAGACTTGGCATAAGTAAACCCCCTTTATATATGCTTTATGATATGCTCAGTGGTAGAAAGTTTGTTGTCAAAAGTGGCAATGTAACTGTCTTCAGCAGGGAGCGGTCACCGATTCTCTTCAGTATTTACACCAGCGATCTGATAGGTCGTCTAGCCCATGCCAAAGCGTATGCCGACGATCTAATTGCGTACAGAACGGCTCCAACATCAGAATTTTTTTGAAGCGTGACTTCGACAAGATTCAGCGATATTGTGATGACTGGAAGTTGAAAGTCAACGTCCAGAAATCCGAAATTATTCTTGTCAGGACTCTATTGCATGGAGCCTCTAGGGATACAAGAAAGAACTGGCGCAAGCTGGTGATGGTAGAGCCACATGGACATCCACTGGCGAATAAGAGTGTAGTAAAGTACCTTGGCATCTGGATAGATCAGTATTTGTATTTCGACAGACATATAAATACTGCTCTGACCAGAGCCAGGGGAGCTTTCGCCCTGACAAAAGGGTTGTTTTTTAGCAGCCGTCTTGATAGCAGGATTAAGGTGATTTGCTACATGGCCCTCATCCGGCCAATGATTGCCTATGGATCCTCGGTGTGGTTCAACGTTGCCCCATCTCAAATGGAAAAGATTCAGGTGTTTGAGAGGCAGTGTCTGCGACGCTGCCTTGGATTACACAGAACACCAGAGTCGGAGTACAAACATTATTATTCCAACGAGGTTCTATACAATGGAGCCAACATTAACAGAATCGATAATTTTATACTCAAGCTGATTCAGGGTCACATTGCAAGAGCGATGTTCTCGGTTAATAGCTTAATTTTTGGGGCTTACTACCCAAACAACGAATACTTTGAGAGTGTGCGCTTGAGCGGTTATATTCCACCCAACGCATTCTTCTATTTAGACAGTCGGGGGCTGATACAGGATAGAGAGGCGGTTCCACTAATCTACCACGTCTGCCGTAGAACTGTGGATAGGCGACTTCTTTATAGTCGAGACGTCATCGCACAAGGCGGAGCTGAGCGACTTCGGTTCAGTAGGACTGTGTCTAATAGGGACCGAAGAGATAGAGTGAAGCCGGAGAACCAGTTTTTGTGGCTTAAGGTTGAAAATAATAATTTTTAAAGTTGACTTAGCTCTATAGTTCTGGTCTTGGTCGACTTACATAGTTTTAGGTTTATTAGGTTTAAGTAGGGACAGTCAGGGTGGCACAAAAAAAAAAAAAAAATCAAAATCAAAATCAAACAAAAAATTATAAAAACAACAAAATCAAACAAGAAAAAAAAATGCAAAATTAAAAAAGCCTGCTGTGGCTGTTCTAGTTTTTAACGTAGTTATAAGTAGTTTTATAGTAGTCTTATGTAGTCTTAATAGTTTTAATTAGTGTTAAGATGTTTTTAGGTAGTTGTAAGTTTTATATAAAAAATTAAAATAAAAAATGATATAGAAACCAAGTTTTTTCTCAATCTTTCTTGGTGAAAAATAAAACCAGTTAGATTTAAGTATATAATTAGTTCTTAGGTCGAAAGGCATTAGTATTAAGATATTGTTTAACTTAGAGCGCCCGCCTAGGACCAGTAAGTTAGTTCTAAGATTTTTATAAGTAGGCTAGTTTTTATGAATTTTTGTCTAGAATTAAGACAGTTTTAAGTTGAATATAAAATAAAAGTGAATTAAAAAAAAATCAAAAAAAAAGTTCATAGGCCTCAGAGGTAGCTGGTCAAGGGTCGATTCCAATTGACGGCACTAATTTATAAATTAAAATTGAATATAAAGACTAAGCACCACTGAAAGGAATCTGATGATTGGTGTGGCAGCCATGAAATTGCAATAATTCCAGCCAAATACAATGGTGGTAGTCCACTCAAGTGGTTGTTGATAATTCAAACATTCATTGTTGACTTGTTGTTCTGTGTATAGGCCCCAGGTGATGACTTATCAGAATTTGGTAACTTTTCCTTTACGAATCATAGCGGTTTTCGAGTAACGTCTATTTTTTTTAATTTTAAAACAAAAAATTTACTTTAAACCAGTTTTTTGCATTAAAACATTGACTTATAGTTTCACTGACTTTGCCAAGTAAAATATTTTTCATTGGCATCACCATTTGCCTACAATTCATTAGTTAATATTGAACTTTGCCAAAATTAATTTTTGGCCTCAATCTTCTGAAGAGCCCCCTGAACAAAATTCGTTTGGCTCAATACAGGTTTTATATTTTAAAAACTGCCTTTTTTCTGTAGATTTAAAAAAGGTATGAAACTTGCCAAAGCTAACTTTAAATAGACGACAGTTATAACCGTTTGAACCCAATCAAACAGGTTCAAAATCAAACATTTTTGTTCAAATATTTCGATGAAATTAGAATTTTAGTTCGAATATAACTCCGAAAGAGCTGAATTATGGTGGAGAGCTTCGTTTTGATGTCTTACGCATTTCTTAAATAAATACTTTAAATTTGGACAAGGACTTTTGATTTTCTGTGGTGAAAGCGTATAAATCTAGTATTTTTAAAAATGTTTCCAAACCATCAGGTTTTTTAAGAAGTGTCTTTGGGAAAGTTGTAGCTGTAGATATCTTTGTTCAGTATGAACAAAACATCTCAAGGGCAGTTTCATTATGTTCTGTGAGAAACTTAAAATGTTGATAACAATTGGACTTTTTCGGTGATAATTAAAGTAGGTAAATCATGAATAAATGACTAAATTAGATGGAAATGTGCACAACGGCAAAGAGTAAAACCTTATTTCGGTTCTCCCGTAGTTAATCACAACCTTTTCACATTAAATTCAGACATTTCTAAATGGAATTAATCCTTTTGCAAATAAATTTCAGCTTTTTACAATTGAAATTCAGCCTTTAGTGAATTAGGTTATTCATTTTGCAGATCATATTCACTTTTTTTCAAATCAAATTCACTGTTTACAAAAAAAATAGTTTTACAATAGGTGAATTTGGTTTATACAAATAAAACCATATTAGTTTTGTAAAAGGTTGAATTCAATTTACAAATGGATAAAATTTACTTGCGAAAACATGAATTCTATTTGCAGAATTATAAATTTTATTTGAAAAAAGGTCAATTTAATGCAAAAAGACTGTACATAGTCAGTCAGGCTATATTAAAATTAAATTTCATTTGTTTGTCAGTTTTGGTTTCTCATTTTACAGTAAGATAGTATAAATTATTTTTTTTTTTCTGTTTTCAAATCTACTTACGTGAGAAATAAATACTCCAGGTTCTCGTGCTCCAAACGGCACACAGGAATGATCCGTCCCTCCGATTATGCTAAAGCCTAAGGAACCTTGATTCTTCGGCAGAATGACTTCCTACTCGTTCAAAGAGAAAAGAAACAAAAAAACAGAAAAATTTGCTAATTTTCTATACATAAAACATAAAAAAAAAAATATTCAATTTATACTGCAGCTGTCAAAGATACAAAAAACTAAGCTTAGGTATAGAGTAGATAGTATATAGAATGTGAATAATGAGTCTAGATATTTACAAAAAAATGTACATTAACATAAAAAGAACAATAAAGAAGCAACCCAACGAAATAAAGTAGGTAGGTATACACGTAGTATTCAATATTAAAAAATTCACAAAAATAATAAAAAAAAACAACCATTAAAACCATTTCCCAAAAACAACAAAAAAAAAAAAACACAAAGATAAAGATAAACTATCTGCAAAGAACTGTCTGTGTGCATGACTAAAATGGGAACAAAGAAACACTCCTCGCATTTATCTAGCGAAAATGCTTCTATGCAAATGACTGTATGTCTTTATATATTTACATATGTTTTTATTTATTTTAGATATGAATAAAGGGGCATCCATTCGATGATTTCAAAAGCCCCAGAAGCAATAAGATATAGTAACAGGAACAGAAGCAGCAGCAGCAGCAGCACCCGCTAAAAAGGAACTCGGCATCCGATTACAGAATTTCCACAACAATCATACATGCACCAACACCAGCTCAGCTAGTTTTCTCATCAGTAGGAGAAAACTGTATAAATTAGGACCAACATGGTTGAAAATAAAAAAACAACGGATGCGGATGTAGTATGAATGCATGTTTACAAAGATGAATGAATGAGAATGTAAAAAATTAATATATATGCGTGGATTGGAAAATTAATGCAAATACAGTATAAATGAGCTATGTGCCAGGCCAGCAGCAATATTATTCCCTCTTGATTAAGCTTAGATGATTGCATAGCTCTATATGGAGAAAATCAAGAGCAAAAGCTTAAGATTTTTTTGTTTAGCTCATTTGTGTCTAAAACACAGACGAGGTATAAATTTACAAAATATTTTAAGGACCTCAGTTGTTTTCCACGCACATTTTTATTGTTTATGAATTGAAGTAGGTAAGTACAGAAGATAGTATAAAATGCTATAGGAAAATTAAAAAAAAAATACAATAAAATTGTGGTTCCTAAAAATGTGCATCACGTTGAAAAACAAAAAGTTTGAAATTAAATTATAAAGATTTTAAAAGTTTGTACAATTATTTTTGATTTTTGCAATAAAAAAATATAGTTAACTACTATAAAATTGTGCGCAATATTAAAGAAATAACACACACACTCTCTTATAAAAAAAAGATATAGTAACAATGTATGAAAATTTATTTGATAGTGTTTGTTCTTAGACTTATTATTTTAACAGAATTCACATTACAAATATAGAATAATATTATATGCCTGCCTGCATGACGTATAATTGATTTGATATTTCTTAATTTCTCAGGAGTGTTCACTCAAAACTGTAAAAATTGGATGCGAAAGGGGTTACTGTAGAAATCACAAATTCTTCAGATGTGCCACAGGGCAAGCATTATGGTCCCTTTTAATTCCTTTTATTTATTAATAATCTACCGACGTCGAACAAATATTTAATTAATTAATTTAATTTTAAACTACAAAATTATAAAATTATATATACACATAATTATTTTAACTAAAGTAAAAGATTGAATGGAAACAACAGACACTCTTACACTTTAAAAACTTTTGCGTGATCACAATACTTGTAGACATTTTCCCAGCCTACGTATTCATTCAAAATGTGTATAAACTGTAGTCTAAGAAAGGACACTTTGTTAGAAGTAAAGTCTTCTAATCTTTTGCAAAATTGGAAAAATGTCACTAATAATTTTTAAGTTTTTCGATATTACTCAACATAAAACATTTTGCGTTCATAAACTAAGAAATTGCCGAAGGGTAAAGGTGTCGACAGTGGATCAGGGTACACAGTGAATCATTTTCTCTTACACATTCATTTTTTATTTTGAAATTAATCTGAAAAAGAAAAAAAAATACATTTTTCTTCCTCTCACATCAAACCATAAGTCTGCGCGATCAAGTTTTAGAAGTTGGTTTTCCTCTTGTGTTTGTGTCGGCATCGGAAAGTAATAATTTTTTTCTATTTTGTTTTCGATCTCATTAAAAAAGTGTGTGTTGTAACTTCATTTGAGCTTGATATTTGTACTTCTGGCTGAATAGACTTGATAATTGTTGTTGTTTGTTTATTTTGGTGAAATAGTTTATAAAACATTAAAATGTTTTTTTTTTTTTGTTTTGTTTAAGGAAATCATGGTACACAGTAGATCAATTGAAAGTGGTACATAGTGAATCAAGGAATTTTGCATGAAATTTGATTTTTTTTTATTATTTTAATTCGTAAGTTTTCTAATTTAATTTATTTATTAGTTCTTAAATAGTTTTGTGTTTTCTTTTGCTTTATGGACAGAAAAAAAGTAATTTTGTATCAACTAATAAATATAAGAAAGCTAAAATGTCAATCGAAATTTTTTTATATTCGAAGAATTTTCCTATTTGTTTTTTTTTTTTAAGAAAAATTAATTGATTTATTTGATAAAATACAAATTTTTAAAATCGAAAATCGATTTCACATCCCTGATTTATTGTGTACCATGCACTCATTCACTGTGTGCATTGTACACCCATGGTACACAGTGAATCACAAGGTAGTGTTTTTTTTTTTTTTTTTTTTAATTAAATGTTTACATTTTCTCCATCAATGTAGCTTTAAAAAAAGTAACTTAAATTAAAGATCAAACATTGAGAAAGTTGTGAAAAAGAATGATATCTCTTGCTTAAAATTGTAGGAGTAAGAGTCCAAGAAGTAAAAAGTGATCCACTGTACCCTACTTTAGATATCACTACTTTTTATGGCTGACGTGTTACACACAGGTTTTTGTCAAAAGAATTTAGCTTATTTTTAACATTTTTTGTGTTTTGCAAAGATTTTTTTTTGCCAGGTAAAAGTTGGTGAACAAAACTGAAAGTTTCACAAGAAAAATTTAGTTTTTAATTTCTGCCTTTGTATGCAATACAAGTCCAACCAATTTCCTTCAATCAGAAATGACCCATTTAAATGATAATTATTATAAAGAAGGAGCACCCCGCATTGAAAATCTCATTGTAAAATAAGGTCATACACCTTCCGCTCTACCAAATTTAATAATTTAGCAAAAATCGGAAATGCTCCATATAATCAATATCAA
This sequence comes from Melangyna quadrimaculata, assembly GCA_949320155.1. Lineage (NCBI taxonomy): Eukaryota > Metazoa > Arthropoda > Insecta > Diptera > Syrphidae > Melangyna > Melangyna quadrimaculata. The sequence continues at coordinate 375,468,143 of OX439483.1, forward strand.
TACTGCGAAAATGGCTGGTTGCCATGCCCCCTGAATGTTAAATTTCATTTTAATATTTTTCCCTTTGCTCGCATTTCAATCGCTCTACTTAATTTTTTCATTTTACAACAATCGAAAAAGTGCTTCATAAAATTGATATAAAGTCTGAGCTTTGCTCCACTCCACCAAATTTCTTGGCAAATTCTGCGAATTTAAAGTTAAAAGGAGTTTGTGCTGTGCCCGAACTTGACTGGGCTTTACCATGCCATGCCCTTTGATTTTTGCCTTTTCTTTGTTTTTTTTTGATTTTAAGAATGCTTGGACTTTAATTTAAAAAAAAAAACATGTTTTAATTGTCTAATTTTTGTGAATGTGAAAAAATATGTATTTTTTTAAGACGATGTGTAAAAATAAATTCTTGTGTTAAATTTGATTCTTAGTCTAATTGCGACACTTTTAATAGAGATTAACCGATAAATGTACATAATCATTATCTCAACGCATTTACCGGTTAAAACACTCCCAAAAAATATAATTAAAAAATTCTACTTCTCTTGTGTCCAGATTTCTTCATTAAGGACGGATAGATAAATTCCTAGGAAGTTTACGACTTGTTCAATAAAATTTCATACAGTTTTCGAAAAGGATTTTTCTAAATTCATATTTCGTTTTTGATTTTTTTTTTTTAAATAGTTTTAAAGAATTTTGATTTTTTTCGTAAAAACTATAACTTTTTAAAAATAAATTCACTGATATTTTTATAAAAAATTGGACACCTAATTGAAATGATTTGAATTTTTTTTGATTGAACTTTTCAAAATAAGCGCGAGTTTTTAAAATATTTTTAATGAATTTTCAAACTCGAATCACGAAAATCACTTCTATTTCTTTTTCCTTAAGTATGTACATAGGTAAAAAGTAGATACATATTTTACTATTAACTGAACTGACATTAGTTTTTAAGATTTTTTGTTTCTTTTTTCATTCTTTCTTAATATGCTATACTTTGTATTTGTACAATTTCTAATGTTTGTTCTGTCTGTTAAATTACTACGTATACCATGGTATTATGTGGTCATAATCTTTGCAAAAATGTAAAATTCAAGCTATCTTTTGTGAATTTATTTCTAATGTATATTTGTCAGATTTATGACCTGATGTAATTTTATAATGTAAAGGATTTTCCAATAAGAGGTGTTATTTTGAATAGCTATTGTTGTGTAAGCGTAGCCGGGGCGGCAATTTGGCTGATATAGTTTTCCATTTTTAATGGCATACTTTCATCTTTACATTGAAATAAACATACGATCATTTATCTCAAAAAATGCCTTTTTTTTTGAATATCAAAATAACACCTCTTATTGAAGAACCCTTTAGAATACCTACCTGTGTACTTTAAAAAAAAAATATAAATCTCACGTACATTATAAAATAGAACAAGCTGATTCTGAATCCCAGTGATGGACAAAGTTTTTTTAATTAAAAAGAACATTCAGGACTAAACACCATTATATAGGAGTCTGATGTTTTGTATGGCTTACTTTAATTTGCTTTAATTCCAGTCTGAAAAGGTGGTAGAACGTAGAACACTCAGGACTAAGCTCGTTATTGTTTTTTTTTTTTTTCATTAGAACTTTCAACATGGAATTATTATTTTTTGAAGACTTTACCAATATGAAAAAAGGAGTTTATTGAAAAGAAATATAAGCTTTAGGTACGTATTATGAAATTAACAGAAATATTAAGGAATTATATTTTGAAATAATGAATAACCTACATTTATGTAAAATTGTTCAAAATCCAGGGGGTGGGATCGGCTTAGGTGATATGTGATGAGTGATTGTCATAAATGGGCAAATTTCGTCTGCGACTATTTTCTGTGACAGCTATTTTGCCATCACTTTCATGTTAAACTATTTATGTATGCAATATTTTCTGCATTTTTAAGTCATAAAAGTACACCTTATATTTGAATAAATTTTTATTCAATTAATGAATATCTACCTAGTATTTTTATTTCTAAAACGTTTAAGCCCTAAAATAAAATTTGTCATATTTTTGCACATATTATTTATCTACGAGTATGTAGGAATAGTTTTTTTTAAATTATAATGTCCAATGAGGTTCACATTTCATAACAAATCTATTCAAAAGTGCATTGAATAGTCACTTTTTGTTTATTAAGAATTAAAATAAATTGATTTCTGTGAATAGCTGCAAAAATCAACAAAAACAATTGTGCTCTTATTCTAGAAAAAAAAAACAAATTTTAATAATGGATGCAGCGAATTAATACGAATGCTTGGTATCTTTAAATCATCAGAGTAAAACATCGGCGACGCACGGTGTGGTTTAATCACTTGAACTCGAAACTAATTTTTATTTAAAATCTAACCAACGCACAATTTTGCTTAATTTTCTTGCAATTTTTCACTTAAACTGTTTAATTTTAACACTTTTAAATAAATTTTGTGACTGCAATAAAGAAAACCTTTAAATTGACTTGAGAGAAATGTCAAATCTTGCTAGTATGTGTGCGAATCAATATTATCTCTCAAAGTGATACCGAATTTGCACTATTTTTTGGTAATCACTTCACGGAGATGGAAAATTAAATACTATCACAAGTAACTGTCACAAATGTAATGATCACAAATCACCTTACGCGATTCCACCCCAGACTAAAGCATGTTTAAAACCCTTTCGATACGGATGTGGTACAATTCCATATAAATATTCTTTGTCTTATACCATTCCGTCCCGAAAGAATTAACATTAAATATTTTTAGAAATTGCAAAATATTATAAATGTAATGGATAAAGAAGTAACTGCCCCAAGGACAACAAAGTCAACTGACTAAGCTAATGTATGTATGTATTTATATAATATTAGACCCCCTATGTGTTACCAATTTTTAACTTCATTTATTCTAATATTTGTTGTAAGTTAATCTTGAGTCAAATTGGAAATATTATTGGACTTTTAATTGATGTTGTATTTTATATGAAAATAATTTTTAACTCGTTTAATTTCGCGTTTAAGATACGTATGACTTCTTAACAGACATCATATGCCGTTTCACTATAAGCATACATAGAAATAGAAAACATTGAACGACAAATTCGAAATTGTCTTAACTAATTAACAACAAATTAACAGAAAACTATCCAATTAACCATTTTTGGATTTGCGAATGTTGTGTTGCTAACTTGACATCGAATTATTAGTTGTGACAGTTTCGAATCTGTCGTTCAATGTTTTCTATGTTTTTTGTGTTGCTTTGCTAATTTGATATCAAGTTATCATAGCACTCTCTCAACAAAGTAGTAAAAACTCTTAACAGTGAATGATTTATAGCTTAATAATTTGCCGCTAATTAGTCGTTGATAAGTTGTGACATTTTCAATTTCCTCGTGCAATGTTTTCTATGTTTTTATTTTTTTGCTATTTGGCTAATTGACAAAACGTAACCTATGAATCCCACAAAATTATACGAAAGCAATTTAAAAACTGCTCCTTCATAGTACAGTATCCATATTATTAACCAACGGCAACGTAGGTACATATGCATTACATAGCATGGTGTATCCGTTATATTTAACAAAGCAACACAAAAAACATAGAAAACATTGAACGACAAATTCAGAATTGTCACAACTAATCAACAACAAATTAACGGCAAATAATCCAATTAACCATTTTTCGATTCGTGAATGTTGTTTTGCTAACTTGACAATTATCAATTTTGATATTTTTGAATTACAAAATAATATTGCAATGATATTAAAAACCAGAACTCGTAACATATTTTTCTTTAATTTTTAAATTTAATTTAAATTAAGGAATTTTCATGTTTTTTCGATTTTCGTACCAACCTACATACATTTTGTTTTTGACACAATATGTGATGCGATAAAAGAAATATGAGTGCATGTAATAAGACGCCTTATTTCGATTGTTTTACATTTTTACCATTACTTCATAAAGTAAGTTAGCCTTTCAAAAAAAAAAACTATTTTAAAGGGTTTAATAAGCTTCATCGAATTTTATACAACTTTAAATCAAATATGAGTGTAACAAATTTTCCAATATATTTATTCCCTTATTGCAACACCAGTAAAAATTACTCAAAGTCTCTCTCTAAATCCACGATAAAAAAAAAGTCATAAGATTCTTACGATTTATTTTTTATCTAAGTCACACCACGATCACCTATCACCCTTGAATGTTTGTTCGGTTACATTTTAAATCATTATTCGCTTTTTCAAAACTAACAAAAGAAAATAACTAAACATACATACAAAAAAATATATGTACCTAACTTAATAAAAATTAAATAATAATAATTTAATAAAAAAAAACTATTCAAATTTAAATTATTAAATTAATTGATTTTCTAAAACTAAAATTTAATGCTGTGTATTTAATATTTTTTGATTTGTATTATAACTTGGCCCTTTTTTTATGGATTAATGTCCAACCCTACATTCCAACTTTTCAAACTTATATTAAAAAAGTTCGATGTACGATGAATTAAACTAGGCATACCATTGAGTACATAAATAAACAAGGTCTTGAATAGTTTATTGATGATAAATAAATATTATGGAAAACGAATTTGTGCAACTGAAAGACGTTAAAAGCTTTCTTTAAACCAATAAAAACTTAATAAGTCAAATTAAATAGTATTTTATCTTAGCTGACGACTGGTAGTATACATTTTTTTCGCAACGGCTATAATTTATTGTCTTTTTTCCGACAACAGATCATATGTCACTTTGCATAAACTAAAGCTAAGACAACAACAAGCTAAACAAAGTTCAATTTTCAAACTAAGCCTTGTGGCTCATACGTATATAAATTAATAATGGACGTCCAGAATAGTAAGAATAAAGCCATGTTCTAAGGTATTCACTTTACAGCGACCAACGATCAATAAATTAACGAACAAATGGAATTTAAAACATTTATAGAACTGAATACTTCACAAAATAGCAGAAATCTAATTTATATTATTGTTTAGATAGTAAAATTTACATTTTAATTGCTGAAATAAGGAAAATTAGAAAAAAAAGGGGGTCGTCACGAATCTTGTATCATGCATAAGTTCATGACTATTAAAGAAGACGCGCACTTGCAACTCCTACTGCAACTAATATAGTTTAATCACAAATCACTTGTTGACAGTGACATATGAGCGTGCACCTAAGCAACTTTTTCGTCAACTTTTGAACTGATAATTCCAAAAATCGAATTGATTTTCATTTAATTACGTTTTTGGCCACGACTTTGCAAAAATCATACATTTAAGATGGTTCATAACCTTCTTAAAATGTTATATTGATCAAAATGTGTAAGTTGGTTTGTCTTCAAACAAATAGGCGGTGGGCGTTAAGTTATGTTTTAGTTTTTGCTATTAAATTTGAAATATTTTCATTATCTGGGCCGCACTTGAAATTAATTGTCGAACCTTGTTTATTTAGTGTTTAAACACAAAGGACAGTTAAAAAATGCTTATTTCAACAGAGTAAGCCCCTCTTCTATGAGAGCATGCAATTAATTCAATCAACCAAGCTGTTTCATGCCTAAAGCAGCGTGCACATTATGTTGATTTGTGTATATCAACCATGCTGATCAACAATGTTGAGTTTTCGTGGACGTGTAGATCGATAAACTTTTGTTAAATCGAACGTAACCTAAACCAAATGGATAGAAATCAACAACGTTGATTAACACAACTGTTATTTGATTTGCGCATGCGGTGTCTGCGGCCAATGTAAGTAGGTATTTCGTTTTGTATTTTGATTTGTGTAGTTAGATTTAGTTTTTGGTCTTTTTGTTATTTAAAATTAAATGGACTTGTCAAATTCAGTATGTAAATGGCTGCTTCCATGGACACATGTCAGTATACATTTCAACACGTACACACTAGCATGTTGATCGACAATGTAAACAAAGCAATGTTGATCCACATAATGTGGACGGTGCTTTATACTTGCAAGTGTCCGCTAATGCTTTCTTTCATTTGTGGTCTCTTTTTCTTACCATCTATTTGAACTTTTTCCTTGTTTACCTTGAACCACTTTTTGTATTTTTTATAACACCTTATTTCACCAATAACTTTTGACTTCGTTTTTTTCAACTTTTCTAAAAAAAGGAGTTTCTTCTTGCAAAGTAAAAGTGTGAAATGTTTCGCTCACATTCCAAAGTTCCCATGACTTTGCAATTTTTCAGACTTCTTTTAAGTGTATCTAAGTGTAAGTATTCACGTGTTTTGCCAAATCGAAAACTTAAGTTTCTATAAGCAAGCATTATTAATATTATTAGCCGTGTTTTTTAATACTTATTAATTACTCACTTTTTTATTTTAAACGCAAAGCAAAAACAAATCAGACTACTCAGTGTTTGTTTTGTTTTTGTTTTGCTTATTAAATTTAAAAGTGAGTAATTAATGAGTATTAAAAAAACTCGGCTATTATTATTATTATTATTATTATTTTTTTTTTTTTTTTTGTTTCAAAAAATATTTGTTTCATGTTACTTTTATACATCATGAGATTCTTAAAATTTATAATATTTATATTTACTAGCATTACCCACTGGCCGAAATTCGACCACCAAAAACTCACATTCACAGAAACATTTTTTTTCTTAGTTTTAATTTGTTTGCACAATGATCGGCAGTAAAAAACAAAAATGAACTACAGTGTGTAAATTTGTGCCTCAGGTATATTCTCCACTTTTCCGCACCTATGGCTTTGCAACCACATACAATTTTTTGAAATCGGTTGGATACTTTTTGACCAAATGGTACCACAAATTTTGTTAAGAGTATATATAGATAAATGCTAAATTCGTTTTCAGTTTTGCAACTTTATCTAGTATGGTTAACTATTCATTCCCCTTTTTCTTTGCAAAACGTGCTTCGCTATTCGAAACGGTTCATTTTGATTTTTTGAAATATTTTAACTTTAACCTAACGGGTTCTCAACTGCAGATTATTTTTTTCATACATTAATGACAATCTTTTCACAATTTTAAAAGTAAAGCTTTCAACATTTATTTCAAACCCGAATTCTTTTCAAATTTCACCAAACTTAGCATTTTGCAAAAAAAAAAACATTTTTATTTTCATTTCCACTTTCAATCTTGTATTTAGTGAAACGATTTCTAAAATAAAACTTCCACTTTTTGAAGGCGAAGGGAATAAATTTCTGTTTGCAAATTTGCGAAAACCATTTGCAAATATATGAAAATTGCATAGTGAAAAGATGGTTTTTGAAAATCCCGGTAAAATAGTTGGTTAAAATTTTCCAAACATTCTTTTTTTTTTTGTTTTAAATTAATATTTATAAAAAAAAAATAAAAAAAATATTGTTAGTTTTAAGTGTGAAAGTTTTTAAGTCAACATTTCCTTTAAATTATTTTAAAATAAATTAAACTAAATTAAGACAAAATAAAATAATTTATTTTTCGGTTTTGTAGAATAAGATTTCGTTTTAATTAAAGTGATGTTAAAAACAAATATATATATGTTTTTTCTTGTATGTTAGACTGTGTTAGTGCAAGGAACATTTGTTTCAACTATTTTATTTGAATGTTAAGAAAACATGTACAATTTAAATTAATTTTGAAAAAAAACTTAATTCTAAAGCGTATTTTGTTTTGTTAAATTTGTAATAGATCATTTTGTCAGGGTGTTATCTTTTTTTTTATTTAGAAGTTGTTGTTAACTGTTAAGTCCAAAATAGATTAGCTAGTATTCTGATTATCAAAAATTGTACAAAACAAAACGTTGTTATAGATTTCCTATATATTTATGTGTAATATATTAAATCTTTTAAAATTGAGAGTGTGTGTGTTGATTTAATTTATTTACATTACCTACGTATGTACGTTAACGACACCAATGAATATGTTTAAAACAAAATATATTTAATGTGTTTACTGTTTAATTAATGTCTTAGTATAGAACTTTTTTTTGAAAAAAAAATAAATAAATAAATGAAAATAATTAAAATCATCAAACTAAATTTAAAGAATAACATTGAATTTTTATAGTACACAAGAAAATTGAAAATTAAAAAAAAAGATGTATTAAATAAAAAAAAAATATTGCGGTGAAGCTTAGCATTTTACGTGTTAATTTTTTGGTTTGATAACGTGATAATCACCTCACTAATTAGCGGGTCCAGCAAATGATTATCAGTGACACGGGTCATGACCGTCTCCGTGAATGTCGACTTTGTTATTGTTTCTGTAATGAGCCCTAATTCGGTGGGTGCCGGAGGCAACATTGGTAGATCCGGGACGGCCTTATTAACGGTGACTGTGACTGATGGTCCAACACCATCGTGTTTTGCCATATGTACTTGATGTTGGCTACCACCACTCAAAAAGTGTGCAGGAATCATTGCTTGGAAATCATCACTTGTCAGTGGCCTTGGTGGGGGATGTGCCATCTTAAATTTGGATAAATGTTTTTTTTTTTTTGTTTTTTTTTTTTGTGTTTTAAGTTTAGTTTGGTCAGTTACATCAAGGGGAAGTGTGTTTTAATGATTGTTTTAGCAATGAACCAATTTTTTTGGTAGTAAAACACAATGTGTTTTTTGTTTATATATATAAAAAAAGAGAAGAGAAGAAAAAGGAAAAATAGATGATAACAGGATTTTTTATTCTATTTAAATATTTGTTTGTTTTAGTTGTCTCCTATTTTTAAAATCATTTTAAATCATAAGTAAATTTATTTAAAATATGTAGATATATATATTTAAATGAATAATTTTGTTTGAGAAAAAAAAAATTATTTAACTGATTTTGAACAAGGCCAACAAATTACAAATTTAAGAATCAAAAAACTTTACCTACTTATTGAAAAAAGTAAACTATCTACATAACACATTTAGATGATATTTAGTTTAAAAAATATAATAAAAAAATATTAATAATTTCTCGCTTTAATTGTATCTATACATAGAAATGTAAATGCATACAAAAAAAATGAAAATTATTGAAGAACAAAATAAACATTACAACTGGGGATGCAATTTTTATTATATTTTTGCCACATGACAAACAAATTAAATGATTAATACAATTTAAAGATGCAGATGCTTTTAGCTACATGCAATTAATGAAAATTATGATTATTCTTGCAATGCATATTTTATTTAACCAAACTAATAAGAAATCATTTTTTATAAATATGTGCATTTAAAAGGTAATAAATTAAATGGACCATTCGATAATGTTTGATTTTCAATACCAATGTAATGGAAATAAAATAAAAAAAAAATATTAATTCTTATGGTTCATTTTAAAATTGAAAATAATATTCACTATGCGGGAATTACTAAAACTTGTAATACCTACATAAATATTTACAAGTTTTTTTTTAAAGATAAAAGAGAATATAAAATAAATTTTAATTATTTCTTTTTGAGAGATAGTTTTGAAGATAGTTGTTATCAAATATAGCTTTCCCACATTTATTTAACCAAATAACAAATAAGTGTAACCTATAAGCGAACATATGTGTGTAAGCCAAGCATAATTATATGTTGCTTCTAATTTTAACAAATCAGTTTAAAACAAATTATTTTAATCTATTAAACAAACAGAGGCAATCATATTTTTATCTGAAGTCGGCAGGAGATAATACATAAGTCGCAGACTTCTTGACATGTACATAGAATTAAGCGTTTGATATCAATAATTGAGCAGACTTCACAAAACAGTTCCTCAAAGTTACAAAGTGTAAAAATCTATGTTATCTACGAGTAGATAAACAAGGCTAAAGGTAATTACGGAAGGTATACCACGTCGGCGAAAGGGGGGGGGGAGTAGAAGCTGCAATCTTTTAGAGGTAAGATGCCGCATATTGAAACTAATATTTATGGTGAATTTATGAATTTAAAACATCACAAAAGCATGTAGTCGAAACAATTCTAGAGAAAGAAAAATTATTAATAAGGAGGAACAAGTGCTGAGGGTGGAGTTTCTTTGAGAAGATAGAGTAAAAATGAAAAAAAAAACGTAAATCTTCTCAAAGTCGCAATAAAATAAAAAAAAAACTTTGTTTGTCCTTTTACCAACTGAGGACGTGCAAAGGCGAAAAGAAATGCAACTTACTTAAAATAAATTAACTTTCATTCAATGTTCTCACACTGCAGCGTGTCTCCCTCTATTTTTGGAGAAGTGCTGCAGTCAGTATAATCAATTTTTGTATATTATTATTTAAATAATAAGTTTTCTTTTTATGTTAATTCATTTCTTACGATAGCACAAATAAAATCAATTGTTTTTTTTTTTTTTTTTTGAGGATGGAGAATGGGCAAATTATATGGGACCTGGTCTACCTTGTTCCCAGAAACGAATTGTTTTATATTTTGTAATATACTGCCTAAGCCCCATGGTTTACAGTTGTGTGTCCATAATCAAAAATGATACTCTTAAACTCACCTATTCGCGCTTTTATTTAAATATTTACATAAACAATATTGTGTTTTTGTTAAAATAAAAATACTAAGAAGGTTTTTCTTATAATACGTAGATAAAAACTCTGTATACAAGGTACCTTATACTGAAAAACATACATACGTCAAGTAAAAGACTAGTCTCTAATAAAAAATTAATTTTCTTGAATTGTTGATTAAAAAAAACTTTAAATGGGCTCAAGTCTGCAATTTAATCCGATGCTAGTTGTTCGATTGAGTCGAATTGGTTGTGTGTTTTTTTTTACTATTTGGCTAGTAAAATTTCTAAATGCAATATAAGATCGATTCAGAACAATTTAATGAAAATACTTCAAGACACTTCAAAAGTTATTTCGAAGTTTATTTAAAAATTCTTAAATTATCAGTCATCTCTGTAGGAGTCAAAAGATTTTAATTGAAATAGTTTTGAATTGGTTGCAATGTCCTTAAAGTTAGTCCTAGGATTTACTTAAATTCTCAAATGAAAGAAAGTATTGCAAAGCATGCAAAAAAAAACTCTTGCAGTATTTTGACTATCCAAATGTTGTTTTTATTTTTTGATTATTTGACTAACAAAAAAATCCTTTTAGTGCTCTTAAAGTTGTTTGTTTAGATTTGAATTTAGTTTTCAAATAATTATAAATAGACAATAATTCAATATTATTTGTTCGTTGAGATATAAAACATTATTATTATTGTCATACCTTTTATGGAATACAAAAATCTAGATCAAATTTATAAAAGCCAAATAAACCAGTTAAAAACAACCAAAACTTCGCAAGCAAAAATGATGTTAAAGTGTTCCGAACTCGACTGAAATAACATATTGCTAACATTTCATCGGCTTTTTTAAAACAGGTTTTCCACTTTCAATTACAGTAGTAGCCCGTTGCGTAATTGTTAGTGCGATGGACTGTCACGCTGGAGGTCTGGGTTCGCTTCCCAACCTCGTCCACCTAAAAACTAAAGTTTTTTGGCAGGGCTAATGCCTCTTGCGAGGAATTGACAAATCCTCCAAGAGTATCACTTGTCATGAATAAGTGCTTCTCGTCTAGCCGTTCGGATTCGGCATAAAATTGTAGGTCCCTTCTATTCCTGTCGACACACGCACACAGGAATGGGTGCGAGTTGTTAGTCACTAAGCCCTCGTTCTTCACGAGCCGTTGCACCACCCAATTTATTTATTTTTTTATTTTTTCACTTTCAATGGGCACTTTTGGTATATTTTTGTCAAAAGAAAATGGTTTGTAAAAGAAACTGGATTAATTTTAAAATTTACATATTTTTTTTCTCAAAAGTTAATATCGAAATTCACGTTTTTCATATTAATTGATAGAAATATCATTTACCATTAAATAACAGTTCCAATTCATAAACATAAAAAGCTCTTTGAACAAAACAAACAAAAAGAAACAAAATTAAATATATAATTTTCGTCTTACTAATATTTCGAATTTTGGCTACAACACTTTTGATAATTCAAATGTTGAAATATATGTTCATTTTGAAAACAGATGTTACTTAACCTACAAAATGATATAACAAGTTATTTAATTTTGAGTCCAATAATTTTTTACAAACGGGTTTTTATACTTTTCAATGACACCCTTATCATTTCGACCAAACGAATATAGCTACGTTCAAAAATTATCTTAATTTGGTGTATTTTAAACAATTCTTCCAAATTAAAATACAAAAATATATTTTTTTGTTTGAAAAATTGTTGTTTTCTGTTCTCATTTTAACGCAAAACTTTAAAGGAAATTGTTGGTTCTAAGAATAATTTGATTTTATAATCTTCTTAATATGGCTATTGTCTATTTAAAAAAAAAATTGACGTAGTCGTCCTTGAAAAAATGAATTTTCAAAAATTGAGCTTTCATAAAATAAATTTCAATGCAAAAAAAAAAATATTTTTTTTTAACTATCTAAGTGCACACAGCTACAAAATTCTGTTATTTTTCAAGACATACAAAAAAAATTATGTGTTTTAGACTTAAAGCTCGCAACAATTTGTGGATGTGAGACATAGCATAAAACCCTGTTATTTTAAGATAGGTCTATACTATTTATATGCAAATATTAAAGTTTTGCATGTCGGTAATTGGGCCTGTATTGAAAATGCATTGCATTCAATATGCAGTGTAAGAACTTCAAAATCATATTTAACAAAAGAGCTGAATGTCCTAGACATGGCTATGGGGTCCTAATGTTTCCCTAGAGCAAAATGGCAGCAAAACACTTCAATTCTTTAGAGCGTCTTGCAGATATTTGAACCCACAGAAAACGTCTCGAACCCCATATTCATATTAAGAGTGCTCAGCTCTTTAATAAAATACAATTTTGAAGTTCCTACACTTAGTACCTGGGCTTTGAGAAAAAAATGCATTTCCAATGCAGCATTACATACTGCATACGGCCCCAACCCCGACACGCAAGACTTTCATATTTTTGCATATAAATAGTATCGACCTGTCTTAAAATAGGAGACATTTTTGTGAGCTTGCGGTCTGTTTGGAAAGTAGACAAACAGATAGACGAAATTGCCAAATCCACTTTTTTCGCTTTCCCTATCATCGGGATGTCAAGAAAAATTAGTTTAACAAGAAATAAAATCAGTGAAATTACTTTTTTGTGAGCTAAAGTCTTTGAACGTGTAAATCAGTAAACTGTTATTAAACAGCTGGTGATGGAGTCTAAATTAACATACGAAACGGCTGCTATTTTAACATAAGCTTTTTATAATATACAAATAATGTATTATGTGAATCAAACACCACGAAAAATAGAAGCTGGAATTGAAACAGCCCGCTTTAATTTCTTCTAAAACTCTTTTGCATTGTTAGTACGACCCTAAAAATTATTTATTTAACATTAACCATTTTAAACAAAAGTCGGAGCACTTAACTAGTTGAATCCTTTATAATAAAATATCTGTACTTATTTTTTTTCTCAGCTATGATTTCGATTTTTCATCTTAATTTTTTTTTAATGAAACGCTAAAGCCAAAATGAATTGATATTCATCAAATTGGAACGAAACGCTTATTCCAATCTAGAGGTAAATATTTGTTGTTAATCCTTTCTTTCTTCTTCCTTCTCAATTTAGTCGGCTACATCATAGATAAAGTATTATATAAAGATAAATAGCATTCATTAAGACTAATAATATCCAAGAAAACTACTTAATTCAATGAGCTATCCCTCTTCATTAACCCCAAAACGGGCGCCCGCCGAGCTAAACGGCAAAGTGTATAGCACAACAAAAAATAAGGTCAGCTATAAAAATAATAAGAGCTAAGAAAAAGCAAACAGAGATGAAGAATAGTAGAGAAGGCATAATAATGTTAAGACAACAGCAAAAAAAACAAAACAAACAGAACGACCGAATGTAATTTAATTAAATCTAACTGCTATTGCTATACAACAAAGAAAAAAAAAGTTATGATTTCTTATTAGTTAGTGAAACTTTATGAATGGCGATTTGAGCAAAACAAAAACAACATTTACGAATATTTTCTTGATAATATTTAATATGCTAAGACTTAAACAACACACAATAATAAAGTTATATAATAATGAAATTAAAAAACAAAACATATGGCAACATAAATAAAACATTAAAATTAAAAAGTAATAAACAAAATAACCTTAACTTATTTTTCAAAATATAAAAAAAAAATGTATATACGGTTATACATATTTGAAGCTATAAATCTTACCTGAGTTTCAACATCGCCGCTGGTGGTTGTTGCTGATGTTGAACCAGTAGTAGAATTTGAACCATTTTGTGAGGGAGGAGAATGATCCAATGGAATGGAATTCGAATGTGCCATCCGAAGTCGAGGCGCTGGAACTGGCTGTCCTGTTATAACATCAACAATTGTATCCGGGGAAGCTGCTCCTGATGGCGTTGGAATGCGATTTGAGTCGAAACCATTTGTCTTTGTCGTAATTGCGGTCGGTGAATCATTTTTATTCGAATCGTAGGCAAATGATGGAGTGATGTATTTTTGTGATTCTTCGGCAATGTCACCGATGGAACGATTCAGCCCAGCTGTTGGTTTTATTTAATTGATTTAATTTTTTTTTTTTTGTATTTTTATTTTAATTTAATTTAATTTCTTTGGGTTAAAAATGTTCATGTTAAATTTAATTGACCACAATATCTGAGTATCTGGTTTAAGGCACAAGAATCAAATGATATTGGTTTTTAAATCGACTAAGGCAGAAGTAACTCTTAGGGTCAGTTTGTTCACATCTTCAGCCCATGATTATTGAGTGGCATGTGTTTGTTGATCAAATTTTTAATCAAAGACTCCATAAGCTTAATTTCTTGTCATCAAAACACCTAATTAGCTTAATTTTAATTGATAAGGGTCATTTTATTGATAATCAAATTACTAATTTAACTTTGTCTGAACAAACTGCCCCTTAGACTGATATTCTTAGTTGCAGATCATCCGAGTTACATAAGGATTCAAACTCGAGCTAACTCCTGAAAAATGTTTCCCAGTAAATTTAAATGTCAAATCAATTTAGATTTAACTCACCAAATTGATTGGCAGTACTAAATTAATATTTAAATTACTTGTCTGGATTTTATACATTTTTTAATGAAAAAGCAGATGAAATTCGATTTCGAGTATGAAAAAAAAAGTTTAGAAAAACCGTTGGCGCGACTTTATATAATAAATTTTGAATACAGTGGCCTGATTAGGGAATATGAAGCGAATCGTTTTAGGTGGCGAAAATAAGATTTGGTATTACTGCTTTCGCTTTCGTCGCTGTCGTTTTACATTCGCCCTATTTTTGAAATCGAAAGCGAATGCGAAAAGACATTTCAATTTTTAACGCGTCAATGTCCGATAGGTTTTTTCTGGCGGATTGGGGTATCGACACGGTAGAATGTGGTTTTTTGATGTTTTCATTAAAATAAACAAAAATGCGAGTTTTACTATTTTTTTTTATAAAAACAAAGTAAAGAAATAAACAATAATATTTTTCTAGATAAACTTGTAGGAACCAAAGTCAGCAATACACAATCCAGCAACAATTTTCCACGGTCATTGAATTAACAGTAGAAAATAAATAGGGATAGTCAAAGGAGCACTCAACGCGCCCACACATCGCAACTTTGGGAAAATATTACTGCAGTTTTATATGGTCACGGGCCTCCTACACAAAATGCATCATTGTTTTTTTTTTTTTGTAAAATAAAAGAAAGCCCAAAGAACTTAAGTGAATGAATTGATCAACAAAATAAACAAAAAAAGACTAGGAAGTTCAAGCGGTGAAGAAGAACCTTGCAGGAATTTTCTTTTAACTCACAGATTCGAGGATTTTGATATTTCCTTAACTTAGCGTTTTGTGTAAAGAATTAAAATACACTATTTCGAATTTAATTTTGCATTTACATATTTAATTTCAAAGCTAAAGACAACAAAACAAGTTGAAATCTCACAATGCATGGCTGCAATAAAAAAATATTTCCTGGAAACCAGCTGTCAATTATTTGGAAATCTTGGAAGTATAATTTACGACTCGCTTTGAATTCGATAATTTATCAATACGAAGCGAGTCGAAAAGGAGATATCGAATTGAAAACGATTCGCTTCATATTCCCTAATCAGGCCACAGGGTGTTTCGCATAAAATGCGACAAAAAGCTAGAGTGTGCAGGTTGGATCGAGAGACGAAAAAGAAACTATGGGATTGTTTATTTCCACCGGTTTTTACAGCTTTTTACAGATTGTGTTCTATAGTGATACTTTTTAAATATCGACTCGTATATGATTCACTTTCGTAATATCTACAGACAAAATGTGGACTGGTTAGGAGAGTCGGTCTTTTCATCAAAATATCGACAAAAAAACCTGGATCAATTTTTAAAAATGTGGATATTTTTAAAGTCGTCTTATCGTACCCAATTCGAAATCGTGCGTGGCACGAATGAACGACAAAATGTCGACTGGTCAAAATGTCGACATTATCGATTTTTTTGAAATTTAAAATGCCGTCAATTATTTGGTCGATTAAAAAAATAACGAAAAATTTTTCCAAAAAAATTTAAAATTAAGTCAATTTTTTAATGGACTCAGAAAAAAAAGACAAAATGTCAGCCACTTTAAAAAAAAGTGGAGTGAAGTGGAGACTTGGTCGATTAAATAACTGTCGGCATTTTAAATTTCAAAAAAGTTTATTTTGACCAGTCGATCACTCGTGCGTAATCCGATTTTCCTTTATCATTAAAAAAAAATGTATGTCCTAAAAATGACAGAAATAAAACGTCAAAAAATACGTACCAAGTTTAAGGAAAATCCATCCCTCTGTTTAGAATTTAAATTTAACCTGAACAGACAGACAATCACAGGCACGAATATTGCCGAGACCTCATTTAAAATACAAAATTTACATTCCAAAAAACTCCAACCAACGAACAAAAAATTGTTTCGAAACTCGGCACATTTTCTAAGAGATGTCCAGTGATGACCTTAAAAAAAATATCCTAGGAATTTGATCGGAGCGCTTGCAGCAGTGAAGAAACATGCAATTTTTCCTTTTATTCACGTTTATCTTGGAAACTGTTACTGGAATCAAAAAATAATATTCTACAGAAATAAATCTTATTTAATTTCTTTTACCCTTAAACCCTACCCGTCCTGGGAGCTGCACTAACTCTACCCTGGGGTCTTGGAGACCCCAAACAATTTTTGGCCTTCCACATAAAACCAATTTAATAAAAATTATTATTCATTGAGATCATACGAAATTTAAAATGTTAAATATGTATTAAAGTTTCGAGTCCAGGCACGTTTGGCACACGGAGCGGCTATGTTCGCCACAAATAGGATTTCGGCAACACCCACACCTTATTTTCGTCTTCCGGTGTTTTCCGCGTGGAAAAATAGCGCATCTATTTTTTACAGCAACAGTTGACTCAATCAATGGTCGTTTCATTTTCAAAATATCTCCAATCAATACCTGGAGATTTGAAGGCAAAGTTGACCAAGTGAACCTCCTCCATTTGGGGTTTGATGAGGTCCAGTGCCAATTTTTTGAGGAAGTTTCTCGTCTAATTTATTTTTGATTTGACGCCATTTTCAGGAGAAAATAAGAATTAACACCCACAATTTTCAAAATCTCATAAAATATAGCCAATGGCCATCGTCTGGTCCGTCTTAAAAATCTTCAAAAACTTGCACTAACCCTACCCTGGGGCCTATGGGACCCTAAAGTTTAAATTTCCGCGACTGTACCACTCGAAAATAAAAAAATTACCGATGATTAGGCGGCTAATAAGATAATATGAGAATACCTTGAGTGGCGCCGGCATGGGTTACTTAGTTTTTAAAATATTCAAATGAATATATTTTTTTCAATTGCGCTGGACCCCAGGGTAGGGTTAAAAATCAGTTGAAGTATTTTTGTCGTATCTTTTATAGTTTAGAAAATAACGCTAGCGATAGGTTAGAGAAACATGTAGTTTTTCTCCCTTGGTTACGAATAAAAAGGGTAAAATTCAAGGATCCCCCAGCGCTTTGTTCGGATTCCTGGGGCCTATTTTGTAGGTCATCAAAACTGTTGAATTTTTTTGAGGCAAAAACATTTATTTACTGGACCAAATTGAGATAATTTCTAGCACGAAATTATGTTGTACATTCGGTGAACATTTTATGAACGGACTTAATCGGAATTTATTTGAAAAACGTTAGGTTATGTTAAATTAGTGGGCTGACAGTTGATCATGTTACCGTCACACTTATCAGTGTAGATTCATTGTGATACCCAGGGGATTAAATCTCCATAAAAGAAACCTACGATAAAACCTTTATGACATAGCCCGTAAAAAAAAAAATAAATCGGGTGGCACAACGGCTCATGAATAGACGAGAAGCACTTATTCGTGACAAGTGATACTCTTGGAGGATTTGCCAATTCCTCGCAAGAGGCAGTAGCCCTGAAAAAAAAACTTTTTAGTTTTTAGGTAGACGAGGCTGGGAAGCGATCTTACAAGCTAAAGCTTGGGAAAGTCGTTTTCAAATTGATTGAAGGAGTGTCAGTCGCTACGTTAATACCGGGTTGGGGAGAGGTTGACACACCATTGTCTTTTAAGGAAGTGTCCCTTTCATTTACCCTCACTGGATTGATTATCCCCACACCAGACCCGGAGGAGCAGTGGCTCCATGCAACGTCTGGGGTTGGGTTTGATATATCAGTGGTTGGTACCAGCGACTGCCCAGCTCGGTCAGATCAGCCTTCAGGTGATTGAAGGAGTGTCCGTCGGCACAATCACCGGGTAAAGGAGAGGGCAGCCCACCATAGTGTTTTTAGGGCGTGTACCTCTCCCTTACCCCCAACGGGTAAATCATTCTTCTGCCAGGCCCATAGGAGCAGTGGCTCCATGCAACGTCTGGCGGGTAAGTTTGATAAATCAGTGATTGGTGTATGTGGCAGCTTTGTTAAGACGGTCCAATTAAGGTGTTGGAGAAGTGTCTGTTTGCACTTCTCACCGGATTGAGGAGAGGTTAACACATCGTTGTCTGTTAAGGGCGTGATCTCTACCTCTACCCCTCTGAATAGATCATCCACGTTTGTCTATAGATATCAAAAACCAAATACGTTGCATAAAATACAAAAACTGCACCATACCAAATTCAAAGTTCAATATTTAAGATGAAAACATTTGTTCGGTAATTTGCACAATGTCGTCTCTCAAGAAAACGTAGTACCTAGGTAATGGTTATTGCGAAACATGTTTATAAACGAGACACGAAAAAAGTGTGTCTTCTATAAATAAGCCTTTCAATACCTTTTACTTAACATGTGTTCCCTCAACTGGAGTCTTTTGTGCAGAATTAAAAAAAAAAACATAATATTTTTCCCTTGAGGAAAGTCAACGACGTCTTTACCAGAGTTGGAAAGAATGCAATACTTTTGTATTTCATTCTTTGAAATCCCAGTAATTTGACTTATCTCTGCGAATGCAGTTAAATACTTTTGCTAAGTATTTTTACTCCAAAGATTAATTCGCAGTCAATTTTGAAGTCTTTTATACGGCAATCATTTTAAGCAGTTAAAAGAATGCAATACTAAAGACTTGTTGAATTCTTTGAAGTCTTTTATAAGTCTTTTGCATGGATTGCATTCTTGAAGTCTTTTGATTGCAATCAAAGTACCGCAGTCTTTTAACTACTTTGAAGTCTTTTTTGTATATATTTTTAAATCTTAAACCAGAAAAAAACTCCAAGAAATAAAAATACTCCAAGAGGAAAAGACTTCAAAGTAGTCAAAAGTCTGCAATACTTTGATTGCAAACAAAAGACTTCAAGAATGCAATCCATGCAAAAGACTTATAAAAGACTTCAAAGAATTCAATAAGTCTTTAGAATTGCATTCTTTTAACTTCAAGTCTTTTAACTGCTTAAAATGATTGCAATATAAAAGACTTCAAAATTGACTGCAAATTACATTGTGAAGTTAAAATACTAGGGTGAAGTTAAAATACTCAAAAATAAGTCTTTTTATTCAATTGATTGCAATACTTATTTGATTGCATTCTTTCCCAACTCTGGTCCTTACGACCGTCTTAACATAAATCCCCCTTCCCTTTTGGTAAATTTATTTATTTAATTTTTGTTTATAAGAACGTTTATTCTGAAATGATTACGAAACTCAACTCTGCATATCTTTCCTTAAATTTTCAATATCATTTTTTTTTTCTTGGGCTAGAAAACATAAAAAATAAAAAGAATATTTGTGTTTCCTTTTCCATATTTAGGAAGTACCAATACCTACTACATATTCTGCTACTCACCTGGACGATTGGCCAAATATCCCGACGGGCTTAATGCATTTAATACCGACGGACTACGTGGGCTTAATGGCGGCTCTAATGGTCCTTGAATTTCACGTTGCAGGACCAATCGCACGAATCGCTGATGGTCCGTTAGAAGTTGCACAGCTGCGTCATGATAGGCATTTGTCATATTATTTCCGTTTATCTGATGGAAAGAAGGAAGAACACGTATAACTCAGCCGTAAACGAACCAAATAGAAACAAAAAAAAAGAGCAGAAGACCACAACTCACCGCCAAAACCCGATCGCCGACCATTATTTTGCCATCTCGATGAGCCAAACCACCTTCGGTGATACGTGATATGAAAATACCATCACAGTTATCTTTAAACGGCGGCGAGCCTTTCCCACCGGCAATACTAAATCCTAGACCCTGGTTAATTTGATCCCTTATCAGTGTTGTATGGAGGGTAACTTTATGAACGGGATGTTCCTAAATAATACATAAATCAATGTATTTTAAGAGAAGGATTTATTTGTTTCGTTGCTTTTTTATTTTTGTAGGTGATTTTTTGTTTTTGAAAGGTGAAAAGGATGGGTAAATTTATTTAGCTTTTGGCTAACATACCTTGCCATTTTCTAAAGTTCCATTTGTGGTAGCCGGGACTGTGTTGGTTGTGGCAGGTATAATATGTTCAACATTTTGTGGCTGATACTGTTGCTGTTGTTGCTGTTGATGTTGTGATGTGGCAGCGTTGGTGGTTATCATCGTATTCTGTTGCTCCTGATGGTAATTGTATTCATTTGGGAGAATTTCAATGGGCGGTGGGATGGATTTATCGTGACGGACATTTTGTGGTCGGGTTTCAACTGAAATCTAAATATTTTTTTTTTTTTTGCTTTTTAGGTATGGGTCATTTTCGTTTTTGCATGTATGATTTTGGGTTTGTAGGTATGTTGGGTTTTTCTTTTTGTTTTGCTTTTGTCAGTCAAATTAACTCCCCATTACTTGATTAAGGTCGCATATTTTTAAGGAATATGTAAACAATTCTGAAAGCCACAATTAAGAAGGCACAGAATATAGCTGAAATAACTTTTTTTCATGCTAATTTCAAAGCCATTTATTTGTATAAGAATACAAGTACCTATGTATATGATGTAAGTAGAAATCAGTCAAACTGTCTCAAAAATGGGTTAAATAATACCTACAAATTTTTATTTCTGTCAATCAAACGCATCCAAAAAATGCTTGAACCCCTTACTCTACTCCCACAAATTATAAAAATCCTAAATCTAACCAGCTTCAAAGTTTAAAGTTTTTTTGGTCTGAAATTATCTATATTTCAACTGTATGTACATTAGGTATGCCTTTGTCCGCATTATTTTTTAACATTTTTGTTTGTAAAGTATACATGATACCTTAATCAAGATATTCGGAGTGTAGATATTGCTTACTGAATAATTCAAATTTCATTCCGGGCAAGGGTTAGATGTGGAAATGATTTGGGCTTCTATATATGCGTGAATGATCGAATTAAACTGAGCAACGAAATTTTGCTTGCTATAGGTATAGGATATAAAATAACAATGAATTTATCTCATGGAAATTATTTTTTTTTTTTGAACAAAATATGTACCAGTAACAATGCAAGGATAATACATTTGGTCAAATGCTCATCAAACAATTTAAGCGGTTAAATACAATTGTTTGTTTAAATTGCGTTAGAAAAGTTACAAACATTTTAGAATTGGCAACAATTGGTAAATATGGTTTCGTTCGAACTTGTAATTTCCAAGTAAAAATACTAGAACTCCAAGATAAAATACAAAAAAAAAAATGTTATTCATTTTTAGCCTAGTAGGTACGCAGAAGATTCAAAATAAAAAAATATATTCTGAAATGACATGTCGAAATCATAAGCGAAAAATTTCGTTGTGGCTTTTTGTTCTGCAGTACGCTCTTCGATTAACTAAATTGATGATTACACCAGATTGTTTTTAGAAGTCTCCACACTCTTTTCGCATAGAATTAATTGCTCGAATCATTAATTGTGTGCGGAAAATTGGTGTATGGGATCTTTCGTGCTTTTATTTGATTATTTATTTCATTACAACTTTCTTTCAATCATTTTTGTTTTATTTATTTTCAATAAGTGAACCACTCAGCGAATGTTTGTCCTATATGTGTTTTCGTCAGCACCTCTTAGCAACCGGCGAAAAAATTTCATTTCGCATCAAAATCTTACTAGACTTTATTCATAATTTTCTGAAGCTTGCACTGCATGTACCTGTAAGGTTATCATACGAATTTGGATTTGAATTTGGTCAAGACTCAAGAAGATTATCTCAAAACTTATATACATTGGGGCATATTCATAGTCGCAGATAAACTTAACTACAGTTTAAGACAATTTTGGCTCAATGAATACAGACCGATTTTAATTACAAATTGATGGTTTTATATTTTTATAAGATAATTAACTTGCTATACTACACAAATAGCTTCAAATAAATTAAAATGATAAACTTAAAAAAATAGAATCAACGTCCGAAAATTCAACCAAAGCTATGTTTAACTTAGACCCAGGTCTAAAATGACTATGAATACGCCCCATTTAGTCTAAGAGCCGACAGCAAATTTTGGAAATGGATTGATAACCAAAATATGAGCATGAGGGTTTGTAGGTGCATATTTATAAGATTTAATATAACATGTATTGATTTTTGCTGATAATAAGTATAAATCTAAACAAAAAAAATCTGAAAATATATCGTGGTATCGAAAACAATCGTCTGGCCGGTTTCTTTTTCAGCATTTGGCGTGTTTGGGGGTTGGAAAAAAACGAGTTTCCAATTTATTTTGTCAGAGGTATTACCGATTAGCAATTCGAACAGTAGAACTCAAGATATAAGCTTTTTAAGAGGACCTTATCGTCATTTTCTTACAGAATTATAAAACACAAAAAAATCAACAAAATAAAGTCTCCAGGTTCGCTTAAAAACCTTATATCTTGAGTTCTATTGGTCGGATTGCCAAGATTGTGAGATTATAAAATTTATTGAAGTGGTAATACCTTTGACAAAATAAATTGGAAATTTGATGATTTTGATATTTTACTTTCGAGATCGTTAAGTCTTTCTGCATTCGTTCTTTACTGAAAAAACTGCTCCTTGACTTAACTGCAGACAATTATATTTCTAGGGTAAACTAAACGATTTAAATCACAACTGAAAAAGAGGTCCTGAGTGATATCGACTGAAGGTAGAAATTGTTGTTCATATGTACCTTACCTTTGTCTAATATAAAATATGTAGTTTCAAAACATGTAAAAATTTTGGGAAACCAAAATTACGCGTCAACCGAATAAATTTATGACACTTATGTATAGACAAAAATATTTGTAGACACGATTTAAATCACAACTGAAAAAGAGGTCCTGAGTGATATCGACTGAAGGTAGAAATTGTTGTTCATATGTACCTTACCTTTGTCTAATATAAAATATGTAGTTTCAAAACATGTAAAAATTTTGGGAAACCAAAATTACGCGTCAACCGAATAAATTTATGACACTTATGTATAGACAAAAATATTTGTAGACACTTTTTCATACATAAATCTCATTAGATATCAAAGTTTCTTAAAATCTTTGACGTTAACGTCAAAAATTCTATGCATTACAATGCAAATTTGTGTCTTAGTAATAAAAAAAAAAGTCCAAAACAAAACTTTCCACAAAAATGTTCTATTACTTTCACCATCGCATCGTATTTCGTAGCCGTCGTCGTCGTCATCGTCATCGTCGTCATCATAGCCGTTGTTGGTTAGTCTTTGTCATCTCGAAAACGAAATATGCATTCCGAAGTAAGTTTGACAAGAAATCAATTTGATGACAGGATAAATTTGTTGATAGCTCTTTGCACCCTTCAGATCGACAAAAAAATCTCAGCTGTACACACTTTACGACCAAGTAAATTATTCACGTTATTGGATTTTTTTTCTTCTACTTTTATTTGAGTAGAGAAAATGTAACCATAGTAGATACTCGTGACCGTATAAGTACATTTATATTCTCAAGAAAGAGTCCAAAAGAATCTCTTTCGAGTCACTTAAATCTTTTTTTTTTTCTTTCTTTCTTTTTATTCGGATAACTATGGTGTTGAAGTGAACATACGCTCTTTTACTACGCATACTGCTTCCTGCATTTTCGAAAAAAAAAGAACTACATTCGTATTTATTTCGTCTTTCCATTTTTCTTTTGAACCAAACGCCTTATGTCACTTGTATCTTCTAGAGACGGGCGTTTTATATATGGATTTTTATTTTATTTTACTTCAAGAAGAGTTCAGCCTTAAGTATAAATGTAACAATAGTTGTTGCATTTTTTACTTTTGATATACAAATGCTCCTTGGAAAAAGTTTTTATTTTATAAAAAATAAATATATTTTAAATTCGTTTATTTTTGGACAATATGACACAAGAAAGCACTTAATGTACCTATAACAAAAGACCTTCCGTCTCTATAGAACTTAATCTCTTAAAAAAAGACTTAATAATAATATATGTATACAAATTAACTATACAATATAAAAATTCTGACAGACAAAAGCGAAACATTTATGTGATGAAATGATGGGACACTTATTTGAACAAAATTGGAAGCAATTTGTATAATGTTATTAAAAATTAATTTATAAAAAAAAAAGCAATTTTAAGCAGAGGTGATATTTTAAGAAGAAGGGAGTAAAAAATTGTCAGTGCGATTTGCAAAAGTGTTGAATTAATTTCTTTTGTATAAGATTTTTGTGATTTTTAAATAATAACTTATAAGATCCAGGGACTGTTTTAAGAAAAAATCAGAACTACCACTGAATCATTATCAAACAAAACTATAAAGAAAATTTTCTTTTCGATTTTAATAGTTTTTTCTTAGACAAAGCCCGTTTATAGCGGTTGTCTTTTTTATCGACACTTTATTAATTTTGTTGTTTTAACCGACGGTAAATTGAAGTAGCCTGAATAGCGTAATGGTTAGTGCGTTGGACTGTCACGCTTGAGGTCTGGGTTCACTTCCCAGCCTCCTCCACCTAAAAACTAAAAAGTTTTTTCAGGGCTACTGCTTCTTGCGAGGTATTGACAAATCTTCGGTTCGGTATCGGCATTAAATTGTAGGTCCCTTCCATTTCTGTCGACACACGCACAAAGGAATGGTTGCGAGTTGTTAGTCACTAGGCCCTGATGGTTCTTCACTAGCTGTTGCGGCACCCAATTTGTTTTTAGTTTAAACGTCGCGCCGCCACCACCACCGAAAAACACTTTATGTACTTAACGTACTGATAAGTGAATTTGCTCTTATTTCGGTTATTTCGTTTTAGTTTAGGAGTTTGTGTGAGCTTTTAATAGCCAAGGTTAATCGTCCGGCGGCGTTATACAATAACGCCCAAGGAAAAAGCGCCCAAAATGGATGAAATTAAAATTATGGCCCAAATATTTTGTATCGCCAAAAAAAAAAAAAACAATTCGAAACATGGCCCAAAACTACTTTTGCTCCAATAAAAATATGGAAATGTCGTCGAAAAATTTTGAATATAAATTGTTTTTTTTTTTTTGTAAAATTTGGGGGTACTTTCTTTATAATTTTGAGCGTTTTTTTTCAAAAACATCGTCAAGCCGTCAATATCAATAGTTTTCTTTAACAAGAGTACCTTGTCACCCCCTTTCTAGGTCCTCTGTCCCGCTCACTCGCGCGCTTAGGGTATGCATATGCGACAGCCAAGCGCAAGCTGTAAAAAATTACAACTAACATTTCTTTAGAAATTTTTGGCGATATTTCCAAATCAATTTGGGCGTTTTTCTTGGGCGTTTTTCTTGGGCGTAATTGCCTAACGCCATATCGTCCATTATAGGTGCCTACATATATTCAGGTATATTTGTTAGTATTAAAATGATGAAAAATTCTTTTCTTTGAGTTGGATAGAGTACATTTATGAATCCTTAATCCATATTGTCTAACAGAGTTGCCGCCATCTTGAATTAAAGTCAAGTTCGATTTTAACGTAGTAGCTCTACAGCCGATAGAAAGCAAAAGTAGAATCCTACCGTGGATAGATTTTTGGCATGTATTCGTGTCGCAAATTGGATATTGTGTGTTTTGTTTTAGAAATTGCTACGATTGATAGCTGAATTGAGTCTCGAATCTCGATGGATGTGTTCATGTTATAATTCTTAATTTCCATTGAGCAAAAAAATCGATCTTTTTTAAGTTGGCCATTTCAATAAGATCTCAGAGAACTCCTTGTTTTCATAAATATAAAAACTATTTCTCTCAAAAGTTCCTTTTTTTTTGGTATTAAAAAGTGAGAATGAATTTTTTTGCACTCTTTGATCGATTATTTTCTGTCGCACGTCTAAAATTCCACCTACCTTAAACTTGATTGAATAAGTAATTAGTTGGTAAAATATGATTTCATTTGTCCTGAATAATGAACGCCATTTATTGCATGTGTCGTAAACGAGGACATTTTATTTTGACTATAGTGAGTCTACGAACAAACTTCTTAGGTGTTTTCTTTTACTTTGTGCCCTACTTTTGTGCCCTTTCTTGTGAGTTTTTCGTGGAGAGTTGTTCAATAGTAGCAAATGTGAAATAAGAAACTACGCTTTTTTTTTTTAATTTCTTATTGTACAATGTATAGATTCCCAATAAAACACGCGTTATATCAGCTCAGCAATTAAAAATATATATGTTTGTGATTAGACCAACAAATCTCAAAAGAAAACGCCTATTATATGAATTGGAATTGGAACACAAGAGAACGCGACGTAGGGTCGCGCATCTTTACTACTACATGAGCTGGTTCGGTTAAGAAATAAATTAAATATAACACTTCAGGATGCATTGCATTGCCATTTATAACTCACAATATTTTTAAATTGTCTTTTACTTTCGCATTAAACATTTGATTTTTGCCCTTAACTTTGGAACATCAAATTCTGAAAGCGGCACAGCCCTTTGTCGGGACCATTGTATTCAAGCTTAGTGATTGAACACAATGGTAGCAAATGGTTTCAAAAACTTAAAATGAAAACTTATACATTTTCAGTGTGAATGCTTTTCAAGTTTTCGTTAACCTATTGCCTAGGGCTGGCCACGAGACGAGAAAAATCTCGGTCTCGCATAACGAGACCGAGACCGAGACTGTATATTTGGACCGAAATTTACAGAGAGGCTAATAAATTAAAAAATCCAATTTTAGTTAAATATTTATTTTCTTCTGCACATATTTAAATTATAATCGAAAATATTTCGTTCCAATAATCAACAGGTTGTCCGGAATTCGTTTTTTTCGGAGACGAGACCGGGACGAGACTAAATTATACGAGAGTGAGCCGAGACTGAAAATATTCGATTTTAACGAGACCGAGACAACTCTTACAAAAGTTTCGCAGGGTCTCGTCTCGTGCCCAGCCCTATACTATGCCGAGAACCCTGTTTTGGGTTTGGTGTGAAAAGGCTATAAGATGTCTAAGCAAATAAAGCTCTACACCAAAATTCAGCTTTGTCAATTTTTTTTCCGACGCCTGGACTTTTTTATAATTTTTCTCGGCTACTGACCTTTTGTTTTGGACAAATATAGTTTTGAAACTAATATCTACATATTTATGCAATATTTCTTAACAGACATAATTAGGTTAACCTATACTCAGGCTGTTTCTTAAATATCAACCCGCATAAGTTCTGTTACAAGATATAACAAAAAAAGATTAAATTCAACATCTTTAACATACGTACTGACAAATTCCAACCCTCTCCAACTTAAAGTAAGAAATTATCATAACCAAAATCATTATAGCTTACCTGTGATAATGAGCCATCTTCACTGAATATCGGATGACCTATCAGTCGAGTTACCTCACGTTGCACAACCAATACCAATACAGTTCCACAAGCTTTTAATACTTGCACAGCCAAATAATGATCAGCATTCTCCACGGATCTTCCATTGACTTTTATAACTTTATCACCGACTTTAAGGCCAGCCAAATCAGCTGGACCACCTTCGGTGACACGTGAAATGAAAATACCCTCATCGTTACCCTTAAAGGGAGTTGAACCTTTGCCACCGGCTATGCTCAAACCCAACCCAGCTGCCGTCCGTTCAATATGAATCTCATATTGCTCCGTTCGCAATTCTGTTACACCATCTGGGGCATCTGAAAGGATACATAACAATGACCACAATTAATAAAGCTACAAGTAGGATATACACAAAGGACCTTATAGAGAGAGATAGAGAATGGGAAGAAATAACTACTGTTGCATGCTGCAACCATACGATTTGTCTGTTCTGTATTCAAGTCACGAAATGTAATTACAGGTATAAAAGGGCATAGCCAGGAGCAACCAATGTTACAATAGAGAGCCATGGATACATCAAAAATTAATCAAAACCAAGGCAAAATAAAAATAAACCACATAGAAAATCCACCTCTATGCGGACGGCATGGAAGGAACATTGTACAATGTACTTGTACATGTACAATTATTGTACACCATCACTAGAATTTTATACGACACGACATCAACTGGGGTTCGCGGTGATGGTCATGATGGTGTCCTTTTTTGAACATTATTCTCAGGTCACTCTCTCACCGTAATTTCTATCCCTGTTCGAACCCGAACCAGAGTACGTTGTGATTATTCGAACTTTTTTATCCTTTCTCTTTAGCGAATTGTAGGGACTCCGACCGGATGACAAAGAACTGCGTAGACTTCCGGTTGCTAACGAGGGACTATTTCTGCCATCTCCGCCATCGTAAAATGTCGGTCTGCTCTGATTACCTCGTACGAACGAGGACTGCCCACTTGAACGAGGTAGAGAATTGGTGCCCTCTTTGACTTTCAGCTTCACGCTAAACATTGTCTCAGTTGTATAGGTAGATATAGTTATCCTCGTGTGCTCCTTTTTTGGTTTTAATTTACTTTATCTTTGATGGGAAAATTATCCTTTGGCATGAAAAGTTGCTGTGGCGCGTCGATCGGTTTCTTACACCACCATTTTATAAGTTGGAACTCTAACCTTAAACAAAAATAAACACATTTGTAATCAACACATTTTATTTTTAATCAATTTATTCGATGATGTATCTTTTTTCCCAAGGTTAAGAGGTAAGGTTATAAAGTGCAATTGAGATTCTATCAAATTTGGGAGAAAGAAACACCCTTGTGGACGACTCGCAGACGACGACGCGACATGAAAACCTACTTCTTCTATTCGAATTGACGTTCAGTTTTCATTTTCATGTGAAAAAGATCAACTCGCTGGCAAATGGGAAAACTTCGTTTATACTCATGAAATTGCAATTTAGATTGTGTGTTTTCTTCTTATTTTTTTGTTTTTTTTTTTTTATTTTGGTGTCGTTGTGTCTTCATCTTCTTTTGTAATGTGAGTCATGTCGAAAAGATTTGTCACAACGAACGAACTTTGGCAACATTAGAAAACATTATGTATATGTATTGTGTAAATTTTTCTCTGTGATGAATTGTCAAGCGCGGACCCGATTTCTACAGCGCCTTTTGTGTCAGAAATATGTACTCGATTTTGTATGTTGTATGTATTAGGTTTGACAAAAATCTAGAGAGGGTGGGGTCGAAACAATTAAAAAATCGTTTGGGAGGAGAATCTATGCCCTGCCCATCAGTTTACACTTGAGCGCAACTTCGGACGTACAGTCAAGTGCTCAGCTCAATTTTCCTCTCCCATCTACAGACATTCATGACCAATGTGCATCGGTATTCCTTTTAAATCCGCTCCTACCAACCTACCTAATCGCTCGTACTGTGTATAACACTTTAAGGGGAGGCATAACTCCTTAAGCAAGCTAAATATAAAAAAAAAAACACATTAAGTCAGCAAAATTCAAAATTTTACTGTATTAAGTGCTGTTTTTGTTTGGAATATTTAGATAGTTCTAAAACTTTTACTTTTTAAAATTTTAAAAAATAAAGAAATTAAGTTCTAAGTAAAAACAAGATAAAGTACCGTAAATTTTGAGTGGAGCAACAAATTTTAGGGGGAAGGGGGTAAAATTCGCAGTTGACATTTCAATTAAAAAGGTCGAATATCGTACAAAAGTTTTTTATTTGTTTTACAAATCTCTATTGAACTTTGGACCTCTATAACTAAAGAACGAAATGACGTAATTTGGAAAAAACTGAATATTCCCCCCTAAAATTTGTTGCTTTACTCTAAATTAAGGGTAACTTTCAGGAAGTGTCAAGGACGTGAACATGAAGTTCTCTACCGATATCCATCTTTTTCCGAATTTGTTGTATCTAATTTTCCTGGAAATTAGATTTTTTTTTTTCACAGTTTCTCCAATGTTTCAGCCTTACCTTCGTAGTAAATTTTAAAAGCTCAATGTAAACATTTAATTTGAAAATAACCTTTGCTGTGGTTCACTATGTACAATGGGTGTTACAAAGTGGATCATGTGTATAGCAGTACCGGATCTAGGATTTGGCTGTGGCAGGGGGGGGGGGGTCTTGGGAGATCCAGTTTAAATAATTTTATTTGTTTGTCCTGAAATTAATTTTATAATATATAGCAAATAATACAGTTTTAGTTTAAGTTTAAGGTTTTTTGTGAAAAATATACAAAATTGTACAGGGTGATTCACCTAATGTGTGACAAAAAGATAGAGCGTGTAGGTTGAGTTGAGACTCTTTTTAGAGGGGGGTCTATTTTCGCCCGTTTAGGAGGGAGGGACAATTTTCTAAAAAATTGACTTAAAATTAAAAAAAAAAATATTAAAAAACATCGGCAAAATTTGCAAAACCATTTTATACCTTTTTGTAAAACTAGAAATATCTTATTTTATTGTCTTTTTAAATAAAGTTATTGTTGTCAACAGTTTTTGAAAAATTAATTTTCAAACTCAAAATTAAAAAAAAAATTAAAAAAATGTTCAAACTAATTTTTTTTTTCAAAATTCTATGTATTTAATTACTATTTTGTTTTTGAAGTCAAAATTCAATGCTCTTTTCAATTTGTATTCAAACACTGAAAAGCGGATGGCTCTCGGATTTTTAGTTTTCAAGATATTAAAAAAAAAAGAACCAAATTTCTCATAAAACTAAGAAGATTTTTTTCTGTTTTAAGTCAATTTCTTAGAAATTTGCCTTTCCTGCTTAAAGGGGAGAATTAGATCCTCGACTTAACCTACCCTCTATCTTTTTGTCACACCTAAGGTTAATCACCCTGTATAGTCGAAAACGTATTTTAATATTCCCACTTTTCTGTTTACAAAAGCCGCGTTATTTTTGCATTTATACCAGCTTCTATCCCCGGTTTAAAATGTTTTTAATGTACAATACAATAACATCTGTCGTATTTAATATTTAAAATATTTTTAAGCGGAGATAGAATATAAAGGATGTATTTTAGACTTATAATCTTAACTTATTATTGGTTTCAGTTTTCAGCCACGTCAAGGTTTGAAAAAAATCTGTCAATTAATTTAGAGGGATCGCAAATATTCAAATGCATCTGCATGATTTTCAATAGTGCACAAAGAAAACTCAGATTTTGATATGTTGTTCCCCAACCTTGACCTTGGTTTTTTATACAATTCCCTTCATAATTCATTTGGGGCCTATAAAAAAATACATAACATGTAGGTCAATTGCTTAGCCCCAGCCTCGTTAATTTGTCTGACTCCCATCAAATTTCACTGGTAAGCAATATTTAAGACGAATATAAAACTCTTCACGTTGTAACGTGTTAATTTCTATATTTCAATAAATTTTAAGAATCGGCTGTGGGGAGGCTTTAGCCCCTATAGCCACCCCCTTGGATTCTCCACTGGTGTATGGTGAACAATGAATAAGGGATACAAAGAATCGGTTTATAGATTATAAATATTTACTTTCAGTTATTTATTTTTAGTAACAGATAAATTAATTTTTTTTTTAGGGCCAGTTTTTCACTGTAAAAGTCAGACCCAAGTTAACTCACAAAATTTGGTGAATTAACTCTGGGTTAACTCAACAAACGCTATTGCTATTTTATCTTTCGTGTTTTTAAGTCTTTCTGCATTCATAATCCACTTAAAAACTGCTTCTTGGCATAGAGGAAGTGTACCAATTATGGAATATGCTCCTAATATGGAATAGTGCAATATTCTGAAAACCACTTTTTGTACGCATCTGTTAATTTCAGGTAAAGCTTTCTTTTTATGCAAACATTCGTTGTTATTATCGTTGTGGACTTAGATGCCTATAGGCGTGCGCAATTATTAAAAGTATTTTTTTGGTTAAGTGCGTCACTTATTATTGTTAGTTAATTTTTCTTATATTTTGCTATGGGCTAACTTAAAATATTTTTTTTTTCTCGTGCTATTAGTAAAAACCTCAACTTTTTGTATAACTAAAAGTATTCAGGCAATATCAGTTCAATAATATGTAAACTTTTACATAGTGCAATCAATATCCTTGTTCCTAATATGGAATATCAATGTGTTCCTAATATGGGATATATATTTCCGTATTCCATATTGGGGACCGCCTAAGATATTTATTTTAATTCTGCAAACTTTTAAATAACTGCCACCAATGGTATCAAGTAGATTTGTCTAGCACAGAATCTAATAATTTTGTTGGTATTTCTGAACAAATTTGAACGTATAGAATGGTGTCTTCCATACAAAATCATTAGTAGTCCATATTAGGGTCACTTTTTTAAATGTTTTCATTTTGAGTTTTTTTTCCTTTTTATTCATTTTATGGATTATACTAATTTTTATAAATTTTGATTCTGATTTTTAACTAGTACATAGTATTTTTAACAACATCTATTTAAAAGAATGAATAAAATTTGCCTTTTTTGTGTTTAAAAATGTGTTTATATTTTGGTATTCTATAATCGGTACACTTCCTCTAACTGTAGTTAAAATCGAGATACTTGGATGATCTTCGACTAAAAAAAAAAAACAAAAAATTAAATCTTTTCAACTAATAAAAAGAAAATTTTACAAATAAATAAACTTAAGTTAAAAAAAAAAACAAACACGTCCGTGAAGTTGCCATGACGACTTTCAATGGGATCAACGCTGTAATTTGCAGTTTATTTGCATTTCCATTCGCGATTTTTCAGTTCATCAAATAGTGGTTAAATAGACAGTGAAGTTAGCAGGGCAGTATGAAATTATTTTTTCACATTAAAGAATTCAATATTTTGACTCAGCCTATTCTTGAAATGAACAAAAACTGCAAATTTGGAGCCTTAATACAAATTTCTAGCATGCTTGGTTTTCGAGATACACCATGTTAATTTCACTGTGAAGTTAGCAGGGAAGTATGATTTTTTTTTTTTTTTTTTTCAAATAAATGAATTCAAAATTTGGACACACTCTTTTCTTGAAATTCAGAAAAAATGCAAATTTGGAGCCTTACTGCAAATTCTTAGGACGCTTGGTTCTCAAGATACACCATGCTTTAAAAAAATGCAAATTACTCCGTTGGTCCCATTACGAAAGGTGAAAGTTGCCTGCCAATTTCACAGACGTAAAAAAAACACATATCATATAACTTCAGTGAACCAGTGTTTGGGTTCAACTTAAAATTATTAACCATGCTGTCGTTTTACAAACAAAAAAATCTTCAGGCGCCTGTGAGACACGCATACTTCATACACAAAATTGCAACAGCACTGATTACAGTCGCTCTAATGTTTCAATACAGGGATTGCAATTTGACATAAAAATGGAATAAGAAGATAGCTAAGGACATCTTGGAACATGATGTTCTTTGACATAAAAATGAGTTTATGAGATGAGAATAAATGATGAACAACTACTATATTATAATCTGTGGTAGATGTTGGGACTTTTCTTCGTTTTTTTTATGAGGTTATAATCATTTTGGTTGTAAAAACGGGTAAGTACATATATTTGATGTGTATAAATGTTTTTTACATGTACATACATATATATTTTATGTAATAATGGTACCTAATGGAATAAGATAAGTAAAAAGGGAAGGAAAAGATTTTTTGGGGGCTCTTTCGTATGGTTGAGTTTTTTTTTTAAATAAGGTTATTAGCTCTATTAAATTATTAATATTTTTGACTTCCATTTTGCACTGCATAATTATGTATTTATGTATTTGTGTCTGCCAGTTAGATCAAAAGACTTTTATATATTATGTATAGAGTGCACGCCAGTAAATATATGTAATATTAAGGCGCTAAAGAACAACTTACGGAACACTCTTTAAGTAGGTTCTCAACGGAATTACTTGATTTATCTACCGTGGGAAAGGTTTTATCCCAAAGATGTACACAAACCAAAATTGTATTCGCGTATGAAGCTGTTTAGGCAGAATATGTTTATTTGAATTTTTAAATAATTTTTGTCATCTTAAGGTGTAGGATTGGAAGACTGAAAGTTTGGGAGATAATTATTATTGATTTGTATTTTTTGGTGAAAAAGGAAAACAAAAATACTAAGAAATACTAAAAAATTAGCTCAATTCTGTCCGTTTTTTTTATTTCAAAAGTATACAGGTGCAGAAGTTCACTCTACAATTTAATTTATAGAAATAAAACAAAAAGTACGTATACGCCAGAGTGAACGAAATCTCGAATTTCAATTCAGAAATTCATATCATCATGTCAAACCATTTCACGAGTACTTACCAATGCCAATCCGATCATCGGAATTTTCTTTTTGTGGTGCTGATTCTTAATACTATGTTCATATTTATATGAAAAACTTTTTGTCTGTCTCATTGGAATTGAACTTAAAACTTCAACTGTGACTGGAATTTCCTTTATTTATTAAAAATAATAAACCAGTTTTATTGGTTTTCTCATAGGTACATTTTCCTTAATTTAAGTGCAATTTTATGTAAAATTGTATAAAAACAATTTATTTATTTAACAATACGAGTACCTACCAAAAAAAAAAGGTCGAACGAAGAATAAACAATACAAACCAATCGAAAAGTTTGTTTGAAAAATATAAAATCGAACCTGGGATTGCAAATAAAATTCGTGGAAAACATTGGTGATGTGAAAAGATAACTGCAGAATTTAATATTCTTGGAACCCCTGTAGGTAAAAATCCCGCCTGCATGCATTCAACTCTTGATGAACAAACAATGGAGAAAAAAACGCATTTTGATAAAAAAAATGTGTTTTTTTTTTTATTTTTTATTTCAATGAAATTTAGGTATTAAAAATACTTCTTTTCGATATAAATTTGTGTATGCACAATTAAACTACCTTTACATTTAAATTATAGAGCTTTTCTTTTATTTTCAACACAATACAAAAAATTACATAAAATAGTGGCGTATAAATGATTTTGTCAGAATAAGATTTATATTTAGCAGCCTTTTAAACGAAAAGTAAACAATTTAAGACTCGATTTAAAACAAAACTATTTGTAGGTAGGTATAGCTGCATACATTATAATGATACAGGGTGTTTTGCATAAGATGTGACAAAAGTTAATGGGGTCTTTGATGCATATGAATAAATAAAATAAATCGGGTGGCACAACGGCTCATGAAGAACCAGGGCCTAGTGACTAACAACTCGCAACCATTCCTGTGTGCGCCTTTCGACAAAAATGGAAGGGACCTACAATTTTATGCCGAATCCGAACGGCTGGACGAGAAGCACTTATTCGTGACAAGTGATACTCTTGGAGGATTTGTCAATTCCTCGCAAGAGGCAGTAGCCCTGAAAAAAAACTTTTTAGTTTTTAGGTGGACGAGGCTGGGAAGCGATCCCAGACCTCCAGCGTGACAGTCGAACGCACTAACCATTACGCTACGGGCTACTACTTGATGCATATGACAACTAGGTATAATCATAGGTGCATACAGACAAGTATTGACTATGACAATGTCTATAGTTGAGAACTTTGTTCAAGTGCCACCTGTTTGTTTGTATGATTAATAATAACGAAGTTTCTATCTTTTCTTAAATTTGCATGTTATTTAAGGAAAGTAGCCCAACTACTTATTTTTTAATCATGATAAAATCTAAATTAATTTTAAAAAATTTTGCTTTATGGATTTAGGTAGGTAGGTGAAAATGGCAGCCACGGGCAGCCTAGCCCATAGCCCAATTAGCGCTGAAGTGCGCCGTTTTGATAACACAACTCGTTAGAAACCGTGGTTGGAATTGAAATGGAAGATTTTGGGATATCCTCAGGATATCGTCCATTTTGATTTTAATTTAGAATAGGATTTGAGGATTTTGTTGTTAGTGGAATTACTGAGTAGCTTTTGGCACAATCATCAGAAAGTGGATCACTCACTCAACTAGACCAGTACCCGCACCCGCACCATCCACAGTTTGCCCAACTAGGTAGTTTGTTGGCTGGCACTGGATCGTCCACTGATCTGATCGAATTATCATCCGGCTGCTGTGCACCGAACCCCGCCAGATCCCCAGTCCGCTATCGTGCGATCATAGGGAATCGACGGAAGGTGATGCAAAAGCAGCCGAAATTTTTCCTAGAGCCATTTCGTCGCGTTGAGGAAAGAAATCAAGTCTTTGATCTTCATTTCTGAAAGCTCGTTAATGTCGTCAAAAAATGTTCTTCCGAATGATTGCGCCCTAGCTTTGGCCAGAGCGGGGCATTTGTAGAAAAAATGAACTACTGTTTCCTTTTCCTGCTCTTCCCATTATGGATTTACCGTTAACAATAATTTTATTCTGAATTTTCAATTGTTTTTATTTTTAATATTAAAGTTTTGTAAATTAAATTAAACAAATAGAAGATACTTAAAATATATCTGTGTTGTTTGGATTAAAGATGATAACTCCATACAATTCTTTTTTGGCGCCCACATTGAATCGAGCTAGATCTAAAACGGGACCTTCAAATTTGGAACAGAAATACACACATTGAATTAAAAATTAATGATTAAATTTTTCCTAACTATTTGAAGATTTGAAATGAGGTCCTATAGTAACTATATTAAGATACAAATAGTAACTGGTTTTGTAGTCCGTTTTGTGCAGTTCTCCAGTTCTTTAGTGCCTTTACTGAAGAATACATTAGTAGAGGTTTCATGTTTATACCAACAACCACAGTTCATATCTAATATCCACTTTGTAAACATAATTTATTGGCTTTATTTTTTTTTAAACTTGAATAACCGAAAAAAATATGTGTTTCTCTTAACTGCCGCTAAATATATTTTTTAAAACTATTACACATGCGAAAAAAAATCATACAATCTTTTTTTTAAGAAATTTAATGAGCTTTATTTTTGTAAAGATTTTTTTTTTAAGAAGAAGATAAACAATAACAATTTTATTTGTTATTTTATTTTTGTTTTTTGTTTAGTGCACTTTAATTGAAATTTTAATTTGGAAGGTTTTTGCAACCTATAGTGCAGATGTGTTTCGCTCTGACAACAACAATTGTTGTTGCCTTTCTTAGACACATGTTTTTAGTCGATGGCTGCCGACGTATTTATAAAATAAGCTGCACTGATGTGCTGCAAATTATATAATTTCCAGGGGAATTTGGTTAAATTAAATTCTTGTTTATCTTCTTCTTATAACAATGCCAGACCACGGTCAATTACAACAACTCTCTAGGTGCAAGAATTTAACTCAAATAAAGGGTGATCAATCAAGAGGTTTTTTTTTAAAGGATTTTTTTTGACAGATGGCGTGTGAGTGGTGTCAAGTTGCCATGTGTTTTTTATTCATTGACATTTCATCACTACACCATAACAACGAACGGTTGTTAATCATTCAAGAATGGGCTCTCAAGAAACTTGCTGAAGAACCACTGTTTTCGCCTAACATTTTGTTCAGCTTTGAGGCTCAATGGATGAGTCAACAAGCTGAATTCCCGTATAACAAACAAACAAAAACCGGAAGAGGTTCAAGAGCTGCAGTTGT
Organism: Melangyna quadrimaculata; assembly: GCA_949320155.1. Lineage (NCBI taxonomy): Eukaryota > Metazoa > Arthropoda > Insecta > Diptera > Syrphidae > Melangyna > Melangyna quadrimaculata. The sequence goes on from OX439483.1 coordinate 375,506,330, forward strand.
ACCCACTCAAAACAACAGTGTGGTGTGGTTCATGGGTCGGTGGAATCATCGGTCCGTATTTCTTCGAAAATGAGGTTGGCGACAACGTTACTCTAAATTGGGCTCGTTATCGCACCATGATAACGGACTATTTTTTGATTGAGATTCAACCCCTAGATCTCGACAATATTTGGTTCCAACAAGATGGCGCTACTTGCCACACAGCCCATGAAACAATGGACATATTGAGAGACCGTTTCGGTGAGCATTTAATTTCAGGGATCGGATTAGTGAATTGACCAGCAAGGTCATGCGATTTTGAAGCATTTGAGGCAAACAATACCCGTGTTATTTGCGAGATACCGACGAATATGCTCAAACTGATTTCTTGGAAAGTCCGCATGGACGAGCTACGGCGAAGTTGTGGCCAAAATTTGAAAGGGATTATTTTAAAAAAGTGAATGTCAAGAATGGTTCTTTAGATTAATAACAAAGATTTCACGATATATTTGAATTTTTTGTGTTATTTCGCATTTAAAAAAAAAATACCTCTTGATCACCCTTTATGACAAACCAAATTAATGACAGTCATTGATCTTTTTATAATAATTTTTTTGAGCGGAGACACTAAATAAAAAGTACAATCGACTGCTTTGAAGAAAGCGAGAAAAAAAAATAAGGATCAATATTAAAAATTAAATACAAAAAAATTGTGTTTGTAAAAGTCATTCCCCCCCCTCTACCGAAATATGTGTACGGCCTTGAAAATATATAGTTAATTTCTGCTACATTTATGTCATTCTTCTTACTTTTGAAAAAAAAAAAAAAAAAATATTTAATGAAACACCACAAGAAAGTAACTATTGCGTAAAAAGGAAGATTTTTGTTCAACAATTTTAATACATAATCTGTAATTCACGATTCCATGAGTTAGATTAAGTGACCATATACTCTATAATCAGATTAAAGCTTTATATTTTTATAATACAGTTATAAAACAAAAAAATTTACCTTTTATTATAAGAACGCTTCTTCGATGTGTCTAGCACAAAATAAAATACAGAAAACCAAATCTTTTATGTATGCTTGTAGAATAATAATAACAATCATTCATAGCCATCGTAACCTTGACTATATACCGCGTAAGTATCTTAAGGATGGGTGTGGGAAAAAAAACGACCACTCCAGAATTCGAACTCAATGTTGCTGGTTGTAATGTGAATAGGAGAGCCTAGGCTAGGGTTTGTATTTATGTAGGTACTATTTACGAGGCACAATGATAGAGGGGAGCAATAAATAACTAGGGTGGATTCACTCGTCGAACCAACGCAATATGTATCTCTATTCAGATCAAAAGGAAATTTGTTTTAGATTATCCCACTTCTGACAGTAAGTCGTATAGTGACCATAATTTTTTTAAGACAATGCGGGCACTTTGAAAACAAACTTCTTTTTTAAAAAAAACATTGGCGCAAAATTTTAAACGATATAGTAAATTGTTAAAGCCATTTAAGAAGTTTCTAAGTTAAAAAGAAGATTTTGCTAATTTTAAACGATTTTAACATCTTACTATCTCTTAACAATTTACTAAAGTTAAAATCACAAAATGATTACTTTAATTTTTAGCAATTTGCTAAATCCATACGACATCTGTCGTTTTCCTCGAAAAAAAAGTCTTACCCATTTTAATTGGAAAACTGAATTGTGTTTTTTTTATGATTCGTTAGCTATAATTGTTTTTTTAAAGTAAATAAAATAGTATAAAATGTTTTCGGAAGACGAAGATTTCGATATATTTGAAGATTCAGCGTTGTGCAGAGAAAAGTGCGAAGTTTTAAATCCCGACCACATCCTTTTGAAGAGCTGGACGATGGAGAATTTTTTGAGACTTGAGTATTTTCCATATGAAAATAACACGATAAATAATGTGATTCAGTTTTATTTTTAATTTCAAACTAAACTCACTTTTAGTTTTGACCATTTGCTTTTATACGTAGGCTATCAAACTGAATCCAAACTCAACATAGTTACTTCAGCACCAGTACACTATTCAGGAGCATCAGGCAAGCACTAGGTACGTCTCTCGCACAGTAGTCGCTCTCAACTGTGAGACTGTTAACTATTTTCATGAGAGAATTTTCCATTCGGAAGATATGTACACCATTCACCAGTTTCAGCTTTCGATGACGCAGAATGCAGTAGTGTGGAAGGTCGAGTCGTTTTAAGTTATTCCAACAACATAAGATTTCTCTGATATTACTTTGCCGCATACTTAAATGTACTTTAAATGTCGCCCCACACAATCTATCAGGTATTGTAGAGCTCCTGGGCGAATGCGAGTTTTTTGTTTGCTTTGTTTTTTCCACGAACTGTCAGTGCGTTGACATGTTCATATGCACCGTTTTTATTAAAAGGGAATTAGCAATTTACTAGTTAGCAAATCGAAAAAAAGGTTTGTTGCTAAATATTTAGAAAATTACTTATTAGTAAATTGCTAAGCCCTTAACAATAGGTTGTTTAAAATTTTGCGCCATTGTTTCTTTTTTATAAGTATATTCTTCAATTTTTTTTTTTTTTTTGTTTAATTTTAATGCATAGGAACATTTGAATCAGCCTTTAAGATTAAATTAAGAAATAAGATTAAAAAGGTATCACACAAATCGAAATTTCATACCATGAACATATTTCATAAAAAAATAAAGAAAACACATCTCTAAATAAACTGCGCATGTCGATGACCTTATTAAATTTTTCAGTTGTGTGAATTTTCTGCAAAACTTCGCTATAATTTTGTGTTTATCATAAAAAAAGGAGCAGGAATTATACCTATTGAAAAATATTTTTAACCGAACAATAGATTACATATACCGCTTGATCTCTCATCTGGGTTTTCTCTTGCGTCCATAAATGATCTACCATTCATAATATTCCAATCAATCCTTTTTAATAATTGGTACTTCATCTCTTCATTTTAAGATAAAATAGAACAGAAAACATTGAGCAAAATGAAAATTATTATCCTATAAGCAAGTTTTACATGGGCATGTGCATGTGCATGACATGCAGATACATTTGCATTATTTTTGTATATTTTTAATTTTGCAGGACTTTGCGGGATAAATCTGTAAATGAGGGACATTTCGCGGGACAGGCATGTAAAATGCGGGACTGTCCCGCCAAATGCGGGACGGATGGTCACTATAAGTAAGTGAAAAAAGTAAAGATTAGGAAATGATTTGTTTTAAATACAAACATTAAATCAATGGAGGGTTCTGAAGTGAAACAATTTAATTAAAAGCTCAAGTGACCTCAACTCCATACGTTTCACCCAAGTATGATGACCAGATGGGCTCATCAGTTAGTTGCTGCAATAAATCGACGAAAATTCGCGATTTTGTCGGGTATGAATGGCAGCATCTAGCTGATGAGTCCATTTATCATAATTCGGTGAAATGCATGGAGTTGGACTAACTTGAGCTTTTAATTAAATCATTTTCAGTCAATCTACTTGAACAGTATTAACTATATATCTGAATTTCCTTATCTTCGTTATTGTAAACAAGTTAATTTCCACTTAATTATTTGGCTAAGGTTTTAAGCCTGTTTCAGATTTTACCTTATAAAAATGCTTCAGATTGCGGCCATATTTGTTTTCCCTACTCAATAAATTCATTAAGAAGCAAGATGTCTTCTAGAGTACCATTAAAAATTGTATTTCTTTATATTACCTGCACTTTTTTGTTAATTTTTTTTTTTAAATAAATTCACCTTTTATCATCAATATTTAACAGAATTTATCGATTAATAAAACTGTCATTTTGAGAATTCGCAGGTGACTTGTCTATGGTCTTGTCTAACAATATTTAACACAATTTTTTGATTTAGTTTCAGGTCTCGCATAGGCGCTGTAGATTATATCTACGGTGCTGGTGTTAATTGTACCTATAACTTACCACAAACCTAACCAAGGATGAACGAATTTATTTATTTTTTTTTCCTTCAAATAAAGTAACTAAATATACCCAGTAAATGGCGAGCGAAAACAGCGGAAAAGATACACTTCCGTTCGCTATCCTGCCGACAACGACGCTATGCTGACGATATGGTAAACGGAAGAACAACAACTACAAAAAAAGCTGCCATTACTAAAAAAGTAGAGAGAGATATCTTTTCTTATGATCGAATTTGGTGTGAGATGAAAAAAAAATCGAACAGATAGGTATAAATCGGAAATGGAAAAATATAAAAATATATTGGCGAACAAATTTTATGACTTTGGATAGGAAAAATAAAAGACGGTGCTGGTGCCTCGACCTCGATAAATGGATAGATGTATACGGATACGGATCTTAACTATCTACCTACCTATAGCTTCACATTTTCAATAGCCTTTCTCGCACCTAGTAGGATATTAAGAAAACGCTCTACAGTTGGAGTGATAGGGCGACGGAAATGGCAGAAATCAATGGAGAGAAGCATATACGAATACGTTCTGGTAGCAGAGAAAACAATAACGGTGCCAATATTTGGTGAATGAGCTGTTAAAATGTGTTTTATATTTTTGTTTCTCTTTTACATTTTTAAACAAAAAATAGCAAATGTGGAAGGATATACCGGTGTGCATGAAGAAACGGTAGATGTTTCAAAGTCTGATGTGCAACAAGATTATTTTATGGAAGACGAGATTCTCCTTTTTCTTATATATTTATAAATATTATCTTTAAAGCTGAAGTGTAAAAAACAGGAAAAAAAAACAAACAACCATATTCAATAGATAATAGAATATTTACAACTCAAAGGTATCATTATATCCGTCGAGTTATAGATAGGTGGGATTTACCTTTATGGTTATAAGAGGTTCTTCAAAAAAAGGAATTATTTTGATATTTATAGATGACATTTTTTAGAAATGTTCTGCATTTAGATTTATTGTAATTTGTTATTTGGATTGATATGTAGATAAGGTTCTTAGTCTGTTGTTGTTGTTGTTTCTGTTACAAAAAAAAATTTAAACATTGCTATAGGACTTGTAAAAGGTATTAAGGATTTTAAAAAGATACCTAACTTCATCAAATGAAGTTGATAAAAGGGCTGAAAGAATAACATATTTTTTCTTGAGGTCGGGAGGGGAAACAAAAGGTCAAAGGCAACGAATACAAATGGCATCATAAAGATCACAGGCATCAATGAACTAAGCTCACCTACAACTTGTTCGTAATTGGATGGTTTCGTTTTCTCAAGTGAATCATAAATATTTAAGTCCAACGTAAGTAGAAGATTTTTGGGGAAATTAGGGCTAAAGTGGGATGTTTTATTTCATATAGAAATCAGGGGCGAAGGCTGGGGTTCGGAGTAGAAAAAACCATTTTGAAAACCAGTGCATCTATAAATTTAACATTTCTTTCTATTTCATTAAGACAATAGAATAGATAACCCACAAATGACGGTAGTAAACACAAATCAATTCTATTATCATCTAAAGGGTGATTCACCCAAGGTGTAGACAAAAAACTAGAGCGTTGGGTTGAGACAATAAGAAAATTAAGTGGAGGGGGAATATTCCCACTCGTTTAGAGGGGCTGTTCAGATTTTAAAAGTATTTATTGATTCGATGCCGCGTGCGCGCGCCGGCTCTCGCGCCGCTTTCAGCACGTGCGTCGGCCTCTGCCCGTCCACTACTTGGCAAATTTTGAGGAAAGATATTGGCCTACATCTATATAAAAGATCTAACTGGTGCGAGAATTTAAGCCTGAGAATCAACTAGAATTTGAACCAGATTTTTATCGTCAAATCATCTTCAGCGATGAGGCTCATTTCTGGCTTAACGGGTATGTAAACAAGCAGAATTGTCGTTTTTGTAGTGAGCACAATCCTCATGTGGCTCTCTATATGAGACTCCATTACATCCCCAAAAATTCATCCAACACATCGGCAACGCTGTGCTTTCATATATTTGTTTGACATAACTATGCATCATGAATGTCAGAAACTATGCACTGAATGCATAGATGCGAGCAGACTCGCTGCACATCTGTTTTAGCCATTACCGTGAATGTCGAACACTACAGGCAAATGATTCGTGGTTTTTGTATTCCTCATGTCATTCGAAATCATTTGGAGGAGAAATGGTTCCAACAAGACGGCGCAACATGTCATATACAGCGCGTGCAAACATCACTTTGTTGAGCCAAACGTTTGGTGACCGAATGATCTCAAGAAATTGAACTGTGAATTGGCCATTTCGTTCTTTTGATTTGACTACTTTTTGTGGGGGGATTTGAATCTGGTCTATGCCAGCAAACCATCAATAATTGATCATTGTTTAGAAGCCAACATTCGACGCACTATTGACGAAATAGTGAACAGCAAGAAATAATTTTTAAACAATAAATGCCATGAAATTTGTGAGCTAATTAAGCCAAAATGTTGGTCATTCCATTGAATTATTTTTAAGTTCTATGCCTCTTAACAAAAAAAACACCCGATAGTTAACAACTATAATGTAGCTAAACATTACCCGTGTTTTTTTGGCATTCTATAAATAGTACGGTAGAAAATTACCAAAAAACGCATCCGCAGTATCATGGTTTTTGTATTTCAAAACTGGTTAAACTGAAAGAACACCTGTCAGAATATTAAAAAAAAAAAATATAGTATTTGTGAAAATCAGAAGCAGTCAAAATTAACTTCACGAAAAAAACAACAGTAACCAACATTTGAGAATGAAATCACCAAAAATTCATTCGGGACTCGGAAAACTATCCGCAGTATGATTCTACTTTAACTGTTATCGGCAGTATTCATACTGCAATAAAATGCAATATTTTTTGACTAACATAGAAGTATGCAATTGCTTAATTAAGTTCGGGAATATCACAAAACAAGCGGGTGGCAATGGCACAGTGGATATAATGTTTGACTGCTCACCTGGACGTGTGGGTTCGAGTAAGTCTAGGCAGCATTCTTTTCTATATTTCCCAGCTTCAACTGGGTACCACCCGTGGAATTTCATGAGATAATTAACATCTTAATCTCAATCCACTGTGCCAACAAAAAATCTTTCCTTTCCTTCTAACTAGTGCCGTGCATTGCATTTAAAAGACCTGAGGTCTTTCAGCCATATAGTTAAAATTATTAAAAAAAAAAATTACCTATTACGAGTGAGGAACTTTTACACGTTATTGAACTATCGGGTAATCACATTGGTATGATGTTATACGAAGTATCACGTATCGAATTGAGTTCGTATTGTACTAGGTTAATTCTAGTACATTTTCCTAAATGTCAATTTCTAACCTTTCATTGGTCGATTATGCCACAGCTGTTTGTGTTGGGCTCATGTTTTGTTTACATTTTCCTTTGCAATTTAATTTGGCAAACAATATTTTTGGCTAAATTGTGCCTTAAAATCAAGCAAGAATAGTTTTCTGGGAGATGTTTGATTTATTTTAATTCACCCTGAAACACCATTAATTGATATTGCGTAGGAATATTTGCAGAAAAGAGAATAACTTTATTTTTCTGCAATTTTACTGCTCATTCGTCTACCTAGCATCTATCGTATGAAAAAACACTCGTTCACTGACTAGGAAATGCCAAAAATCGAATTCGATACTCGATACTTTACTCCATATCTTAGGAAGGAATCCCAAATGTAGGCAATTCAGTAACGTATTGCTCACTCACTGATTCGGTAATTCGGCCCCAGAAGCCCACTAAACATTATTTCCGTTCTTCGATTTAAAAAAAAAAAACAAAAATTGGTATTCAATGTTATTGAAACTGTTCTAGGAATTAGGAGTGCGTAGTTTATTCAAAATCGTTTGAGCCGTTCTTGAGAAAACTTGATAAAACCAAAAACCTTGTATGGCACCTACCTGTCCAAGATAAGCTTAAATAAAAATTAAAATTTGTCCTCTAGGGAATCACATAAAACAGCTTCACGACAAATTTGAAGGAAATTCGTCCAACCGTTTAAGCTCTAGGTCGACTTCTTCATCATCGGTTAAAACCCCATGAACTTTTTTTGACGCGAATAGAACAAGTAAAAATAATATTTTGCTAGTGAATTCAAATATCTTGATTATATAAATTAAAATAAAGCACGCGTAAGTTTGTTTTAACCATAAGTTTTTTGTTCTAATCATTTATGAATGGTTCGCGATTGATTCTTCAATGTTTCCCGCGTGATAAATTCGCGAGCGAATTACATTTTTCAGATCCCAGTAGACTTGATTCGTTCGTGAAACTGAATTTTATTTTAACTGAAACAAACAATAAAATTCGTGATCGAATAAAAATTAAAATACCTTTTTGAATGGTTCGCGAGAGAACAAATCGAATTTTATCATTCTCCAAAATTTGGTTAAAAGTGGTTTTAGCAAATCTGTTGTTTATTTTTCTTTAATTTCAGAATACAGTGAATTTTAGAGGAATCCTTACATTCAGTTATTTTGATTTCTGACTTATTCATTATTTGCTTAACCTCGCCGAGACTAAGCTACTTTCGTTACGACTTTGGTGGTTGTTCAAACTTCAACGGAAAAATTGTCTGCATAGTTCAGGATCATTTAAATATTTATTTATTTATACGATTTTAAATCATTTTAGTATTATACTAGGTTAATAATTGTATTTTGCTTATTTTGAACGAGTTTGGCATCGTACTATCTCATAACATTTTATTAAAGTTAAAATCACTAAATGGCTATTTTACCTTTATAGCATTGTGCTAAATCCATATGACACTTCGACGTTTATAAATGTCAAAATGAATTTATGGAAAGAGCTGTCACTGTTTTGGACGTGTTCTGCTTAATTAATGAAGGAAATTTGTTTATTATGATAGCATTGTGCTAAATCCATATGACACTTCGACGTTTATAAATGTCAAAATGAATTTATGGAAAGAGCTGTCACTTTTTTGGACGTGTTCTGCTGAATTAATGAAGGAAATTGGTTTATTATGATACTAGTTAAAAATTATTAAAAATTTAGTAAAAATTAGTTCCTTATTAGTAAGCTGTTTTAAAATTAGAAAGAAAAATGCTAAGTAGTATCATATACTAAAACCTTTATATTAAGCTGTTTAACATTTTGCACCTGTGTATTTTCAATCAGAAGTCTCAACATTTCAAGTATCAGTTTCCTTATACAGTGGTCATTACATCTTACCGCACATTGATTTCAACTCAGGTGCACTTGCAGACTTTCCATCACGAGAACTGTGGAAGGAAAACCGGGTCACAAACGTAGATAATGTTTCGGTATTTACTGACGGGTCCAGATCAGACGAGGGCGGGTAGGGTCTGGTATCTTTTCAGAAAACCCATCCATTTAAACAAGTCGATAAAACTACCGAACTTCTGTAGCGTCTTTCAAGCAGAGGTCCTTGCAGTATGTGAAGCTGCAATAAACACAGTTACCCTTCGTTGGGTCCCAGGACATCGTGACATTTTTGGTAATGAAAGGGCAGACGAACTGGAAAAAGCCACAAACGACCGTTGGTCAAGACTTGATACCTGTCGGGTTTCTAGGAATTTAGGGCCGTTACTCTCAACAAAACAGACTAATTAATCAAGCTAAGCAGGCCCCAATTATCCCTTTTAATTGGTATACTCACGGGTCACAACTCCATGGGAACCCACTTGAGCAGAATGGGCATCAGCTCATATGACCTATGTATAGACGGTGTCAAGACGAGGAGGCGTTGTAGGGCTCATACAACTTCCTTTGCGAATGCCCCAGCCTAGCTAGAATCAGAAGAGCAACTCTCGGAGAATACTTCTTCGACGAATTAGATAGCGTCTCTATTTTGCCAACTGCAAACATCATGAAGTTCATCCATATTGCAGGATGGTTCAGGGAGGCTCCTTCTACCCAAACTCCCACCTGATACCCACCATTTACTCTCCTCATCCATCCTTTCTCCTACACAAGTCAGCTCCCGAGGAGCACAATGGATCCACTGAGATCCAAGTGAGATGATTTGGCTTGCCGCTTCATCACCCCTTCTTACCTAACCTAATCAATACAGTGGATTCAATCAGTGCCAGTTGCTTGATTAGCATAAAATCTAATTTAATCATGGATCCATTAATTAAAATTAAAATACATACGCACGACTTATTATCGTCGATAATACGATAATACAAACATACATATCTGGCAACTCTCTAAGAGCAATGCTAATTCAAAACAGATCAATTATTGCAATTGTGAGCAAAAATCATAAGTCCATCAGTCATTTAAAGATTCACCTATAGCAATGAATTTATGTCGGATAATGATAAATTGGTTCGATTAGCCTAAGTATCAACTAATAAACTTCCACATCAAAATGAAACGATATCTCTTAAAAAGTCACGTCAGTGTCAAGTACAAAATTATCCCCAAGATGACTGACTATATCCAATGTTTAACATCCACCCGGACAGCAATTTATAATTAAAACACAGGTTCAACTGCTTGCTCTTAATTAAAAGGTACTACAAGTACTGGTTTATACGTAGTTTATATGTCGTTGGTTTACATTTTAGTTTTACTTTTCTTAAGAAAGTTTTAAAGAAATTAAAAACATGGCATAATGTGGGTGGGCGAATATCTCATCTCTCCATCTCCACCCCATCACATCACATGATCAAGGGTCGGCAAACATCATTTCAAAATAAAATTAAATTAAATCTTTATTTCTTTCTTTTTTTTGCTATTCTCTTGTGGTTGCGAATATTTTCGAAGTCACTTTGGCAAAGAAAATTAAAAGTCGATGTGCCTGTGGTTGAACTTCCGTTTATTTTTTTTATTTTTTTTCGGAGTGTGATTCTATGATCTCGATTACAAAACCTAAATGTTCGTCATTTGTCTTTGTGTGGTGTGATGAAATGTGCTGATTGTACACATCTAAGTCAAGGCAGAAGAACTCTTCTTGAAACGAGGCTGATCGCAATGTCATCGTTTGGTGCGGTTCAGTTTTAAACTTCTTGTTTGATGAAAATTTGTCTTTTCATATGAAAAGATGAAGATGAATTTTTACTTGTAAATCAATTTCAATATAATGATGTACTTTTGTCTCTTGTGACGTCGATGCGCTATAGTTTTGGCAACAAATTTAAGTTAGAGGTTGTTAGCTCTAATTTAATAAACTAGTATTTATTTATCAAACTCTCTTTGGCATAAGAAAATGAATAGACAAAATTATGAGTAATGAATAGATTGTTGGCCCACACAAAGCTTAGAGAAATGTGAAAGACATAAATAGTTTGTATTCTCTGGTTATTACTTTCTAAATAAATTTAAAGTAATTCAATTTAGGCTTCATCAGACCAAAAGTAGCAAATTGTGACTTTTTTGTATTGTTAATTTAGAATTCATGATGATCTAGTTTAGTGGACATTAACAAATAATTTTTATCTAAGACGAATTGAATGATGAATTAAAAAGAAAAACATGTAAACGTTTTCTATTTGGACTTATTGATTTTCTTATACCTATGTTCTGTTCTGAAACTTATACAAGATTTGTCCATATAAATCAGGATTACTCGCTAACTTCATGATTCCTTTTTATCAATAATTGATTAGGTCCATTGTATGTATGTACATTTGTAAATATATTTCTATTTTTGTGTGGATGTGTGTGTATGTGTGAGTGGGCCATTTCTTTGATGTAGAATCGAAACATTTTTTCTTCATTATCAAATTAGTCAATTTAAATGGATTTTAGGTCCCTACAAAATGCCGGAAACCATTAAACCAACTTCAAAGGAAGCTCCATTGTTACTGTCATTTATGTATATGATCAAAGTTAAGAAGAACACAAATAAATTCTATAGGTAGGTAAAGGTACAATGGAGCATGCAAAGATTCAATATATTTTGTAATTAAATTTTATAAATAAATTTATGTTGACAACAGGAAAAAAATTAGAAAAAAGAAGTCCCTTTTTTAATCAAATTGAATAGGTAGATTGATGTATATAATCGAAAAGCAGTCCAGATAAAATATTATTTAAATTTCCCTAAGGTTAATGCATTGAGCATTTAAATAATGTTTTTTCTTCTTAACATATTTTAATTTTTTTTTGTAATTTCATTTGGCTTTAAACTTATTTTTAACTATCGACATTAAATGAAATTCAATTAAATTTATGGGGAAGAAATATTTCCTTTGAGTTCTTATTCGTATGGAATCTTAAAACTTAAATCCTAAATTTGTATCATCAGCTCCTTGCAGAGTTGCCTCTATAATGAATTAAAGTTGAATACCTCAATACAATTCTTTCAATGGTGCTTCAAGAAAAAAATGTTAAACCCATTCCAGGGTGGAAAAATGCCAAGTCTTTGTCTAGTTTGGGCAAGGATCTAGTAAGTTTTCGTTAGGGAAAAGCTAGACGAGAAAAACTTGTGAAATACTTGGCAAGCCCTTGCTGGATATCAGTACCAAAAAGTTAGACGAGGGAAACTTTTCAAACACTCCTGAGGCCTAGTAAAAACTTATTGGACAAGTTTCGGTACCCAATCAGTAATGTCTCTTGTACACGAAAAACAAAAAAAAAAGAAACATTATGCAATTTCAGTTTCATACGATACTTTTTTCTGACTTTCATTTGTCGTTTTTTTTTTCATATCACACTTTTTTTCTATGGTTGTGTTGTGAGACATCTGTGTATTATATTTGTTAGTAATGCAATAAACACTAGAGTATGAAACTTGTTCACTTTCGACATTGAATTTTTGTATAGCTGTAGTAAGCCCAGTGGGTAGCAGATTGGATTGACAAGCAGAAGATCGCGGGATCAAATCCCACATTAGCCAAATATTTTTTGTTTGTTTTTGCTTGACGAGGCAAAAGGGTTCATAATCGCCAAGGCCCTTGCTCTAGCCTTTGCTAACCGTTGCTAGCCCCTTACTAGTATCTATTTTAAACTCGAGTGCCTTGCCGAAAACTAGATTGTTTTTCTGCATGGGTTTAAAAATAATTGAACCACCAATTTAAAGAAGGGAATAAACGACACAATTTCCAAAAATGACTTTTTGATGCAAAAGTCTTCTGTAAGGGTAGACGCATCTGTTAGGCCTTAGAATGCCACAAAAACCATTTTCACTATCGAGATATACTTGATTTTATAAAGCATAAAGCCTTAAGAAAGAAACAAATCCTGGATTTATTTCCTTCTTAGAACTAATTTGTTTTACTTATATAGGTGCAAAAATATTTTTTTGCTCCAGAAAAGCAACGTTACCCCAGAAATGCCAACCGAAAAAGCTTATTCGGATAACATCCCCATAAACCGCACAAAATTGGAAGACATTCGAAAAATCGTCGAATATATAGAAGAGGATAAGAAGCAGTTCTACCTGAACATATTGATCTGGCATACTACGGCCAGTGAAGCTGCTGAAGAGGAAGACGATTAAAAAATTTCATAACAAATGTTGTTTTTTAAGTTTGAACACTTTTTTTGAATTAAAAAATTTTATTTTCCGTTACATTCATCTATTTTTTTTTTTTTTCAATTTCAAATTTTCAGTTGTAAGAAGGAAATAAATCCAAGCTTTTTAAGACGGTATATCTTGCTACAAGGAACAGATAGGAACAAAATGTCTCTTGCATATGATTCAAATCATAGTGCTCTTTAAATCATCATGATTATAGAAGATATTAAGTTTTTTTCGTCTCCTGAAAAATTATGTCGAATGGAATTATTCCCGTCTTTAAACTGGTGGGTCAATTCGTGATACATATCTTACTCATTTAATATTCAAATAATGAAAAGTGGTTGAGTGTATGTATTTTTAAAATTGTGGAACCCAATTTGTTTGTCAAATATCAAAATTATACGAAATCAGTTTTAATTTTAAAATGACAGCGAAATAGCAGGGTTGATAGTCGAAAATTTTTTTCGAAGCTATGTATGATGACAACAAAAAAAATCATAGAATGGCACTTACATTTAACTTCCTAGAAATCTATAAACATATCTATCAAAAAGTTAAATATTAACAACAACTAAAAATTTATCTTGAAAAATTGTGTTTTTTATTTCAAAAATTTTCTTTGCCAAATAAAAATGCATGAGTTAAATATAAAATTCTCTCAAATGTCTACTTTTCGATTTAAAACGGTCATATTTCGACCCTTAGATTTTTTGAATATTTGTTAACTGTAGTCCATACTACAACTTGCTAATTTCGCACAACGGAGAATGTGTGAAATTATATTGAAAAAAGTATATAACAATAGTGTCAGTGAAACGAATTAGGATTGTAGAAGTCCAAAAACTGATTTTCCACAAAAGACGTGCGTCGTGCGTCACGACTTATATCGAGCTAGATCCTAAACGAATCGGTGGACTTGCTTCAAATTTGGTGTGAAACATTCTATGTTAATCCCTAGGGGTGAGATGCAATTTTTTGTTTTAGATTATCTGGTTTTTATGTTTTATCAAGTTTTCTAAAAAAAACGTCTGTAATGGTTTTGATAAAATTTCGTACATGTAACCTTATAACAGTTTTTATAACACTGCAAGTTTCTGCCAAAAAAAATCGAAGGACTGAAAAAATGTTTGGGTTTTTTGTGCAAACTACCGGTTTCACTTGTTTTGAGATATTCCCGAATACCTCGTTATTAGCTTTTTTTAATTTGGGAACATTTTGCAATTCGGTAGGTACTTCTAAGTTAGTCAAAACATATTGGCCAAAATTTTAAACAGCCTAATATTAAGAGTAAAGCATGATACTACTTAATATTTTTCTAATTTTAAAACAGTTTAGTAAAATTTTCTAAATTTTAATTATTTTTGATTGTAGAACAAGTCCAAAAAAGTGCCGGTCGTTTAAAAAATTCGCAAACATACCTCATTTGGATATTTAGAAACGTAAAGAGGTGTCATATGGATTCAGTACGATACTAAATAAACAAAATAGATTTTAATTAAAGCAAAGTGTCATGTTATGAGATAGTACAATGCTAAACTCGTTTTAAATTTATTAACTAAAATAGATTTAACCTCGTACTAAATCAACTAAAATTTTGCGCCATTGCATTTAAGATTTGTATAATTAATGTCCCGATTTGTCCCGGTTTTCAGGCTCTGGCATCCCGATATTAACCAAATTTAATCTGGCAGCCCTAGGGGTCAGGTGGTATTCAAAATTGAGAAATTATTTTGAAGTAACCTAGGCATTATAGCACATTATTTTAGGATATTTTTTATGATCTATCTGGTAAAAAAATAATGAAGATGTTGTACCTACACACAATTGTTATTTGGTCCTCGGGCCTCAAATATAAATTCATTAAAATAAAATTAAGTAGCGGTTATATGATAATTTGAGAATATTTTGTCTGAGACGGACGTCTTAGAAAGCTTCTCTGTAATATTTAAGCGAAATTTGATAAAATGGAGCTAGAAAGCAATGATTATTGTTTTATATGCAAAATGTGTCTGTCATGTGGTTACATTGTAAAGGTAGAACGTGGAATCCAAACCTTAATTGCCAGCCATGAAAGAGTTGATGAAAAATATAATTTTTAAAGGAAAAAAATTCTATTACCATTCATCGCGAGTGTAATGAATAGGAGACGAACTATGATATAGACCCATCATTTGTTTTAGAACAGCCTGCAGCTGCAGATTTAGATTTGGAAGACGATGTAGTTTTATCGTGCTTATTAAATTCAACAATAGAGTTCGATTTCGATGTTAAAGATGACAGTCCAGGACCATCAAACTTATTTTTAAAAAAATAAAAAAAAAGTACAAAAAAAAAACTATACAAAACATAAAAACTGTGGATTATGCCTACTGGGGATACTACTAAGTAAAAAAATGCATCTTGTACTCAACCTCTAAGATGATGTGAAATAGAGTACTTACATACATAAATCCACACTGAAAATCACAACGCTCGCGATGTGCGATGTATTCTTATATCCTGAATATATAGCTGCAAACATGTTCTATTTAAAGAGTGATTTGCCTGGTGTGGCTCTCAAAGTCATTTTCATTTGATAGGGGATATCTCTCTGTGAATGGTGGATATAGCATCTTGATTTTTCTTTTATTAGATTCAGCATCAAAAAATACCCTAAAACGATGTGCCATATCGCTGGCTCAATACTTTAATGTTCAAAATGTTCGTCTTTTTGTCGACTTTAAGAAAATGTAAGTTTCATTTTTTTTCTTCAACAAATGGCTGTTTTATAGCCCTGACAAACATAAACATTTGAAAGATTCTGAGTTATGTTCAGGAATTAAACGTTCATATAGACCATAAAATAAATTAAATCAATATATAAATTATTACAAAGTATTGGCAAATGCGAAAAACTCTATTGATAAACTTTAATCTAGAATTTTGTACTTTATATGTAATTTTTTATCATACACAATAGTTTGTTACGGTCTTACAATCGCAGTAACCACTTTTTTGTAATTTCACTGCATATTTTATTCAATTTTTTCCAAAATAGCCACTGCATCACATATATCTCCCTCAGTGCTATGATGTTCTTTGTGCAACATAGAACAAAAAACTTACAATAAAATCAAAAAAGTTAGAAAAATGTTAAAATGTCGTTTAAATATTTTACTACTTTTTTTAATAAATCATGATATTTTGACACAAAATCAGCTTCGTAAAACTTTGGAAGCGAATATTTCAGAATAATGAAAACCTAACATAGAACATTAAAGTATTGACCCAGCGATATGCATAGGTTACCTAACAATAATTGTTCGGTTTTGAAAACCACCCGTTTTCCCTTCTATATATGTCTTCGTTATCATGACAAATGTCACATTTTTGTACAGTTTCACTGACACTGTTTTTATATACTTTTTTTCAATATAAGTCCACACCCCATTCTTCATTGTGCAATCGCCCCCCCCCCTGCCTTAAAAAACACCCTCTCACCACCGATATTTGTATGCACGCTTTTAATCCTATATTTGAATGATAAATTGAAATATTTACGCCATGTTTCATTAGTCGACGGTTTTTTTATTATTAAATCAAAATCAGCGAAATACCATGCTTCGTGACCTTTGACCTCCTCTTTTCAATAGACGCAGAGCTAGGATCGATGGGGATCTTTCTTCAAAAACTCACAACACCATAAAAAATGAGTGTTTTTTATAATACAAATTGTACATGCTACTGAAATACATCAGCCAAGTAGAAGACCTATCATTATAGCACCATAAAAAAGCTGATTCAAAATAGCTTGCTACAAACATAATATTATATGCCTGTAAAAACTACGATCTTCTAAATGCAATCCACGGCAGAAGTAGGAAGTAATAGAAGTAATGGAGAGTTTTTTGTTTCGATTAGACAGAAAAAAGTGTGTTACTTGTAGTTTTGAATCTTAAAATATTTTAAGTACCTATGTCTATGTAGTACATGATGCATAGTTTTATTTTTCGTATAAGAAAATTAAAAATCGGTTAAAATAAACAAACAAAAAAAATAAAAAGGCAGTTAGGTAAGTTATGAAAATGCTAAATGTGATTCAAATTGTATGATTCATTATTTTGTAGTCCGTATACAAATTCCCACCACATTTCATAAATATCTACGTAATAGTATGTATATTCAATACACACCACAACAGGTACCTAATTTGTTTGTATTTTATTAGGCAATATTCTACAATGGAATTTTATCCTCTTCACATTACACATTTTTATAGATAATGAACATATAGCAAACATTCATATCTGATAACTACACTAACCAACCAAAATAAAAACAAAATAATATGACGCTTCTTTAACAAAAAAAAAGAACTGGGCTGTTTTTTGGTGTGTAATTGTAACACAGGTATCTCTACCTATAATTTAATCAGTTTTACTGATAAGCGATACTATGATGACTTCACCCTTTTTTCTTATTGTATATTTAATAAAATAAAAAAATAAAATCAGATGCACTCGACATTTTTTTTTTTTTTTTTTTTTTTTTTTGTTGAATGCTTTTGTAACAGTAACCTTGGCCGTTTAATACACATTTACACAATGTGTTGGGGTACATATATTGACCTTTAGATAATTGAAATATAAGAATCAATACAGATACAAGAAAATTATAACATAGCACGTATGTACAAAGGTATTTGTATATGCGTGTAAGAAAAAATAAAACCAATTTCAAATGATAAAATGCACGCTAGTTTAAAAACTAGCTTTTTTTAATGATAAACAGGCCTATTTCTTTTAAAAATTGTTCAATAAAACTTGGATGCGTCATAGTCTGTAGACTTTTTAAAATTAATTAAGAGTAGCAAATAGAGTAGGCAGGTTCTTAAACATAAAGGATGGGCCATCTAGTGGTTTCGTTTTAAATCATAGGTTATTTTGACACTGACAGCTGTTTCCCGTTGGACATCTTGACAGAAAGTATCATACCTCCGCGGAACAAAATGAGTCGCTTTAAGCTTGAACAACGTTGAGAAATATTGAAAACTTATTTCCAAAGTGAGGACTGTGTAGCCCAAACAGTGCGTTTTTTTTTTTAAGAAGTTTTGGTTGAAATGAAGCACTCACCACGCACCGCAATGTTAACAAAATTGGCACACTTGATTGATGAGAGACCAATGCATCCACTGAGTGACAGTTTGGTGGGGATTGTGTGGTGGCATCATTGGACAATTTTCTTTCGCTACAGAAATTCGTTAACCGCCTTTTTTTTTACTGAAATTGAAAACATGGATTTAAATAACCTCTGGTTAATGCAGGAGAGGTTAGGTTTGGTTAGTGCGCTGACAGTTGGTTTGTTACCGTCACACTTAGATCAGTGTAGATCCATTGTGGTACCCAAGGAATTTAATCCCCATAAAAAATAAACCTACGATAAATCCTATGACATAGCCTGTAAAGGTCGTCGATGTAGTTCTAACAAAATATAGCCTGAAAAGTCGTAGTCATTGACGGTTGAGGAGACGTAGACGCACCTTTGTCTTTTGATGGCGTATTCCTTTCCTTTACCACGACTATCATCCCCGCACAAGACCCGTAGGAGCATCAGTGGCTCCATGCAACGTTGGGTGGTGGTTGGTGGGTTTGACAGATCAGTGGTTGGTGCAAGGGACTGCTCAGTTCTGCTAACTTAGCCACAGGTTATTGAAGGAGTGTCCGTCGGCCAGTCTACCATAGTGTTTTTAGGGCGTGAGCCTTTCCCTTACCCCCACCGGGTAAATCATCCCTCCACCAGGCCCGTAGGAGCAGTGGCTACATGCAACGTCTGGTGGGGGAGTTTGATAGATTAGTTGCTGCGCCTACCCCGTTCAGTCAGGTTTACCTACATGTTCTGAAGTGTACGTCGGCACAATCACCGGGTTAGGGAGAGGCAAACGCACAATTGTCCTTATTCAGGATGTTACGCTTTGTCACAAATTACATGCCACAATCGTTTTTTTTCGCGCACTAAATTCCCAAATCATGTTATCAGCCGTCTTGGCGATGTCAATTGGCCGCTTTGGAGCTGCGATTTGACCCCTTTGGATTTTTTTTTTGTGAGGAACAGTGAAGGACCGATTTTATGCCAACAATCCAGACCCGATTCAAGCACTTAAAGCCAATATCATCCATGCAATCCGTGAGCTACAGCCCGAAACCATCAACAGGGTCTTGGAAAATTGGAGTGACAGAATGCGCTACTGCGCAGCCAGCCGAGGCAGGCACTTGAACGGCCGGCGACGTTGTGTTCCATAATTAATGGGAATGTTTGCTCTTACCAATAAGGCCATAATACATGGAAAAAAATTTAATTTTCTTCATTTTGTTGCATTTTTAAAAAGAAACTTGTATTAAGCCCACCCTGTATATCTGTTTATCAAATTTTTTAAATTTCCCGATTTTGGTAGTTAATTTAACGTACATAAATATCACGTGAGTGTCTTTAAATTTAAAGCTTACTTAAAAGTTCTGTTTCATTTTTAAACGCTGAATACAAACTTAAAAATAAACAGAACAACCTCAGGTACCTAAAACTTTCTATTTCTATGTTAAGCTAAACTAATTTTTCGAACTATCTTTAAATTAACTGGAATTCATTTAAATATCAAGTTACCTACCTACCTAAATGTTTTTTTTTCTATTCAGCAGACAGACACTTTTATAGGTATATACGTAACATTATCCATCAAAGCTCTAAATGAACTTGTCAATACTAATTATTATGCACATTCGTCACATTGTGTCATTAATCCCATAAAAAGAAACCTCATTACGACCGATAACACTAAAGTGCTATAGAAATACATTTAGAGAACAAAAAAATATAAAATAAAACGCACATTCGAGTGCGCTCATTATTGATTTTATTAAGCTTTTCTTCCTATACACGTACACAATGAGAAACACATCAGTAAAATCAATTTTCTTTAAGAGAAATAAAAATCTGAAAAGGCAAAAACAAACAAATAAGCACAAACAATACAAAACAAAATAGCTTTTCTCTATAACTAAAAAACATAACAACCAGCAAAAATTTCGTCTCTTGAGCTTAGAGGAGGAGTATGCGAGTGCGAGGATAGTTTCGAGAATATCTAAATTGTATCTGACAATAAGAAGCATCTATGTATGTAGTTGTTTTGACAGTTCATTCAAGTGTGTCCAACATAAAAAAAGAGAGAGATAGAAACAAAAGGAGCGATGGGAGGGAGACAAAAACAAAAACCAAACAAAATATTATATTGCACAAACGAACAAACGAAGATAAACATCACACACACAAGACACGAACCAGCAACAGAATGTATGAATAAATTCATTCACGTCCTGCAAACAATCAGTCAGCGAGTCAGAAATCAATTACTGGATCCCACCTCCGGCTGCTGGCTACTCCTTGTCTTGTTGCTTTTGGTGCTGGTACACGGCCCGGGTACCAGAGCTGTCATCTGGTATCTCTCTTTCTCTATGCATGCAGATGGCCAAAATCACTCATGCGATCGAATGAAAACTAAATCTCAGTTCAAAACAAACCCAGAGAATTTTGTTTTGTTTATATCTCATTTGTCAACATAATACTCGCACAAAAACGTAAACAGGACCGAAAAATCACCGAAGGTCAGAAACATCAAGAGAAGAGAATACATGAAAATATTGGGTGAGTGATGTATAGAGTGGGAGTAGTAATAGTGAATCGAGTGGGCGTCCGGTATAGTTCTAAAAAAAAAAACAGAGTGACCATATTGTTGTAGTTGTAGTGATGGAGGGTTGTGAATTTTCATTTCACTGAAATTATTAAGTTCCTTGATTCTTCAGAAAACCGATTTAAAGTTTTTGATAAAAAAAGTTTTTTAAAGTTTTTCATAAAATCATTTTTTTTTTTTTTTTTTTTTTCAAATACATATTTAGAATAAATCTATCTAGTGGGATACTGAAGGGCTTCGATGATGTCAGAATTTTTCAGAAAGTTTTTTTTAGCTCAAATAATAACGGTGGCTGTCATACAACCAATACACAAAAATTGATTTATTTCAAAAACGGCTCTAACGATTTTCAAAAATAAAAATTATATAAATTTTATAAAAATCATACAACCGATTTTTTGGTTTTCAAATTTCTCGTTAACTACTACACCAATTTCAACCAAAATTTTTATAAAAAAGGTCGCTTACAATTTGTAAAATTTTTTTTTTTTGAAAATTCAATATCTTGAAAACGGGCTAATGAATTTCTTTTTAATTTTGTTTAAAATTGTATTTTTATTAAATACTAAAAGTTGGCATACCAAATTTTATTTTAAAAAATTTTCAAGATTTTTTATATATAAAAAATTAATTTAAAAAAAAACCGGTCTAACGATTTTTGATTTTTTTTCATAAATTCATATTTATTAAGCAAATCAGATGGCATGCTTTTTTTTAGCTCTATCTGTTTTAGCTATTAATATAACTAATTTATAATAATTCATAGTAATCATTTATAATAAATGAAAATCCTAAAGGTCACGAAAAAGGGAAATATTTGTAATCATTTATACTTAAAATTGTTTTTAAAACTTTTTTTTTAATGATATCATAATGTTATGAAACCAAAAAATATGTACATTGTCTATTTCAAGCTACTTACGATCCAGTCGTGCCCATTTTTTAATTCATGGATAGAGAGCAACACAAATATAACATGCATACATTTTAAACTTATGTAGTCTTGTAGAAAATTTTATAAAAAAAAAATTTATTGGATGGTTTTTTCCTAAGTTGCATATTTCCAAAGTTATAAAGGAAAATGTCGCAAAAAAGGGGGTGATATTAGCGGGTTTTTTTCACAGGTTTTTCGAAGCTGCAAAGTTAGCTACAGACTACTCTAACATGCCCCAACAATATGTCAAAAATGCAGAACTACATAGCGCATTTCAATGTTAGCCCTTTTTGTTTTTAATTATTGACTGGACTATAGATATTTTGATACAATAAATAAAATGCACGACGGGATCGCTACTTTAGCTAACAACAAGAATGCAGCATATATAGTATTGGTTGGATAATTTTAACGTTAATGAGAAAATAATAAAAACAAACCGTCTTTTCGAAAATCACTTTTTTGGACTTCTCCATCATCGTATATTAGGCTTTTTTTATTGGACATTTTTTAGGCAGCGCAGTAAATTTTATATGGAAAAGAATAGCGTGGATAAATAATGCAGTCAAAATAGTGCAGATAATAGTGTATATAAAGTTATGGATATGGAACGAATCGTTGGGGTTGCAGAGATGCAAAATAAGAATGTATATAAATAGTGTATTATGTTTTATTCGGACTCATTACAACGCTAGCTATAGGTTAGGTTAAAAACGCCTATTAGTATTAAAACCTCAAATTTTTTTTTGACACGAAAAAAAAACAAAAAACTTGCCCTATAGAGCGATGCTTAAAACAGGCTAACTCAGTTTCTCAGAACGATATTATTGACTTTAACCAGTTTTGTAGTAGAGATACTTTCAAATCAAATGTATGATCAGTATTGATCGGTGCAGACTTGTAAAATAAAAGTTGAATTCTTCTCTACCTAAAAAGTTAAATATGGGTTGGTTTTATGTTTTTTCATTAAATAGGAAATATTAAAAGACAATTTTTTACAAAGACCTACTACGTAAAATTCAGTTTCCAAAAACTTATCCCTGGAATTAGATTTTTAAAACTAATGACCAGTTGCGCCACAATGCTCTAAAAGCGGTTTTTGCTAAAAGGCTACTTAAATTTATGGACATGATAAATTAATGTGGGTTGCACCAAATATCTTTACAGATTTTTAGCTAAAATGGAGTTCATTAACCATGCCTGCATTTTATCATCTGCTTTCAAAACTAAACGAAAAAGTTTCAACTAGTGTCTAGTGCAACTGAGATTGCTAAATGAGAAAAGTCAATTTAAATAAATAAACATTGGGATTCGCTGCATAGCAATACACACATACATGTTAGGGTGTCCTTTATTTCCCACTCTTTTTTTTTTGGATAGCACACCCGTCGAGCGAAAGTTTATGCCGGAAGACAAAATTGACCAACAAAAATTTGTCCGAGGTCATTAAACCCGTGCCTCTAAGGTCATAATTTTCCCATACAAATTTGTAGGGAATTTTACACTCTTCACATTTTGTTTTTTTTTTTTTCTCTGGAACTATAAGAGTTATTCTAATTTGTGTGAATTCTGATTGATTTATTGTTCCTTTAAGAAACTGCAATTAAAAATGTATTACAAAATTTAAAGTATAATTTATTTCGATTTTTTAACTTAATAAATACTTTAATATTATATATTTCTCTCTTATTTTTCTCTCTCGATCTTCAGGGTTTTTTGTTGTTTTTTTTTATTGATTATCATGAAGTAAAAGTTTTTTAAAAAGAAATGCATTAAAAAAATAATTAAAACAAATCAGAAATAATTTATTTAAGAACCACATTCAAAAATTTAATAGATAAAACTTTATTTGATAAGAAAAAAAAATTAAAAACGTTATAAAATAAAAATATTTAATATTTTGAAATCTCGAAATAAATTATTTCTTATTATTTTATTTCTATTTTTTTAATGGAGTTTTTTTTAAACTTATTACTTAATGATAATCAATAAAAAAAAAACAACGAAAACCGCTGAAGATCGAGCGAAAAATAAGAGAAATATATAATATTATATTAAAGTATTTATTAACTTAAAAAATCGGAATAAATTATAATTTAAATTTTTTTAATACATTTTTAAATGGGGTCAGAATCCGGAAACCCGAAATCCTGAAACCCCAAAATCCCGAAAATCCAAAATCACTAAAACCCAAAATCCCGAAAACCGAAAATCCGGAAAACCGAAAATCCCGAAAACCGAAAATCCCGAAAACCTAAAATCCCGAAAACCCAAAATCCCGGAAAACCAAAATCCCGAAAACCCAAAGTCCCGAAAACCCAAAATCCCGAAATCGGAATCCCGAAAAATTATATAAAATGAAAAATTTGCGCAAATTCGGGATTCTGGGTTTTCGGGATTCTGAATTTTCGGGATTTTGGGTTTTCTGGATCCAGAATTTCGGAATTGTGTCCGTCTCTCTTTTAAATGCAGTTTTTGTTTTTTAAAGGACCAATAAATCAAAATTCCAAAAAAAACTTTTATAGTTGCAGAAAAAAAAAAAAAAATAAAATGCGAAGAGTGTAAAATTCCTATACAAATTTTTTACGGGAAAAGTATGACCTTAGAAGCACGGGTTAATGACCTCGGAAAATTTTTTTTTTCGATTGTCGGGATGTCCTATCCAAAAAAATGAGTTTGGTAAATAACGGACACCCTAATATATATGTAGGTACATGCAATTTGAAAACAGAAAAAGAAATTGTGAAAAACATGTATGTTTATAACTCAAAAGATTATTATTATGATTTTGGCTTTATTTTTTAGGTATTGTATGGGATAGTTTTCCACTTCACTCAAAATATAAAAAAATTGTTTAAATTCGAATCTATTTATCTTTGTTTTTCACCCTTCTACTTTTTTTTATTTCTGGGTTCTGCCAAATAAAATTGGTTTTAAAATTTAAGTGTAGGAAAATGGAAGTTTAGTTTAGTTTAGTTTATTGGGTAGAATAAAAAGCTAAAGAAATCGGGCGATTTTTTTTTTTTTCATTTAGAGTAGATTAATTCATATTTATCGTGAAATTTGTTAAAAATACAATTTAAGGATCATATCCTTATGTAGGTACATTACATCTTTTTAAACATTAGCACGTATATCTCCTCTTAAATCCTTTCCTGTTTTCCTAACGCTCGAAATGTTTTTAGCCATTTTAAGGTTATTGAATATTGGAAATTTATTTAAGGCTCCATACGCAAATTAATTTCTCAGGTATATCATTTTGTTTTGGAGTCTGTAATATTTAACTGCACAATTAAGGTTCAAAGCGCGATTCAGTGAAAGTTAAAGTAAGTGAACAGTGACAATAATGAACACGTATTTAATTTGCTGTGGACCGTTAGAATTTGCAAGATTGCTAATTTAAAAAAAAAGGCATACAAACTCTTTTGTCAGCCAGCATTAGGAAAGGGCTGAAACAGCATGAGGAAATGCTTAACGCTACGAAATGCTAGTAGCATAGAAATCCAAGTGGCATGCTGTAAAAAATATGATGACTTACGTTGACTTCCGTTATTGTCGGAAGTGCGATTAACAGACCCACGTTGTCACCAGAACCATCGCAATCGTTGGATTGGAATTGGAAGAGCCATTGGATTATAATTCTGGATTCGACTATGAACATTTGTGCTTCATATGCGGGGAATCAGCAGAAAACGAGTCGCGGGAGAAAGTTGATCTGGTAAGAAAACTTAATTGAATCGCGCCTTGAACTTTTTCTTTATTGTGCAGTTAAATATTACAGACTCCAAAATAAAATGATATACCTGAGATATTAATTTGCGTATGGAGCCTTAAATAAATTTCCAATATTCGGTACTCAGGAAAAATTAATTGTCGTTTTGCATTAGAAAAGCGAAAAACTAAAATTAAATCTTAAAATCAGTTTTAGCAAAGAGAAAATCTAACTATAGCGAGCCTAAATCAAGATGTTCAGCCAAGATCTCAGATTTAAAAAAATGAGTTCTGTTATAAAAATTTTTTTTTGTAATAGAAAAATATTCATACCTTTCTTATTAATTGTGATACAGAAAAAAATTGTATGACAAAACTGTTCGCAATTGTGAGCCCAACAAACTTTTCGTAGAAAGTTTTTCAAATTTTTGACTTTAAATAACCAAAATTTAGGAAAATATTAAATTTTGTTTTTTGTTGGCTTGCAACTTTTTATATATTACCAATAACGAACAAATTTTACCAAGAACGAAACAATTTTTAACACATAAAATAGGAAATTTTATTCTACGCACTTTATGTTTTACAAAGTTTTTTTGTAGGACTAATATGAACGGACATATGTGTTTAGTAAAAAGTAAAATCCAAGATGGCGGCAAAACGGTAAATGTTACGAATGCGAAAACTGAGATTTATCATATTCGATAAACTCTTTATCGATTAAAAAAAAAAAAAATTGGAGGTGGTACAAACTGCTGGGTCAGATTATAATTGCACTGGACTAATAACTATGTATGTATCAAACATTGTATCTGTGAATAGTAAACTTGTGCTTGCGTTGCTTCGCTTTATTTTCAAAGTAAAACAAAAAACAAACGAACAATAAATCCCTAACTTTCTTTATAACCACGCAGAAATTATTTCCCTCCCCTACAGTATGATTTGCATTCAAGAGAGTATCTTACGTTCGCATTGTTATGAAAAACCTTCTATAACGTCCGCTCATCTGTTAGAAATAAATTAAAATAAGTCGCGTCTCAATAAAGACAATATAGTGTTTGCGTAGTGCGTAAACAACACGTCCCTAGTTACAATTTTATTTAAAGGCGATCAGTTAACTAAACTTAAGTAGTTTTTTTTTAACTGCAACTTATTTCTTCACCTCAAAAATATTTTAAAATGCCATTATAATTTACTCATAATCGCCTCTAACATTTTTAGTGTTGAATAAATTAAACATTTACTTATTACTTTGCATACAATTCCAACCTCACCATTACAATATGTGATTTCAGCCATAAAGTAAACCTACAAAAATTGTAAAATTATATTAAAATTTTAAAAACATTTAATTAATTTGAACAAAATACCCGAATGGTCACACTTATCACAAAACCATTTTTGTATATAAACCAAGTCAATATACCTACATACATAAGTATCTATCTTTTCATCCTCACTGACTGATGGGCCACGACAAAAATTTTAAAGAACGGATGTTGAATTGAAAAGTGTGGGTGGCAAAGTGTGTATCTATTCTATACTTCCTGTATAGAGTATATGTTGTTATTCGATTTTATGCAAATATAATGTGCAACTGGCCAATCTGTGTGTGAGATGTTGTTCGTGTGTTTTGTGTCCAAACAAGTAGGTATAGTGTGTATCCTTTCCTTCCTGCCAATTGGAAAATTTATTTTCCTGGGAAAGTTGTATTTTTATTTTGTTCGTCCTTGTATGTCGATGTTTACGTATGAAAATATATTTTTATTTCCTTTATGTGTATTTATTTTTTTCCGTGTGGGGAAAAAAAAAACTTTGTCCATTTGTTGAGGGATTTCAATAACGGAATGATGATGGAGACATGATTATCATCATCTTCATCGATGAAGGACCAAGTTGTATTGTAATACTTTTACTTTTCTTGTCGAAACACTTCCAATTCTTTTGTGAGTCAAACCAACTATAGGTACATAGAAATTGAAAAAAAAAAAAAAAAAACAGACAACAATATAGTAATGACCGTGCGTGGGGAAGTTTTAAGCCACGAACGTTTGGCGTTTAAAGTAAATACTTTTTAAGAAGATACCAAATTTGATATATTTTTTAGTTCATCTTGTGTTTGGTTACCCCCTGCCTCCTTTTTGAAGAATTTCAATTGCACTTCATATTTAATTTCAAAACATTAATTTGCATATTTCGATATTTAAAAAAAAAAAACTTTTATCGAAATAAAAAAAAATAAATAAATAAATATGAATAAACGAATACCGTTTTAGCCGGAAACTAAGTCGGGCGTTCAAATTTAATTGAAATCAACAACAAACAATGAGAACGAAACAAACAAAAAAAAAAATATTTCAAAACCAAATAATCGTCGTCAGAATAGATACTCTCGTAGAAAATAAAACTGTTTCGGAAAAAGCAAGCAAAAATTAAGTTTTTTTTTTTAATGAGCGAAAAAAACGTATCTATCCAGCAAATGTTAAATTATGACTGGACTTGCTTAACTAAACCATTGATAAAGTATCGCGAAACACCTTCGCTCGATATTCGAGATTGTGTGTTGCAGCACTTGTACGAGTATGTCTATGTATATGCATACATACCTACATAAATGAGAGTTGTGGTGGTGGAAAAGTCTGATATAATTAAAGGTACTTTTGTCAAGTGTTTTTCTTCTTTTATATTTGTTCGTCTTTCTTTTTGTGGTCGAGTCTTCTCTTTTTTTATTTATTTTCATCACACTTTGTTGTGTTTCTGAACTTCTACGTAACGTATATCTAGATATTTTTTTTTTTTTTTGAATGCTCTTGTCTAGTAGCGGATCTTTGGAATTTTTTTCGTACACTTTATGATATATTCTCACACCTCACTTAATTTATTGTGAGAGAATTTTTTTGTTTGCAAGTTCAGAGGAACTGTATAATTAGGTAAATCAAAAGGGGGTGGTAGGGTAGTACCCACGAGACAGAAAGTCTTGCATCGTTTTGTTTTCGGCTATTTAAATAGGTAGGTACAGGTATATTCAATATTTCAAATGAGTGAATGAGGAAAGTAATAAGGTCTAAGAGGTGGTTCTGCCTCCAATTTGGTAACAAATTAAAAACTCTCAAAAATACTTTAAATTTATAGGATTAAAAAAAATTGTAGAATGAATTAAATTTAAGTACCTGGTATCAACACCAAAAATATATCATAGTGGTAAATAAATATAAATATAATACAGCACATGCTGGATTTGTTTGTTACAATAACTCGACATTTCGGATTTTGGTTGAAAAATAAAAAAAAAACTGTTTAAACAGTTTGATTAACAAATTTGTCAATATGCCAACAACCTTTTTTGGATCGTTGTACCGCATTATACATGTACAGTAGGTACAATCACAGTATGTGCATTAGAATGGTACAAATTGAACGAAGTTGCTTTGATTTTGCAGATACTATGGAAAATTGAAAAGAAAATTGGTTGCTTGTAGCTCAAAAAGTATCAACAAAAAATTAACGGTTAATACGGCTGTTAAAAAAGAAAAAAATTAGCTAGAAATGTTGACAAAAAAATGAATAGTGAGTAAAAAAAATCATTTTCTAAAAATTATTTTATTTAAAATTATAATAAAAGATAAGAATTTTGGCCTTAAAAAGCTATTGCGTAATGGGCCGTGTCATGGTATCCGTTCGCAAACCTACGATCCGAAAAAAGTTACGAAGGTAAAGTTTTTTTTGGAAAACAAATGTTTTATGTTAACTTCATAAAACAAATACGTGAATGTTTGTCTCTTTGGGCTGCCGAAATTAGTTTAATTTTATTTATTTTTCTTCTAATAAATTAAAACGTTCGAAACGATTTGCTGTCGGAGAAAATCGGAGCAATCGGAGAGGCACAAAACAAAATGATCACTTAAATTCGCAACGCATTAATCTGATTTTGAAATTTTAACGCAAATTTGATTATTGGCGGGGAAATGAATGATTTATCAATCGAACATTCGAACCATTGTTGCAAACAACCTATTTTTTTTTTGTTTCTAAAATTTGGGAAATATTTTTAATTTTAAAAGGACTCTGTACTAGAAAAATACATATGTACCTACTGACAAAAAAAAATTTTTTGATAAATATTTATCTTCCATAAATTTTGCTACTTTCAATTTCACCATTTATCTTCTGTAATCGAAAAATGCCTCCTTAACTGAAAGGAAAAGTCTACAAGGCAGTTGTTCGTCGAGCGCTTACAAATGGTTCACAGTGTTGGACAATGTACAAGAAGTATGACAGTAAATTGACGGCAGCTCAAATGAAGATGCTTCGCATGACAGCAGAAGTGACAAAGCGTGATCGAATAAGAAGCAAGAGAATCCTCAAAAATACCATCTTGGACAAAATACAGCATGACCACCTTAGCTGGTACTGTCATGTACAAAGAAGATGCCATGAGAACCCAGTTCAAAAGGCAATAGCACAAGACGTTCCAACACTGTCGCGAAAGAAAGGTAAGCTCAAGAACTCCTGGATGAAACAAATGCAACGACACCTGCATTTAGTTGGCCCAAAACCGGGAGGCCTGTCGACGTTTTCTGAGGTCAACCCGGCGAACCCCACAAGTGGAACCTTAGGTGAAGCAGTTGAGTGGGAGAGATGTGGTCCCCCTCGAGCTCATGAGAATCGCCAGTAAAGTGAAGAATTCCACAATTTATAACAAATGGAAAAATGGTCACTTGGCGTATGTGTTACTTTTTTTTTTTTTAAATTAATTTTAACTTTTTTTTTTTTTGTCAACATAAGTCGATACTATTTTCTAGTAACATGACGATAATTAAAGAACATTAGGGATAGGTACAGTACAAACAAAATATAGATGAACTTGTTCATGTAACTTCAGACAAAGTTAGTGCTACCATTTCCATGCAAATGCATTTATTTATTTTAAGGGAACCAATTTGTACGCGAATTATGAAATTTTCTTAAACATGGCATTCTACTGTAAGTGCAAGTTGGGCATTTCTAGATGTGGAAAAAAATAGGATGAAAATATAACTACAAATATATATGTATGTATAGTTGTTGCTTAAAAACAAAATTTTAATATAAAACTCTTATGTTCTAAGCAACTTTAAATAAGCATTTTGGGAATCGTAAATTTTAACCAACAAATATTATCTGTTAGAACTTAAAAGGGTATTTTTTTCTGAAGTAGGTATTGATTTGTTCTCTCAATAATTACATCTAGTTAGACCAACAATGTTTGTGTACACTTTGTAAGAATTTTGTAAATACGGTTAACCATTGAATAGGGTGATTTACATAAGATGTGACCAAAAACTATAACTGCTTCATTCGTGTTGAATCTTGCAGCCGAAATGACTTAGAGAAGTGGAGCTCAAGTGGCATTTTATAAAAAACAGTTCAACAAAGTTTTTACTTTTTCGGCAAATTTAATCAATTAATTAAGATTTTGTATTTCTTTGGTAAACAATATTAAATGAGGATTTATTGTTGCTAAGTTTTATTTATATACATCGGATAGATTTGTCTGTATAAATTTACAAACAAAAGTCTTTCATATTCCTAATAAGGCACACACAAAATTTGAGTGGGCCTTATTAAGTACAAGACAAATTTCATTTATTTTTTGTTTGCTTTCATGCAAAATGCCAAAAACAGGACAAATTGGACAGAAGTTGATATGAAAAATGCCTTCAAAGCCATTGAATGAAGTTTACTGTCTCAGTATGAGTCTAAGTTTTTAAGATTTTGAAATAAAAAACCTAATATTTAAAATGTATTTAGATATTTATATTGTTTAATTCTATGTTTTTTTAGTCAAGATGTTTTTTTTTTCTGGTCAAGAAGGATCTTATTTTTTTTTTCATTTGAAATGAATTCATTTAGGTATTTTATTTTATTTTATTTTATTTGAATAATGAATTTATTTATTTTGTTTAGTTTGAAGATTTTTTTATTCAATAAGGCTGTTTTTTTTTTGGTTTATGCAGGATAAATAATTGATCACAATTACGTTGACTATTGATTTTGCCCTTTTCTTTGTATTTTACTTCAAAACAATTTTGTGTGTGCGCCTTTCGACAGGAATGGAATGGAAGGGACCTACAATTTTATGCCGAATCCGAACGGCTAGACAAGAAGCACTTATTCGTGACAAGTGATACTCTTGGAGGATTTGTCAATTCATCGCAAGAGGCAGTAGCCCTGAAAAAAACTTTTTAGTTTTTAGGTGGACGAGGCTGGGAAGCGATCCCAGACCTCCAGCGTGACAGTCGAACGCACTAACCATTACGCTACGGGCTACTACTAGGAACAGGTGTTCCCAATAAGGCCCAACATACGGTAATCTATTTAGTTCATCTCATCTACATATTCAATAAGGTTATTTAGGAAAAACGATAAGATGGGCCTTATTTGGTGCACATATCTTAATCATATGAGGGTTTATTCCCCAAGCTTAGACGAGAGGGGCAAGAATCCGGCTAAAAAACTCGTCATTCAGCAACCGGTTGATTATCATCAGCTTCGTTTTTTTTTCTTGTTTTCACTAACAACTTGGTTTCTTTATATTTTAAAAATATTTTAAAAGGTAAAAAGAACCATCTTGTTTTAAGTGTTGCACTTAGAATAGATGAGAGCATTGAAATTTTAAATTCAAAAGTGTATGTATAACATAACGTTGTAATTTTTACTATTGCTTTTACAAAAAAAAAAATTTCACTGTGGCTAGTTCCCGAAAGCGATTTCAAGAAAGAAAATCAATTTCAGAAAACGCTTTCTGAAACTGTTCGTGAAAGTGAACTTCTCTTCTATCAGCTGCATTTTGTGGGATCGTTACGTTTTCACCCCCCCCCCCCCCCCACAAACTCAGTTGACCGGGTAATGTTTGCCAGACAATTTTTAAAGTATATTTACCACCACTATCGCGCATAACAACGTGATCAAGTGAGTACCACCTTTCAATTGACGTATTGCCCGATACGGATCTATTGTACTTTTATACATTCATACCCGAAAAGTGCTTTCAAAAAATTTGCTTTCCTGAAGTAAAAAAAGCTTTCAGAAAGGATTTTTCTTTCATAGTCTGATTCACAGATAAGCAATACCTAGATGGGAATCTACGGCTGTCAAATCGGTTTGCCTACAAGCTCAAACGTCAAATGGCCGTGGTGAACATCGGATTTTTGCACTAGGGTACGTGCAGACGACCGTGGTGAAAATCGGATTTTTGCACTAGTGTACGTGAAAAAAAATCCGAGTTTCACCTCGGTTCGTGAACAAAATGGCGGATAATTTAAGAATCCAAGGGTTTGTTTAAATGTGCTAGGTTCTTGTATGCCGATTTCCTTTCGACGATTGCAGATTAATTTTTTTTGTTGTAAGGAAGTCGCAAAAAAAATCGTGTAGCCGGTGTAAATTTGCTATATGAAAGACTTGATATTAGTTTTTTTTTTTTAAACAAATCAAATTTTTCTATCACAGATTTGATTATTTTGTTGAAATGAAAGTTACATTAAGGTTTCACTACATATACCTACCGACTTTTGCAAAAAAGTACAAAAGTGAGAATTTAAAATGTTCGCTAAAGAAACCTTCTTGCAAGAAAACATACAAAAATTGTTTTGACAGAAAACGTAGTATAACTTCTTATTGGCTATAGAGCTACTAGCGATGTTGTATTTGTAATGCCTGTAAAATCGTACTGTACTATGGATGGCTTTTGTGATAAAACACGCCTATTGTGTTTTTTCGTCAATCAGAATTGACTTTATTGCAGTTTTTGCAATTAAGAACAGATGAGATTCACACAATTGTGGGTGCTTTCTTTTATCCCCATACAAATTAATTCTGGCAGATGAAGGTTTTGTTGGTATTCCAAATGTTTCGCATCGGCTTAGGAGACCATTTTTGTTGCAACACAATTTAAATTGTGTAAAGGATCTTTCAAATCAACGTTAAAGGCTCTTCCAAACCAATGTGAAACATTCGTTGCGGCGAAGAAACATTCGCATGTGAAAATTTATTTACATGGTGATAAATGAGAGTGCCCACACCAACGCGGCGGAGAAACATATGAATTAATTTTGACTGACGAATTTTTCTTCGCCGCAACGAATGTTTCGCATTGGTTTGGGTGATCCTTAAATCGGAGCGAAACACTCACGACAACAAAACATTCACTTTTTAAAATTAAGTTACATGAAAATAATTGAGAGTAGGTACCCACAATGAAAGCGGTGCGGTTTTCCATATGAACCCGATGACTGACAAAAATGTTGTCCACGCATCGGTTTGGGGGACCTTAAATTATTTTCTAAAAATTAACGTCGGAATTTGACCATGATGCAATCCAACCCCTTACGTATAAATTAAAATAATTTCATATATTAAGTGTGTCTGTACCCTAAAACTAAGAATATAGTAGCTGTCAAATTTGCCATGGTGAATTTAATTTTTGTTGATTTCTCGAACCTTATTATTGGTTGGCGAGATTTTTTTTTAATTATTGTGCTGTAGAGCTGAAAAAAATTGAAATTATGTTTTTAAATTTCATAAACATAATTAGGTCTTTTGCCCTTTGCTATACTCTGCTCAAACAGGGCCCCTTCGGAGGCGACAGAGTTCTACAAAAAGTTCTCATCGCGCATCGTCTGCCCAAGTAGCTTTTTGGCGAATTGGAAGAAAGAAACATGAAAGCACCAAAAGATTTTTCATTGAAATTCAAGGACTCGTTCAAGTTCCGCTTGCCATGCGGGCATTGTGCTTAGTGAAACAATATTTTTGTTAATTTATTTTTTAATGAAAATCACAAACACCGGAATAAAAATCTTCGCACAGCACATTTATGAAAACAAAAATGAACTGTCAAACAAATCAAATTCACCGCGTTAAATTGTTGTTGCAGTTCACATCTATTCATCGACACGAAATGAAATTACAAAAACAACAATGTAAACAAATGGGTTTTGGGGGGTGATACGAACGAAAGATTCCTATCTAGGTATTGCTTATCTGTGGTCTGATTGCTCTCTGAAAGAACTATCAGGAAAATTTTAAAATTGGCACGTTTTCTGAAAGCATTTTCATTTCAGTGTGTGACGTGTTCACGTTTTAATCAAAACTATCATAACGATGATGGAGAAGTCCACAACATTTTATCACCAGGACGCGGACGTCCTGATGTACATATACAAAGCGCTAGAGCCTAAAAGGTTTGACGGATTTGCTCCAAATTTAGTGTGAATCATTTTTGTGTTAGTCCTTAGAGGAGAATTCAAATTAGAATTTTTGTTTTAGCTCATCTAGAACAGGAGGTTGCAACGTTTGGGTTTTTGCAAAACAATTCGAACAACGTAAATAAAGTTTTAGGTTTTTTGAGCAAATTGTCCTACATTATATTATATGCATTAAGTTCTACTTTGATTTGTGTTTTATCCCTTGAAGTCTGATGTTTTTTTTTTTTTTTTTTTCTTTTTTGTCAAATGAATTTCTAATTATCATTTTATATTTATTTCATTACATTGTCATTATTTAGTGCACCTTAAATACCTAATTATTTTCGAATCGTTAATTAATTTATTTTAGAAATTAATGTTTTTTTTTCATTACCACTGTTTTCTTAAGTATAAATAAATGGTGAACCTCATTATTATATCGATTATAATTATTATTGAAGCGATAACATCCCAGAGGGGAAGTGTGCTCGACTTTACAACTTTGCTTATCACACATAGCTAGGTAAGTGGAAAGCGATTAATGCCTATCATTAGGGTAGAACGCAAAACATATCTAGAAAAGTATAGCTTTTATGGGCGACAACTTTTGAAACAGGTGGTTAGCAGGTGTATGTGAGAAGACTCACTTACTAAATCGTGCTTCGTGCATTGCTGCCGTATATAACTTTTTATGAGGAATATCAGCATGTCTGTGCGAGAGAGCAACGTAGGCATAATAATGCGACGTGTATGTGTTTTTGTATTTGGAAGGCCGTAGGCATACAAAATTATTAGGAGGGGCCTGTGGTGAAGGTTAGAAATTTTATAGCATATATTATGAACTATTTAAGTAATAGCCCGTAGCATAATGGTTAGTGCGTTAGACTGTCACGCCGGAGCGGAGGTCTGAGTTCACTTCCCAGCCTCGTCCACCTAAAAACTAAAAAGTTTTTTTCAGCGCTACTGCCTCTTGCGAAGAATTGACAAATCCTCCAAGAGAATCACTTGTCATGAATAAGTGCTTCTCATCTAGCCGTTCGAATTCGGCATAAAATTGTAGGTCCCTTCCATTCCTGCCGACACGCGCACACTGGAATGGTTGCAAGTTGTTAGTCACTAGACCCTGGTTCTTCATGAGCCGTTGCGCCACCCAATTAATTGTTGACTTTTGATTGTATTGTTCTAAAAAAAAGACTTAAGTATAAAAAGGCACTTTGTATGCATGCGTCAGATCATCAAGAAGTGGTACAGTTATAAACAGTCTTAAGCCTCCCTCCCCCTCGCCTTGAGTACGACTTTGAATTATGGGTAAGGATATACATACATTCAGAAGTCAGAACTAGCACGAACATTGTGAAACAGAGACAAATATTGATAAATTGATTATGTACGTTTTTGCTTTCCTCTCAGTCTCAATACGTGTTGGTTCCGGCGGTGAATGTGTTTTGTGGGGTGGTAGAATCTCTTAGCAGACGCCACACTCTCCATCACCAACCCCATACACAAAACAAAACGCGTTCTCGCAGTAGCTCCGCTTCAACAACGTGTGTACGTGAGGTGAATCGCAAAAAAAGGTCGATGATTCTCTAAGAGTAATTATAATGTACACAACAAGTAGTAGGCAGTGCACTGCACAGTCGGATACTCGCTGAATAAAGTCGGCAGGCTTCACAATCACAGTGAGAAAGAATGTGGAATAATGTGACCTAATTTATGCATATCGCATGTGTCGGGCGGGCGTCGAGTCTCGTATAGGTAAAGTATCTGATTGCTAGTAATTGGAGCAAAAATTTTATCTTCAGTTACACAGGGATGTGAGAGATAGGATAGCTCAATCAATCATTAGATGCCTCAGCCTCAAAACCACCCGCGGCCGCGTCGTCATCGATGTTGGTGTTGTTATCGAATAAAAGAGATTCTCCAGCAAAGGTGTGGGGTTCATTGGAAAGGCTTCATTAATAGATAAAAACACACAACAAATTAAGGGGGAAATGTACCTACATGTATGAAATTGAAATCAGATAGCATCGACGATGACGACGATGGGAAGGTGCGTTCGATTGGATTGCAAAATGAAAGGATGCCGCTCTTTGGGAATTAGAGCATAGTTAAAAATAAAATAAAAACAAATTTGCAACGTATAAAGATAACTAGGTTCAAGTTCGAGTTTCAGGGGGGGGGGGGCAGGGTTTAAAATGAGAATGGAATTTTTCACCGCTGATGTGATAAGAAGGAAAACGCGAGCAGTCCCTGATGCCTTCACTGATTGAAGGAATCAGCAGCAGACAGAATGAGGCTGGTTATAAACCAATGCAAGGCGAACTGTATGTTTGGTCAAAATGTAACTATTAATAGGTATAACTTCGAGGTGGTCTGGATACTGCTGTAAGCTCAACAGTTAACATAGAATAACACTTGCTAATGGCTGCTTCTTTGGACTAAGAAAACAATTGAGTAATAAAATTCAAAAATGTACAAAACACTCATCATCCGAGTCCTGAAACGGAATCGGACTGGCTTTAAAGTCAGGGGGACCTCAGCCGGGCCCCAGAGTATATCAAAATAAATTTTATAGGGAGACAAATGAAGTATAGATACAGTAGATATTTATTTAACTTTAAATACAAATGTGTTCATCACGGCTAAAGAAAAGTAAACAACATTTAGGCTAGGCGCATATTGAGACGCGTCCGATGCGTGTGACATTACCTGACGATTGTCACACAGCAAGGTTAAAGAAACGTGTCATGTCATTCTTCGTACATTGATTCGGGTGTCTATTGTCAAAATACATATCAATTGAAGCAAAAACCGTTTGACATATTGATAATTAAAATAAACTTAAAAATAAAAAACATTAAATTTCACGACAGTTTACTATTTTATTGTTTGAAAGAAGAAAAAACAGACACGCGTCGCACCGGTCTCGCAGGGAAAACTGTGTTTCGATCACTGTGTCACGCTATTTTCGGAAAACGCGCGTCAGGTCATAACGTGCCGCTCTATCAATATGCGTTGTTCTATTGATTTATATTGTTTACAAAAACTCGTGCTGTGTCTCTCGTGCTCTTCACTCGTGCCAAACACGTCTCAATATGCGCCTAGCCTTAAATGCATATAAAGAGAGTATCTTAAGGGGCCCCTACATCTTATGAGGCCGAAATAAGTATACGAGGTTGAAATATAAAAATTGGCACGACTGGATCGCACAAACTTGCTCTCGTAGCTAACAACTTTGACGTAGCTTGAAATTGACAATGTACATATGTATTTGTTCCATAAAATTATGATATCATTAAAAGAAGTTTTAAAAACCAGTTAAAATTTAAATTATTACAACTATACGTTTTTATAAATTTGTTATTTTAATAGCTTAACCAGATAGAGCTTCACAAAAAGTATGCCATCTGATTTGTTTGATAAATATGAATTTATGAAAAAAGTTTCAAAAATCGTTAGAGCGGTTTTCATAAAAATTAAGCTTTTATATATAAAAATTCTTGAACATTTTTTAAAATATTGGTATGCCAACTTTTAGTATTTGATAAAATACAATTTTGCATGAGATTCAAAAATAAATCATTAACAAATAAAGAAACTAAGATTTTTTTCTATATCCAAATATTAACTTTTTGACAAATTGTGTATGCAAAATTGGACATTTGGTTAATATCGGTGTACCTAATTTTTTTTTTCTACCAAAATATTTATTATAGTAATAATAGTACCTCGTAATTTATTTTTCAAAATCGTTACAGCCATTTTTGAAATAAATTAATTTTTGTATATTGGTTGTATGGCAGGTACCGTTATTTTTTGAGCTAAACAAAATTTCAATTTTCCTTCTATGGAATCCCTAAGAACCTTAAGTCGAAAGTTTGAAGAAAATTGCTTCAGTGGCTTAGGCTGCAGGTTGAGGTACAGACAGACAGACTGACAGACATACAGATTGACAGACTGACAGTCTGACAGACTAACAGTCTGACAGACTAACAGTCTGACAGACTGACAGACTGACAGACTGACAGACTGACAGACTGACAGACTGACAGACTGACAGACTGACAGACTGACAGACTGACAGACTGACAGACTGACAGACTGACAGACTGACAGACTGACAGATTGACAGACTGACAGACTGACAGACTGACAGACTGACAGACTGATAGACTGACAG
This sequence comes from Melangyna quadrimaculata, assembly GCA_949320155.1. NCBI lineage: Eukaryota > Metazoa > Arthropoda > Insecta > Diptera > Syrphidae > Melangyna > Melangyna quadrimaculata. The sequence continues at coordinate 375,545,510 of OX439483.1, forward strand.
ACAGGAGAATTGCTTAATCCCACTTTTTTCACATTCTCTGTCATCGTAATGTTAGGGAAAATTATTATATCGAGTTCAGTTTTTTGCACGAATCCTTAACTTGCTTTATAGCTATACTACGTACATATATCGCAAGTAATACATATTAAGGTGCCTATTATTTCCCAAACTCATTTTTCGAATATGGCTGAATCGAATGTTTAGGTCACAAATTGGCACAAACGAACCGAATTAGTAACAACTAGGAAAGCTCTAGAAAAATTACAAAGGCTCGCATGTTTATGTATAACTGGAGCAATGAGAACTTGCCCTACAGCAGCTATGGAGGTTATCCTTCATCTATCCCCTCTACACGAGGTTATTGAAAGTGCTGCAAAGGGAGCCATTATGAGATTTGCCAAGGAGGGAACCGGGACTGGAAAATGTATCAGTCTGAGGGAAAGAGACTGTATTCCGAAGTCCTCAATAACAAACCTTATTGACATTCCAAGAGATGGTATGACTAAAAAATATAACTTTGTGAGAAACTTTCAAACGAAGTTAAGTTGCAAAAAAGACTGGGTAGGCGAAACAGTGAACTACACTTTCAATATAAATACCATCAAGTGGTACACTGATGGATCGAGAACGACAGAAGGGACTGGTGCGGGAATTTTTGGGCCAAGAACCAAACTTTCCATACCGATGGGACAGTCCTCTAGCATTTTTCAAGCTGAAGTACAAGCGATAGGAACATGCGCAGGTCAAAACCTCGAAAGAAATTATAACAAACAAAACATTGCCATTATGTCAGATAGCCAAGCCGCACTCAAAGCTCTGAGCTCCTACTCCATCAGCTCTAAGCTGTTATGGGAATGTGTAGGAAGTCTAAATGAACTCGGCAAAAATAACACTGTCACACTTCATTGGGTCACGTAGGTGTCCAGGGCAACGAAGATGCAGACTCCCTATCAAAAATAGGTGCAACGACTCCCTTAACGGGACCTGAACCATATTGCGGAATAGGAGAAAACGTGATAAGAAACAAAATCAAAAAAGAAGAGGAGGCAAGAAGATCCAAAACTTGGAAAGAACTCCCAAAGCTAAGACAGGCTAAACTATTACTTGGGAATTACAACCACCAACGTTTTACAGACTGTATCAACTTAAGTAGGAACAACCTAAGAATTATAACGGGTCTCCTCACTGGACACTGCAAGCTAAAGACACCTTAGTATACTTGGCCTAGTAAGTAGTGCCACATGCAGGTTTTGTAACACAGATGAGGAAACGCCGGACCATATTCTAGGCAGATGTAGCACACTCATACATCAAAGAAAAAAGTACCTGGGACGCTACCAGGTAGAAGAGAGCGACTTACCATCTCATAAAATACTCCAAATACTCCAATTCTTGAGAGGAATACATCTGGAGGAAGAGCTGTAAGACGAGCAGGTTTCATCCAGCTCTAGATGGGGGCACAATAGATCTTAAGGTCGCAGTGCAATATCCCTCAAATTTTATATTCATTCATTCATTAGGTCACAAAACAAATCAAGTTCTGCATCAAAAATAATTTTGTCCGGAGTCACTAACCCGTGCAACTAGCTTGCCATTTACAATACATGTCATAATTTTGTGTTTTGATTTTACATGATAATAAAACTTATACACATAATTTTAATTCTACCAAATTGTTTTACGGGTAGATAAATGTAAGAATCAGAAGGAATCACAATGTTTTTGTCCATAAATTGTATACAAAATCGTAAACTCAGTTAGAATAAATATTTCAAGGATGTATAAACTATTGCACTTTTGATTGTAGCAACCTGATCCCAAAAAAAACTAGAACCGGCGCTGCACGTACCCAACCAACACGTCCTAACTTTTACCTTGATATTGTCAAGAGAAAAATCCAACGGACGATTGGTATTTTTATTTCTGTAAACAATCAATAGAATATTTTAGCTGACCCCAAGTCAAAGTTTAAAATGTTGCATACAAAGTGGTAGAGATAAGAAGATTTGAGTTGAACAAACATATTTTTGTTTGATCATACCTTATATAAAAGACCTTTTATGTACATAATGATGTGTTAGGAAAACATCTGGACAAAGGTTATATCCACATGATTCATAAACGGTTGGTGTGTAATAGCTAGAATCTGATATTTTTAATCCCGTTTTCTACATAAATGTGTGCACCAACGCTTCAACTATAATAATAAAGATAGATGTTAGATATGTAATTAGCTAAGAAAATTAAGAAAGAATTTTCAGACAGTATATCAAGAAAAATAATTTTGTCTCTAATTTATTTGTTTTTGTTTTCTAATTTTTAAACAGTGCGTTTATTATTTCAACTACCGGAAAGCGAAACTATAAGAAAGTCAGTTAAGCCATTAAAAAGATTATGTACACTCCGCTCCACTTGAATAGAAAGAAACTTTTTGTTTACTGTTTGAGCGTGTAGTGCTTTGGTTTTAGTTCCTATAAGAGGGATCTATTGCAAATATAACTGCAGAAACAGAATAATTCAGGAAAATACCATTAAGTTATTTTTTACCACTTTTCTAATTACTTAATTTAAAACACTGTTTTTTTTTTGCGCCACTTGAATACCTTCTCTTAAATAAGGAAAGAAATTGAAAAAGTGCAGTAAAATTGGGTAGTTTTCTATTCGCAATCATATTTTAATATGTTTGCTACCATCTTTATTTGAAAAAACTTGAAAAACCCATTTGGAGACTGAATCATGCAGTTATTGTATATAATTTAAAGAAATTGCATTTCATGCTTCTTTGATTGCAGCAATAAGTGATTCTTTTTGTCCTCATATTGTCGGTCAGAGTAATAAACTTTATGAACTATCCATCTCCATACGTTTAGATTAATATTTAGGTCCGGAGAATACGGTGGCCATTGAAGTAAGGTAACATTTTTCTCGGATATCCAACTGGTAATGATCCTTGCGTTGAGGATTGGCACGTTTTCTTGTTGAAATGTCCATGGTATTGGTGCAAAGACATCGGTAAACTTAGGGAAAGATTCTTGCACGATTTCCTTGTAGGAGTTTGCCGTCATTTTCAATGTGGGAAAGTCCAGAACAATTGTTCAAAACTAGAAAATCGCACCCCACGCCATTACACCGCCTTCTCGGCTATGGTGGCGCTCCAGAAACCTGGGGTGGAATCGGCTAAGGTGATAGTTGATTATCAATTGTGGTGATCGTCGTTTTGAAGATAGCTGTCTCTATCACATCTTAAGGCAAAAATAGAGACAGCAATCGTCAAAACGATGATCACCACAATTGATAATCAACTATCACCTTAGCCGATTCCACCCCCGGGTTTCTCCCTTATAACATGAAAATAGTAACTATATCCGTCCGGGCCATCATTATTGAATTTTTTTCGTCAGAAAATACCACTTTTGTCCACTCTTCCTTCCACGTCATATTCTTCCTCCAAAAATCTATTATGTTCTGTCTTCGTATTAGATTTAACGGTGGTTTTTTCTTCAATTTTAGGCGCTTTAAATGTTGTGACCAACGAAAAACACGTCTAATAGTGTTAGGACTCGCTGTAATACCACTCTTAGCCTTGATTTTAGCAGTAGAGCCGCTTGAATTTGAAGCCAGTCTAATTATCTTTCTTCGGTCTACTTCGTTTGTGGCTCTTGATTGCCTACCTTACATATTTTTCCATAGTTTTCTTTATTTATATGGTTCCACTAAGAAATTTTCACACTTCTTCTTATTTTTCTTTGGCAATTGTGCGTAGGTGAAGCTTGTTTTCCGCGAGTACTTCTTTTTTGGCTTTTTCTGCAGGGTTTAATGGTTTTCCGCGGCCCATCTTTTCTTTGATCAAACAATTATTATTTTTAATCTACACTACTATTATTATAACAATATTTTTTCTTCGTACCGTAATCTATAGAGACAAAACGCACACTGTTTCTTTTCAAGTGACGCAAAAAAAAAAAACAGTGTATTTTATGAAGTAATTAGAAAAGTGGTACAAAAATAACCTTAAGGTATTTTCCTGAATTATTCTGTCCCTGCAGTTTTATTCGCAATAGATTTCTCTTTTAGGAACTGAAACCAAAAGGTGAATGTATGAATTTACCAAAGCGCCACACGCTGTGATAGTAAAAAAAAAGTTCGTTTCTATTCAAGTGGAGCGGAGTGTATGTACGTCTTAATCGAAAAAAAAAACAAAGCAAATTTTCTCAAAAATTATCAATATTAGATTTCTTATATGCGAATAAATTTAAATGAAGTATTACTTCAAATGCTTTATCATTCATTAGATATGTATGAAGAAAAATACAATTTGTAAAAAATGTTTTTGAGAAAAATTGAAAAATCCTTAATCGTTGTATTGCATTTGAGCTAAAAAAATTGAATTTTTCCCTCTAGAGAATCACATACCAAATTTGAACTGAAAACATTCATCCGATTAGGCTCTAGCCTAAAATTTGAATTTCAAGACTTTGAACATTTTGCTCTATAACCATATTTTAAAATATTAATTAATATTATTGAACATAAGAGCAAGTTCATGATTATTTTGAAAAAACGTGCATTGAAAGTTTTGTATTCATATTTACTTGGAGAGGCCAGTTGGGAAAATTTACAACTTGGCTATAACTCTGCTTCTGCACAGACATAGAAGCTTCGTCACAATAATTTTCTAGAGTACAGATCCTTAAGAAACACTATTTTACTTAAAACCCAAATGTTTGAGCATTTCCAGTTATAGTTGTTCAATCTAATTGCCATATTACATATTTCTTTTTTCTTTTTGCAAACGAAAATTGAAGACCGAACGTATAAAAAAGTATTTAAGAAAATCACAACAAACCTCGTTCAATAAAAGTTTAATTTGTCTAACCAATCAAAAAAAAAAAACAACAAACGAAATAAAAGCAGTTTTATACATGAAGTCTGTACTATAGCCTTTATTACCCTTCGAATAAGTTTGGCTCTCATAACCAAACTTTCTAAACTTTTTTCTTGTTGGTAAGCAATTTTCTTCGATTGATGATTGCTATTTCAAAAGAGGATAACGCCACCAAAACCAACTTAATATATATTATATACTTCCTCTTACGCTTTAAGTGTGTATAATACGAGAATCACAGTTCAAAAAGATTATAATGAAAACATAATATAATGGACCGAGAAAAAATCCACAATTGCACAATCTATTATTATTAGGCTGAAAACTTTTCGAATGAACTTCCTTTTGTATTTACGATCGAAGTTTTCAAAGTAAAAAAAAAAACATAAAAACTCAAATAAACGAATGAAAAGAATACTAGGTAAAGTCGTTTCTTTCAAAGAAAAGCAAACAAAACATTAAACAAAAACAACAACAATTGAGCTCTTCAGTTCGCTCTGACAACAACAATTGAGCTCTTCAGTAAGAATTGTTGTTGCCTTAAAGGCAACACATCTGCTTCTGCACTATAGGTCGCAAAAACCTTCCAAATTAAAATATTAAGAAAAGTGCACTTCACAAAAAACAAAAACAAATTTATATTTTATTGTTAATAAAATGCCAGACCACGGGCAATTACAACAACTCTCTAGGTGCAAGAATTTAACCAAATTCCCCTGGAAATTATATAATTTGCAGCACATCAGTGCAGCTTATTTTATAAATCCGTAGGTAGCCATCGACTAAAATCATGTGTCTAAGAAAGGCAACAACAATTCTTACTGTAGAGCTCAATTGTTGTTGTCAGAGCGAAACACATCTGCTTCTGCACTATAGGTCGCAAAAACCTTCCAAATTAAAATATTAATAAAAGTGCACTTAACAAAAAACAAAAACAAATTTATATTGTTATTGTTTATCTTCTTCTTAATAAAATGCCAGACCACGGGCAATTACAACAACTCTCTAGGTGCAAGAATTTAACCAAATTCCCCTGGAAATTATATAATTTGCAGCACATCAGTGCAGCTTATTTTATAAATACGTCGATAGCCATCGACTAAAATCATGTGTCTAAGAAAGGCAACAACAATTCTTACTGAAGAGCTCAATTGTTGTTGTCAGAGCGAAACACATCTGCTTCTGCACTATAGGTCGCAAAAACCTTCCAAATTAAAATATTAATAAAAGTGCACTTAACAAAAAACAAAAACAAATTTATATTGTTATTGTTTATCTTCTTCTTAACTAATAATTTAAATGGATTAAGTTTCCGTCGCCAAAATCTGTCCACCAGTGGTAAATTTGTAAGTCTTGGCATGACTTTTAACGTCCCAAGTGTATGGGACGTCAAAAATACTTAATGAATGAAATGGATTGATTTTCATTCGCCAAAATCTGTCCACAGTGGCAAATTTGTAAATCTTCGCATGACTTGTAATGTCTCAAGTGTATGGATGTTGAAATCAGTGGGTATACTATGTAAACACATACAATTTTAGAATAAGCATCAATCATCTAATTATTTTCATAATAATTCACAACTCTAATTCAGAAATTCACAGATCACACACACATACATTGTTATTTCCTGTTGGCAACGTTGTGGTTGAAAAATACTTACAAAAGTTCATTATTTAAATAACAATTTTCATCCACCTTTCCGAAACCCTAACTTTCATTTGTCATGTAGTTGATTTCAATCAACCGCCAAAATGAAAAATAAAAAGTTAATAAAGGAATTTTTCCTCCAACGAATGTCAACCCTCAATCTCAAAGGGTTTATAATACGAACAAAAAAAAAATGAAAGGGGATTCACATTAAGGTCGACCGGAATACAAAGATATTTTATCAGCTTTTTAACCAGATTTGAATCTTGTATTTTTTTTTTTTTGCTTTCTTCTTAGGTCACAACTCAGGACGCTGCCGACGAGTTGTGTAATCTTGTTTAATGTTAATAAAGAAAAAGGTCAAAAATACATTTTTAAACGGTCGATAGCACTAAAAGGATAAATTTAAAACGAAAAAATAAGCCTTCAGAGCTTTCTTAGAAGAATATATACCAACCAAAAACATTGTTCTGTCTTGTACCTTAATTTAAATTTTTCCTTGTTTTGAATTTTAAATAATAACAAAAAAGTGAAAGGAAAATTAGTTGAGAGATTTTTTTTGACAGACTTGGCAGACATCAACTTTTAGATAGGATTTGTTTTTTTTTTTTTTTTTTTTTTTTGCTTTCATTTTATTTCGTGGGGTTGATGAAAAGTCCATTCATCTGGTTGATTTGATCTTTAAATCAAATAATTCCACGATTAAGGTACATAGGTATTTTTAAGGACCATCCGGGTGGTTGATTTGATGTTGGGAACAAAGAATTCGCTTTGTTTTAATATTTTTTACAGGATTAAGGTTGAATCAAATGCAGAATCCGAAAAAAATCTTTAATTTTTGATTTACCTAAAACTTCTTTACTTTCATTTGAGGGTCCGTAAAAGGTCATTGATACGTTCATATTAAACGATTTAATACTAATTTAGCTCTTTTTTAGTTTTGAGTTCCGGAAGTCTACATCTTGGATCATCATGGGCATGTGCGAACAAGTCAAACCAACGAAAGATGCTCCGCAGGAGTGACCGAAGGGTTCCAAATTAAAGTTGGTGTGCACCAGGGAAGCGTCTTGAGTCCCTTGTTCTTTATAACAGTTCTTGACTTTCTGCTAGAGGATAAGGTGACGAACTCGAATGTTAGTCAGTTATTGATTTCTGACGATAGAGCAACGTGCACTTGATGTATTTGTCGAAGATCTAGAAGGAAATGGATAGTGCATTCGATCGAAAAAGACCGAATACCTTTGCCCATTTTCGGATCCACGCAGGCCTATTCCAGACATTTATTCGAATAGGATAGTGCTTTCCAAGTGCGAACAGTTCAAATATCTTGGATTTATGATCAATAGCGAAGGATCTTGTGATGATGACATCAAACATAGCTTAAGTGTAAGGTGGATGAAGTGGCGGAAACTCTGTCATCTTCTGTGATCGAAAAATGCCCCTTCTCTTCACGGAAGTTATTTGTCCAGCGCTTACATACAATTCACAATGTTGGACAATGTACAGGACGTATGAGAGTAAATTGGCGGCAACTGAAATAAAGGTGCTTCGCATGATAACAGGAGTGACAAAGCGTAATCGAATTAGAAGAAAGAAAATCCCAGAAAGCATCCACATTTACAATACTATGTTAGGTTAGGTTAGGTTAGAAGGGGTGATGATGCGGCAAGCCAAATCATCTCACTCGGTGCTCAATGGATACATTGTCTTCGCCGGGGTTTTTATATGGTGGGAAAAAGAGAAGTTAGTTTGAGAGGAGAAATGAGTGGAAGATTAGGTAAGGGGATCCCCTGAACCATCCCGAATTCTGATGTCGCTCAGTTCGTCGAACAAGTATTATCCAAGTTTTTTCTGGTTCTAGATAGGCTAGGGCATTCACAGAGAAAGTGAGATGAGCTCTCCTCATCCTCTTCATCTTTACACCCTCACGTAAAACAGATGCGCTGATGCCAATTCTGTTTAAATGGGTTCCCATTGAGTGGAGACCTGTTAGGATTCCAAACAAGAGGGATAGTTGAGGTCTACATAGGGTAAGTAAGTATTTTGTTTGTTTCTTTGAAATATCCGGCCAAAGATTTCTCTAAACCCGATAAGTATCAATTAGTGACCACCTATCGTTTGCGGTTATGAGGAAGCTTTGGCGAATTTAGCTTTTTTCCAACATCAGTGGCATGAGTAGGATTACTGACGATTCCGTTTTGCTCGGATCCTTGGATGACCCTTCATTCGCAAATTTGACTCTTTCAATGTTTAAAAGATTTTGTAAATATAAATATCACGTACTGAAAGCACTTAGCTTGATCAATTAATTAATGGATTTTGTCGTTAAAAAATTCTGAAAAAAAAAATAAAAATAGTGCCTGAAATGCCCTACTTGAACTATGAATGAAAAAACCTTTATGATTGCAAATGCATAGATACAGTAATTTACAACTCGTTTTATAACGCCACAACATATTTGTTATTCCTTTTTAGTGACAAAATTAAGCACACTTTACAATTTTTCTCTAATTTGTAGAAAAAATGCAATTTCTCGTTGCACAAAAATTAAAATCATAGAGAGTACCAAACACCAACACCAAAAATAACCTTTTCCTTTCCAGGTTTATTTTGCAGGCATTTAAATTCAACCAATTAAAAACGGACTATACAAAATTCGCAATATTTTTTTTTAATTTTTTTTTTATAGAGAATACCCACAAAATAAACATGAAAAATGCAAATCATTTTCAAATAAACAAAATAATAAAAAGAAAACAAAAGAGAGCCAATAACGTATAAAGAAATGTGTATGATACACAAACGAAAAATTAAAAGTACAAAATTAGAGACCAGAATTCCCATCCACCAGAAATAACAAAATATACAAAATAGTAACAAAATAAAAAAATAGAGAAAAGAAAATAAACAAAACAATACAAAAATTATTAATTATAAACAAAAATTAAAGAATTTTATTAAACAAAAGTTATAAAATAACAAAAAAAAAGGAAAATTATAAAAAAAATGTACTCTTATGTAGTGAATTTTTTAAACAAAAGTTAAAATAAAAAATAAGTATGTAGCATCTTCGTGACTTGAAACAGTAATAGTAGAGATTCATAAAAATATATGTAAGTGCGATTAAAAACCGTTTTTTTTTTAAAGACACTCACCCTCATGCATTAGCACGGGTATTGGGGTTGAGGCTTGTGATGATGGTGGTATGGGTGACAATGATGCTTCAAATGGAGCCCCAATTGAATTGTCAATGCTTGACTCGGCAATTAATTCGGGTGCTTCTTCAATTGGAGATGTAACAGTTGGTATAACTGCCTGTTTAGTTTGAAGTTCTTGCTTTTTCATAGCATTTGCGAGTAATTCGGTAGTTTGTTTATCAAGAACTCCATGTTGGACACGTTTGTTCTTCAAATGATGTGGTGTATCTCTGAAAATTAATTACAAATTTCAATACTTCGTCATAATTTCTCTCATCTAACTCACCTTCTGTGTAGTTTCATTGGCCTCGTATAAAAGTCATCATCTTTGTCGTCAACATTGAAACCAACTTTGCGGTCATTGAAATCCTGTTATTCAAAAATGAATCGGTTAGAAATGTTATTGGTATTTTTTAACGAATGGTTGTTGTATATGGTACTTACATATTCATCGTCGTCTTCGTTCGATGATTGTGAACCAGCCGACTCTCGTGGACCGGTTGTTGAAACCAAGGGTTCTTGCTCAGAATCCTGTTGGGGTTTATGATTTGATGTTGAAACCAGAGAGGGCGCCACAATAATTTGTGTTGGTGAAGTTGGAAGCAATGGCTCGGTTTGTGTTTCTGCTAAATTTTCCATTGTTGATGAACTCATTTCGTTTTTCACCGACGATGAGGGTTTGGATGAACTCTGTTAATTAAAATAACGAAAATGAATGAGATGGTGCTGAGGCACATTATGTTTTGTTAAATAATAAGTTTTCTGCAGACCCTGCACCTTAATATATATTCATCTTTTTTTTAATTTGAAAATGAAAAGCTTAGTTAATTCTTATTTAAACAGTTAAATGTGGTATAAAATGAGTATATTACAATTCCACACATTCAGAGTTATGTATAATAATACAAATATTCAAAAATGGTTTAGTCTAAATACATAATATCTCCAGTGTAAAAGAACATTTTAAGTTTATTGCCTTTTTCGTTCTAAAAATGTACAACATTTTGATGCATGTAGGTTTGTTACGAAATAATTATTGATTTTACTGTTAATCTGGTCATATTCGAGCCTTGAGCGAGCCGAACGGCTCTTGTAATAAATATCTTATGTATCTTAATGTTTATAGCATATCATGAATAAAAAGAACTAAACCAAACTAAACTGCACTATGAATTTTCAAAACTCTGGAACTAATAGATGCAAAAAATAACAAATTTGGCACACATAATAGTCACTTGATGTTTGAGAGGGCGTACTGGAAAAGTTTTAAGAGAGACCTTTTCTTATTTCTAGCCGAAAATTAAAATAAAATGAATTTATTTAGATCTAGTACCTAGTAAGATAATAATTGTAAGAAAATTGTGTTTTTGACAAAAGAGTTATTATAAAACGGCATCCCCGAAATCCATGAAGTAAAGGAGCTATGAGCCGTTTTGTAGAACACAACTAGCTAGAGCGGAAGGCGAGAGTATGCTTAGCTAATGTATCGTGGTTGAAAAGAGGGTACCAGCCGATAGCTTTAGTAAAACAGTAACAAAACCACTTATAGAGGCAGTTCTTTCAGGTTGCTTTAATTAGAATTGCACTTCTTTGGTTGCATTTTAATACCCCATGGTTTATCGATGTACTGATTACATATTTTTGAAGTACTTTTTTAAGCTTTCGCAAAACAATTAAAGGAGAACGACGAGACACATGTACTGTACATATGTCGTTGAAAAGGTAGTTTTATGTTCTACAATAATTACTTGTCATTACAAATCACGGCAGCATGAACAAATTTATTCGGTACTTTAAATGTTGGTTTGGAAAATTTGAGTATGGAAAAAAATGTAGTATGAAAAAAATGTGTAAGTATAACTAATAATGATGAGACGAATGTAGTTGGAAAGGTATTTCCATGTTATACAATTGTCACTTGGACAGCTCATTTAATAGTGATAAAAGTTATTTTCTATTAAGATGTTCAGTTGTTGATTTTTAGTAAGGAAAATGTTTATTGTTTAGGTATATGGCATGGTAAAAATAGCTGGTAAAGCCAATAACGACGATAACGTTAATAGTTACTACCGCAGATCATTTCAAACTGATGTGTGAATAAAGTTATTCGTTTTCGTTATTCGATTGTAATTTGCTGATAGACTAATATAAGAGCCCACAGCAATTTTTGGGTGTTAACGATAGCTAAAATTCCTTTTCTTTTTAGATAGGTCCATACTATTCATATGTAAAAATTAAAAAAGTCTGTCATGTCAGGGTTGGGGCCTTTGTATGCAATACTGCATTTAATATAAAGTTCATTGAAAATGCTGTGTAGGAACTTAAAAATCGTATGTATAAGAGATGAGTGCCCTAGAAATGGCTATGGAGTACAAAATATTTTCCGAAGAGCCAAATGGCTGCAAGACGCACTCAAAGCTTCAATCTTTGAGTGCGTTCTCATGCAGACATTTGGACCCACAGAAAATGTATTTTTGCGGCTGGCATTGGCACAGAGAATATAGTGTTTGACTACTAACCTGGACGTGTGGGTTCGAGCCCCAGTCTAGGTAGCATTAATTTCAGGTAGCATTCAATTGGATGCCGACGGTGGAATTTCATAAGATAATTAACATCTAAATTTTTTCGCACAGCGATTTGAAATGAGCTACCATTATAATATATTGTTTTAAATGAAAATACGTTTTCAATTGGTTCCTAAGCCAACTGCCATATATTTTTGCCTCTCCTCTCCTCACGTTCTCCTTTGTTTTATCGACTCTGGTTTCTTTCTTGGCTATCTTCTTTTTAAATTTGACTACCAATTGTTATCAAAGTTGTTGAAATTCAGGCTTTTATTTAAAAAAAATACATGTTTTTTCTTTCATGAACTTCTGCCTTTGGTTAACGTGAAAATAACAATTTTTTCAGGAAGACATAAGGGTATACGTTAAACAAAATAAAACTAAGAACTTTATAAGGACCACCCTGATATCCATTAATTAAAATATTTATGGAGAAGTACCTACTAAATAATGTATACCTCTTTTTTGTTCTATTCAAGTTTTAATAATTGCAAAATTTGTGTGTTTGTATATATAAAACTCCTGATTAATTTTTGTTTCAGGAATAATTGACAAAAAACTTTTGATTTTCAATCAAAATTCATTCTTTACTGTGTGTCGTACACAGAAAAATATTTTGAATGCCCCTTCTAAGTACTTTTTTTGTATTACTTGCATAATTTGGCGGGTGGCAATGGCACAGTGGATATAGTGTTTGACTACTAACCTGGACGTGTGGGTTCGAGTCCCAGTCTAGGTAGCATTCTTTTCTATACTCCCTAGTTTCAATTGGATGCCACCCGTGGATTTTCATGAGATAATTCTCAATCCACTGTGCCAATAAACATCTTTCTTTTTCTTCTATTCCTTCTAACTAGTGCCGTCGCCGTGCATTGCATTTAAAAGACCTATGGTCTTCCACGCATATAGTTAAAATTATTATTAAAAAAAATATATATATTATATTATTATTATTTGAAACTTACCTCTTCGGACAGTGTATCCAAATTGTTAGATGCTTCTTCCGCTCTACTGCGTTCTTTCGCAAATAATTTGTGCGCCTTTGCTTTAAGCTCCTTGGGGTGAGGTGTATTTTGTCGCACAAAAGGTGTATCCTTTTCAGTGCTGGAATCTTCTGAAAATTTAACGGAATGTGTTCTCGATTGCTCGCGCTCTTCCCAACCTTCGGAATCGGATTCTTGGTCTTTTCCAGTTCCTAAAACAAAAATTGAAAATAAAAAAAATGGATTTTATTGAAATTTTCATACTACCATTTAATTGATTTACGTATCATGCTAAATACATTCTATAGAATTTTTTTTTTGTCTGCTAATAATATTCAAAATGCTTAGCAATCGGTTAGGATATACAAAAAATAAACAAGCAATATTGTTAGCGGATTATTATATAAATATGTACTCGTATATTATTCCATGTTCAAGATACTAGGTTTTCTTTAGTTTGCTTCAATTACATGTTTATATTTTATATGAATCGAACAAACTATTATCAAGATCACAAGATGATTTTAATTAAATATTTTTATATTCTTGAAATCAACATGATGCGTTTATAATATGAAAATATGAATACAAAGCGCTGTCTCGACGTTATAATTTCCTTTCTCGATTATTTGTATTGTTCTAACAAGCTGTTCCAATTTTGTTTTACAAAACTTTGTTTTTTTTTTACTTCGGAATTTACAAATTTTTGTATAGAGAATTCGGTATAAATATGCATGAAAGACCATGTAAGTGTTTTCTGAGTAGGTACTGTTTTGCGAGACCATAGGGTACTGCGCTGAGATTAAGAAATCGAAGAACATCAGGAAACAAGAAAAGATGGGTTAATTTCAAAATGATTTCTGTTCTGTGAAGTATTATTCCCATTATCACAGTTTACACTTACCCGAATAAGTGCCACTTATGTCTCCCATTTTGGCTAGCTAAGTGCCACTTTATCAGACTATGAATGTGGGACTTACTATTATAATAAAAATGAACTTTTGTTTCATGCATATACATAATTTTGATTTATATGTTTGTTTAAATGATCTTGAGCGGATCACTGTCTAATAATCTGAACAATTAATTATTGTTTTTAAAAATGAATCATTTATTATTTACTTAACATCAAACGAATTATTCAAAATTTTAAACGATATATTTTTATATTTATGTCCTTTACGTCGTCACATGAATTTTAGCTCTTTGAAAAATGATTTATTCAAATAATGTGTTGAAAGATTATTTATTTAAATCGTTAAAAAATAAATTACTTATTTCAATGTTGTTTTTTTTTTTAATATGAATATAAAAATATAAGTATGTAATTTTATAATAAATAACTGATTTATTTAGTTGTAATCTTATATAGGCATAATGTATAAACTACTATTTTCTCAAGGGTAGCCTAGAGAAATTTGTGTCAGCGAAGGGTTGTCGCACTTTAAAATAACAAAAACTTGGGTCTAATTTTACTGAAATATGCGACATTTATACATATAACTCAAGTTATAAGCCTTTTATCTAGGATTAACCCATTTCCTGCTAGCGTTGCGTTTTCGCAACGTCATATTTGAAGACTTCTGAGACTTAATTGATTAAAAATTTAAATTAAATAAAAAGTGACCTTGAGAGATAGTGAATTATCTAATCGACCTGTTTTTGGATTTTTTTCTGTTTTTTTTTTAGGACTTTCAAAATACGAGTTTTTGTAAGTTTTGAGGGTGGGATTTTTGAACTTTTGAAAAATATCGTCAAAATTATAATTTTTCAATATTAATATCAACGATAGGTAAATAAAGGTTCGAATTATGATTTAAAATAATGCTGACGTAATTTATATTAGTTGCCTGCTTGTCAAGTTAGATGAAAGCATTACGTTGCGTTTTCGCAACGCTCGCCTAAAGCAGTAGCATTTGAACCTAATATTGTGAAATATTGTGTTTATGTTTTTTATAATGCAAACATTTTTGAAAAAGAATCATAATTGTTAATTGCATTCTGTCCAACAAAAAGATGCATATTTAGTTAAAAAAAAAAAAAATCATTCAAGAGTGCTATATTGGAAAACCCTTTATCATCCACATGACTTTATTCTTAGAAATAATTAGGCAGTGCGTTTTGCGTAAAAGCGCGCTGTATTGAAAAAATAGATCGCGAATATAAGTTTTTTGCAGTCGACTTATTTTGTACTTATAAGCTATGAGTTGTGCGGCTAAGAAGTTTAGGTTTAACGTTTTTATCTGCTAGAGAACTCATAGAGTTCTTGATGAATCCGAGTTATGATGAAGACGAGGAAATAAATTTGAATTAGGATGCTGCAGTTCAAACAAACATTATAATTTTACCCCTAAGAAATGATGCTGTTAGTGATAATGAGGAAGTTGATGATAATGTGCAAGCTTTTTGAAGAAATGAATTGGCTGGTGAAATTGAGCTAGACTGCAGATTTGATGATTTAAATTCTCAAAATCCTGAAGACATAATAAACGATGAACCGGAAGTCGATGTTGTACCAAATGCTTCAAACAATACATGCAAAACGTCGCTTCAACTTCTAAAAAAGAGTCAACATGTCATCATTATGAGTTACCGAAGTGGTCAAAAAGCCATCGAGTAACAGACGTATCAAGTGAAGATATACGAGCAATTTTTGACAAAATCGTTAAGCAATATTTATAATTATGGTGATTAGATGTGATTAAAAATAATCTTATAATATTATAATATAATATCTATATCACTCAGAATCTATTATTTTTTACAGGTAATTTTAATCCTCTGCAAATGTTAGAATTATTATTTGACAGTGATATAGTCAATTTTATTGTTGAAAGCACAAATGTCTATGCTAATGTATAATAATCCAACATTCAGAACTGATGTCAATGAAATTCGTAAATTCATCGGAATAATGTATTTGTCTGCAATGCATACAGTGTCCCAGTTGGATTTATATGGGTCTAACGTTGGTTAGACCAATATAAATCCAACTGGAGCACTGTATTTCGGAGCGATATAGTAAAAAATACCATGAGCCGAAATCGTTTAAAAAGAATCATGTCCTATTTACTTGTTTGTGATAACAGTAAAATCGATCCCAGAAAAGTTTGCTAAAGTAACAACACTCAACAACATTATCAATGAAAAATGTATGCAGTTTTGAATATTATCGCACCACCTTTCAATAGATGATGACACCCTACTACGGACGTTATTCGGCTAAAATGTTCACTTGAAAACAGAAAAGCGTCTCCGATGTCAAAAGTGTTTCAACTAAAATGTTTTATCCTGCAAGTAAAATGTAATATCCCGCTTCATCCAAAATGCTTCGATGAATATCACACAAAACCCCATTCTTTGTAAACATATATCTAAATATAATGTATAACTTATTACGATTTTCGTCATTTTTTATTTTCATCAATCTTTTCGTTACCCAGTGTATCTATATTTAATTAATTTCTTCATAAAAAATATTCAAATAAAATTGATTCATATTCTATGGAAAAAAAATTTATTTCAATAATTGTGATAACCCTTTCGGTGAGCGTTGCGAAAACGCAACGTGAATTTTCCGGAAAACCAGAAGCTTTTCCAAAAATTTTTTTTTTCAGATTAATACACCAAAAACAGATAGCGTGTAAGATTTCAAGTTTCTAAGTCAACTGAACTGGTAGCCGCCGGAAATGGGTTAATGATTTTTTCTAGAATGAAAATCGGTTTTGTTGCTTAAATTTGTATTCAAATGTCCCGAACTTAGGTTAGGTTAATGGGCTGACAGTTGAACATGTTACCATCACACTTAGATCAATGTAGATCCATTGTGATACCCTAGGGATTATGATTCCCATACAAAAAATGAAACCTATGATAGATGCTATGATAGATCCTATGTTACTCAAGCCTGTTAAGGGTGTTGATGAGTTTCAGCAAGCTATAGCCTGAACCCTGATGTTGGGGGGTACTTCTGAGTCATTGAAGTTGTGTAAGTCTGCACTTAATCACCTGGTTGAGAATAAGTAAACGCATCAGTGTCTTTCAAGGACGTGGTCCTTTCCTTTACCCCCACTGGAAAAAACATCACTCCACCAGGCCCGTAGCAGCGTGCGGCTCCTTGCAAACGTCTAGGTAAATGATTTTGATAGTTCAGTGGTTGATGTATGTATCTATCTGTTTTGTTCAGTCAGGTTTGCTGAATAAGCCAAAGGGGCTTTCCCTCTCTTCAAGAGAGAGAGCGCAGGAGCGGCAACCGTTTCGCTGCTTAGATCTGATACAACCATAGATTAAAATATTTCGAATTTCCGACGATCCACTTTCGACAAAAGTCGTTCATCGATAAGCAAACGACACTCACAATAAGGGCCAAAGCTTAGGGATTTTCAAGCCATTTGGTAGCGTTTATGAATTTCAACAGGTTTTTTCTTGGAAGCCGTTGGGGGAGTTGGAGGAGTTAGTCGTATGTGAACGCCGTCAAATGGGGGACAAACTATATTTTGATAAACTATATCAGATAGTCAACAGGTTGCCCTGAAATCGTATTTTCCGGAGTAAAAAATAAAAAGCAAACAATTTCTGATTATTAGAGGTTTTTTAATCCATCGAAATCGGAGTAATCCTTCAATGGAATTTGACAGTTATTGGCTTGACAAACTATATTTCGACGTATCGAGAATATTTCATTTCAAAAGTTAACACGTTGCATACAAAGACCTAAACGGGACCAAGAAGAGACGAGACTAAAACGAGACCAAGATGAGACGAGACTATTTTCTGGAGAAAAAGAAGAGACTGATATCGCGACCAGACTTAATTCACCGAGACGAGACAGAAAAGTTTTCGATTTTAATGAGACCGATAAGAGACTTACAAAAGTCTCACCGAGTCTAGTCTCGTGGCTAGCCCTAACCAATGCAGATTTGTAGAGAAGGGAAAATGGTATTTGAGGATATTTTCGTGAGGTCACGATCATCTATTAGTATACATTTTAGTATTGTTTTTGTGAAAACAATTATAAAGCATTTAAAGGAATTATTTTTAGGGGATAAGATTTTTAAAAATAGAAAAAAGCTTATAAAAAAAATCAAATAAAATAAAGTCATTTTGCTTTTCTCCGGACATAAACAGCTAATTGTGACGTCAGACACTGAATGCGCATAGCTTTTTTCCATATATATCGTGCTCCAATCGATGCACGACTGAAATGATACTGCATACAAATTTAAGAAAAATCTTATCTAGCTTGAAAGTGGCCTTAGAATTTTATAAATTATTGGCCGTATATCTGCTAAGTAGAATACCTCCATTAATATATATTAGAAACGAATCTCTGAGAACATAACAAAGACCAATGTATGAGAAAAAGAGCTGGTAGTAAATTTCGATAAGATTTGAAGAACTTGTTATGATCATGTTATGAAATTCATCAATTATTCGAATAGTTTGTTTATGGTTTTTGATCTAGTTAGAAAGATCCAATAGATCAAACTCCCCAGGGCCGCCAGGCATTCACACGATTCGATAGGCAAGATTATTTATGTGAACGCTATCATAAGTAAGAATACATAGATACTACGAAAATTGGAGAACATTAGGAAGTAACGAGTGTTTAGTGAAGCTGAATTTTTATAGATTTTAGGGGATGGCGTCATTAAATTTATTTGATGCTTGGCATTCTTGTCAAACATTTACAGTGGGGCCTAACATTAGCAAGACGTTTTACCAGTTTTTATAAAATAACGCCATGTTGTAATATTTGTATGTAACTTTAACACTCCCTGCGTCACTGCAGATTTAAGGTTCGTAGCATCCATTTATGCTTACCTACCATAGTCCATGTTCACAGACAAAATGTAAGCTACGATAAAATAACGTATGTACATATGAATGTATGTCTGGCGGCCCTGGGATCTCGCTCTTCCTGGAATCACCCGGTGTAAGTATGTTTTCTATCCTCATTATATTATGGCTTTTGTTTATTTTAACTAGAAACGTGCACGCATAGTTTTATCCAATTGATTTTAAATTGAATTAAAAAAAAAAAACACTCATCTATTCTTAAAAACTATATGTGTATTTTCGAAAATAAATCTGCTATTTCTTCTTCTTTAACTCAAAAAGACTGAAGCTATATAATTTCGATTTATTTTTAGGATTTATATTCTGTCTTTTTAAACATTCAACGACCAAAAAAAAATCATTTATTTTCTGTGTTTAAAATTAATATGCATCACTTATGGGTGCACACAAAGATATATGTATATCATAAATAATTATAGAGATGCAATTATTTTATTTTTGAAGAAATAAGATTTGGGTCAAGATGCAGTGCAATTAACAGCTGATTGAGAGATGTGCGTCTTATTTAGTCTATATGTAGTTTTTATATTACACACTTAAAATTTTGTGGAAGAGAATATTTTTATACAAGTCAAAGCAATTCATGTAATTTTTTTTATTATTATTTTGAATTTTCAAGTATTTTTTGATGATGTGTCCTTATTGAGTTGACATTCATAATATTTAACACTTTATTTTCAAGTGTGAATTGAAAATTGACATGTTTAAATGTGTGATTTGCGAATTGAGAGCAAAAATGATTGTGATTTTAATAAACAAAAAAAAAAAATCAGAAATCAATCACAATAATATTTTTTTGTTTTAACTTAACAAACTTAAAACAATTATTGTTTTGTTGCTGTCTGCGTAGGGGTGGGGCATTTTATAGGTTCAGTGTTCGAAAAGAAAAACATTACTAAAAACGTTGTGAACCAATAACACTTTTATGTCTTTAGTGATACCTTTTACTTTTCAAAATATTAAAAAATAAAGAATACAAGTTCCTCTTCAATAAAAAAAAAAAAAAACTGATGATAAATCAAAGTTTGCTGAAATGATGGCCATTTAGACGGATTCTTCTCAATTTCACGAGGAAGTTGGTATCAATATTTTTTTTAATAATATGAAAAGTAAAAGTCCTTGAACCAATTATTTTTTAGCGTTAGACTAGAAATTGATACACACATTGATGACCAAAAAAAAAAAAATAATACTTAATAACGTAAAATTAAAAAAAATCTATTCAAATCATTTTTTTTTTTTAATATTTGTCTTTCAAAAATTTTGAATTTGAAAACTACTTTTTCAAAAACTATTCCTAAATTTATTAGATACTAGATCGCACAAACTTGCTCTAGTAGATATCAACTTTAACGCGGCTCAAAATAAGCAATGAATTTTTTGGTTCAATAATTTAATGATGTCGTAAAAAATAAAATGTTAAGTTGTAAACATATGAAAAGTTAAAATATGAATTATTATACAATTTTTTTATAAATTTGTTTTTGAAAACAAAAAATTCAGCTACAAAAAATGTATGCCAAGTGATTTGTTTCATAAATATAAATTTATGAAAAAAAAATCAAAAATCGTTAGAGCGGTTTTCTTAAAAATGTATCTTTTGTATGTACTTACAAAAATTTCTTTGATAACATTTAAAAAAAAAATAAATTTGGTATGTCAACTTTTAGTATCTAATAAAATGCAATTTTAAAAAAAATTTAAAAACAATTCACCAACCCGTTTTCAAGATATGGAATTTTCTAAAAAAAAAAAAAATTTCTTATTTTTAAATCCAAAAAAAAAAAATTTGAAAAATTGTATGTGCATAATTGTTTAAACTAACATTGAACAACAATATAAAAACAACTGAACAGACAGACCGAACTGCGTGACCCACTTTTTGTGCGTTCCCCGGCTGGAAAAATTCCAAATTTCTGTCTATTTTAGACAAGGCTTTAGTAAGTTTTCAGTAGGCTAAATCTAGACAAGTAAAACTTGTCAGATATTTAACATGCCCTTGCTGGATTTCAGTATCAAACATTTAGACGAGGAAAACTTTTGAAACACTCGTTTGGTCCTCCCTACTAAAAACTTGTTGGACATATTTCAGTACAGAGAATGTCTCTTGTACACCAAACAAAAAAACAGGGAACCTGTTCTATGTTGTTCTACCTAAAAAGCAAGTACATAAGAACCTGTTCTTATCTGTATGTATTTGATATGCAATATGGGTTGCAACATTAGAGTATGAAACTACTTTCGACATTCAAATTTTGCATAGTGAGTCAGCCCAGTTGGTAGCGTATTGGACTAACAAGCAGAAGATCACGGTATTAAGTACCATATAAAGCAATCTTTTGTGTTTTTATTTGCCTGACGAGGCCAAAGAGTTTATAGTCGCCAACGCACTTGTTCTAGCTGTTAGCAAAGGCTTTCAGGAAAGGAATCTATCCCGCGCAGAAAAACAATCAAGTTTTCGACTTGGCACTATATGTAATATTTTATTTTATTTTATTTTTAAGTAAAGTTCTTCTAATAAACAGCTTTTGAAAAATTAATTTTTAAACTAAAAAATGTCAAATAATTTTTTTTTGTTTTAATTTTACGTATTTAAGTATCTACTATTTTTGTTTTCAAAATTGAATGCTCTTATCAATTCTTAGTCAAACATTGAAAACAGGACTTTTACTTTTCAAAATATTAAAACATAAATGAACCAACTATTTCATAAAACCAAGAAGAATCCTGCTAAATGATCATTTCATCAACCAGTTGATAGTACAGGTAAAATTGGACATAAATTCGGAAAAAAATCTTACATTTTTGAAACTTGGTGGGAACGTCGTATTAACCAAAATGGTTTTCAATTAAAGATTTAACTCTCCCTTAAATACTTGCAACCCAAAGGAGCATTATAATGTATACTTTTTTTTTAAACGCGCACAATTAAATTTGTGTGGTCCCCACAAAAGCATTTCCGATAATTTTCGATGTGAGTATTGTGTTTAAACTGAAAACTCAAAATTAAGAGTGAAATTGTATGGCGAGGAAGTTAAATTCATACATTTCGGGGGGGGGGGGGGGGGGTTGAACCCCCCTGCGTTCGCGCCTGTGTGCAGCCAACTGATACGATATAATACTCACTGTAAGCCGAAAATTATAACCACATGATTTTTTAAATCTGAACCTCTGTACTTAGCGCCTTACAATGTTTTTTTTTTGGAAACTTTACTGCTATCTATCTTCATAGATACTATGTGTGGAGAGTCGAGCAAGAGACAATAAATGTTCAAAATTCTAAGCCGAATGTTTGTTACACACACACATTTTTTTCTCCGACAGATAGGATTTTAAATAAATCGCACTAGGAGCGAGAATATGTCAAATTGTGTGTGAATGCTGAAGAACAATAAAATGCAAAATCCAGGCTTTTCCATTTTTTTATATGACTCCCCTCAATTTTTTGTCTGACTGACGTAATTGTGTTCCTTCTAGAAAACATCACCTATTTTTTTTTGAGCAAGAAAATTACGATTGGAATAAACCCCGAAATGTTTTTGTTTTCTCAAAAAATGTATGCTGACGTTTTTTTTTAAGTTTAAAGTTATTAAAATAAAGGAAGGTGTTCTTCCTACTTGTCCACCGCCCGGCGCGCGCGGCGAGCAAACTTGAAGCAACTATGTATTTTTTGTTCTAGAATTTTATAATTTAACTAAAGATTATTCACTGGTCAGCAAAAATTAAATATTTAAGTTAATCAGAAGAACAACTTCCACAAACTGATTTCTTAAAACTGATTGTCTGTGCTTTCAAAGAATTTCAATAGTCTTCTTAGAAATTTAATTTAAACAAAAAATAATAATCCTAATTACCTTCTTCGCCAAAGACTTTGTTTTTCATACAAACATACATGAATGTAAATGTACATACATGACGAAAACATTTTCCTGCTCAACTTTGATTATAAGTTTTTTAATTCCTATATTGTAAACATTTATTTTAAACAACAACAACAACAAAAAAAAAACTCTAATTATGGTAGGATGCACTTCAATGAAGCACTAAAACTTATTCACAGTTTATTAAGATCCAACAATCATTCAACAACAAAGTTTGCACTAAGGGCAATCAGGGTCGGATTTATCGTGCTGCGATGCACCAAGAATAGGAGCCCCGATGGATAAATAGAAATTCTGTGGTGGATAGAATATTGACAAATATCTCAGTTTTTGGTATTTTGAGCAATGGTCTCCGGAAATTCGTCTGAACTGACTGAATGAAAATTAAAATCCTTTTATTTCTTTCTCACCTTAGCTCTACAAATACGCAAGAGGTTAGCATTTTTCCAACTAATTTTGTCTCGCAAAAAAAATATTTTGCTATTAATCGAAAGAATTTGATGGCAAATTTTAATATTCTTTTTGACAGAAACAGACAATTTGTTAAAATATATACACACACACAGTTTCATGGAATTCCATAGTAAAAGACTCGAAAGTCAAGCTCAGAAAATGTCAGTGTGACAGTTAAAGAATGAAAGCCACATTTTTCATTCTTTTATTGTCACACTGACATTTTGCTGAACTGTGAATTTCTTTTGAAAACAGCTTTTGAATAGAAATCCCTTTTCTTTTTAAGTCCAGGGGCCTAATTACGTAAATCAAAATCGATCGATCGATATCGTTTTGACGATAGCTGTCTTTATTTTTGCGTCCTATCGTTTTCGTTTTACGTGATGAGG
Organism: Melangyna quadrimaculata; assembly: GCA_949320155.1. Taxonomy (NCBI): domain Eukaryota; kingdom Metazoa; phylum Arthropoda; class Insecta; order Diptera; family Syrphidae; genus Melangyna; species Melangyna quadrimaculata. The sequence goes on from OX439483.1 coordinate 375,569,371, forward strand.
CCCTAGACTATGAGCTGTCGAAGAGTCTTTGTTTGTTATTTTTTTTATCTCAGAGCGGCCAGAAGTTAGACATATGTAGATACTCGTAGAATTTGAATTTTTTGTATTTAGGGCATTTTCAGAACGTGCTCAGCGACTGAGAAAAATCCGAGCACGCTTAATCCGAGCAAACTGAAAAAAGGCAGAACCGAAAAAATTGAAATGGCGGACGAGAATTGTGATTAAACAAGTCAGAACGCTCTAAATATATTTGGTGACATACAAAAATTAAATAGTGGATGAGGATGACAGCTAAAGTGCCCTTCACACGAGCTGCGGACTGCGAATAAATCTTTTTAAGTAATTTCAAGAGGAAATATCAACTTATTTTCATTCTTACTTCTCGAAGAAGTGAATAAATATGATCCTATTTACAAAATTTCAAATGTTAAAACTACGAACAATGTGTTTAAGTAACAAAAATTACATTTTAATATTTTCTACGCTGCCAACAAACAAGCTTTTGCGAACTGTAAATAGTAAATTCGCAATCCACAACAAGAGGTCGCCTTCTACAAACTTGCGCATAAATAATTCGCACGAATTTATAACCTCAATTACCGATTTTACTTGTTTCAGTTGCTTCGGAATATAGCTCTTTAGGAATTTGTCAAACTCTCAAAAGTGACAGCTAATACTTTGTGGCTCTAGTCAATTGCATAGAAATATCCTCTCAAAATTATGAATAAACGCTTTTGAATAGGCAAGAGAGCGGTACATATTGATATTTGGTAACGAGTCCTATTCGTAGCTCTCGGCGACTACTCATGTGAATGAAACTTCAAAATTCACGTACATTCACGCTTCGCATTCCCAGTTCGCAGGTCATGTGAAAGACACTTATCGGGGGAGGGGGTCGATTGGCAATATTTGAGGCATTAAATTGCCTCACTCATTGCCATTGCCTTGAATAATGGTAATGGAGCCGCTTTGACAGTGTCAATCGCAATTTTGCCCGGTAGATGAAAGGCAATTATTGCTTTCTATTGCCAATGCAATATATTTTGACGTTTCGCCATTTTTTAATTTGTTTTCTTCATGAATTACCCGTCATTTCCAAATTAAAGGTGAAAATATTAGAACCCGTGAAAAAATTTGTGAATTAAAATCAAAAACCAGCTAATTTTACTGAAATGCAATACACACCCAAGCAATAAATTGACATTCCCATTGCTCTTGTCATTGCCTTAAAAATTGCTAATGGAGCCACAGCGTTGTTATCAAGCATGATTTTTTAAAATAAATCAGAATCATCAGAACACGCTCGGTTTGGGGGGTGTTCTGAAACGTTGTTGTATAAAATTCACAATAATTCACAGCATGGAAACAGACCTTTCTATTTGATAAGACACACCTTTCACCTATGTCGATTTTCGTTGGCCACTGCTAGCCACTGGAATATCGAAAATTTGGAGTGAAAAGGAGTGACCAGCTCAAAAAAAAACATTGATTAAATCTATATAAGCCATGTTCTTTTGTGCATTTATTTGCGTTTCTATATCCGTCTAAAAACAAATTTGACGAATCCGGAATAGCTGTTAAAGGGCCAGTTATAGCGATTAGGAAAAGTTCTAACAGTATAAAATTGAATATTTTTGCCTGACGGTAATTTATATCGAACAGGAAAAAATATGTCACTTGGTCAGCCTACCACCAAATTTTCCTGATTGAAATGCACACGAACAACTTTTTCTTCCGCAATTCTGTCAGAGGTACGAGTGATATTGGAATTCAAGTACATAATTAGAACTTTTTTACATTTTGTATTAAATTACGATCGGCTAACAGGAAAAAAACGAATTTTCATAAATAAATACATTTTTAACAGAAGAAAATTGAAATTTGTCTGATCAAAGAAGATAAGTGTAGCATTTGTGTTTCAAATCGAATGAAAACAGTGCAAAGTTTTTCCTGGTTCGTTTTCCTGATCGCTAAACTGGCCCCTTATGATATGGATATGGAATCTGAAAAAAAAAAACAGGGCCAATATGTGGTTATTTGGAGGAATCATGCATTTTCATAACTTACAAAAATTGCTCAAACATACTTTGAGCATATTAATTTAAAAAAATATTTTTGTTTTGTATATTTAATTATAATTTTGTTGTTTATACAGGTAAAATAAAATTTTATTTAAATGAAAGGGCTACATTTTTTTGTTGAATGTGCCAAAACATATTCCAAAACATAGTCATATTTAAATGCGGCCTTGAGCATAGCACTAATCCTTGCCAATGAATTGTAAACTTATTTCAAAAAGCCAATTAAGGAGAAACTTTTTGCAAAGCAGCTCTTCTACACAATTTCATGAAACTCTTTGTGGTGTTAGTTTTTTTTTTTTTTTTAATATTTTCAAAACTATTAACTTTAATTAACACGCAGCACAAACAAGTAGTATTTTTCATAGCAACGACAGGAGGCTGATAACTCGAAAAAAAACATGAGAAATTTTTAAATGAGCAACTCTTCAAATGAATTCTTTTTGTTTTTTAATGTTTGTTATGTATGTATGTAGATATGTATATCAATTATTGCTTTGTTACAAAAAAAAATGCAATAAGTTCTGTGGTCTACCACAGCAGCAACTGATTAGTTAAAATTTAAAATGTATATAATAATTATGATGAATTTTTGTATGCAATACATATATCGTATCTATCAGCATCAAAATTAGCATTAAAAACGCCAATTAGTTAATGAATATATATATATATAGTCACACACAAATCAACAGAAACAATACACAATTTTCAGGCTTGATGCTTGGATGCGGTAACGATATAGTAATTCTGAAAACTTCAAATAAACTATTGTTTTTTTTTTTTGTTACTATTGCGTGCATATTGATAAGGACTCTTGGAGGGAGGCCGCTTCAAACCTGGATGATGACAATCAAAGAGGAGTTCGGCTGAGTTGAATTTTTCGCTTGTTTTGTATAGTCGGCCTGGGGGGAAATCTTTTGGGAAATTTAGTTTTGTTTGTATATCTTACAATTAGCTAAGTAAGAGCTGAGTTCATATACTACATTAATTACGAAGGTATCACTAAAGAAATCGCGTATATACTATTCTTGCAAATAAATATCGATTTCTGTAGCGGTTGCTAGTTTCAAATCGATAATAAATCACGGTTTAAAATTTTAGGTTCAATTTATTAACTCATCATATTTTGTTTATGCTGTCAATATAGAGCAACAAATAAGGTCGAACTTCAAACATACATACACTGTTACTTTTTTCTCATCAATGAATTCTAATTTTACTAAAAAGTATAAGTTAAACTATATATTTTGTAAGTGTATGTCTAATTTAATTATAGTATAGCAATGCAATTTCTTAAGTGATACTTATAGTTTCAGAACTCCAAAAATTTATATAAATAAGTAATTAAATTTTTACAGAAAACAAAATTATACATTTAATTTGTTCAGTTTTTTAGAGTGGGATCATCCTAGGTTCGAGGTTAATCTCGAGTTAATTCCTTATGTTAACTCTGTACCGTCAAATTAAATTTCGGGTTAGCTCCTAGTTATAGCTTGACGAATTTGGTGAGTAAGTAAGGCAACTCGTAGTTAACCCAAAGAATATATATATGTAAAGGGTGGGTCATCTAGTGGTTTCTTTTTAAATCATATGTTATTTTGAAATCGAAAACTTTACAGAAAGTCAGCCTCATCCTCCGCGGAACGAAATTAGTCGCTTTACGCTTGAAGAACGTTGGGAAATATTGAAAACTTATTTCTAAAGTGAGTACAGTGAAAAATCATCTTATCATCGTATCTGGGCTCGGAAAAAACACACGTTACTGTCTAGAAGCAAATGCATGTGGATTGGTGGTATCTTCGAAAATGAGGCTCGGGCCAACTTTTCGGTCAATGGTAGGCGTTACAGAGCCATGTTAACCGACTTTTTTATGAAATTGAAGACAAAGATTTGGACGACCTCTGGTTCATGCAGGATGGCACAATGCCCCACAGCTCATGCCACAATCGATCTTTTTCGCACCAAATTCCCAAATCGTGTTAGCAGCCGTCTTGGCGATGTCAATTGGTTGCTTCGGTTGCGATTTGACCCGATTAAACTTTTTTTGTGGGGAACCGTGAAGGACCGATGTTATGCCAACAATCTGGAAACGATTCAAGCACTTAAGACCAATATCATCCAAGCAATCCGTGAGCTACAGCCCGAAACCATCAACAACGTCTTGGAAAATTGTAGTGACAGAATGCGCTACTGTGAAGCAAGCCGAGGCATCCCTTTAAGGGGGTTGTGTTCCATAATTATTAATGTGAATGTTTGGTCTTACTAATAAAGCCATAATACATGGACAAAACTTAATGGTGTTATTTGTATTGCATTAAAAAAAAAAACTTGTATTTGGCCCATCCTGTGCCTGTATATATATTTTTCACGTATTCTAAAATAGCAATTTATTTTACTGGAGGGTTGGCTAAATCTGATTTCACTCAGACTTAACTCAGTACTAAAAATGAGTACTTTAGTCTGCGGGAATAACATACAAAATCTAACTATAAACCTAAATACAAAAAAATATATACATGTATTTTGCAGATATAACCGAATTGAATGTATAATTTTGTCTTCTGTTTTCAAATAATTGATATACAAAATACAACTTACCAGGAACTGTTGGTTGATATTCTAGTTGCGGCAGTAAAAAGCATGTCAGAACCTAAAAAGTAAAAAAGATTATATTGATGAGTTGTTGACATACAAAATTAAATAAACTAAATTAATTAAAAAATTAGAATTCTATTACAGATAAAATAACAATACGTTTTTATTTGGTTTTAAGATAAGTACAGATTTCAGCAAAAAAATTATTTTTAAAACTTTTAAATAATTGAATTATATTTCCAATGAAACCAAAATAATTAAATGTTCAAAATAAAGGAAACCCTTCAAGGGGTTGTTTGCTGCAAACTTGTAAACTTGTACTTACGATTCGCTAATCTCTAACGATGACAAAAAGAAATTGTCATGACAAAAACAAATTTCTTTGCCAATAACATATTAAAGTCTTATAGGAGTCATGATCTTTCATAATAAGAACTTATATAGTTTTTAGAATTTAATGAGTGTAATATAAGGATAACGCTCAGGAAGAATTTCGAATGCTCCTTATAAATTGTTACTGGTATGGAAAAGGCTTAGTCGCTATATATTTTCAAGATTCCTTCGAAAGAAGGAAAACTATGGACAAAAAACAACAAACCCCCAGAAAATATGGCTTAAACACCGCAACATCGACAGGGCACTCTGAACAGTTTCAAATTCAACACTCACTTAAAAAATAAACACTAAAACTGCACTAATACCAAAACTAATCCCTATGGATGCTCGAAAAAGCCAGTGTTCAATAGCCTATTGCAATTTTCCCGTTAAACAATTTTACCTTAATACTCGTACTTCAAGGAATGCCCATGAGTTTACAATGAGCCCGATTTTGGGCGCACATACAAGTTTAAAGATTCTTTTTTTAGATGCACTATCCGAATGTGGGACGCTTTACCCTGCTCTATTTTCCCATACCATTTTGATATTCAAAGGTTCGAAACCAATGTATATCGGTATCTTCTCTTAACTCCATTCTAACACTCACGCTGCTTTAAATCACTTTAAGCTTTAAGGGCATTCCAAAGTCCAAACCCCTGAGTCATAAAAAAAATTATGTTTATGAAAACTAATTTTAAAAATAAAAAAAACTGATTTGAAATTGAAATTAATATTTTCTTTGTTAACGTTCCATAAATCGAAACAAATCAAATTAAAAATTAAATCCGTTTCAATTTTTTAATATTTGTCTCAAAATTTTTAAAATTAGTTTAAAAAGAAAATTTGAGAATATTTTCCTGGTTTAAAAAAAAGCTACATCATAATGTGTTAATTTGATTTAATACTTTGAGTACGTTGACTTAAATACTTTTTTTTTATTACCCCCCCGTCTATAAACGGGGAAATTGACTCCACTCCTACACGATTTTTGTCTTGTTTTAACCGAACTTAGAATCTTTGGATGCATCTTATGCAAACACCCTGTAGATACAATTGTAATTTGTTTGATGAAACAATTTTCAAAAAAGAGAATTTAATATTTGAAAATAATGGTTCATTTTAAATGTTTAAGTCAAATTATATTCTATTCTGTCTGTCTGTTTATATTTCCCTTTATCTAGACACTAATACCCTGCTGAATTGAGCGGTATGAAACGTTTTCTTAAGGTCTCGTTTAGGCGGAGTTATTTTTACCGTAAAATTTTTACGTAAAAATTTTACGAAATTTTACGGACTAGAACCGACAGTGAGTTTTGTAATTAGGTAGTTCACATAGAGTTCATGCGGTAAAGTGAATTTTTTGTTTCCAGCATACCGAAAAAAATATTTCCTTTAGTAAATTTACTGATTTTATCGAATACATCAGTAGTTTATTTTTTCTTTTAACATCTGAAGTTTTTGCGTAAGTAATGTTTTAAATATTCCGACTTAAAACGAAAACTTTTACTGCTAAAACCATATACATACATGCATACATCTTGTGTAATCATGTTACATATTAGACAAAACCGAATACCTACGGGAGAAAATCGAATAGGTGTCCTGTAAAGATAGCCTAAAGCCCGTATGATACTACATTTTTTTCTCATTTTTAATTCATTAAATCATGACTTATTGTCAGCAAAGAGGAAGAGAGAAAAAAATATTTTTTATGAAAAGAACGACATTATGTTTTGACAATTACAATGTCCACAAAAGTAAATATACACCAAAAACTAGTGTTCTCATGAGTCCAGTGTATACTTTTTTTGTAGTCACAGTGTACTTTGAAATAATTTTTAATTTTCAATTTCTGAAAAGTCAAATAAAAGCTGCCAGAATCTGAAATATGTTCATTTTTAATACATTTTTTGTGACTTTTTTACATTAATGTGGTTACGGTATTTTCAATTATAAATTGTTTGAACTACTCTAGTTTCATTTTTAATGCCTTAAAAATGAGAAAAAAAGGTAGTATCATACGGGCTTAAGGGCAGCTATTCTAAATTTCCTAGGTGTTAAAATAACTATACCTTCTCATATAACCGATATTCATACATACATACATTTACATAAATCTTATAGATCAGATAGTTATAAATTGTCGATTAAAATAACTGCAATTAAAAATAGAACATTATCCAACATGACTTATTATGAGTCACAAACAAAAACAGTCATAAAATCTGATTTCATCCTCACAAGAATTTCAATGTGTTTCCTAGTTGCATACAAATATAAGATGCCCAGAGGTAGGGGCCTACTGGCTTCCATATTCAATATTATAGGTAATCAAAATTTCCAAAGCACAACTACATACACTACACACTAATTTGTTCAATCTTACCTGCTCGCCAGTTGTTTCATCAACATCTGGTTGAAATGTCAGCAACGGTTGAGCTTGATTCTCTGACAGCCACACAGCTTTCAATTGTAAATTAACTAAAGAATACGGTAAATACTGCAGCTGATTGCCGGATACATCTAAAACATGTAACAGCGTACAATTGCCCAGCTCCGGTGGAAGCTTCTTCAATTTATTATCCCTTAGACTAAGAACGCCCAATTTTGTGCACATACCAATTTCCAATGGTATATAATCGAGGGCGTTGCGGTCTACATTTAAATTACTTAATTTGGTCATCCGACCAATGGATTGGGGTAATTCCGTTAAGAAATTTTCTGTTAATATTAATTCTTGCATATTTTCACATCTGAAATTAAAACAAAATGAATATAAGACTTGTCATCAAGAGATTTATGAAAGTATAATTATTAATTAATTAAAAGAAAAGATCACTAACCTTTTATAATAAGCTACCTGCAATAATCTAGGTTTATTTTTTTTTTTTTTTTAATAATCGTGAGAACTTAATCGATTTCATTTTAGTTTTGTTTCTGTTTTTAATCGGTGACATCATCTATGGTGAGCAAATTATTTATTTATCTTCTTACTATTCTCAAGTGTCTCTCTTTATAGCGACTGGTTTATTGACTGGTTTATGGTTAAAAAGTATCTTCTTTGCATGACTACCTAGTCAATAAATAATCTGTTAAAACTATTTTCGAATAGAGAGATCCCGCACTAAAATAAAACCTTTTCTGGGTATGTCAAGGTCAACAACTTTATATTGATATTAAAAATAAACAACTCGTCATTATTGACAAGAAAACCTGTTAATAATCTGTACCTGTTAATCAACTGTGTTGCACCGATTAATTTAACTGCGATGCGATGGAAAGAGCTCCATAATAGAAAATGGAAATTGATTATCTCCGAAAGATATGAGACTAATGATTATTTTACGAGTAATTTCGTCATAAGGTGTTATTCAGACTATGGAAAATTATTATTATTATTATGAAAATTATGCAAGCGTAGGTTGTAACATTTTTTTTTATTAAATATTGACTTATAGATTAGGTAAGTGAATAAAAAAAAAGATAGAGGCTGAATTCCTTAACGTCAAAGAAAAATACATATTATGATTTTGTTATACATTACAACACTACTTTTCCAATGGGCATGCATTTTTGTAATGCATCATATCTATTTGCAATGTGAAGATGCAAATGTGGTTATTTTTTTTGCACAGTACATATGCTACTACTGTGATTAGAAATATTTTGACGTTATCGAAGATACCTACACCAATAATTATACATAGATGCAAATTTTTCATCGATGTTCATTTATGTAGACGTCCACTATAAGAAAACTAATTTTAAAATATACAAATTTAAAGTAGAGTACATACCCAAGGGTTAAACTTATTCAACGTAGAAAATCTATTTTCTTAAGGGTGATGGAAGCCGGGTGGCAATGGCACAGTGGATATACGTAGTGCTTGACTACTAAATTAGCATTGTGGGTTGCAGACCAACTCTAGACAGCTTTCTTTTCGATATACCTTCAGTTTTAACTAGATGCAACACGTGAAACAAAACTACCATAACTCACTGATGACTCAAAAATGTCAGTATCATTGCGGGTCACAGTAGCATTGAGGGGAATGAAGGGGCTAACGAACTGGTTGGCCAGGCAAGGACCATTCTTACTAAATTAAACCACAGGTGGAACAGTTTAACTAACGATGTTATATACATATAGTTATATTTGGCTCACCTATAAAAAAAACCTTAACAAATTGAATAAGCGAACTCTGGCCTGACCATACCTTGAAGCTAGGTACTCGTATACCTCAATCATTCGGAAGGACAATTTTTAACGACATTGAAAAACTTTCGGAAATGAAGATCAAAGTTATGATTTCATTTTTCAACACGACGAAATGGGTATAGGAGGGTGAACTTCAGTTACTTCTGCACCATATCTTCCGTCAGATTCCTTTGATCGTGAACTAGTTGACTGGGGGTTTTGACGGGGGTTCATAGTGTGCAGTGAATCAGTTTCCATTCACAGGTTCTAAGGATGTCAGTGACCGCCATTTCTACGCACCTACCTACACAGTAAGAATATAATACAATAAAAAACGCTAGTCTTACACTTCGGTTTAGAGCATTTGTTTTTTTTTTTTTTGTCAACATTAGCGGAGTATTGTTTTTGAGGCCAAGGTTTCAACCTTTTATGAAGTAGGGTATGTAAGTTAATTGGTCGCTTTTCCCAGTTCCACAAGAGGTGGCCTGTAATACACATACCGAGGACAGACAATTTTCAGTGTCCTCAATGCAAGTGCGTGGCTGTGAATCTAGAAACGAATATGAAAATCTAAGGCTACTGTTGTAAGCAAAACAGTTTCAGATTTCAAATTAATATGATTGTTAATTAATATGAGAAAGAGAATAGGAGACAAAATAGAGCCCTGGGGCACACCAGCATTTATTTTGTGAATTTCAGACTTATAACAATCAAATACAACTTGTATTGAATGGTCTGATAGTAAAATAATCCAGCGAAGAAGATTGATGCCAAAATCCGAAAAGCCGTACTGCCGGTCATTAAGAAGCTTTCGTTCTTCAAAATATTTTTTGAGCTAAACATTTATCAGCGTTTACATGACCTTGGAAAAAGGGACTTAAGTGCAATTGGTCGATAGTTTGAGGGTGAAGAATATACGCCTTTAGCTGTTTTCTACCCACCAGAGTATATGAGATAATTAAAACTTTATTCTCAATCCACTGTGCAAACAAAAGCTACTGGAATTGAAGGTATAATTAAATTGAACCTCGAAGGCATAGTGGGAAGTTCTTTTTTTTTTTTTTGTTAACCCTTCAAATCAACTACAAGAATGTCTTGAAAAAAGAAGAAGTAAATAACCTTGACATAAATAATATAAAAGTCTTAATTATTCCATTTATAAATTAAGAAATTGTTTGGCGGTAATCAACATAAAAAGCTCTTTAAATCTTATACCTACAATATATGTATGAATCATTCCTTATATGTATATTTTTACATCACTGAAAAGTAATCTATAGTTTATTATACTCAAGAGACTATAATCAAAAGAACTTTATAATTTCAAACATAAAGGTTAATGGTTTCTCAGTTACGAGGGTTGATATTATTTTTTTTTTTCCTTTTCATTGAAACTTAAAAAGAAATAGGTTAGCTTTTCTTACTAAGTACCTACAATCATACATAAATTTAAATGTAAGTATGTACACTGGTACATGTATATTATTATAAATTCATATTGGTATAATTTTAAAATACTTACGCTCCAATAGTTGTATTTACACTTTGTAAACGATTTTGGTCCAATTTTAAAATAGTTAAACGACTTAATTTAGCAATTCCATCTGGCAAAGATTCTAATAAATTTTGTGATAAATGTAAATCAGTTAAATTTTCCAGGCCACCAATTTCTTCGGGCAGTTCTTCAAGTCTATTAAAAAAGAAATACAAAAAGTTGAAAATAATGGACCAAAGTTAATAAAAAAAAAAAAAAAATCTCACCTATTTTCAGAAACATCAAGGCAAATCAAATTCCGCAACAAACCAATTTCAGGTGGTAGCTTTTGCAATTGATTGTGGTCTAACCAAAGTTCCTGTAGTGCAGGTAAATAACCCAAATGTGGGGGTAAATCCTCGATTTCATTGTCACCCAAATCGAGTCGTTCCAATTTTGTTAACCTGCTAATTGATTCAGGGAGGAGTTTTATGAGGTTTTCCCTTAGCTCCAAGGATTCCAACTGTGTTAAACTGTAAAACGATAAAATTAATATTGTGAATAAAAAAGGTTTAAAAAATAAAGTTTAACTTATATTATGGAGTACCTAACTAAAGGTAATAAGGAAAATTGCTGAAATGTTGAAGTTATTGAGATAGGTCTAGGTACATACGGTACTATAGAATATTTTAACAAAGGTTTTACTTGTAGAAGCCTTAAAATATATTTTTTTAAATTAAATAAAAGAGTTTGCTCTTAAAGAAAAACCCCAATCAAATAGGGAGGCATTTGAGGATTTTAATTTTTGCTCCCTCAGCAAGAAGAATGTATCAAAAAATCGATCGATTTATTGGTAATACATATAGACGAATATTGTTTGACAAATAAGCTTCGAGTCAATATAGTTTATATAGAACAGACGATGAATAATGTGTTTAGCTTCCCCTTTCATTATGGTTTGGATAGTAATAAGGTGAGGTTAGGTTACCCTATGCCTCCACACGCAATAATAGATTCCAGAAATTGGGCATGCAGTGAATATTTTCAATACAGACCACAAATTGCATGAAATGTATAATTTTATGAAACTGATTTTAGCCATTTGTTCTTCCCATCATTCTCTGTAGCAATAAATGGATAAATAATTGACGTCTGATGTCAGTTCAACTGACAATTGTGCTTTTATCACCTTTACATGAAGATTGAACGGTTGAGCTGGAATTCATCGCTGCTCCACAGGTTATACAATAGGTAGGTATAAGGAGTGGTAATGAATGGAGAGTACGTAGAGTCTGTTTTTTCCCAGAAAGATTCGACCAGTGATTTCTCCAAACTCGACAGGAGTCAATTGTTCAAAATCTGTCGTTTGCTGCTTTCAGTAATCTCTGGTAAACTTTGTTTTTTCTTTAATTTAATTCTGCAGTGGCGTAGTTACTGAGGACACGATTTGGCTCGCCTCAAGACATTTTTTCTTTATATTATGCGCACACTCAAGGGCTTATTTTATTACTACCTATTTAAATGTTTGAAACGCAGCACGAGGTTTCAGGGAAGTTGCAGAAGATTTAAAATGAGATACCGATGCACATTGGTTTTGAATGTTTGAATAAACGTGTATAACTATTGGAGGGAAAACTAGAGCTGCATAAACCATTCCACATTCGTGTAATGCGACTAAAGAAAAAATCTCTGTACTTAACAGTACATCCGAAGTTGGGATCAAGGGTTAACTGATGGGCATTCCTGGAAGTACGAGTATTACAGTTGAATTGTTTTAGGGGATGAATGCAACTGGATATTTTACAAGAACACTTTTTATAGAAGTAGCGATAAAATTAGGCATAAGACATTGCGGCAGTGTTCAAGATATGCAAATGCTTTGGCTTTGTAGATCACTGGCAGAGCAGAAGGGGAGACAAATGTCTTGCATCTTCGGAGAAAACCTTGACACTTAGCAGCGTTCTTGGCGACGTCATATATGTGATCATTCCACAAAAGATGCTCTGTGACACCCATACCGAGAACTCAAAATTGTTCAGTTTCATCGATGCAAGTGCCGCTCATGGTAAACGGCATTGGGTTGGGGTTCGCTTTAACGACAGAAGACAGCATTGAGCTTTTGAAGCATTAAATTTTACGCGGTTTTTGATTCCCCATTGGACAATGCTTCGAGATCAGAATTCAATGAACTTATCATACGCTGCCGTTCAAGTTCTACATCCGAAAGATATGGATGGGAATCTGAAAACAATTATGAGAAGTTGGGGGTACTGTCGACAGCGAAACAGTTTATTGAATTAAAAGATTCAGACAAAAGATCATTTATAAGGCAGAGAGTTGAAGACAAAATGGAGCCCTGGAGCACACTAACACTTATTTTTTGGATTTCACATTAGAAACCGCCCATTACAACTTCTACGGAACGGTCCGAAAGGTATGCGCGCATTTTCGATAAGAGAGCTTGGTGCCAAGCTCTATCAAACGCTTTTGAAATATCAAGCGCAATAATCTTTTTTTCTCCAAAAAGAGATAAAGATTTGTTCTACTGACCGGTGATATAAACCATATTAGATCACCAGTGGACTTATTGCTACGAAAGCCATTGCTGCCGGTCATGAAAAAGCTATCGTTCTTCGAGATGTTTCCTGTTTATGCCCAACTCATAATGTCATATCACGATACCCTAGAACCTATTGAAGGGTACCTATGTTTGTTGCGATGAGCATATTAAGCTCGTTGCGGTCCACAAGTTTTGACTTCGTGACGATTGATGAAATGGCTTTTACTGCCGCCTGACTGTCCGATAATGTCAATATTACTGCTGATTGTTTCACATGTGGGAAGACTCTTTGCGAACTAACAAACTGTTAGTATTTGATCTGTTCAATCGTGGTTTTCTGAGAAGATCCCAGACCCTTACCCATAGGCCGACTTGCAACCCTCCGTCAAACCGATACATGATTTGTGTTTATGACGCAGTTTTGCACCCAGAGTTCTCTCGTAGAGATTACTTAGTAAAAATGCGGTATTGTGTAGTCTCTTTGATTGTTAACGACAGTAAAGTTCGTGATTGTTCTATGACCGAAGTTGCCATTTTTAAAGTTGTTACACCGTTTAAGACTTAAAGTACTATAAGCCTCCAATCCCCCATGGGTTGGGGTTAGTGGAAAGATGGTTTATAGGGCTGTGTTTGGTGTAGTTTTCATGGCTCTTGTTGTACCAATACACGGCAGTCAAAAATGAAACCAAAAATGAGTATGTGTAGAATACTATTGGAGCTATCTTTTCTCTTTCCTTACAATGTTTTCTTTGCGATTACTTTTTTGATCGATTACCAGTACAAGATATTTTGCCAAACGGGTAATACCTAGCGATTTCCCATTTATAGTGGGGGGAGTTTATGTTCGGAATTTTTCGTTTCCTCGCAAGTAAAACCAGTTCTGTCTTGAGTGTCATAGCTACTGGCCCATTTATTCGTGCTTGCGAAGGGGTGCTTCTTGGAGCTCGCACTGTGTGGGAACAAATTTATCTGAAGCCATCAGTCATCAGTGTACGCCACTACTTTGACACCACTAAGGTTTAGTTTACCTAAAATCTGGTTAACAACCAAAAGCAAAAGAAGGGGAGACAAGACACCCCGTTATGGAGTATCAATGCGCGTCCTAACGTTAATCATCACCTATTTCTGCATTTATCATCACATCACATTTCATATGTATTTAGTTTACTCACCTTCCAAAATCCGCAGGTAGCGACGTCAATGACATATCATTTAGGCCTAACACTGTTAGATTTTTTAACTGTGAAAATCCAGCTGGTAATCTTGGAATTGGATTTGAACTAAAATCAGCTACTTGTAGGCTTTGTAGATGCTTAATGTCATCAGGAATGTCTGGAATATCTGAAAATAAAAGAATGAAAAAAAAATCAATAACTCCATTTGCAACTGCCAATCAAAATAAAAATCAATTAAAAATATAATTAATTTTTCAAATACACAAGAAAAAAAAAATACCAAATGCCAGCTATATTCCGTTTTTCAAATCAAACACAATAATCCTTTTTATTGCGACATAACCGCATTAGTGTTATATTATTGGCATTTGGATGAAAGGCCGTGCACTTTATTTAATTTTATTGCCAGTATACCACAAACATCAGCAATGAAGGTGCTACAATCAACCACTCATATTGATGCCTATCGCTACGGCTAGGTGGATAGTAGTTCCACACCCAAAAAGTAAACATTCCTCGCACAATTTGTACACAGAGGAATGCGACAAAATTTATTTTTTTTTATGGTTTTTCTATCAAAGCTGAAAACATTTTTTCAACCGTACAAATTAAAGTGTGCAAACGAGTCTCACTATGTTGCTTGCTTTTTAAGTTGAGGGGCTCCGAATTTCGCAAAAATGGTTAATTTAAAATTGCAAACATGCAAACTGTGGTAGGTGTTTTTTGCTTAAAAAAATACAACTAGGTAGGTAGGCAGGGTTTAGAAGTTTTGACAACATATTCCTATTTTTTTTCATAAAATTTAGATAGTAAAGAAATTTTAAGACTATTAACTGACATTGAAATACAAATTGTTGGAATAAAACTGAATTTCGTAAAAAAAGAGAACAAAAATGTATCTCCAAACAAAAAGATAGTGTAAAAAGGTCTGATCGCAAAAAGAGAACATGTTCTCTTTTAAAGAGATACGATGGGTATGCTACTAATCATTCGAGTTTTTGACGATCATTGTACAACAACATTTATATCAATATCCTGCTATTATTTATCCAAGTCTAAAGTTAGCAATATGGGATATTAATCTAAGATTATTATGAACAAAACGAATGTTTTTTAACTTTTAATCACTAAAACCTAAATATCTAAATAAAACACATTGCGACTATTTTCGAAAATCAACAAAGTAACTAAAAAAATCAAAGCAAAAATCAAGGTTTATATGCAGTTTGAAACAAATAAATCAAAATAAAAATTATTTATCAGCTAAACGCGACCACCATGCGACACAGGATACTTACAGCCGTATTTAATAGAATTCTCTAAACAGCTCTAAACGGGTGAATAGTTATGCCTCTATACAACGTTGCATAAATAGTGATTTATAAAACATTTCCCCATCCAGTATAGTTATACAAGCTTTGTGTCAAATAAAGTACCAAAAAATAGAAATCTATTACGTTTTGCTTCCAAAACTGACAACGAGGCTCAGCTGTTTGTGAAAAATCAAAAAAAATATTTTGTGGACGATAGGATTTATATTTTTTCTTTATTTCTTTTGTTGTTATAGTTATCGAGTTGTTTTGTTTCTTGTTTACAAATATCATAAATGTATGCAAAAGAAAAGAATGTGTATTTGTTGATTTTTTAAATGAATTATTCTCACAGCACTCACTCGTGATATTTTTGTTGAAAAATATAAGGGTGGCTCTTATTTGGCAATGCTTAAATCTAATTTGTATTGCTCCGTAAAGTGATCAACGTGATTTTGTGTAAAATTTTAATGAAACTCGTTAATGTTAACATAAGGCATAGCATGATGAAGAGTTGTACAATTTTGATAGAAGTTCTTCAAATTTTGCACGTATTTTATGCAGAATCTATAAAATAAAGAGTGTACAAAAGATATTCCTTGTCTTTTTAAAACAATATCCCAACAAAATAAACAATAAATACACAAAAACATACTTATCTATTGTTATATTGATTTATATTAAAATTATCTTTCAACAAAAACATTGCACAAATAAGCACCCCCCTAATATCAGTCCACATTTTTGATGTTGTGAGTAAGTTGAAGTGACATTTCGATACTTAACAGTCTTTATGTAGGCTCTAAACAACCTCCAAACGCGTTTAGCTTATATTGCCTCTATACAACGTTGCGAAGTTTTATAAATCACGTTTTTGCGTTCAGAGGCATTTTAAAGCGTGCATAGCTCTACTCGTATGCAAGCGTTAAACTGTGTTTATAAATGAGGCTATGAGTGCAAAAGTGGCGTAACCCTCTTTTGAAAAATTGTTTTATTTTGTCCCTCATAGTTTTGCATTAGAGTTATAAATTATTTGAAACATAGTTTTAGATTCTTGAATATCTAATCTTTCCAAAAAATAATATAACTTAAAAAAAAAAAAATTGTATAGTAACTTACTATTTGTTTTCAAAATGCAATGCTCTTATCAATTCTTAGTCGAACACTAAAAATTGGATGGTTTTAAATCTTAAAACTTCTTAGTAAAAAAAAAAAAGAAAAAAAAGTTGATGATAATAACATCAAGCGCTTGCTGAAATGGAAAAGTAAAAGTTCTAAAACGGTCTGGTTTGCAGTGTTTGACTAAGTATTGATAAAAGCAATGCCGCAAATTTTAAACAACTTATTGTTAAGGGCTTAACATTTTACTAGTTAGCAATATCCTAAGTATTTAGCAATTGACTATCTATTTTAAAATTTGAAACCTTTTGCTAACTAGTAAACTGCATTTGTAGTGTTTGAATTTGATGAACACAATTATTGTTTTTATGTGTTGTAAATTAATTACACGCTGATGGAAACACATCATGTGCTTGAAATAAGTATTCGATATTTTTATTTTTATCATTTTAACTTCATTATTTACAAAAACAAAACCAAAAAAACAAAAAAACATTCGGGTCCATCATATACCTGGAGTAAATTTCTCATACGGATTAAATACGATACTAAAAAGATAAAATAGTCAGTTGGTGATTTTAACTTTAATAAAATGTTAGGGGATAGTATGATGCTAAACTCCTTCAAAATTAGCAAAACACAATTTTTAACCTCATACTAAAAATGATTTTACATCGTACTAAGTCGTCTAAGATTTTGCGCCATTCGATTTTGAAAACAAAAACAGCACTAAATAACGTAAAATTTTGAAAAAAAAAAAAAAAAAAATAAGAGTTTTTTAATTAATGCTTCAAAAACTGTTTAGTTTAAGAAGTTATAACATGGCATTTTAGGTGTTACCGTGGTTTTAAGTCCTTATTTTTGTTTAGAAAATTGCCCCTCCAGCCTAAACGGGGAGGAATAGATCCCTCTTTCCATACGATTTTATTGTCTCCACACTACTTACATGTGACACAGCTTTTGTCACACCTTATACCCTGGGTGCTGGCAGTATATTTGTTAACCTCATCGGCACATGAATGAAACTTTGCTCACAGAAAGGTTGATGGCCGTCAAACACAAAATCGTCACTCTTACACTCCGGGTCAGATGCTTAGGTCTTATATTTTTTAAACATTAAAAATAAGGACCTAAATGGTCGAACTGGAGTGGCAGACTGTTGTATTTGATGGTCATAATATCCAAATGGATCAGTGCCAAACTTTTTTGACATTTGTTCAGTACAAAAGGCCCGAAGCCAATTGGCTCCGAGATGTTCTGCTCGCTAAAATACAAAATTGTTTTAGCGTTTTTATGTTAAATGTATGTTTTTATAGATAAAATTAAACTTTTAGTTCATAAATTTGAAACGCCAATAACAAGATATTTTCAAGAATTCTAGAAAGTGCTAAAAATTACTAAATACGAAATTCAGAAAAATTTAAAAAGTCAATTTCAAAAATGTTCGTACCTATATAATATTATTTAAGCTTTCTAAATTAATTGCCATATAAAGAGTGGTCCAACCATAGTGCACGATGTTAATTTTGAGTCACACCTTAACGTCAAGTTTTTAGCCCAACTTAATTTGACATTTCTTTTTTTCAGTGTTTGACAAATTCCTTTGAAGCCTTTTACGAAAATGGGCGTTCAAATCAAAATGCATTTTGTGTACTTCGAGATTTTTTTAGTCAGAATGATCGACCAAATGTGTCCACAATCGGTAAAATTGCCCCAATTAGGGAAATGAGAATCCACAAGTGATTGTTAAAAAGCCTATGCATCCACAAAGAGTGAGTGTTTGGTGCGTTTTATAGGCTGGCGGTATATTTCTTCGAAAATAAGGTCGGTCAAACAGTTACCATGGTTTGGCTATCGCGAGATAATAACGGACTTCTTGTGGGCAGAAATTAAGATATGGACCTGAACAATATGTGCTCCCAACAGGATGGTGTACTTGCCACACAGCCAACGAAAGAATGGCTCTTTTGCGCGATAAATTAATGGCCGTGTTATCTCACGTCGCACAGTGGGACGACCCATGGTAAAAATTAAAAAATGCAACTATTTTAGCGGTACTTTAAATCAATTGGGGATGACTCCCAATATATGAAAGCTCAAAATGCAATAAAATTGTTTGCATTTATTTATTGGTCCCTGAATTATAGACACGTGAACATAGCCTTTCTTTCGGTTTTTTTTTATAAAGAGTTATAAGGTGATTTTTTGGGTAACATTTGATTGCTGTGCAAATATATATATTTCGCGTGTGAAAATTAAATCAATGATGAATGTTAATAACCAAGGTATTTAAATTAAAATAGTTTTTTAATAAATTGATTTTTTGTTCGTGTATTTTGTTTTTTAATGGCGATTTTAAATGTGTTAGTGATGGGATATTAGAAAAAGTTCAAACTTTAAGTGGAGTTTTCTAAAAATGGTCAAATATGGCTCTTGGGTTTTTTTTGTGTTTTATCATTATTAAAATTTGTGTTTTATAATAAGTGTCTATTAACAGAATCACGAAAAAAATCTTGCGCAAGTTTGCGCCTTTTTAAAAAAATTGACATTTATAGGTTCAACTGCGTTCATCAAGCACGGTGACTTATTTACAATATGGAAACATAAGTGAAAAGGTGTTGTCTTTGCAACAAAGCTTGGCATTATTTCTTGACTTGGGATTGTCAAAGCGGAAATATACATTGCTCAGAACTGTCGCCAACAGTGTAGGTAAGGACTGTTTTCCCAGCTACTAACAGCTTAAAAAATATAAGGCAGAACTATTGCCTGAAGTGCCTGCTGTATCGGAGACGGTTGCTGAAGTGAATGTTCAATCTCTTTTGAATAAGACAGCGCAAAGTATTGTCCAAATTTCAAAAGACAATCAATGTTCCAATTGGTTAGAATATTCAGTTTATTCTTTTGACCTTATTTGCAAGTGGGGATTCGATGGAAGTTCTGGCCACAGCAATTATAAGCCAACTTTTATCGGCAGGGAAACTACCGACAGCTTTTCGTTTGTAGCAGCTCTTGTGCCTTTGAAGCTTGTAGATGCTTCTAATAACCGAGAAGTGTGGGTTAATTCAAGACCAGGTTCTACGTTTTACTGCAGGCCTTTGAAGTTAATTTTTGAAAAAGAAAATAGTAGGCTCGTTACAAATGAGCAGTAAAAATATGAAAAAAAAAACTATTTCGGAGCTAGAAAACTTACCCATGGATGTGGATGAGAAAATGCTTACGATTAATTATAAAATGGTATTAACCATGCTAGATGAAAGTAGTAGCCCGTAGCGTAATGGTTAGTGCGTTCGACTGTCATGCTGGAGGTCTGGGATCGCTTCCCAGCCTCGTCCACCTAAAAACTAAAAAAGTTTTTTTTCAGGGCTACTGCCTCTTGCGAGGAATTGACAAATCCTCCAAGAGTATCACTTGTCACGAATAAGTGCTTCTCGTCTAGCCGTTCGGATTCGGCATAAAATTGTAGGTCCCTTCCATTCCTGTCGAAAAGGCGCACACAGGAATAGTTGCGAGTTGTAAGTCACTAGGCCCTGGTTCTTCATGAGCCGTTGTGCCACACGATTTATTTTTTTTTTTAGATGGAAGTGCCATCAATACATTGAGTGGAGCGAATGCGAACTGCTATATTTGTGGAGCAAAACCTTCAAAAATGAATCTACCATCAGTTGAAGAACGAACACCAAACGTTGAAAACTATAAATTCGGCCTTTCTTCTCTCCACTGTTGGATAAGGTGTTTTGAGTGCCTTCTCCACATTTGATAAAGAATTCTATTTAAAACTTGGCAAGTTCGAAGACAAGAACATAAGCTTGATGAAAGGAAAAAAAAATATTCAAGAAAACTTTAAAGTAAAAATGGGCCTTCTGGTGGACATACACAAACCAGGTTATGGTACAACAAACTATGGCAATACAGCGCGGCGTTTTTTTATCGAACCCAGAGTTGAGTTCCCAAAATAACAGGTGTAGATAAGGATCTCATCATAAAATTTGGTTTAATTTTGAGAACACTCGCTGCTGGTCCAGAAATAAATATGGACACGTTTGAAGATCTAATTCTTGAAACAAAAAACCTATACTTATCGAAGTACAGCTGGTACTATATGCCTAGCAGTATACATAAACTGTTGCTGCATTCATATAAAATTTTGTTCATAATAAAGTTTTTTGATCTACCTATTAGAGTTCTTTCGGAAGAAACATTGGAAGCAAGGCACAAAGAAATAAGGAGAGCTAGGTTAGATCATACTCGAAAGAGTTCACGGGTTAACTCAATTACTGACTTAATTAACCATTTGCTAATAACGTCGGATCCCTTTATTTCAGACATCAGATCTAGCGCCAAGTTTCAATTATCAAAAAATTATCCAAATATTGATCCTTATTTGGTTAACCATAGTGAAAGTTCAGGATTACCCGTCGAATTAGACCTTAATAATATGCATACTTCTTCGGAAAGCGATAGTGATTAATTTATCTATACAAGTATTAATTATTATCTATTTGAAGCTTTAATTAGTTTAACTATTTATTAAGCTCTTAAAATAGTGTAATCTATACAACAAAACATAAACAAAAAATCACAAATTAAAAAAAAAAATTAAAACAAGTTCGCTGCTCAACTTTTCAAATAAAGTTTCCTGGATTTATAAGTTTAAGTGTATCAATTTCTTTGTTTTTAGGTTACAATCATAGATTTAAGTGCTAAAATTTTTGATTTAAATGTTGAATTCCTTCCTTATTTTATTCACAAAATATTCATTTTGCCGTTTTTCCCATACATTCGTTCCACTGTGCGTCGTGGCGATGTTATAATTGGCCGCCCCAATCATGTGATTTGACACCGTTGGACTTCTCTCTTTGGGCATATCTAAAAGAAAAAGTGTAAGCCAATAAGACAAGAACAATTCAAGAGCTAAAGGATGAGATAATTCGGCACATTAACGACATTGAACTTCAATTATGTCTCAGAGTCATTCAAAATATGGACCATTGGATAGAGGTATGCCACCGAAGCCGTGGCGAGCATTTGGCCAATATTTTGTTTCACACATAATTGTCATAGATTCTTCTATCATAATAAAAAGTATCAAGATAATTCCTTGAAAACTTTTTGTTTTATTTACAACTAACATCGTGCGTTTTCGCTGGACCACCCTTTACTTAATACATAGTACCTATCCCAAGTAAAAATTGGATTAATTGAGGCACATGCGATATACCTAGACATAGATCAAAAAAGTATTTCAACACCTGGGAAGAAACCGCCCATTCTCCTTAACAATACTGATAATGATAACAGTAAGACCGATTTTCTTTTAACTACAACATTTAATTAAGGGTGATTTGACTGTCGAGTTTTGCTTTAACTAATCCCTAACTTACCCTAAAATCCTATACAGGCATCTATTTGTATTTGTATACGTGTATCGCAAACAATTTCTCATTATTTGACATTTTCTAATATGAAACCCGGCATTTGCATAGCGGTTTTCCTTTTCGCTATATTATGTCTGCCTATTGTGGAATTTTTGCGGTAAAGTTAGCCAATTAATTAGGCGGTCTGTGAGTTTGTGTGTTGTGTACCTATACATATGTACAATGCTAATGCGGTCAGGCATTAATCATTTACAATGGAGAAACAAAACAAAAAATAAATATGTACCTTAGTTGGATACCACTTTATGGCCGGGCGACGTTTTCAAATGGCACATTCTATTGTTTAAAAATTCTAAACGTTTTATTTTTTTTTTCTATTTTTTTTTTGTTAGACTTAAGGGTTGTTGACCAAGTAGGTACCTACAAGCCCAGTTGTTGGCCTAAATAAATTGTCTCACTCTGGGTTGGAAGCTTGGAAGTCAAAGAAACCAACATGAAAAATATTAAAGAAAAATAAAAATAAAAAACTAGAACGAAAGTAGGTAGGTATCTGAAGGTAAATTTAGCGCACTATAGTTGATGGGGGAATGTATGTAGTGCATTTTTTTTTTTTTAATTTATTTCCTCGTTTTTTGTTTTTATTTTATAACAGAAGGTAAGTATATAACGCAACAGATATTGTATCACCGTAAATGGTAGGGGAGGGGCACATTTCAGCTATCCGTCACCAATGGCTTGTGTTTTTTTTTTTTTTTTGCTCCGTCCGTCTTTTATTTCTATAGCATGACACATTTAGGCTTAGGCGATGATGTGAGCTTATACGAGCCCAATGACCCAATTTATGTTACACAATAGTTTTTTTTTAGCGGATATTTCTTCGAGTGGGATCATTGTCACACAAAATTGCGGATATTTGAAAAAAGAAGTTAAATAGTTGTTTTTTTTTTTTTTTTAAGTAAAGAAAATTACATTAAGTTGAACGAATAGTATAGAGCAACAAGTTATAGGGAAATAAGTATATAGAAACAAATGTTTAGGTCATGACAATGGATTTTGAATCAGATTACTAACAGTAGGTATGTACATAGCGTGCGTCATGTGAAACGTTATTAGGTACCTACGTATTAAGGACACTGGCGATTATGTGAAAATTAATATCAAATTTCACACGAAATTCACACCCTCGATTGGAGATTTTGATTTAGTTGCGGTTGTCATCGGAATTTAGAATAGCAGTTTTGTCAAGCTTTCGCTATGAGCACTAATAAGTCGCAAGGACAATCGCTGGATGTTTGTGGAATTAATCTTGAATTCCCATGTTTCTCATGTGGTTAATTGTATGTGGCGTACTCACGTGTCGGCAAACATTCCGCTTTGTACTGTACGAGTACCCGTCCAAGAATAGAACGAAAAATATTGTCTACCAGTATAAAGCATTTTAGTGAAAAAGTGGGTTGACCGACACATCAATCATTGCGGTTTGATTGAAACACATCGACATTATTAAACTTCAAGTATCTTCATTGTATTAAATAGAATTTTTTAATACAGAATTTGAATTGGCCGAATTATGTACATCAAGCAACATGTGCCAGGTTCCGAATTATCATTTTGATTACATTAACGAATTTGGGCGGAACGAAGTGCGTTGGGTCAGCTAGTACTTCTTTACAAAACGTCAATGGGGGGGGGGTATTTTTGGGTACACAATGATTAATCAGGATTTCTCTTTTAAACCATTCCTATGACTATTAAGTAAAAAGTATAAAACATGATAAGCTGCACGAAATTTCTTGATAATAATCGTGCACGATATTTTAATAAAGTAATATTAAACTTTCAACAAACGCACAGTTGGTGGTGATAATTTATTACGGAAATTCGTGTTAAATAAAGGAAATGTCCATTTTGTTTGTCGTGTAAGAAAATAAACTTAGAAAATGAAAAATAGCCAAAGAAAACGTAATTGTAGCTACTTGTCATTTTTCATAAGAGTAAAATATATTTAATCTTGAATGGACCATAACACGATGTTCCTACTGAACGAAATTGCGCAATTTTGGAACATTTTGCCGAAATCATATTGAAAATTGGATATAACTTCTCATACAATGACGCATTTTTAAAATTATCTCAAATAACCTCAATTTCTATGAATTGCTTACTAAAATGCGTTTTATAGCAGTTTATACAAATATTTCGATAAAATGGACAGACAGAGCTAACAAAACTACTAGCAAATATTTGCTGTCATCTTGTGTTTACCCTTGAAAAATATTTTGTTTCGCCATTTGGGAATCGTTTTGAAATTATGGTCTTGAAATTGATCTCAGTGCAAACATGCTATCAACACTTTCAAAATGGTTACCTGTAAAAATGATCGATGATTTCATGGACGTACACAGCCGTGGTGCGACTTATTCTAACGTATAGTTCGATTGGGTTGTGGGCGGTACTAAAAAAAAATAGTATAATATCATAATTTTTTTTTGAAGACTATAGGTCAAGAAATTATTATATTTTATAAAAGGTCACAATCATAATTAAAGAATAGTATAATATCGACAAACTTCGAAAGGTAAGGTTCAAAAAACAGATGCCTTAAGCGTTTTCTGCACCTTTTACCACTAGTATTACACATTAAATATCTGGCTTCATGAAGCGCGTTAAGACTAAGGTGCCAGTTATAGCTATCATTGAAAACCATCATTGAAAATATTAAATGTCAATTTTGAGAGATTTTGAAGAAAAAATAAATGATTATTTTGATTCAAAAGTAAAGCTAATTGACTTAATAATTATTTCTAGGTAAAAAAAATCAATTTGGCTCAACTTTTCTAATAAAATGACTTTTAATTTTTCAATGATGAACTACCTTACCAATGATCATTGAACAAATTAAAAGTTACTTTATGGGGAAGATATAGATCAGAATTAATTTTTTTTGGAGGAGAAATAATTTTGAAGTCGTAAGATATATTTCTGCATTTAAATATTCAATGATTAAACAATCGAAGGCCCCCAAAATCAACAGCTAACTTTTTCAATGATGGTTTTCAATGATAGCTATAACTGGGGCCTAAAAGAATCAAACTCTTGGCTTGCCAAACCCTATGGGCACAGCAACAAAACGGATTTGATTCCAATTGAAATGTTTTCGACTCCCACTGACTACTGTACCCCTTTCTAATCTTCAAAGATTTTAAAGTTAAATTCCTATCTAGAAAGTAGAGCTTAAAATCATTTCCGGATCCTCAAACTATCCGGATATCCGGATATGATCCGAAAATGCGAATCAGAACCGGATCCAGGATCCGATATCCGAAATATCCTCAGATCCAGATCCGGATAGTGTCGGATCCTCGGATCCAGATCCGGATCTGACTAGATCCCGATCTGATTCGCATTTTCGGATCCGATCCGGATATCCAGATATCCGAAATATCCGGATACTTTCAAGCACTACTAGAAAGGAGTGGGATGATGACGTAGTGACGAAAGACTTCGACACAACTATTTTTACTGATGGATTGATCAAAGATGGAGTGCGGTGTTAGTTCGGGTATTTGTATCGAGTCTCTAAATATATCAAGGTCTTTCTGGCTATCAGACTTTGCTAGTGTTTTTCCAGCTGAATTACTGGCAATTAGGGAAGCATGCAAGTTACTTAAACAAGATCCGAACTAGAATCGAAACACGGCTATTTTCTTATAAATTGGGCAAATCATCCTCTACATTGATACAAAAATGCCAGGATGAGCTTTCGAGTCTGAACATTAGCCTCAGGGTCATTCCTTATCTGGGTTCCGGGTCACAGTGGCATTGACGGGAATGAACCGGCTGACGAGCTGGTCAGTCAAGCATCAGCCCTTCATAACTTACTTGCAGTTAGGGTCAACATTCCTCTTGGAGTTGAGAAGGGCAATATATTCTCAATTTTTATGACCGAATCGAATCGTAGTTAGAATAGTATAGGTATTTAACTGAAATTGGATTTTTTAATGTATTAGACTATCTGTAAGTTTCGGTCCAAATATACAGTCTCGTCTCGTCTCGTGGCCATCCCTAATTGGGTCATCGATCGAGGATGCTTGCGGCCGCCATTTTTACCTAAGGCATCGCTTAAATTTTTTGACAATTTTAAAATTGATTTTTTTTTTTTGAGAAACAACATAATTATGTACTTGATATTTCTTTGAATCGACAGATTAATCCTCGACAGGTTTTTTTTTTAATACTATGTATTTTCAAAATCGATAAATCATACTCTGTACGAATTTTTTTTTCCATTTTCACTTTCTAATTCCATTAGTCTATTTTCTTTGGGATTTTCGGTGTATATACGTCTTTGAAAACGAATTATCCTTCCCGAAATATTGACCTAAGTTAAATATAGACATATCTAATAACAAACAAAAATCATTATAAATATGTTATCTACATAAAACAACTTTATAATTAGAAAATAGACCTTTAATTACAAAAATATCCTTAAGATGCTCTTCAAAACAAGTCAACAAATTAAATCAATTATAGCAATCAAAAGGAAAAAAGAAATCGTCAGATTATTTTTGTGTAATTTCTTCTTTTTTATTATTATGCCAAGTGTGCACTTTTGATCTAATAAAAGAGAGTGAGAGAAAGACAAATTCAGAAAGAAAGTCTGAAAAGCACTTATCCTATAAATATTTCCAAGCTATATTGTCAAAAGAATAGGCACATATAAGAACAACAATACAAAAACACCCAACATAACCACTTCATCATTTTAAGTATTGATGTTGGTGAATATATATATACTTTAATGTATAGATATTCCTGGGAGGTACCTACTATTCAGGTGTATCTAAGACTGTTATATCCACAATGTAGGTACGGTATAAAATAATATTGACAAGTATATAGATATACACTCCCTGTCACTTGTTTGAGGCCACCATTTTCATAAAAGTTTTTTCTCGATAAATACCTGAAAGCAATATTTTTCCTGGAAATTTTTGATACGTGTGAGTAGGTATATATATTTTGCAATAAAAAAGGATAAAGTTAAAGAGTTAACTTGGAAAATTCTTAGAAATTTCCCAAATTATGTTAATGGACTGCAAAAAATGGATATAAAAAGTTGCGTCACTTGATTGAGGCCATTCCAAAAATTGCTTGGCAAAAGTTAACATCGCCGATTTTTTTCAAACAAAAGTTTAAAATATTAAAGAAAGGATATAAAACTATATTTTATATTAAATTTCAAGTTAAAATGTGGTCTGGAAACACGTCGACAATAGCAGAAAGGGGATCAATAGATGCTTTATAGGAACTGGGATTCTAAGGCCGAGAAAAAGCTAGGAAACCGAACAGAAGTAAGACCATTGTCAACAATTATCTACGAGACACTTAAAACTATGGAAAAAACGAAAAGGACGCACAGCAACAACAATCCGAGAAAAGCGAATCATTGAGCGGCTAGCTTTAAATTCCACACTATCAGCGCCTAAAAAAAGTTAAAAAAGTGCAGTATCAGCCAGTATTTCGACGGTTTTAATGATAATTAAAATCAGTGGTAACATCAAGAGTATGAAAATCAAAAAGAAACCGGTTCTACGGCAGCTACATAAGGAACTACGGATGAATTTCGCCGGGAGCATGTTGCCTATAGCTACGCATGGAAAAACGTTGTCTTTTCAGATGAAAAAAAGTTTAATGTTGACGGACCTAATGGTTACGACTTTTATTTTCACGATTAAAGAAAAGAAGAACTTATTTTGTCAAGACATCACAGTCATACATCAGGTGCTATGGTGTGGGGAGCTATCACCTATTATGGAACAATTAAATTGGAATTAATAACTACAACAGTGAACGGAAATAGTTATAAATGCCTGATGTAACGGGTATTTCCAAAGCTAAAGAATATTCTGGAACCTCTACCTTGGATATTCCAGCAAGACAACGCCCCTATCTATACTCCCTGGGTAGCTAGAAGCTGGATTCAGTTGGAAAACGTTGCACTTTTACCATGGCCACCCTATTCACCGGACTCAAACATCATCGAAAACGTTTGAGCCTGGCTAGCTCGAACAGTTTCTGATGCTGGTAGACAGTTTGGAGATTAGGACGTCTTGGTCGAAGCTAACCAGCCAGATTTCACTGGATTATTCCAAAAAATTGTATGATTTAATTTCAAACCGACTATTAGAGCTAATTTCAAAAAACGGCGGGCATACTCATTATTAATTGACAAAAACATAATACATTAATGTTTAATGTTTAAACACAAAAAAAGTTTACATTTTTATAGTTTTGTTCTTTTTATAAGATTTTTCAAGTGACCTCAATCAAGTGACGCATTTTTGTATACCCATTTTTGCAGTCCATTCTTATAATTTGGAATTTTTAAGTTACCCCTTTAAACAGGTATCAAAAATTTCTAGGAAAAATATTTCCAACAGGTATTTATCGAGAAAAAACTTTTGTGAAAATAGTGGCCTCAAACAAGTGACAGGAAGTGTATGTACATATATCTGTATGACACAATGACACTCCAGGCGATATAGATACATTTTTTGTTGTGTTCTCCTATCTAAGCTAAATAAAATCAATAATTGTCAAGAATTGGAACATTCATAAATCAAGTCGGAGAAAGAGAAGGTTCCGCTTGTTTTCATTCCTTTCCTTCATGTTTTTTGATTTTGTTTCCAGAAATACAGTTAAACCATATTCATGCATTTGACAAGATATTTTCTGTTAAGCCGTCTTCGTCCTCTGTAATTCAACTTGAATTGTATCTGGGAGATTCTGCGGGGGCTTTAAACAAGCCAATGTCACGGATTTGCATCGAAACGTCATATATTTCTTCTGGTGGCCGCGACGCGGTGGTTGATGGTGTCTCATACAGCCCACATGCAAGCCGATGATTGCAGTTTCATTTTTTGTTCATTTATAAAAGAGACTTAACTGTGCTTGCTGTCCCCGCCGTACACATCTCCTCTATCTAAGGCGGGTGGCAATTAAAGTACATATACCTAACCTATGCAAAAATACAGTCATAGCTAAATTATGTACAGTGCTGTTAATATTTAAAAAATAAATATAAATAAATTGGATGGCACAACAGCTCATGAAGAACCAGGGCCTCGTGACTAACAACTCGCAACCATTCCTATGTGCGCCTGTCGACAGGAATGGAAGGGAACTACAATTTAATGCCGAATCCGAACGGCTAGACGAGAAGCAGTTATTCGTGACAAGTGATACTCTTAGAGGATTTGTCAATTCCTCGCAAGAGGCAGTAGCCCTGAAAAAAAACTTTTTAGTTTTTAGGTGGACGAGGCTGAGAAGTGAACGCAGACCTCCAGCGTGACAGTTGAACGCACTAACCATTACGCTATGCGCTACTACAACTGTTAATATTTGGGCATCATAAAATTTTAAATAAACACCGAAGTAGAATAATTCAAACAATCATGTTAGGGACATATGAATTTGAAGAGGAGCTGAATATTTAAAACGTATACAAGAACTATGATTTTGAGTTTAAATTTTTTTATTTTATTTTAATTATTTTATTTTTTTTTTTATTTCTTTGTATTTTTTCATCTCCTCTAAACATAACTCTCTTCATAATTCCATGCCCTTTTCCCTTATCTTATCATAATTGTATCTCTTTTCGTTTCCTCTCTCACTCTCTCATGGAGTTTGCCCTTCTACCCCTAGCGTCCATTTAAGGTACCTATCATGCATCTTTTCAATTTCTTGTCTCTCCTCCCATCCCCATACTTCCGCACCATATACCATCACCATCCACACCAGGGTGTCAAAAAGCCACAAATTCCTCTCCCATATCTTCTCAAAATTCCTTCTTCCAATTCCCCATGCTTTATTTACTTTACTTATTTCATTTATTTTATTTAGTTTATTTTATTTATTTTATTTTATTTTTTTTTTATTTTATTTTTTTTTTATTTTATTTTTTTTTATTTTATTTTTTATTTTTTATTTATTTTTTTTTTTTTTGTTTATTTTATTTATTTTTTTTATTTTATTTATTGAATATTTAATTTAATTTTAATTTATTTATTTATGATTACCACTCTTACCCCTCCCGCCTATTCGGATATACCCCTCATCGTATGGTAAAAAATACTTGTATCACCTTACAAGAATTATTATTTTGTGCCAGTATTTGCGCCCCTAATTCTTAATACAGGGCAATTCATACAAGGTGCGACAAAAACTTTGAGCGTTTAGGTTCAGTCGAGATAAGACAACGATTTCATGAGAGGTGGGAGTTCTTTTCAACTCGGTTAGACGGGAGGGGCAGTTTAAAAAAAAAAAAAAAAAAAAAAACACGGCTGGAAAAAGTTTCAGTCTATTTGGGCAAGGCCCTATTAAATTTTAGACGAGGGAAACTTTTGAACCACTCGTGAGGACCACGCTGGTAAAAACTTGTTGGACATGTGTCGGTACTCCATCAGGAATATCTATTGTACACCAAAAACATTGTATAAGCACCATGCTGGTTTCGTTCTTTCTTTCCTTTGTCTTCTTTTTTATATCAGAACAGCAAAGATTTGTGAGAAACGTCAGACAAAATAGAACAGAGTTGTTCTTGTTATAAAATCAAGTACATAAAATCCTATTCTATTCTGTGTGTATTTTGTATGCAATATGGTATGAAACATAAGAGTATAAAACTTATTCACTTTCGACATTGAATTTTTCAACAGTGAGTTAGCCCAGCCCAGAGTTAGCGCATAAGACTGGCAAGCAGAAGATCACAGAATCAAGTCCCACATAAGCCACCTTTTTTCCTTTTTTTGTTTTTCTTTGACGCGTAAAAAGGGTTCAAAATCGCCAAGCCCTTGTTCTAGCCTTTGCTAGCCCCTTGCCAGAATATATGCAAAACTATCTAGTGCCTTGTCGAAAACTAGACTATTTATCTGCGCGGGAAATGACTTAAAAAAGAAAACAGACACGCAATAACTTTGAGTTGCACGCACTAGTATACTTTTCAAAATGTATCTGGCTCAGTATTGGAAATTAATTTTGCACAGCACCTTTTAACATACCCTTTTATGTTACGGCCGGCGTATGCGAGGCGAAAAGTAAAATTGGGTTAAAACTTGTTAACTTGATTTTAAATTTAAATGAATTGCAGTTAGAAGGTATATGACATACATTTCTGTAGCATTTTACAAAACAGGTGGACGACTGCTAAGACGCCAACGCCAAAACACGTCATGCATCATCATCATCAAACTGCTAGGCTCTGGTGTCAAACTGCTAGGCTCTGGTGTTAAACTGCTAGGCTCTGGTGTCATCGACCTAGACATCAGCATAAATGAAAAAGATCTTCGTGAAGCAGAAAGATTACCGCCACCACCGGCATTTTCGCACCGCTTCGAAACAACTTATGTTATGTGTTCATTTGTATACGTACGTACATGCAAATGTGAAGATTAATCAAAGAAATTTATTCCCGCGTTCATTGGCCAACAAACGTCAAATTAGAACATTAAGCACTGAATATAGGTTTATACGTACGAGCGATATGCATAAATACAAACATGATTATTATGGTACTTTGGTTCGTTTTATATGGGATATGAACCATGAGAGTGCGGTGTAAGTGAAGTGTTTCCTCATTGTTTGCACTTAATGGAAGAAATTGCTTAGGGAAAGGTAAGTACTTTTCAAGGAGCTTAAAGTACATAAATACCCATGTATCTACCGACCGCATAAGCATTTCGGTGCACAGCACCTTTTAAGTAAGTCTAAGACATTAAGTTGTATTGCAGTTAAGTTTTTATAATCGGTTTCTACTTTAATGAATGGATTAAGTTTTGTGGATAAGGAAAACAGGAACTAGTTTCAGTACATCAATATTATGGGGTGGTCGCAATCTTTGATTTAAGTTTTTTCTGTTAAATTTAAGTCTTATCATTTAAAAATTTAACAATGAAATAAAATCAGTAAATATTTAAGATTTTAATTTACTAAAACGCTTAAGTGCCATATTCTTTAAACTGAATATTAAAAGCATCACCAGGGTCGGTTTTAAGGATTTTAAGGATGAACAACGTTGGCCTGGCCTTATTTCACCCAAGCTGATGTGACAGTCATTTTATAATTCAATAAGGTAATTTATTTCTTTTTCAGTTATTTGGTAATGTTTATTTTTAAATCACCTGTTCAAGAAAAAGTCGCGACGCCAAAGAAAAATTTAATTAAACAGTTAATTCCATTTTCAAAAAAAAAAAAAAGATTGGGCATAAACTTTTGTCAACATTTGTTTTGTCTTTTAAGAGCGAAGTTCGGAAGTTTACACTGTCATAACTTCTTGAGATTTGGTATTCGAGGAATAGGCAGTAAATTTCGAGATTTTTCTATTGCAAGTATTCTCACTCAAACGGACAGGCACCTTCATCTTCGTTTGTATTTGCATATAATCGAATTTGGTCGATAATTTTGCGGTTTCATTTTTTGCATCTGATCAAAATGACTACATTAACAACACTCTATCTCAGACTACTGAAAAAGACACTAATTAAGTTCATGCAAAAATGTAATAACAACAAGCCATGGATAGGTGTACATTAATAAATAATAACATTAACATGCACTTGTAGAAGAAGGTATTACTCGTACTTATACTCGTAGTTGCACACTTGATTGCGTTTTTGTATAAATTTAATAAATAGAACACAATGATTAAAGGGGATTTTTAAAGAAAGGGTTTGTTTTTATTGCGATGTGTAAAATGTTAATTTGATTTTGAATTTATGTTAAATTAATTGTTGGAAATTTCAGAATAAGTGATAGTTTTTAATTCAATTACTAGTTACTAGCTTTAATGGTTAAAAGTTAGTGAGAAAGTCGGAAATAAAAAAAAATTGTCTTCAGCTAAAGGTCCACATCAGAATAATGTAACTTATCTATACCGAATCATAACGGTTTTCGAGCAACAGCAATTTTTTTTTTTTTTTTTGTTTTAATTTTTGAATTTTGAAAAAAAAAAATTGATCTAATATTTTGCTCACCACATCCATAATTGATTTATTTTTTTTTTTTATAATTTCTGTACTAGATTATTGTTAATTTTATCGAATAAAATATTTTACACTCCAATTCACTCGTTTAAATACTCACGAATCAGATATGTTCCAGTCTGATTTCAGTGGATCTCTAGTTTCAAAATGATTAAAATGTGTGGCTTCCCGGACAATCTAAGATAGATAGATATATATTTATTTTCGTAGAATAAAGCGTTACAATTTACATAATTTAGTGAATAAACACAGATTGCACAGAGATATGATATTTAAATTTTATATCTTAGAACTGAAAAATAACACAATTTCGGTATGGTAACATGAATAATAATGAAAAAAAAACAGTTGAAGGAGAACTACGGAAAAACCTTCATTTGACAGATTCTTAACCTAAGGATTTCTTTATATAAGAAATCTGTTGACTAGATAAAAGTGATTTAAAACTAATGGATTTACCAGATATTAATTGAATTGCTTATTATTTTAGACATAACATTTTTATTTTTTTTTTTTCGTTTTTAATAAATAAGTGATTAAATAACAAAACAAGTTAATTTATGACTAAATAAATAAATAAATAAATATATAAATAAATTAATAAATAAATTACAAAAATAAATAAATAAAGATGTAAATAAATAAATAAATAAACAATTAAATAAATAGATAAATTAATAATTAAATAATTAATCAAATAAATAAATAAATAATAAATAAATAAATATGATATGTTTATATGTATACAAACAAAAACAACAAAAAATTAGATCAATAAATAAGTAAGTAAATAAATAAATGCATCAAATAATAAATAAATTAATAAATAACAATTAAATGAATATATTATTAAATGAACGAGAGTAAATACAAAAGTTAATAAATAAATATAGAATCATTCATATAACAGAAATGACATTAATACCACAGTTATTATCTAAATTAGGTTACAGTTTACATTATCAATTTTTTGATAAGCAAATTTTCAGAATCAATATATTTTTGAAAGAATTTTTCATTGAGTTTTTTAATTTTGTCTGTAATTTTTAGTACACCACTCCTCTCATGTAATCGTGAACTTGAGAAATGCCAGGGCAGATCTTACATCATTATTAAAGTTTTGTTTTGGGAGATTTGAAACTTATTGATATGCGATTTTGCGCAGATCCCCAGACTGGACATGCATAAAGAAAAATATCTTGAAAAATGACTTTGAAGATAGTAATTTTGTTATGATTACTTAAGCATGAACGTCGACAAATCAACGGATATAACATTTTAGTTTACCACACCTATTTTATTAAGTGTATTATTCACATGAATTCTATAAGTTAATGTCTTATCTAAGTCTTCTCCAAGATACTTGACAGAATCAACCCACGGAATATTAAAGTTATTTATTTTTAGTTGATTTAACGGTAAAGCGCAAGCTTTCCTTTTTCTTGTGAAAAAGATAGCTTGTGTTTTATCTGCGTTGATCTTAATTTTCCAAGATTCAAAGTAACTAAGAATGGCATTAAGTGCGTTTTGGAGTGAATTTTCAATATTATATCCTAATTCGTTTGAGCTAAATACAGCAGTGTCATCAGCAAACATAGCTACTTCGCAGTTGAGGAGGTCTGGGAAATCGGCAACATAAATAATGTAAAGGAGAGGCCCCAAAACTGATCCTTGTGGGACTCCCGAATAAATATTTTTAGAGCTAGAGTTTATATTATTTAAGTTTATTTTAAATTGTCTGCCATGCAAAAAGCTTTGAACAAACTTTATAATGAAAACTGGACAGCCAATGATTTTAAGTTTGTACAGAATACCTTCATGCCGAATGCTATCAAATGCTTTTTCTACATCTAAGAGCACAAGACCAGTTCATTGCTTTTGAGAACATTTTTCTTTAACATAATTACAGATACGTAAAACTTGGTGAGAAGTACTGTGCCCTTGTCTGAAACCAAATTGATTGTTTGGAATAATACGAGTGTTATGGTTTTCAAGAAAACCTTACTCTCTTACTTAAGTTGCTTAAAAGACTTATTGGGCGATAGCTACTGGGTTTATTTGGTGGTTTTCCTGCCTTAAGGATGGGTATAATTTTTGCCATTTTCCATGTTTTTGGAAAATACTGTAATTTGAGACAAGCATTTATTATAAAACTCTTTTAAATAAATATTTTTTAGGCTATCAAAACCTGTAGATTTTTAAATACGTAAACCATTAATAAGATACTCGACATCTTCATTAGAAACATATACATCAGCCGGCAAGGGCACTATGTTGTTACATAAAGTATGTAGTAGCATTTTCATTGACTACATTAGTTACCGTACTACCCTGTGCTAACAGAGGATTATTGAAGTTTTGTGCAAATGTTTCTGCAAAAACATTCGCTTTATCTTCATGAGTAACAATAAGACAATAATTATTTTCAAGATGCGGTATAAATTTTTTTTTGTTTTGACCTTGGCTATATTCCAGAACGGTTTAGAGTTTGGCTCTAAGGAATTGAGCTTATTGTTCCAAGAGTTGTTTCTGAACTTTGAGATCTCAATGGATATTTTCTTTGTAAGAGTATTCATTAATTTAAAGTCATTGTCTTGTTTGTACTCAGCCCATTTTCTTCTAACATAGTTTCTTTGTTTTATTAACTTGATTATATAAGCAGGTAATACTGTTCTGTTTGTTATGGATTTTTTTGGACACGAATCATCAATACTATCCAAAATACTTTTAGTTATTATTTCAACTTTTTCATCTACTTGTTGATAGTTGCTAATGTTTTCTAATTCATTTTTGGTGGCTTTAACTACGGTTTAACCATTGATTTTGCTAACTGATAATGTTCAATTTGAGACTTCGGAGTATGCGTTGTCTTTCTTGAGGTGCTGTAGCCATTTTCGCTAGCGGTTTGTTGTTTTTTTTTTTTTCTCATTATTTACCCTTTACTGAAGGTAGCTGCATACTTAGTCCAATGTTGTGACCTAAACAGCGACTGCTGTGACAGTCGTCCTGATAGTCTCGAATTTTAGCATTTTTTTCTTCGGTTAGAACACTTCCTTTTGGCAAAATTGTTAAATTCATCAGAAAATGTCTTTAACTGCTTGTTATTTGATTTTTTACATACTATTTTTAACCATTTTTAACAATTTTATGAGCTACTAGGTTGATTTTCAAGGTGTATTTAAACGAATTACAAAAGAAAATAAGGTCGATTTTCTGACTAAAATTGTTTAAAGAGCCATAAGACTAACAATTTTTTAGGAGGATTCAAAATTCTTCCTGGATCTTAATCCCCATATTACACCTAATAAATTATAAAATTAAATTTTTCATAATTATTAAAGGTTATAGAGAAATTGTTAAAAGTTTATTGAAAAAAATCTGTATTTAACCCTGCAGTCGTCGCGCGGATTACTATTGTAATCCACCAATGCAAAATTGAGAATTCCCGGAAAACTAGTGGTGGTTATTTTTTGTCTCTTTTAGTACTTACAGTTAAATAGTTTGCGCTTGTGCTCAGTGAATAGAGGTGTGTCAATCGTTCATTTTAAAAGATTCAATCGTTCATATGTCGTTCAGTTCAATGATTCGTTCTTTTCAATCGTTCATTTTTTCAATCATTTTGGTTTCTGTTTCATTTTGGCTGCGAATAAATGGGGAAATTTCATTCTATTCCAATCGTTCACTTTTTCAATCATTTAGGTTTCTGTTTCATTTTGGTTTTGAATGAAATGGGAAAACTTCATTATTTTCAATCGTTCATTCTTTTTTTTGGTATTTGGTTTTTGGTTGCGAGTTGCGATTCAAAATTACATAAAATACCTACCTACCTATGGCTCAGGCAGCAAATTAATGCTTATGCTTACAAAAATTTAAATCAAGGGAATTTTATTTTAATTTTACAGGTAGCTTTCTTTTTTCAGCTGAATAGAAAATTTAAATAAGCATAATTTTTTTAACTTTCTAAGACAAATTTAATAATGGATCTCACAAACAAACGCAGTCCAATTTGGATGCATTTTTCTCAGACAACAAGGCAAAATGCCTCTATTGCCAAAAATTTATTAGTTTCAGCGGAGGTGCCACCGGAAATCTAGGTAGGCATTTAAAAACCAAACACGTTGGCGTAACAATTGAAAAGGCGCGATATATTCAGGAGCGAAATATACCCCAAAACAACAGCCCATCTTCATCTTTATCTTCTATCAACCAACAACAAGAAAATTCTCAACCACCTACGATCGCAATAGAAATTCCATCCACAGCAACATCCACCACCTCTTCACACAAAACTACTCCATTCACAATTGCAACAACAGAACATCCTTCAACTCCAGCCTCAGCATGTATAGTAGCAACATCAACCTCTAATCAAACGCCCCGACTTACAGCACAACGACAGCAAACAATTTCCAGTTATATAAAAAAACCCATTTCTTTAAACTACTCAAAACAATTAGACGAACAAATCGTCAAAACTATGGTTAAGCAATATTATCCATTTTGTATGGTTGACGACCAGGAATTCAAGAAATTTGTTCAAATGCTTAATCCAAATTACCAGCTCCCTACAAGGAAACCCGTTTCTAATTCCTTAATACCTAGGCTCTATGAAGAGACGAAAGTAAAGGTACAAGACGCATTAGCTACAGTTACAGCTGTTTGTGTCACAACAGACGCTTGGACATCCAATACGCAGCAAAGTTATATCGGAATTACGGTCCACTTCATTCAAGAGCAGCAAGACACTTTATCCCTTGAGTCACGTCTCCTAGAATGCATTCCTTATAACGAAAGCCACACCATCATTAACTTGGGAAACATGCTCAGCTCGGAATTGAAGAAATGGAACCTTGAAGAAAAAGTGTGTTGTGTTGTGACAGACAATGCTTCCAATGTCGTTGGTGCTGTGAAATTTAAAAAGTGGAACCATTTCCCGTGTTTTGCACATAGCCTTAATTTAGTTGTTGGTGAAGGACTTGCTATTATCGAGTCGAAAATAGTGAAGGTAAAAAATATTGTTGCATTTTTTAAAAAAAAGCTCAAAAGCAACAGTCAAACTTGCAAGCATGGAAAGGGAGCTCAATTTGCCAGAACTTAAGCTTAAGCAATCCTGCATAACGCGGTGGAATTCTCTACGAAATGCTCAATAGAATTCTAACTGTTAGATCCGCAGTGCTTGCAGTTCTGGCAACTGAAAATCCCGACCTAAATTGCTTGTCGGCCAGCGACTGGACAATTTTGGAGAGGGCAACAAATATTTTCAAAATTTTTCATGCTATAACGGAACAAATGTCGGCTGAAAAAAATGTAACCATTTCAAAAACGATGCTTATGATCAAAGCGATAAGATCGCATTTAAATAAAATGTCTATGGAAAATAATAATGAAATCGACGAAATTAATTTCATTATTAGTACTCTTGCAAATTCCATAAAAAACAGATTTAAACAAGTAGATCAATTTGTTGATGACAGAGTGGCACAAGCTACATTTTTGGATCCAAGATTCAAAAAACATGGGTTTTCTAACCAAACAGCCTATGAAAAATGTTTGAAGGATTTGAAGACTAAGACGTTATGTTTCCCAACGCAAACACCACCGGCAGATCCAGATACTATTACTGCAACAACTTCAACTAATTCCGAATCATCGTGGCGTCAAGAAAACGATGCACTGATCTGGGGAGATTTCGATTCTCATTTGGATTTAATCGTTTCCAACCCAAACCAACATGCTGCAAGTATATTAGAAATTGATAAGTACATCAATGAAACACCTATTCGACGCAACGATGATCCCCTTAAATGGTGGAAGGAAAGAAAAAACATATACCCACGACTCTACAACCTTGCCCTTAAGAGGCTTTGCATTGTCGCAACAAGTGTACCATGCGAGAGAGTTTTTTTCAAAAGCAGGTCTTACAATTTCAAATAGGCGTAGCAGCTTAAAGCCCACAAAAGCAGCTCAATGTCCTTTTTTAAATTATAACTTGTAGGCTTTGTCGGATAATACTTTTTCCTCTTAAAATTTAATAAGACTTACAAATGTACCTTTCATTACTGTACTCGTATTAAGAGTCCAATCGAGTGCAATAACTTCGATTTAAAAAAAAAAGTTCCTCGTACCTATCTTATCTAAATAAACTTTCCATAATAAATTATAAAGACATTATGTGTTTTATTTCAAATAGAATTATTTTGATCTTGTTAATTTCACTTTATTTGACTTAGTTTCTCAGCGTTTTGCATCTGGCGGTACATTTTTTCGTTACACAAAAATTCAACCTTGAAGTTTCACTCTCAACACGCCCAAAGAAGTTTCACTTCAAAAATACCCATCTCATCAATAAATTCCTACGTATTACGTATAAAATAATATATAAAATAATTCAAAACAAATGTATGTATGTAATTTTTATTGAGATTTTTTTTTTCACATTTGCTTATTAGATAATACACTTTTTCTTATAGTTATAATAATATTATTTGCCGACTTTGAATTGGCCAGGCTATACTCTTAATTTATGATGAATAATTCTTTTTAAAATTAAACAATTTAATTAATTATTAATTATTCAATAAAAATAATCATTCACCTTTAATTCGAAAAGTCGGTTTGGTTTTCTTAAATGCCTGGTATTCTTTGTTGGTTTTTTAAATTAATAAATGGTAAACATAACTGCATCTTTTTCGTGCTAAATTTTTGAAAATGTTAGAATAAATAAGCTGTTTTTTGATTACATTTTGCCATTGACTCGGCGAAAAGAACCAAAACGTCTTTCTTAATAAGGGTAATTATGATTCATATAACAATAAAATCTTTTTCTTTTTTAATGAGTATGTGAAATTACATTTAATACGCAATTTGTATATACATATATACAATAAGATTAATTTTCCTTTGGTAATGAGATCGACCAGCCGAGTACTCTTCTGTCGAATCCACAAGAGAATAAATTACAGTTGAAAACAGGCTCTTCAGCCCAAGCAACTGATGACACCATACGACGATGGCCCTAAATAAGGTTAATAAGCAATCTTAATAATAAAACGAAATTGTCAGTTGGATGTATTACTTGTCGGCTTGTTCGGGGTAAACGAGCTACACGTTGACCGTTTAGATCAAACAAACGAATTTGTCGATTGTCGTGTGGAATCGCAATTACTCCTGTCGATGAAACAGCTAATCTGTTGACAGCTGAATCGGTACGAATTGTAGCCAATGCTGATCTCATGTTACGAAGTTCCCATACTTTAACAGTACGGTCATCCGATCCGGATACAACTTTGTCATCTTTGGTAAAAACCGTTGAAGTAACGCTCCTAGAGAATACAAAAATATTATGCAAAACAAGTATTTTTTTTTTAATAAACTGAATAAAATTAACACCATTTAAAATCGTTTAAATATTTTCTAAAACGGTTTACTAAGTTGAAGAAATGTGTTGAATAAAAAAGTTCTCACTCTGGATGGCCTTGAAAAACTGATACTGCTGGTATAGCATCTCTGAAATCCCACAAACGAAATGTCGAATCTCTTGAAGCAGTTATCACTAAGCGTTGATTGGAATGTGCAGAAACATGTGTCAACTCGTGATCGTGTCCCGTCAATGGTTGAATGGGTTCTTTAGTTTCCACATCCCATAGCATAGCAGTTCTATCCCAACTTCCTTTGATTATTTGGTCCATGATCGGCAGCCAATCGGCGGCAACAACCACCGATGTGTGACCTCCTGGTCCTGAAAATTCACATAATGGTGTTCGTAATGTATCAACTCTATCACGATCCTCGACTTGTTCGTCACTATCATCAAGTTCTTCTTCAGATGAATATCCTTTTCTAGAAAATGAACCAAGAAATTGCAAAGAAATTATGATGATCGAAAATATATCTGCAGCCATATGTACTTGGACACTTCCCAGTTTACAGCAGCTTGCCAGATGTGAGCAGTGCCATCGCCACTACCAGTTAAAACTAGGTCACGGTTTTGGTGGAATTTAATTGAATTTACCGAACCAGCATGTCCCTGATATTGCAAAAGACAACGGCCACTTTCAATTCCCCAAATGCATGCAGTGTGATCAGCTGATGCTGTTCCAATTATTGGCTGCCCAGACTTGGCTGCAATTTGCCAAACTCCGTCCTTATGACCACAGAAATCTCGCACTAACGACACTCAATCGAAACCATACTTGCAATTCAAATCAAAACAAATAACAAAACAAAAGCAAATCTGACAATGACACTTGTTGACAGTGAAACATTCAGGAATCGAAACGAAAAATACGTTCACTGGTTCAGCTAATAAGGATTCGTTCGGCTCAGTTGTTTATTCTACGTTTTCCTTGGAGCCAAAATGAGATCATTTTTCGAATACGTTAAGTGTTTTTTCGTCTAAAATGTTCTTATTTTGTTTGATAGCTCATTTCATTTGAGGGATTTGGCAGATAAATGCTATTTTTGTTTTTTCTCTTTCTATTTTCATACTAAAGATTTTCAAGCTTTTAAAATATGTTCGGATTGGGTGCGTTTGTTAAATTTTCACCTAATACAATGCAAATTTTGTTGAATTCATCTAATTTCGAAATATGTACTTGTACACGGATTTTTAAATGATGTAATTTCGGATCTCATTTGTTAATTTTCAACGAAATATAATCACTGGGACTAGTGAAAATGTGGTATTACTTAATTATGTGGTATTCATAGTCTACTATTACACAATAATGCAATTTTTCTGAAAAAGTCAACAAACTCCAACAACTTAATCTGTATTTTTGGAATTATATTTGAATTCAATTTATTTACAACAATTTTCATAAGACTGTCATACACATTTTTTCTTAATTTGTGAAGAATTTTCTGTAAAATTTTCTAGACAAATTAAAAAATATTGTTTAGGCAAGACTGCACTCAATTTCAGTGGAACTACACTTCATGACAAGGCAAAACAATATTCGCAAGAATTCGTGTGAAGTCTGAAGTGAGGTAATTAGGCCGCAGTGTAGTTCCATCGAGTGCGGTCTAGTCTAACCTTTACTGGTAAAACTATTCACCCCTATTTCGAGTTGCGATTGTTGATTGATAGTTGATAAACATTGAAATTCGATATTAAACCACCCAACCGAAAAAAGTTTTGGTCATTGGGAATAATTCAGACCGTTGTGAATTATAAAAAAAATTGACAACTATCAATAAATAGTTGATTAAATATTCAGTAAATTGAGTTCTTAAAAATCCAAAATGTCAATATTTATCAACTATCAATCAACAATCACAACTCGCAATAGGGGTGATTATGTACATAGGTAAAGTTAGTTATAAAACATACAGGCTCTCCCAAACCAACGCGGAACATTCGCTATATAGGCGGAATCATTCGCAATGATAACAAAAATGACAAATAAACAATGCTAAACAACAACAAAAACCGCCGCCGAGTCGGCGAAATTGGCACATTCACGTTGGTTAGGGAGAGCCTTACTAGGAAATTTTCAATTTTCTTCATAAATAAATTATATTTATTTATATATTATATATTTTTCAATATTTTGGCTGAATAATTTAATACAGTAGCTTACCAACCAACGCTTATTAAGTTAATTGATTTATTGTTTTGGTAACAGAAATAAAAGCATGGATACTAAAATAAATAGCTTTTTCAAATATATTCTGTATTTTCAATTTAATTTCTAATCTTTCTTATTGTTTATAGTCTGAGCGT
The DNA here is from genome assembly GCA_949320155.1 of Melangyna quadrimaculata. NCBI lineage: Eukaryota > Metazoa > Arthropoda > Insecta > Diptera > Syrphidae > Melangyna > Melangyna quadrimaculata. The sequence goes on from OX439483.1 coordinate 375,612,405, forward strand.
ACCTTACTTACAAAAATTCATCTCCACTCCATGCGATTGTGGACTGAATTTAAGTGTAAGCGAACCTTAGGAAATTGGAAAATAAGCGAATGGAACCATATGGAACTTTTTGCAGTAGGTACTTCATTTTCATTCAGTTTCGGTCTTTAGAACGATTAGTATTGAAATAATTGATTGATTGTTTCAAAGCTATGTTTAATTCCCATTTTATATCATCTCATTTGAATGAGAATAAGTTGGATGAACGAAACATATTTCTTTTCTTTTCCTTTGAAACGAAAGACAGCTGGATGAAACGATTGACATTGAGAACGATTGATTTGGTTTACTGCGATTGCAATCACTCAATCTTTTTGATGAACGGGTCATAAAGACCGAATCAATCACGATTGACACAGGTCTATCAGTGAATCGCGAGTCCGGGTCGTGTGTGGTTGTGTCGAGAGAGCGTTGTGAAGTTAAGTGGAGTACTATTGTATTCCGCGCGACGACTGATGTATCTATTATGTATCATGTACCGCATGTAAAAAATTCGTTTGTCCTGACCATTCTAAGTTTATATGTTCATCATGCTTGGAAACAAGTAATTAGTTTATAGATTTTTATTTTATTTAAGAACAGACCTGAATTTTTAACTAAAGTTCCTTTTTTTCTACAAGAAATCTGAAATTTTTATTTTTTTAATTTATTTTTTTTTTTTTTTGTATTATGAAGTAATAATTTATGTTTTTTATCTTTAAGTAATATGTAAGCATTTTGCATCAAAATAAATTTGAAAAAATTAAAGCATACTGGTTTTATTTTAATTTTAAAATGGATTACATATGTAATCCGCGCGACGACTGGTGTGACTTTTTGGTGCGCGACGACTGCAGGGTTAAGCGAGTGAATTGGAGTGTAAAAAAAAAAGATAACCTTGAATTTTGACCAAACTTAGTTTTTGACCTCAATCGCCTAAAAAATAAAAATATACTAGTTATATAACCAGTATTGAGTTATACGAATTTTGTTTCTTTTAAAAATTTAAATAATTTTACTGTTTGAACCCAATCAGACATGGTTCAAAATTAAAAAAAAAATAAAAATATTTTTCCAAATATAGCGATAAAATTAGGCTTTCACTAGAAAAATAACTCCAAAAAAGCTGAATTTTGGTGGAGAGGAAATCTGCAATACAGTTGTATTATGTCTCAAGCATTTTTTTTAGGAAAAACCCTCAATTTTAAGAAGGAATTTCGATTTTGTGGGGTGATAATGGAAAAATATTGTTTTTTTTTTTTAAATATCTCGAAAGTTATGAGTATTTTTTTTTTTTTTTTTTTTTTTTTTTCTATAAATGATGTCGGGAATATTCAATCTTATTTTTTATTGGCGTAAAAGATTTTGAGAAAATGTGGACAGAAGTGTTTTTTGTATTAATGTGATATTTTCCCCACTGTGGCCTTTGCGAACATTTTCTCTAAATCTATTGATCTTACGAAAAAAAAAAAAAAAAAAAAAATATTTTAATCTTTTTTGTATAGAATTTTATAATTTTAATCATAAACATTTCTTCAAAAACACTGATGGTTTTCGAAAATTTAAAAGTTTTTTTTTTCTTGTCATCCCATAACATGGAAAATCCTTGTTTAAATTTACGGTATTTCCTAAAAAATGCTCGAGACATCAGATTGAAGTTCTCCACCAAAATTCAGCTTTTTTGGAGATATTTTTAAAGTGAAAGCCTAAATTTATCGCAATATTTAAAAAAATTCTTATTAAGTATCTGACAAGTTTTCTTCGTTTACATTTTCCCCACTGAAAACTTACTAGACAGAAACTTTGGAATTTTTGCAGCTGGGCGCTTGTCAGTACTGGCTCGCGTGACCTCAGCGCAATATATCAAAAACAAAGTACGAACGCCTAATTCTCCTAACCAGTAGGTAAGGTAACTTCTTGTTCGTAGACCCAGTTTTGCTCGACTGGAGTCCATGAGACTATGCTTCTTTCTCATTCAACCAAATCAAAGCGATTTCTTTGTTAGATGATTCAACGTCATCGGAACTGTGAAGGATGCTGCGACTCACTTATAAACAGAACTCCCTAAGGATCGTTCCAGTGAGCTGAGTTGGTGGCACCCAACATCTAGCGACCAGTTTTGATGACGTTCTTGACAAGTTTCCAGGATCCTGTTTCATATAAAGTGTCGTTAATTTGACCGAATGTCGGTTCAGAAAAATCCTGTAACTATTTAAGTATTTTTTGTATTAATTCTTTTATATTCTAAATACAAGCCGCTTAATTTTTAAATTAAAAACGGAATCGTTTCACCCAGTTGACACATATTTGTTACTTTTGTATTACTCTAACATTTACACTTTGCAACCTATTTTAATGCATATTTTGATTTTACTTCGTTTATTCTCTTCGAGATTTCTACAATTCATTCTATGTATATTCCACTAAAAACCAAAGTAAATAATTTATTGCATACATGATCTTCAAGTTTGTTTACACAGACAATTTTAAAATGTATAACAATAGAGTTATAGTTTTTCTGAGATACCAAAGCTCTCAAAATTAATTTCCCACCATTATCACACACATTGAATTGTTGTAGAAATCCCCATTAAAGCCCACCCAGCTATTATACAGATTTAACATTTGCGGTTATTCACCGGAAATAATCTCTGCTTCAATTTTAGCACTAAGAAAGAAATCAAAAAAAAGACAAAAACAGACCATCATAAACAAAATGAGCAATTGTCTAATACAGTACATTCCAGCCAGTTTTATGTTAATAAATATACTTTTCTTCTATGTAGTGTTTTTTTTTTTTTTTTTTCATTATAAAAGTCACTATAGATATTCCGTTGGCAAAATTTCAAAAAAAAAAAAAAAAAAAAAAAATATTAATCTCAGGGTCACTGACTTACTTTGCCGACACGATGCGCACGGGAACCAGTGTTACACAAAAAAAAATAAAACAAAAACCACAGCCACCCAAAAAGCTATTATTTTGTAATTATTCTGTCTGCCATCGGTTTAGGCTTTAGAGAGTTCGGTCTACCCAACAAAATAATGCTCTTCAGCATACAAATCTACCTACTACTACTTGTTCTTCATTCAAATTTGTTGTTTTTTGTTTTCTTGTCTAGTAGTAGATTTTGTACGGATAGGTTATGGATTCGCGAAAAATTCTAAAGTAACAGGAAAATAGTGTTTCCAAACCTTAAAATATAAGATTCCTTTTAAATACACATATTGTCATTTGGGTCGTACTAGAAAGAAGCAAAAAGTGGGCACAAATTTTGAAGAATCTTCTTGATGCATTATAGAGTTCTGGAGTTATGATAAAAATGTTGCTTTCAAAGTTATCTCTGTCCACAGAATCTAAGAAACCCAGCATAACCGGCTGGAAAAATACGAAGTTTCTGTCTAGTTTGGACTAGTTCCTAGTAAGTTTTCAGTAGGGAAAATCTAGACGAGGAAAACTTGTCAGATACTTGGGAAGCCCTTGGTCGATTTCAGTACCAACAATTTAGACGAGGGAAACTTTGCAAACACTCGTGAGGCCCTCCCTAGTAAAATCTTGTTGAACTTGTATCGGTACCCCATCGGGATCATACGACACTTTTTTTTCTCTTTCCCTTGTCTTCTTTTTCATATCACATTTTTTTCTATGGGTGTGTGACATTTGTATATTATATGTATGTGTTATACAATATGGTATTATGAATGAAACATTAGAGTATGAAACTTATTCACTTTCAGTTTCAACATTCAATGTTTGTATAACGAGTTAGCCCAGTATGTAGCGCATTTGACTGACAAGCAAAAGATCGCGGGGTCAAGTCAGAACTTTTTTTTTTACGAGGAAAAGGGGTTCATAATCGCAAAGGCTCTTGATTTGGCCCTTGCTAGCGCTTGCTAGCTCTTTGCCAGAAGCTATATAAAACTCTCTAGTACCTTGTCCAAAACTAGATTGTTTTTCTGCTCGGGTAATTTATTTTTTCTATTTTCGTAAAAATTACCATTAAATCAGTTTTGATTGCAGTGTCAAGTTCGATTTCTTTAAATAAAATCAAGTCAAAAAATATTTTGTTACCATCTTTAAAAGTTGCTCTGTTTTTAAGCAAAGCGCAAGTACACAGAGACACGACCCAGTCGTAAAATTTTTTCTTGATGATTTTGGCAAACGATCAACAGAGTGCATTTAAGTTTCAATTTGTTCCCCCGCCCCACTATACCTTTATAACCGAATATTTCTTGGCAAGGGATGGTTGTTTAGTATATGCCATAGAACTGGAAATGGGTTTTCATCTCTTTTATGGTCGCCTTTTAGAGTTATTGTTCTGTCTATAAGGAGTCTATTATCCTCACAGAGTATTTGTATATGTATTTGTATACTTATAGATCTATAGATTAGATACAAATAGCTTCTATACAAAATATGGTGTTGACTATAGAATTCTGCAAATTTACAGTTTCGCAAATGGCAGACCATTTTGAATCATTTTAAAAAGGTGGTGTGCATGCCTTTCGGGTATCATCGGATCAGAATCCTTTCATTCGAAATGTGTCAAATGAAGCATCATTGTCAGGCAAGCCAAATGAATGGGGCTTTGAATGATGGTGGAATGATGAAAGAGTAGTATAGTTTTTTAAGGAATGACGATGATGGTGATGATGTGTTGTTCTATATTAATTAAACGTAAACAAATACGTGTTTCTCCTATCAGGGGATTATGAGTTTAAGTGTTGCTACATTATTGCCAGAGGACAAAATAGCTATTGTAATTATATTCATATGTGGGTAAGCTTCCTACCTACCTACCTACATATTGCAAGAGAATTTGTGAATTTGTTAAACGATTTTCGACCAAAAAACCACCCACCAGTTGATGAACTCAATTATATTGTTTTGCTTTGCAAAATATGTATACATATATGCATGGTGTACATGTGAAGAATGCAGGATTATATTTATTTTGTGTTCCTGATTTATTTAGATACTTCACAAGGATTTTCATGTCAAAATAACATAAAATAACTATAGGGCTGGCCACGAGACGAGACTTTTGTAAGTCTTATCTCGGTCTCGTTGAAATCGAAAATTTTCAGTCTCGTCTCGTCTTGTCTTGTCTCGTCTTGTCTTGTCTTGTCTTGTCTTGTCTTGTCTTGTCTTGTCTTGTCTTGTCTTGTCTTGTCTTGTCTTGTCTTGTCTTGTCTTGTCTTGTCTTGTCTTGTCTTGTCTCGTCTCGTCTCGTCTCGTCTCGTCTCGTCTCGTCTCGTCTCGTCTCGTCTCGTCTCGTCTCGTCTCGTCTCGTCTCGTCTCGTCTCGTCTCGTCTCGTCTCGTCTCGTCTCGTCTCGTCTCGTCTCGTCTCGTCTCGTCTCGTCTCGTCTCGTCTCGTCTCGTCTTGTCTTGTCTTGTCTCGTCTCGTCTCATCTCGACTCGTCTCGTCTCGTCTCGTCTCGTCTCGTCTCAATGGCAATAATGCGAAGAAGTTTGAGGGATGCATCCAATCTTTTGTAGTTGGAAAGCCAAATGTAAGTCTTATAGTTTCGAATTTCAGATAAAAATTATTTTATCTATAAGTGGTCTACTCCGTTTCTAAAAAAAAATAAAATAAATCGGGTGGCACAACGGCTCATGAAGAACCAGGGTCTGGTGACTAACAACTCGCAACCATTCCTGTGTGCGCCTTTCGACAGGAATGGAAGGGATCTACAATTTTATGCCAAATCCGAACGGCTAGACGAGAAGCACTTATTCGTGACAAGTGATACTCTTGGAGGATTTGTCAATTCCTCGCAAGAGGCAGTAGCCCTGAAAAAAAACTTTTTTTTTAGTTTTTAGGTGGACGAGGCTGGGAAGCGATCCCAGACCTCCAGCGTGACAGTCGAACGCACTAACCATTACGCTACGAGCTACTCCGTTTCTACTTATTATGCATTTTTTTTAACTTTTCCAAGAAATTGAGGACAAATTGAAGCCCTGCTAAATATTTTGAAACTAGTGCTAAGATTCTGCGCAAAGGGACAGTCCCTAGGCTGTTCTAGCCTGATTCAGGCCTTGCCTGAATCTATCTAAAACTCTCTAGTGCCTTGCCGAAAACTAGATTGTTTTTCTGCATGAGAAAACTTCGATTTGGACAAATTAAATTCCAAACGCAAACGTAAACAAAACATGATTTCAACACCAGCACAATTGACACGAAAGAAATGTTAGGAATATTGACGTTAAGTAAAATTTACCAGAATTATCCAAGAACAATACGAAGTTAATTCGATACATGATACCTACTTCATTTAACATCATTACACGATCCTTCGATTACATTTGGAAGTAACTCACATGTGCACTAAAGCCGTTATTCGGTCCCAGTTTTGTTAATACTGCATACCTAGTTTTACGCAAAAAAATCGAAAAACGGAAATAAAGTTTTGAAGTTTCTTGAGAAATTTGCATATTGATGAATATCTTGTTAAAGGATAGGTTGATTTTGTCACTATTTTGCCTTCCGGTACTTCTGAGTCGAAAAATATTGTATGAGAATTTTAATAAAAATAAAAAAAAACTATTGTTTTTATTTTTGACTTGTTCTTTACCATTTTTCGTGGTAAATTAAAAAATTGCTAATAAAAACCAAATGAACATAAACTAAGTTTTTTTAGAACGCACCCAATAATAAAAATAATAATAACATTGGGACGATGTAGTTAGCAAGTACAGAACTTGGAATAAAGAAAAATTGAACATTTTGCATTGCTGGTGTGCTTCTAGACAAAGAATCTCTCTATTTAACAGTGCATCTGAAGTTGGGCTCAAAGGTAGGCTGATGTTTCCTAACCGGAGATTTCAATCGACGGCGACGTTTGTAAGTCTTGGTTTGTCCCTTTTAAATCACGGATTTTTCCGGAAAATTGATTATTGACGGCTACGGTGGTGAATTACGTATTTCTTCGCGGATTGATTCTGGTGAAGATTACAGATTTCTTTGGTAAATCACAGATCTCTTCAGTATTCACAGGCTTACGCTTGGAAATGAAAAATGAATGTCTGGTAAATGACGAATTTTTCCCCGTAAACCACGCATTTTTATTATATGGGCTTTTTAGGTCAATCGATGGTTAACTCTGGTAAACCACACATTTCTCTAGTAAACCATGGAGTTGTCCATTAAGGGCAAGTTTGTTTACAGTGTGTTAAATTCAGTATGTGACTTTCATAGGCTCTAATTAATTAACGCTTATTAACCATAATTAGCTGATTAGCTTTATGCATTATATGCAACTCAAACTTTTGATTTTTGAAAGAAAAAAAAAAATGGTCAACAAACACATTGACGATTTATCAGATTCAATAACAATGGATTAAAGATGATTAGCTGTGAATAAACTGGTCCCTAATCTAACGATGATTCTGGGGTAACATATTTCTTTAGTAAACCACTAGTTTGGCCAGTATATCGCAAACGATGCATGTAAATTAAAGATTTCCCTGGAAAATCACAGATCTCTTCCCCAGTCATAGTTTAACTGTTTTAATTTTTAAATTACAGATTTCCCTGGCAAATCAAGCATTTTCTGGTAAACGGCGGATTTTTTTGGTTGATCTCAGGTTGATCCTAATGTCAGAGATTTCTTCGGTAAATCTCAGTTTGTCCGTGGTAAATCACGCATACAACTTTTTACCTCTTGTAGGAGGGCGATGTCTTAATACAAAAAAAAAACACTACATTTTATTTTTAAATTACTTAAAAAGACGCAACAATACGCGGGGTTTGTTAAAATCTTTATTCTCCGGTTAAGATAACTTGGTTGAGTTCGTATTGAGCATTTGACTAAATTTTACTTTAATGATCGATGATTTTGATTATTTTCGGTATTTTTAAGAAAACGAATTTGGCTTTTATAATACAAAAAAAGAAAAAGTGGCGGGTGGCAATGGCACAGTGGATATAGTGTTTGACTGCTAACCTGGACGTGAGTTCGAGCCCCAGTCTAGGTAGCATTCTTTTCTATATTCCCCAGTTTCAACTGGATGCCACCCGTGGAATTTCATGAGATTTAACAAACATCTAATTCTCAAACCACTGTGCCAACAAAAATCTTTCCTTTCCTTCTATTCCTTCTAACTAGTGCCGTGCTTTGCATTTAAAAAACCTGAGGTCTTACAGGCATATAGTTAAAATTATTATAATAGTGGTACTTATCAATGAGTTTTTGTAAAAAAAAAAAAAAATGTATAACAGGACATCTGCTTACTCTGCCTCTAGACTATAGCTACCATCAAGGCACATTCTGCACTCATCCGAGAACTCTCTCTGATCGCGTTCTATACATTCATCTATATGTTTTACATTTGTTTCAGTCAAACTTGCCAAACACCTTCATAGAATGCCCCTACGACTAAGAATTTTTCACCTTACAGACTACTTTGATATGGCTGGCCACGAGACGGTACTCGGCGAGACGTTTGTAAGTCTCGTTAAAATCGATACATTTTCAGTCTCGTCTCAGTCACGTGCCGGTCTCTAATAATTAAGTCTCGTCCCAGTCTCGTCTCAAAAAAATACGATTTCCGGACAACCTGTTGATTATAGGAACGTAATATTTTCGATTATTGTTTGATATGTGCAGAAGAAAATAAATATTTAACTAAAATTGGATTTTTTAATTTATAAGACTCTCTGTAAATTTTGGTCCAAATATACAGTCTCTTCTCGATCTCATTTCGGATGCTTAAAAGGCAGTCTCCTCATGCGAGACTGAGTCCGAGACTTTTCTCGTCTTGTGGCCAGCCCTTTTCTTTGATAACGTTATATCTGCACTTCTTCCTGCTGCTTATCATTATGTAGTTTATCAAGTTTTAATGACTCCCCTGTCATCTTAAACTTTCGAAACATCCTTTTTTAAGAAATTCAATTAACTTTAAGTAAATAATGTGCTAACTTTTTCACACCACCATCATGGGTATCCACAAATTCATAGACATGTGTAGCGTATAAACTAATTTAATTATTTTTATTTTATTTTAACAACCTGATGGTGTGATGATGGAGATAAAGACGATGACGCCATCTGCAGGCACCTCTGTGACCTACATAAACTATTCACACCATTTAAAGTGTGAAAACAATGTTTTGTAATAATAAGTCATTGCTGCTGGCTGTAGGGGAGATTCTGCTTAGAGCTTTTAAACAATCCACAATTTCACACTTAACATCTGAAGGACAGACAGACAAACATAGATAGATAGATAGAATTGAGTAGAGCGACGGGAAGGCGGGCGCAACGACGCAGGCCAAGGCACGCACAGAGATAACAAAAAAAATCGGAAATCTCAATGAATGCGGTTGCAGGCTGCAGTATACCAACATACCTACCAACAGCAGTACTAGCAACATAAAACAAAACAAAAAAATAAAATTAGAATTCTCTTTCCATCGCTATCACCCCACCGCCATCGCCAACAAACCAACATCCGCTCCACAAAATGACACACAAGGCAGAGGCACCCTCTAGTTCTTCATTAAAAAGATAAATTCCTTCAGATTCACTACACCAGTAGACACGTTGTTGTATGTACAAGTGGTCGTTGTCATAGTCGACGACGACGATGTCGTTGTCATAGTCGCTCAATAAAAGTACAACCATTTCATTGTTGTTCAGAGATAAATTATAATTAAATTTTGTCGTATTTCTTCTGTTTTCATTCAATTTCTATCTATGTACCTACTCGTAACTACCCTACCTACTTCTTTCTTCTACCCTTCCCATCCTCGAGGTTTTTCATTCAATTTTATATCGTACTATAGGAAGATGAAATAAAAATAGAAAATCTCAAAGTGCGTTTTATATCAACTTATAATGCGAGTTGTGGTCACTTTGCATTAATTGGATGACCCCTTGTGTTTATGTTTGTATAAGATGCATCAACTCGTAGTTTTTGATTCATATCTTTTTTGCTCACAGTAGGGCGAGATATCTTAAAAAACTAGAATGAAATCAACCAATGGAACTTTAACTTTGTATCTATAAGAGTTCATATTTTTAATATGTGAAGTTTGACCAGACCAGGCTCTAAACATTTATCATATAATTAAGGGCAGCCGAAATTCTCGGTCAGCCAGATTTGTTCTATAAACGTAAATTTTACAAATAAGAAAGAATGGAACCCTACTATGAACCTTGAAATGTGAATTTCGAATGGGTGAAGAATATAGTTGGAAAGACTCTCGAAATCCAAAATCATGAAATTCAAAACCCCGAACAACCATAATCCACAAAACCCTAACAACCCGAAACCCTATATGTAATTCCGAAAACCCAAAGTCCGGAAACTCAAAATGCAGAAAACCAAAATCCCAAAAGTCCAAAAAAAACTGAAAATCCCTTACGAAATTAGGGGCCCTATTATGACTCGCGAGTCGAACGTTTTTAAAATCACTTATGTCGTGGTTTTAAGAATAGCAAACTGCGATGTTCGTATAGAGCAACATCTCAATTCAACACAGTTTTTAATTTTAAGCCGAAAATAGTTAGGTGAGCCATAAACGGTAGTGCCAAAAGTCAGATTCGCCTAATATTTCTTGCGACTCGCGATTCATAACAAAATATCATTAACGGTCGATATATGAAATTTGATAACCAAATATCATTAACAATATATGTATATAATTTGAAAACAAATAACGTAGCAACATTACAATTTTAAAATGTTGGGTTGTATTTTGAGATTTTAGGATATTTGTTTTTTTTTCGGGATTAAGCTTTTTCAGGATTGTTTGTCAATATCGAATGACTTATTTTATGATAATGTGGTGTAAAATGCAGTCGGAATTCAGAAAGAATCTACAAATCCAAAGCCCCAATCCACAAAACCCAAAATCTCCATACATTATGGCAAAACTCCAAAGTCCCAGGAATTAAATGTTTTGAAAAACCCCAAAAGCCCACAATGCAGAAACCCGAAACACCGAAATCGCGAAACGAAATTTGGGAAAAACTTAATAAATATTATTGTACTTTATAACATAGCTAATTTGAAAAGAAAAAAACTAACAACCAATTTGAAACATATTGGGATTTTGGTTTATGAAACATTTTGGATTTTCGGCCTCTTGGAATTTTGTTTTTTCGTGATTTTGGGTTTTCGTTTTTGCGAATCTGACTCCAATCCATAAAATATTAAACGACGACTATTGGCTAATGTGCACAAAAAGCTTTTTTACGATTCAAATATCTTTTGAAACATTTTCGGTTTTTGGCACTTTGAGATATCAAGATTTTGTTTTTTTGTTTCTGGATTTTCGTTTTCGACATTTTCGTTTTAGGTAATCTGACACCAACCCGTAAAATATTGAATTGCAAATATTATGGTTAATTTTCGCAAAAAGCTTTTTCACCTTGTTTGGACTTTTTGTTAACAATTTTACATAACTTGTCCCACAGTTCATCATACGGATATATTTGTTATAGAATAGCTTTTTATTTTTTTTTTTTATTATTTTAATTTAAATCTGTTGAGACTTTTGTTTTGTTTGGAAGCTTTTTTCCAAGAAAACCTACATCTAAGATTTAAATCTAGCTTACAAAAATAATAATTTAAGTTGGTTCTAGTAGACAATTGGTTTTCATTTTTTTTTTTTTTTTTGTACCCTCAGTATAAGCATCACCTACACACTTTCCTTTCCATGATGGGATGTAAAATATGACGCATTCGTATGTATCTACATTTACATACATACATGTAAAATCGTTTGCAAGAAATAATTGAATTAATTAGCCATGATTTGCAAAATTTTGTTTTCAAATGCAATTTAACTTGATAAGACTAATTGAATTTAGTTAAGAAAATTTTAGATTTAAATTGTGTAGATAAACGTTATGGTTACATGGATGCTTTCAAGTTGTTCAATTTGAAATGTAAATTAAAGGATTTTGTGTTTTTATTTTGTTAGATTTTGTTCTATTTTGAACGAGAAAGCTTAATTGGTAGTTAAAATAGTTTTCGAAATTCGTTTGCACTAAACTAACTTTTTATAATTCATTGTTCTGCTGATTGAATTAAATTGTTTGTAAAGTGCAAGATCTGAAAAAAAAAATGTACACGTTCTATCGGAACTTTTTAACTTTACCAATTTATTCTGCCTTACTTAGGTACATTATAGTAGAACCAAATGGGGTGGTACCTCATACACATAATCCTTTGTTGTCAAAAATTTACTGAGTTACAAATTGCTAAGTACCTATCATACAAAAAAAAATAAAAAAATAAAAAATCAATATTTATGATTTTTTTGTTTTAATTAAAAAGCTCAAGTGACCTCAACTCTGCAAGATGCGTTTCGCCTAGGTTTGACAGTAGGCTCATCAGTTAGATGTTGGCAAGGACTTCGAAGGCGCAAATTTCGGTCCTAGACGAAACGCATTTTGGGGCTGAGGTCACTTGAGCTTGGGCTTAATATTCAATCAATTCACTTAAAAAAAAAGTAATTTTATTTTCTTAAATCTTTGTTTTCTTAAAATATTTGTTTGGTTCTATTTTCGAATCAGTCGGGACTTGCATTTAAAATGCAAAAAATTAAATACCGATATTTTATGTTTTAATCGTTAGAGGTGTTCATAAAGATTCTATGGTGCTGTTTCCGACCGCCATCTTGAATCCAATTTATATTGGTTTTTTTTCCCATTTAGACAGAAGGGGCAATTTTCTAAACAAACAATTTACTTACTATGAAAAAGAAATAACTATAAACGAAAAAAAAAAAAAAAAAATATTTTAAAACATCGGCAACACCTAAAACAATTTAAGTCGTGTTTTTTGAGAGCCAGACTAGCAACTCAGCAAATTGTTTACAAGCAAAACAATAAATAATCAAATTATTATAGAGAATTTTATTTGTGTTTTCTGTGTAAAACTTTTACTGAGTTGCTAGTCATTCTTTCAAAAAACACGGCTTTACTATACCATTTCTGGAAATCAAGTTGTTTCTATAAACGGTTTTTGAAACTTGTTATTTCAAACTCAAAATTTTCTGGCAGTAAATTATAACTGATGTATGTACCTACCTTAAATTAAAGATACCGGCCATGGCACCATTGATTCCTTATGACCCCCTCTAATAATAAATAATAAAAATACTTTTATCTATGTACTTTTTTTGCATTTCAAAGCTCCGAGTGGACTTCTAATAAATGAGGAATAAAAGTAAAAGATTGCCAACACTAATAACAAAATACAGGGGTGGTTTTGTCAAACAAAAACAATCTAGTTTTTTCGACAAAGGCACTAGAGAGTTTTACATAGATTATGGCAAGGGGATAGAAGTTGGCTTATGTCGGACTTGATTCCGCGAGTTTTTGTTTGTCAGTGCAATCCGCTACCTTCTGGGATAACTCGCTATACAGAAATTCGATATCTAAAGTCAAAACGTGGGATACCAAAACATGTCCAACAAGTTTTTACTAGGGAGGGCCTCACCAGTGTTTGAAAGTTCCCCTCGTCTAAATTCTTGGCAAGGACTTGCCAAGAATTTGACAAATTTTCCTCGTGTAGATTAACCCTACTGAAAACGTATTAGTGCTTCGCCTTAACTAGACAAAAACTTGATATTTTGTAGCCGGGTAATATTTTGAAAAGTTTGGCTTAAAACTTAAAACTTGAAAAGTTTGGCTTAAAACTTAAAAGAACATTGAATATTCTAATTTTCCCAAAAAAAAAAAAATGTTTTAAAAAAAATATATTTTTTTTTTTTTTTTTTTCAAACATTTTGATTTTTAAAACTCATTATTTTTAGACTATTCACTAAAACAACTTGATTTAAAAAAAATAATGAAATGTTGTACAGTATTTTATTGTTAGTGCTGCCATTATTTTTTAATTTTTTTTAATTTAAATAACTCCCCAAATAGAAAATAGATCCCCCGCCGCCGTTGTTTTTTGTTTAATTTTTTAATATTTTATTTATTTTTTAATAATCTTGCTTACAAAATTTCGCCTCACACCTTAGTGGGGAAAAACGCCCCCTAAGAACCTAGACGCTCTAGGTTTTTGTCACATTTTATGGGAGTCATTCTGCCTATGAATTTAAAGGAGGGCGCGAAGGATTGAGATAAAAGCTTTCAATCCTAATGAAGAATAAACAAAACTATTTCCAATTTATGGTCCACCCTGTAGTGTCTGTCATGCTAAATGTGTAGTTTTAAAACTTTGTGCTTTGTCCAGAGGACATTGATTTATTTTCTCTGTAAGATAAATTTTGTATTACCCGGTGATAAAATTCCAAGTTACTGTCTAGTTTACACAAGGTCATAGTAAGTTTTCAGTAGGGAAAATCTAGACGAGGAATACTTGTCAGATATTTAACAAGCCCTTGCTGAATTTCAGTACTAAAAATTTAGACGAGGGAAACTTTTCAAACACTCGTGAGGCCCTCTCTAGTAAAAACTTGCTTGACATATTGCGGTACCCCATGTTTCCTGTAAACCAAGAACAAACATTTTATAAGTAACATGAAATTTCAGTATCAGACGACGCTTTTTTTCTCACTTTCATTTGTCTTCTTTTTCATATCACATGGACTTCAGTTAGTCAGCTCAGCTCAGAACAGAACAGGCCAGATTTGTGAGAAATGTCAGACATTTTAAAACAGAAAACCTGTTCTAAGTTGTTCTACCCAAAAAGCAAGTACATATACAATTCTGTTCTATTCTATATTCACTTGTTATGCAGTATGTTATGAAACATTATAGTATTCACTTTCAACATTGAATTTTTATATATCCTGTAGCGAGTAAACCCAGTGGGTAGCGCTGACAAACAGAAGATCGCGGGATCAAGTCCCACATAAGCCAACCTTGTTTTTGCCTGACGAGGCAAAAAGGTTCATAATCGCCAAATGCCCTTGTTCTAGCCTTTGTTAACCTTTGCTAGCCCCTTGCCAGAATCTACAGATTTAAAACTCTCTAATGCCTTGTAGAAAACTAGATTGTTTTTCTGCGCGGGTATTGTAAAAGTTGTTCTGCATCATAAGCTGCTACACTATTAACATAATTATCATATAATATTTGCTTTTGTGAATTCTATCGTGTGTTTAAAATCTTCTCAGATTATTACAAACAATTATTTTCGAGGGCAATACATACCTACATAAGCACATTCATACCAGATACCATACAAATTACAACACAAGCTGACGTAAAACTCATATCGCATCAAACTAAAACCAATGAAAATACAATAGGGGTATCTACTGATTTTACATGCAACCCTTTAACATACATATAGATAGCTGCATACATATTTACATAATGCACAAACCTATCTAATAAATACAAAATGAATTTCTCATTCTACGATATGCCTACCTACTACAATAAACTGTTGCTCACTCAGGAGAAACACAACGTGCAGACAGGTGTTAGTATTAAAAGGCGTACAGTTACCATTTGTCCTTTATTTTAAAATTTCACTTAAATCAACCTTTATACGGAGAGACTACATTTTAGCCTTTTCCAATTTGGTATATAAAAATCAGATTTTGGCATTGAAAGACTTTCAAACTATGATGTATTTTGGGGAAGGTGTAAATAGAATTTTGTTTGTGACGAAATAAAGATCAAATTTTGTGTTGAGTTCCTAATATCATTTTAATTTTCTTTTATTCTGATGGTAACCTTCTTTGCTACTAAAAACATGTTTTAATTATTTGTTTCTTAAATCGTAAATGTATATGGTCACCGTATTTATTTGTTAGAGAATGTGTAATAATGTAAAAGAGTAAAAATATAAAAAAGTATGTATTGCCAAGATACACAACAAACACCTAAAATGTGTAGCCCCACAATCTTTAGACAAGGTCTTTTTTCCCTACTTAAAGTTCACTCATCTAATTATGAAAACCCATTATCCTTCCCAATGGATGTCCTTGTACAAATTTGTAAAACAAACATAAGTCTGTGTATGTATAATGCATGATATACATACGTACATTATTTAGCGGAATATAAAATCGTTACACATGGCATTGATACTTTGGCAAAGAAATATGTCGTTTGAACACGATACATGTTATAAAATAGGTCAATGTGCGAGGACCACGACCTCACAAAGGGTTTCCAATCGATTTTACTATATAGAAATGTTAAAGCTATGTACAAGGGGGCTAGTAATGGGTTTGAAAGAAAATAGACTTTAAAATAAAAAGATACAGTATATCGCGCATTAACCTTCATAAATAAAAAAAAAATATTCTACAGACTTAACTTTGAAGAACTTGGGAATTTATGATGGAAGCACTCAGCATGTTGTTCAAAGAACTAGTTACAATGTTTGAATAAAAATGCCCCAAAAGTTGAAAAAACTCAGCCAATCTCCCAATTTTTCACACTTTTTGATTATTTATTATTAACAATAATTAATTACTTTACAGCAAAATTGTTCAAATACAAAAGATAGAGAAATTAATTTTCTATAAATTTGGTTATGAACATTTTTATCGAGAAATGCAAAACACGCCTGCAAATTGATAAAAAACATAAAATCTAAAACTACGTGCACACTAGGGTGGAGCGATCTTATATGGGGAACAAATTAAATGGGAATATCAAAAGCATACCCCCCGCAAAAGTTGTCTTGGGTTCTTTTTATAATTTAAAGATTTTGTTTTAGTTTAAAAAATGACAGTTAAAGAATCAGTTAAAAACTAAAAAACAAAGTGAAGAGAATATGAAAAACATACCCCCCAAAAAGTTTCTTTGGGTTATTTTATGAATTGTAAGATGTTTCTTTACTTTTAAAAACGACCGCTAGGGGTCGCGCATTACATTTGTAAACTGGAAAAAACTTAGCTTGAACAAAAATCATCCAAAAAGTTGCGTGGAGTCCTTTAGGCGCGATTTAATATTTTTTGTAATTTTTAATCTGAGCGCCAGGTGTCGCAACTGAAAGTTTTCTATTAGTTTAGCATACGTATTTAATTGTTGAGATCAAAAGGTTTACCAGCCTTTATATGGCTTAAAGACTATTAAAACAAGTCTGAGAATTATTAAACTATTATGGTTACTATAAGAAAACTTAATTATTATTGAATTGTTAGAATATTTTGTTTTATTTCTTCATTTAAAAGTGTTTCCCAAAAGTAGCTGCTAAACAATTTTATAATAAGGCGCGTTCACGAAACGGAAATATCAGAGATTTTGCTCCGTCAAAAGTATTTTGACAGCCAAACTGATATTTTTTACTGATCAACTTTTCCTGAACGCTCCTATAAATTTGAGCGAAGGTCTTCTTGAATAAGTTCCATGATTAATTGGGGTTCGGCGAAACGTCGTTTTCAATCTAATGCCGATGTTTTTGCTCTAGATATTTTTCGGATTCAAAAAAGAAATTTTGAAGTTGAAAGCTTCGAGCAACTCAGTCACCTACTAGTATTGTTTAAGGTACTTGAAGTCAGGTTCTAATGAAATTTGGCTTAAATCTTTGCGACCGTGAAGATAGAGCCCCAAAATATTCCGGTCTGAGACCTGAGACAATTGCGTCCTTGATTTTGAGATCTACCTACTTCTTATATAACTTCTATCAGCAATATTTGACTGATCTATACCTACCATCGATATCATCAAGACGGCTGTAACAATTGTAGAAGTTGCCTATGAGATATTATGAAACTTTTTGCCACCTTCTACACTTTTATAAGCGGTTCGTGATCAAAACTACAAGAAGAGTGACAAAAGAATCTTTCAATTTCCTATTTGCAATTTTTATTTAGATCTTTTGATCAAGGAGCGCTCTTTTTCAATTTTATTTCTTTGGAAGGAACAAACACAGAACCTAAAATTAAAGCACTTCAGGTTTAGTGTGTCGGGTATTCTTGTGATGATTGGAGTTTTAAGAATTGCAGTCCTTTTCTTGTTGAGTTTTAAATAGTTTTCTCGAAAATAAACTTACAAACTTTTGGGACTGAAAAATATCGTATTTGTGTATGATTATTTTTTTAAACTATATTCGATAGGTAATTTGTTCGAAATATCTACTTAAGTCGGTAACACATACATATACATAATTTTTCACCTCCATTTATTTGACAAATTTTGTTGATGGAGTATCCATTTTGATTTAAATTATGGAAACAAAAATCCCAGGAGATGTATGAAGTTGGATAGTTACAAATCGAGTTAGAATGTTTTTATATCACTTGCACAAAAAATACTTAATTAAACTACGCTTTTTTTTCAAAACAAAGAGCTATTGGTATACCATTTGGTACATAAATATATAAATGAGTGAAACGCAATTAGCTTTTGTTTGAATTACATACAAAACTTAAAAAAAAGAAAACAATGTACCTTACCCAAATTGATCCCTTGAAAATATTGTTATGTAAAAAAACAGTTTATTTAATGTTGTCAAGTACAAAATATTTGAAAAAATGACGTCGCACATTGAAGTGACTAAGTACATTTTGTTAGATAAAAGGATCATCTTAAATTCCGTCATACATTCCTAGGCTGTATAATGCCTCCTACACTGAAAAAAAAGTAAAATGAAAAAAAAACACAAAACCGATTTCTTGCTTCGGACTGCGCGACCCCTAGCGGTCAAAATAAAAAATAGTAAAATATGTTAAAATATATTTAAGAGCCATTTACAACTTTTGCGGGGGGTCTAAGAAAAAGAAAAAAAAAAAAAGAAAAAAATTATCACTCCAGCCTAGGGCACACGCCAAATCAAATTGTGGTCTCAAACTAATTTCATATTCTACTCCATCATTCCTTGGCTGGAAAAATTCGTGGTTTCTGTCTAGTTTGTGCAAGGCCCTAGTAAGTTTTACAGGGGGGGAAATCTAGATGAGGAAAACTTGTCAAATACTTGGCAAGCCCTTGCTGGATTTCAGTACTAAAAATTATGATACGAGGAAAATTTTTGAAACACTCGTGAGGCCCTCCCTAGTAAAAACTTGTTGTACATGTTTCGGTACCCCAGTTTTTTTTCCCTTTCTTCTTGTCTTCTTTTGCATTACGCACTTTTTTCTATTGGGTTGAGACAAATATACATATATGTTTGCAGTATGAAACTTATTCACATTAAACACTGAATTTTTGTATAACGAGTAAGCCCATTCGGTAGTGCATTGGACTGACAAGCAGAAGATCGTGGGATCAAGTCACATAAGCCAACTTTTCTTCTTTTTTTTATTGCCTGCGGCAAAAGGGCTCATAATCGCAAGTATCGCTATGCAAAACTCTCTAGTGCCTTGTCTGGATTGTTTTTCTGCGCGGGTTCTATCCGTCAAAAAAAACAGGTATTTAGACAAATTTTGTCTAGGATGATCGGGCTAATGTTTTTGTATTTTACAATTTTCTGTGGCCAAAGTTTCGTCATTTTGATACCTTTCAAACTTAACATAACGGAAAATTAATAATCTTGTCAGACAACAGGAAAGTTAAGATAAATTAACTTTACCTCCTTAACTGCTGTCAGTTTATTAGGAGGTCAAGTGATATTTATATGACTGTAGGTTTAAAAAATTCAGTAACTGTGTTAAGTTTGCACGAGAACATGAATGATTAAACATGGCTAGATGTATTTTTAATAGTGACCCATTTTCATAGTAACCTGTAGCCAAATTCGGTAGGAGTCTTTTTGATGAATCAAACCTAGCAAATGCCTCAACTTATAGCACACATCTTTGCAACTTGGATGAAGTTGCAGATATTAACGCAAATTCAAAGCCGAAAAAGTCAACCGGACCAGACGGACGGGATCTCCTACTATAGGTACTTTTTGAAAAGCCACCACATGCAGTGATAAAAGTTTTAACAATAATCATAAACAACTGCATCAATAACTGCTACTTACCCCAAAGGTAAGTAAGCTTCACATATTAAGCTTAGAAACTTAAGTCACTAAAAAAAAAAAATTTGTTCTTCAATAAAATCTTGAAAATCCTAACTGCAAATTAATAGTGAAGAATTGAAGACTGAAGCGGGTACTGACCAAAGTCTAATGACATCTAACCAGCATGTGCCAACTGCATACGAACATCTCCTGTATTCTGATGTTTCCCTAGCATATGCTGTATCTATATCTCGACTGGTAGCTCTACACAAAGTTGAGTACCAAATAATGAGACTACTAATTCTACAAGACATGGGGATCCGGAAAACACTTTCAAATTGCAGCTTCAGAAGATTCAGTAGTCGCAGCGCAGCCAACTCCAGAAGCCAGGTTCTGAAACCTCTGGATGGATCTACAAAATGGAGAGGATGGAGAAAAAGAACGTGAAGTTCCTAAGCGTCCATTTTAACGAGTTGTTAAGGTTCAACTAGCACTCACGAAACGTGCTTTAAAAAGCGAACTGGGCCTTCTGACGACTCCACCCATTGATAAGACATAGAAACTATGCCAGAATACGAATAACTGATGTATAAGCAGCTACTGCGGCCTGTCATCCTTCCTTCCTTTCCAGTCTGGTTCTCCATCTCGAAGACGGCCATGAAAGAACTTCAAATGTTTGAAAGAAAGTTGCTAAGTATCTGCACCGAACATATTTACACAGAGGCGAACATCATCTCCTGGAACAGGTACCTAATGCTTTAAGTAAAGAAGCTAGTAGGACGCACCAACAGACACCGTTAGGATGGCCACCGATCAGCAAAAACCCGAGAAGATATAAATCAGTACGATGGAAACCTTTTTCGAACACATAATCATGGACAACGAGCAAGCAGTTTCGTTCTAAGCTGACACTGGGTCACCATATCACCGCGGGTTAATGCCAATCCAACCAAAACCCACGACTTGGCAACCAGGCACCACGAGGACGATAAAGTCAGCCGGATTTTGGATTACATTTTAACGTGTATTTTATATTTTATAATCATAAAAAAGGTTCCATGTACAAAAAATTCCGGTTCCGAAAAAACAACTAGCCTAGGATATGGATGATTTTAATTTTGAAGACCCCAGCAAACGAAACAAGGATAACGAATTTCGAATCTGCACGGGGAACGTCAAGTCTTTATATAGAGCACGTGGAGCCAAACATCAAAAGGCTAAGGGCTGACATAACAGCCATCCAGGAAGTGCGATGGGATAGAGAGGGCATACTCCAGGGAGGCATGGAGAGACTGAAATCTTGTGACATCTACTACGTCGGCGGGTGCTTCAAGGATAAGGGTCAGCGGATCTTTGGTTGAGATTTTGTGATAAGTGGAAGACATGGGCAAGAAGTATTGGACTTTCGGAGTGTAAGCGAGCGACTGGTGACAATCCGCTTCAAAGGAAAGTTCAAGAACATAACGCTGATCTGTGTTCACGACCCCCATGAAGAGAGAGATGGCTCAGCCAAAGAACCATTTTACGAACTCCTGGAGGCAACATAATATCATATGTGCCCGAATTCCGAAACAGGCTGGCAGACTTTGCGGCTTTGCGAAATATCATCATCTCAAGTACCTGTTTCCTACACCTCCATATACACAAGGGGACTTGGCGGTAGTGTGATCAACGAACCGTCAACCAAATCGACCACGTTGCGATAGACGCGAGACATGCTTCCAATATCTTGGATGTCCGAACGTTCCTAGGAGCCAACATGGACCTGGTGACAAATAGACTACGTATGTGGATATCCACAACGCCACAACGCAGAGATGATGCTGTGAAAAAAGTTCGATGTCGAAAAGCTAAAATCGCAAGAGACCGCCAAAAATTTTGGTGACCACCTAACTCTTAGCCTCTCAGCAAGTCCACCACCAGCATTTAGTGCAGAGGACCAGTGGAAACACTGTCATTCATCAAGCCATCATAAGTGCTGCCGCAGATGTGCGGGGGTTAACTAGGCGACCACAAAGAAACCCCTGATTCGATGAAGAGTGCCGGTTGGCGCACACAGCTAAGAATGAGGCTTATTTGGCTTAAATGAGTAGTCACAATACTCAAGATAACCCAAGACCAGGTTAGGTTCATCGATAAAAAGTTTAAATTAAACGTTAAAACAACAGGTTATGTATCACAAATTGAGTTTTTGTAAGAGACCATACCAAAATAGCCCGTAGCGTAATGGTTAGTGCGTTGGACTATCACACTTGAGGCCTAGGTTCACTTCCCAGCCTCGTCCACCTAAAAACTAACATATTTTTTTTTTGGGGTACTGCCTCTTGTGAGGAATTGACAAATCCTCCAAGAGTATCACTTGTCATGAATAAGTGTAAGGAATGGTTGCGAGTTGTTAGTCACTAGGCCCTGGTTCTTCACGAGCCGTTGCGCCACACAATTTATTTATTTTTATACCAAATCAACACAAACTTGGTAAAAATAAACCCTACGATCCAGTCATAATCTTATTAGATCAACCACAATTTTATTAATTTATTTTTAATTAGTTTGTTATGTCTAAGAACAAGAACATGCAACTCAGTCATGAGCGTTATTTTCTTTTGTTATACTAGATTGGATTATACTAGAATTCTACCACTGCCTCTGCCTCTGATGTAGGCACTCTAAACTACTACACGACACGTTTTCTGTGATCAACAAGTTAAAAGGTTGACTACCGGAAATCGTGTTCACAGACTAAGGCTTGACTAAAGCGATTTCCTTTGAATCGACAACGTCATTTGCTTTCACACTAGACCACCCCTTCAGCCCATAGCTATGTATGTTAGATTTAAAATGGAAAACATTGTTGGAATAGAAAAAAAAATAGTTCTGACAGCAGTGTTAGCTTGTCACATAACTATGCGACATAATAAACTATAGAAAATCAATAAAATTGTCCATAAGCTCTCTTTCGTATCATTTTAAAAACACACAATCAAGTTTATACCAATACTCGTAATGCAAAAGGAACGGAGCTGTGCGGTGGTGGATGGAATGGATGAAGCAAGGATGTCATCGTGCAATCATTTTTATTTTTATATCACACAAAAAAAAAGCTGTCAGTGTGCATAGAAAACTTAGTTAAGTTAAGCTTTTAGGTTAAATGATGAATTTTCTAGATATAACTTGATTTAATTAGATTCTTATAAAAGCCACTTAAAACATGTCAATAAAAATGAAAACGAAATTAATTAAAATGCTATGAATATGATTGACTTTATTTTATATTAGCAGACTGCAGGGCCAAGAAGGGTTAGATAAAAAAGGAGTACCAAGCACATGTATGTAGGTATACCAAATACAAATTCTTTAGAGATTTTCTATTATATTCAAAGTAAAAATCGTTTTCCAAAAAAAACATAATCCTCCAACCAAAATAAATTTTAAAAAAAATGTTTGTATTTTAATTACTTTAGTTCAATAATTGGATCCGGGATCTTATAGCAGCTAATATATCGGATGATGGTTGGATGTTGTAGGACGCGGGTAGTCACTGAGTGGCGTCAACACGGCGATGTCCAGTGATGTAACGAATACTACACATCAATTGTGCTTATTTTACCTCCAAGTGGTAACCATCGGGTACTGGTCTCGTCCATCCGGACTTGACCTGCCAAACAAATAAGCGCGAGTGTTGAACAAGAGACAAAAATAGCAACACTATAAATACTCTGTCGGAAATGACTGGCTGTATAAGTCGGCTGAAGTCTTAGACGAGCCCATCAGAAGGAAGGTGTGCGGCGGATGAATTCATCAGAATCAACGGTGTCACCAACAGTATGGACGACAGAGACCTTACGTGAGCTACTCTGAAATATTTAGAGCTGAGGTCGGTAAGGAATTTCAGTACTAGCCAGGGTGCTGAAAAAGAGATGGTGGCGGATGAACCCTTCAAGGGTCAACGGCAGCACTCATATCCCCGTAGTGGGCTACTGGTATCGGATTATCCGGCCTGCTGTCCTAAGGCTACACAAGGATCCGGCCCTCCGGGTCTGGGGGTCGTGTGACGGGTTGGCAACCTACCACATGTAAAGAAATCAACCGCTTCGAATCGGCAACTACAGCCTCGGATAAGGAATGATCAAACGATGACGACTTTTGGCTATCGAACAAAGGACAAAAATTGGATTCTGGAATGTTAAAACTCTTCTCGATAACCGCAAAGAAGGCCCTAACAACGCCAGATTCCTCCAACTTGAGAAAGAATTCCAACGGTACAACCTTGACATCTTGGGTCTGAGTGAAGTGAAATGGTTGAGCGCAGGGCAGGTGGATTCACCTTCGAAAAGCACTTTCTTTATTTATTCCGGAAAACCAGTTGGAAGCTCCCGATGTTCCGGCGTAGGTTTAATGTTGACTCCAAAGGCGCGGCAAAGTCTTATAACCTGGAAACCCATCAACGACAGGATATTGACAGCCAGGTTCCAGAGTAAATTAAGAAAAATCACCATCATCCAGTGCTATGCCCCAACTGAGGAAGCGTCGGACGCCGAGAAGGACGAATTTTACAGCCAACTTAGCGCGGTTTTCAGAAGCTCGCCGAATGGAGACATCACTATAGTAATGGGAGATATTAATGCTAAGGTTGGCCAGGACAACACAGCGTTGAAGCACGTTCTGGGTAACCACGGTATCGGGGAACGGAACGACAATGGTGAGCGGTTTGTTGACTTCTGTAACGCAAATCAGCTAGTCATTGGAGGTACTCTGTTCGAGCATAGGATCTCGCACAAGATAAGTTGGTTATCCACAGATCGTCAATGTACAGCGAACTTAATCGATCACTTTGCTATTAGCAGGCGCTTTAAAAATTGTCTTCTCGACGTCCGAAATAGACGCGGTGCCGATGTAGGGTTAGCTCGCGATCACCATCTTATGCTTGCCTACGTTCGTCTTCGAATTGCTTCAGTACATGGAAATCGGCAAAACTTCCTGCGTACACCCAGGTACAATACCGACAGATTACGGGATCCTACAGTGCGCCAAAGATATAAGGACCGCCTCGCCGCAGAAGCAGAAGTCATCAGCATTGCCACGCCAGAAAATGCAGACCAACACTGGAGCAATGTGAAAAAGGCCTTTGCAACTGCCGCAACTGAGTCTGTGGGTATAAGGCAGAGAAGCCAAAGCACATGGCTTTCTGCAGATACATGGAGTAAGATTGAAGAAAGGAACGCGATTAGATCCCAACTTGCGGCTACCTCAGTAGGTGAGAGATTTAACATCGAGTCTCAGTACCGTAGGAAAAGGAAAGAAGTGCAGCGTAGTGTCAGACGTGACAAAAGGAGGCGCGTAAATGTTCTCGCAGAACAGGCAGAGGAAGCAGCATCTAGGTGCGACAGTGGTACCGTCTACAAGATAACCAAGGAATTGGTTGGAAACAACAACTCCCGGAAACAACACCTCGTCAAGGATGTAGACGGCACCCTGCTAGTTACGTATAAGGATCAGCTCAGGAGATGGAAGGAACATTTTGCTAGCGTGCTCAACCACATAGGCGATAGCGGAGGTGTTCCAGCCCCTAACCCAAATGAGCTATTCGTAGAAACTAGTTCCCGTATTCGCACCTGCCCTCCCAGTTTAGCCGAGATAACATCAGCAATCAAATCCCTCAAGAACAACAAAGCGGTAGGTTTGGACGGAATTCCCGCTGAGCTCTACCAAGCAGATCCACAAACATCAGCGAAGATGCTACACCCCTTAATAGCACAGGCATGGGAGAACGAAAGTTTCCCCATTGAATGGAAAAAAGGGATGATCGTCAAACTGCCAAAAAAGGGAAATCTTACGGATTGCGGAAACTGGAGAGGGATCTGTGTCCTCCCCGCGGTGGCAAAGATAATGGCGAAAATAATCTTGGAACGAATCAAAGAACATCTCGATTCTACTCTCGACAAAGAGCAAATGGGATTTCGTGCAGGCCCATCCTGCATTGATCACATCAACACCTTGAGGATCATAATAGAACAATGCGTGGAGTTCCGTTCCCCTCTTCATTTGCTCTTCATCGACTTCAAAAAGGCTTTCGATAGTTTGAATCGAGATTTCATTTGGTCAGCTTTACGTAGGAGAGGAGTACCCGAGAAGATTATCGCCGTTATAAAGGCTACCTACGAGGGTGCATCGTGTCAAGTCTTACACAACGGAAAGGTATCAGAGGACTTCGATATCCATAGCGGAGTTCGTCAAGGATGTTTGCTATCTCCACTACTTTTTCCTGGTGGTTATAGGGGATGTCCTTCATGCAGCTCTAGCCGAGCAAGCGCGTGGAATTCGATGGACGATGTTTTCGTTCCTGCAACATCTTGATTACGCTGACGATATTTGTTTGCTCTCGCACAACATTATGGATCTTCACCATATGGTGACTAATCTGGAATGCGAGGCAAACAAAGTCGGTTTGAGGATCAACACCGGGAAAACAAAAATCCTCAACATTTCTGAATCTTATTCTCAAGTTGTCGTTGCGGGACAGCAGGTTGAAGCGGTGGACAACTTCCTGTACCTCGGTAGTGTTGTCTCAAAAGACGGCGGTGGTACGGATGAAGATGTTAACTGCCGAATCGGCAAAGCTAAAGCTGCTTTCGGCATGCTGTCTAAAGTTTGGAGGAGCAACGTCTACAGTACGAAGACCAAGCTGCGACTGTTCCGGTCGAACGTAGAGTCAGTGCTACTATATGGGTGTAGTACATGGAAAGTGACCGCCTCTGTCACAAGGAAGCTACAAACTTTCGAAAATAGATGTCTCCGAAACATCCTAAGGATTTTTTGGCCGAACACCATCTCCAACCAAGAACTCCTTCGGAGAACGGGCCAAAGTCCTATTGACATCGTTATTAGGAAAAGAAAGTGGCAGTGGATTGGTCACACCCTACGTCGTGGTGCAGACTCTATTGCAAGACATGCAATGGAGTGGGATCCACTCATCCAAGATGGCAGAAGACCTGGAGGCAGAACAGTCGGCAAGGAATCACAAAAGCTCGGTAAAAGTTGGGGAGAGCTAAAATACATTTCCAGAAACCGAACGAGATGGCGTGTAGCGGTAGTTGACGCCCTGTGCCCCTTAGAGGGGTCAAGGATCTAAGTAAAGTAAGTAAGTAATATATCGGATATTCTCAATTAAAAAAAAGTATGTCATCTAAAAGGTCAGTAATTGTTCAAATAAGGTCAATTAGTTTCATAAATTGGTCAGTAATAGGAACATTTTAATCAATAGTTTTTAAGTTTTTCTAAGTCACTCGCGATTTTTAGTTCCTCATTTAATTGGATCCGGGATCTTATAGTACCAAATATATCGGATATTCTCAACAAAAAAAAGTATGTCATCTAAAAGGTCAGTACTTGTTCAAATAAGGTCAATTAGTTTCAGAAATTGGTCAGTTATAGGAACATTTTAATCAATAGTTTTAATCTTTTTCAAAGTCACTCGCGATTTTTAGTTCCTCATTTATGGGATATTCACCAAAAAAGTATACCGTTTGAAAAGCCACAAAATATTCATAAAAGGTCAGCTAGTTTCAGAGGGTGATTGTTCAGTCATAGATTTTTTGTAAAGGGTTTTCCAATAGGGACGGGTTGGTTTTGACAGCTCGTGGCGGCCATATTGTTTCTTTTAATTTCTGTCAAAATATCGTCTTTTAATCAGTTACTAAAGACAAATCATCATGGTAAGTTATAGCGCCGAACAACACGTGCAAATGATAAAACTTTATTATCAAAATGGGTGTTATCTAGTAGCTCGTTGCGCATCAACGTTTTGTGGCCAAATTCGAGTCCACGGGGTCAGTGAATAATGAGCCAACACCCATACGTCAACGGAACGCAAGATCTGCCGAAATCATCGCCGCTGTTCGTAAAAGTGTGCAGCAGAATCCGAGGCAGTCAATTCCGCGTCGCTCACAAAAACTTGGACTGTCGCAGACCACAACATGGCGAATTTTGCGTCGTGATTTGGGCCTGCACCCATACAAAATCCAACTGACCCAGGAGCTAAAACCAAACGACCATACGCAGCGTCGTGTGTTCGCTAATTGGGTTTTGGAGCAGTTTGAAGTTGATCCCAATTTTGGTCGAAAAATCATCTTTAGCGATGAGGCCCATTTTTGGATTTTGAATAAGCAACATTTCCGGATTTGGGACGACACCAATCCACGGGAGATTCACGAGGTGCCAATGCATCCAAATAAAGTAACTGTTTGGTGTGGATTTCGGGCTGGAGGCGTCGTCCTTCTTCGAAAATAATGCTGACCAGACTATCACCGTCAACGGCGAGCGCTATTAGTCGATGAACACCAACTTCTTGTGGACTGAATTGGATGATATGGACACCGAACACATATGGTTTTAACAGGATGGCGCTAAGTGCCACACAGCTCATGACACAATAGATATTCTGCACGAGCGGTTTCATGGCATGGTTATCCCGCGCCAAGGCGACGTGAATTGGCCACCAAGATCGTGTGATTTGACCCCATAATCGATGCCATCGGTCAAATTCAGCCTGGTTTATGCGCTAAGGTCATCGAAAACTGGAACTTTCGAATCCGCGCCACCCAGCGAAGCCACGGCGGCCATTTGAACGATGTTATATTTCACACATATTGTATCAAACTCTCAAATAAAGATAAAATCTTACTGATATCTCATATACAATTTGTTTTATTCAATGTTAAAATCGACCCGCCCTTAATGGAAAACCCTTTATAAATTAAAAAAAAAAATCAAGGTCCTATAAGACTTTTAAAACCTCGTTTTTAAGACATTCGAACGAAAAGTATACCTACCATTTCAAAGACCACCAAATGCTCATTAATGGTCAACTAATTCCAGTAATTGGTCAGCAATAGTTTTTTTTTTAAAGAATTATAGGTTTGTTCAGTGAGGAAAAAGTCAGATAGGAACAGAACAGCACAGATTTGTGAGAAACGTCAGGAAAGTTAGAACAGAAAACCGGTTATAAGTTGTACATAAAAAGCAAGTACATAAAATCCTGTTCTATTCTGTATGTGTTTGTTATGCAATATGGTAGGCAACGTTAGAGTGTGCAACTTATTTTTCATAACATTCAATATGGTGGAGGTGGTGAACTCTCGCAAACCTTGATAGTTGGAAGCAACTAGTTGGATTGTAAAACTAGTTAAAAATGAGCACCTAGGTAAATCATCCGGACCTCATAACAAAAATGACAAAAAATTAGGTAAGCACTGAAACGAAAAAAATCTGTTAAGTTTGACCTTCTGGACGAATAATTGCATTCGCTCTCACAATACTATTACGATACATTGTTCATAGTTAGGGCTGCCAGACGTCCCGATTTTGGCGGGACAGTCCCGATATTTGAACCCTGTCCCGATATCGGTCCCAATTTACAAAATGTCCCGACTTTGTCCCGACTTTGTCCCGACATTCCATTTTTACTTGCTATAGATCAATTATTTGTTTTGTGTCAAAAACAAAATCGAGGTTTTAATCAAAACTAACATTACGATAATGTGAAGTCCAAAAACTAATTTTTGACAAAAGTCGTCCATCGGTTTGTTTGCGTTCCGATTTATATCGACTAGAGCATAAACGAATCGGTGGATATGCTTCAAATTTGGTGTGAAACATTCTATGTAATTCCCTAGGAGTTCAGATTTAATGTTTTGTTTTAGCTTATCTGGATAGAACGGTAATACAAAAATTTCGGTTTTATCAAGTTTTCTAAAATAAACGGCTGCAATGGTTTTGATAAAACTTCGTGCATGTAATCTCTAGAATAGAAGAGTTTTTATAACACTGCATACGTTTTATCCAAAAAAAAATCGAAGAACTGAAATAAATGTTTGGGTTTTTTGTGCAAATTACCGGTTTCTTACTTGTTTTGAGATATTCCCGAATATCTCGTTATTGTCTTTTTTGATTTTTTCATAATTTTGCAATTCGGTAGGTACTTCTAAGTAAGTCAAACAAAATACTGGCCACAATTTTAAACAGCTTTATTTAAAGGGTTAAGCACGATACTACTTAACATTTTTCTAATTTTAAAATAGTTTAGTAAAATTTTCTAAATTTTAAATATTTTTGAACTTGTATAACACGTCCAAAAAAGTGCCGCTCGTGCAAAAAATGCCCAAGCATACCACATTTTGACATTTAGAAACGTTCAGAGGTGTCATATGGATTCACTTAATAAACATTTAAGTAAAGTGTTATGTTATGAGATAATACAATGCTAAACTCGTTTTAAATTTATTAATTAAAAATGATTTAACATCGTACTAAATCGACTAAAATTTTGCGCCATTGCATTTAAGATTTGTATAAATAGATATTTTTTAATGACCAAATTTGTCCCGGTTTTTGGTCCCTGGCATCCTGATATTCGCAAAATTCAGTCTGGCAGCCCTATTCATAGTTCAACACCTATAAATACGAATATCTATAAACGTTAATGTGAAGCCAATTCGTACGTATTTATTATTATCTCTTCTTGTTGTTATCTTATATTTAACATCAACAACACCGAATATATAATTAAACTTGTAAAACCACCAAGAAATGTCGATGTAATGTACATACATAATTCGAATTCCTAATCATATTTACATTTTATAAAACTCTTCAATTTTAAGTTTTAATTAAATGATTTATTATGCATACGAAATTTAAACTTTGTTAAGGTACTGGTGTAGTGTAGGTTAGGTATGTATCTATATAAAATATTTCAAGTGATATTATAAAAGTTGACTCATCTCAAAATGTAAATATAATTATGTATATACATTAATCTGATGATAAATTAATAATGTTTGAACTAAAGTAGGTAGGAATAGAAAGGTAGGCAACCTAGAAAAGAAAAAGGCTAAATAGTTATTCGAAGGAAACGACGGAAAAGCTACTTGATAGATTTTTTTCATGCATTTTAATTTGAAATTTGTCGTTAGTCATTTGTTGGAAAGATTTTAAATTATTTTCATAGATATTGATACCCGCGCAGAAAAACAATCCAGTTTTCGACAAGGCGTTAGAGAGTTTTACATATATTCTGGCACTGGGCTAGCAATGGTTACCAAAGGCTGGAACGATGGCCTCGGCGATTATAAACCTATTTGTCTCGTCAGGCATAAAAAAAAAGTTGGCTCATGTGGGACTTCATGCTGCTATCTTCTGCTTGTCAGCCCAATGCACTACCCACTTCGCTAACTAGCTATACAAAAATTCGATGTCGAAAGTAAATAACCAATGAATTAAAGTTTGAAGCCAATAATATTGGGATATATTGGTTTATGTTTAAAAAGTTATGGAAAAGTTTGTGGGAAACTTTATAAAAAAGAGTATGGAAAATATTTGCACTATTTTTGTCAATATTTAAAAAAGGTCACGAAGAAGGAATAATCATAACAATTGTTGTGAAATATTTTTTTTTTTTTTTCAAAATTTTTAATATTGATAAAATTGAAGTTATGGAGGCAGAAATGTTATTTTTTTAGATTCAAACGAAATCATCAACCTGATGCGAAAAATATTTACTGTGACACAAATTGATGGTGGTGTGATAGTACGATCCGGGTAAGCACTTATTTAACATGTTTAGAGCTGAGGTCAGTAAGAATTTTCAGTACTAGCCAGGGTACTGACAAAATGGGACGGGGGGGTAGGATGAACCATTAATGTGGCAACAGCAGCTTTCATATCCCCGTATAGTGGGTTACTGGCCATCGGATTACCCAGCCTGCCTTCCTATGGTAAAACAAGAGTCCGCTTCTCTAGGTTTCGACGTTATGTGGCGAGGGACAACTTTCACATAAAGAAAAAGAAAGTAACCGCTTCGAATCGGCAAATAAAGCCTCGGACAAGGACTGATTTAACGATACCTATATACTTTTAACTTTCGATCAAGTAAAAATATTGGATTCTGGAATGTTACAACATTCCACTAGCCAAACTAGTTGGGACCTTCCGCAAAGAAGCTCCCAACAAGGCCAGATTCTTCCAACTAGAGAGCGAAATTCTACGATAAATAAATAAATAAATTGGGTGGCGCAACGGCTCGTGAAGAACCAGGTCCTAGTGACTAACAACTCGCAACCATTCCTGTGTGCGCGTGTCGACAGAAATGGAAGGGACCTACAATTGTATGCCGAATCCAAACGGCTAGACGAGATGCACTTATTCATGACAAGTGATACTCTTGGAGGATTTGTCTATTCCTCGCAAGAGACAGTAGCCCTGAAAAAACCTTTTTAGTTTTTAGGTGGGCGAGGCTGGGAAGTGAACCCAGACCCCCAGCGTGACAGTCCAACGCACTAAGAATTAGGCTACGGACTACTACGATACAATCTCCAAACCTGAACTAAGCGAGGTGAGAGGGTAGAACGTGAGATGCTTGACGCTCTATGGCCCACGGAGGGGTCAAGGAACTAAGTAAGTTAGTACGATAAAACTTCATAACAGATTAAAAACATTTACGAACAATAGCAAAATCTGACATAACAGTTATAGCATGGACCGCGGAGCAATCAAAGCAGAACAGTGGTATTGCGGTAGAACAATTAAATATAAATATGCCTTATTTCATCAAAATCTATTAAAAATTGTGGAAGTTATGAATTTATTCACGAATTCTCAAAACGTAGTAAGGAACAAATTTTTGGTTTAATTTTTTAACCACCAAATTAAAAAATATTTGCATCTATACTTTTTTTGTGTTGCATTTAACTAAATAAAACAAAGTGACGCAACCATCTGTGTTAAACGTTGTTCAGCCAAACATCCCAAATACTGTTGTGTATATATTCAATAATATTTAAACATTTAAAACTCCTATTAAAAAAATGTTCTACCATGCATAACGATTGTTGTTTCTTTTCATTTCAATCTCACCCTCTCCAATCAGCTTTGTATAGCGATAGCTACAATCTGTCTGAATATAAACATTTCCTTTGTGCTTGAAATATCCCATCAGTATATATGAAAAGAACAAGATACAATACAAAATAAAATAAAAAGTACAAATTTACACCCCTCTCGGATCCGCCGGATGATGACGATGATGATGATGTGTCCGAAAATGGGCGCACTTTGATTAAATTTAGGTGGAAATAGCAAAGCCAGCACACTGCAAATTGCTGGAAATTGACTTGAATTGAATTTCCATCATGCACTTCATTATTTATTTGATCGTTCGAAAACACTTCGGAATAATTGGTTATTACATCTGCTACATATACATAGATACATACATAGAAATGATTTCTGTTGGCGGAATATGGCCTGGCAAGAAAAACTAAACCGCAGATGCATCACGGCGGCAGACATTTTGATTGATTTATTGCCGATCAATTTTCGAGTGTATTTCTGGATATTTTTTGTTTTGGTTTTTTTAATATTGTTTTTGTTTAAGAAATCATAAATATTGAGTTCGTTTGAATTTTGAATAATTTTGAAAATCGAAAATTGTTTGTATTGCATCAATTCATAAATAGTAGCACGACCGACGCACGACGCACGGCGGATATTGTAAATTGTATAGCTAAGTATATTTCTGATTAATCAGGTCGTTAAAATATGATTGTTGGCCTTTGTTTGTATTTATGGAATCTGGCAGGTATTTTTGGGTTTGTAAAACTTAAATAGAATTTGGCTTGGAGTCTATAGAATGTGGTGTAATATTTTTTCATCATGATGCTATCAAATAGAAGGTAATCAAATATTCAATTCACATTCGATTATATATTAGCATACTCACTTTTAGTTGAAACATGTCCCCCATCTACACATCACAGTGCTGGATTTTGAGTAATCACCCGATAAAATTAACAAAAATAGGTAAAGAGAATTTGATTGTTTTATTTTAAAAAGTACCCTTTGGGGTTTTTGAATCACAAAAATCGAATTCGTCCACCATTTTGAAAAAAAGCTTTTAGAGTAGTTATTTTTGTTTACTTTTTTAGGAAAAAGTGTTCTCCAAAATGTTTGTCTTAATTTTTTTTTGACAA
This sequence comes from Melangyna quadrimaculata, assembly GCA_949320155.1. NCBI lineage: Eukaryota > Metazoa > Arthropoda > Insecta > Diptera > Syrphidae > Melangyna > Melangyna quadrimaculata. The sequence goes on from OX439483.1 coordinate 375,646,258, forward strand.
CTCCTTCCAATAAAAAGTTATTGTCGAAAAATTGTAAGATTTTCGAATTAAAAAATGGATTTTAAAGTTTATCTCATCAATGTTTATCCGAACCAACAAATACTTTTTAAAGAGCATTTTTGAACAAATTTGTCAGTAAAGGCCCAACTATAATAGGCATAAGCAAACATAAGGTAATGTCAAAAAGCTAACGAAAATTTGCTTATGTTTGCAAAATTACCCGGTATAGCCATAATGGACTTACTTGTGCGCGCATAACCAAAAATTAAAAAAATACCTCTCTGCTTTCGCCCCACATTCGATTTTCAGCTTTGTGTTTTGTTCCGCATTTTTAAATACAAATGCACAACTTGTGAATTGATTCACAAAACAGCTGTGGCTTTGTGTTTTTTGCTGCATTTGTAAAATTTATTTATGCGCTGAGCGACTGGGATTGCTCTTGCTTATGCACGCTTAAGTGAACGAAACTAAGAAAAATTGAACGAAACGCAGCTAGACTCCATTATGTTCACTCGCATAGACATTCTTTGTATTCGCACGTTTACTTTTGCGCGCATATGCTAGCTTATGCCTATTATAGTTGGACCTTAAGGAACAACTGCGTGCAATGGTATTTATTTTTGAATATTTGGTTGTATGGTTAGTTGAGGCCGAAGCCCATCCAGGGCTGTGAGCCACATCTTAAGTAAAAGTAAGTGGTTGTATGACATACTGTTCATTTTTCAACATTTTTGGTATAACTCGAAAACTAAGCCGAATTACAAAATTAAACTCAAAGGACTATTGGAAATAAGATTTTCTATCGGCTGCACAATTATTTTGTTTTTCGACCACCAAGGTGAACCACAAGATTTGTGTAGGGCCTCAATATAGCCAACTCCGGCTCTGCACATAAAACATAGACCACGGCGATGCAGTCATGGATTTGTACGGACAGGTTGCGCGCACGAAAACTACGAGCATATGCATATAAGGAATATTAATTGAGGTATAAACCGCTTGAGTGAGTTGGAATATTGAACTATCTTATGCTTTGAGTAATTTTCAATTGGCCGGTGTGCGATGACGGTGTGGTGCCACACCTGAAATTATTTTTATTTTATTATGTCGTTGTGGTGGTTTTGTTTGGATAACAACAATAAAGTCATACGCTTGTCTGAGATTGAATGAATTTTTTGTCAATTTTCAAACAATGTGCCCAAATACGACCTGATGGGTTTTAGTATGAGGTCTATAAATGACACAAATTTTTGACAAATTTGATATCGTAATAAATTAAAATGTTTTGTAATCGAAGGTTAGAATTTAGGTATCGTTTTAGTTAACAGAAACTTTTTTTGCAGAAGTTGTACTACTGGGTATTTTCAGGGAAAATTAAAAGGAACCAGTGACAGTGACCCTTTTTAAGGTTTTTGGTATAACTCGAAAACAAACCCGAATTAGACAATTTAACTTTAAAAACGTTTTGAAGAAAATTATTTTTTCTATGCAAATGGATGGTTTTAGAATAATATTAAAAAAAAATTCGTAAAATCAAATACAAAGAACTTAGAATATCAAAGATTTTGAATTTTTTGTCTTAATTTCTTACATTTTTTAAGGCGCAAAGACGGGCATAACGCATAACACCAGTTTAATGAGTTAAGTTTAATGTAATTTTTCATTCAGGTTATGAGTAACCCTCATTACTTTTCTTCATTACTTCATGCAGCGAAAGCTGTCAGATGCTCTGCTGGAATGGTGTTAAGTGCTAAACAAAATCCGCAGAAACCAGAGGTCACCCGTCGAAAAAGTCAGAAGATACAAATTGTCATTGATTAGGAAGTCTTTATTAAATCCATTGTGAAAATTGGTCAAATTCATAAAATAATACAAATCCATTTCTATCATCGCAAGAACTACAGCAATAAAAAGGGATAAGGTTACCCCTTGAACACAATGCTGTCGCTGGTCGCGGTAAAAATCGCTGTAGCAAAAGCTGTCATTAAAATCGCTCACTAGGTTGCAAAGGTCGTCCACAATGGTGTGGCGCAGAAAGAACGTTTTTTTTTGACATTTAGATTTGTTTGGGTTAGTTCAGATGTTTGGAATTCTAATTTTTACAAAGCGTGTTCCATATGTTGCATGTTGTTTTCATTTCTATTACAAATGCGAGAATATCATGTTTCTCTTTTAATATATAAAACACAAAGTATGCCGGTATTTGACACAACAGAAAACAAACAAACAAAATTCAACATGGCAGAGCACAACACAGAATATTTAAAATAACTCAATGTGTTGAACGAACCCAATGTCTAGTTTACATACAGTGTTTTGAACAGACCCACAGATATGTCAAAAAGTAGCGCGACTAAAAGCAGAAAGTTGAAAATTATTCAACTTTGGCGACAGCGATCGCTGCATCTACAGCTTCTCATTGTGGCGCTGTGTACTGTTTTCGTATATTTTAACTTTGACAGTGCGACAAGCGGCCGCTACAGCGACTCCATTCTGCTCGGGCAATTAGTTGCAGAACGATCTGTCGTTCACTTCAGAATGCAGATCTACCTTAGCAATCGGCAAAAAAAGTTCTTTTGCTTAAAAGGACACAAGCGGATTTATTTTGCCAAATCCCGGCTGGAAAAATGCTAAGTTTTTGTCTAGTTTGGGCAAGGCCGTAGTAAGGTTTCAGTAGCGAAAATCTAGCAAGCACTTGCTGAATTTCAGTACTAAAAATTTAGACCTCCCTAGTCAAAATTAGGGCTGGCCACGAGACGAGAAAAGTCGCGGTCTCGATCTCGGTATCGCATAACGAGACCGAGACGAGACTGGCTTTTAAGCAACCGAGGCGAGACCGAGACGAGACTGTATATCTGGACCGAAATTTACAGAGAGTCAAATAAATTAAAATTCCAATTTCAGCACGTTTTCAAACTATAATCGAAAATATTTCGTTCCAATAATCAACAGCTTGTCCGAAAATCGTATTTTTCGGAGACGAAACCGAGACGGGACTTAATTACACGGGACCGACACGAGACCGAGACGAGACTTACAAAAGTCTCGCAGAGGCTCGTCTCGTGGCCAGCCCCAGTCAAAATTTGTTGAACATGTTTCGATACTCTATCAGGATCGTCTCTTGTACACCAAAAACAAACATTTACAAGCACCATGAAATTTCAGTATCATACGATACTTTTTTCTCATTTTCCTTTGTCTTCTTTTTTATATCACTCTTTTTCTATGGGCGTGAGAAATCTGTATATAATTTATATATTTGATACGCAATATGGTATGAAACAGAGTATGGAACGTATTCGCATTGGACTGACAAGCAGAAGACCGCGGGACCAAGTCCCACACATGCCACCTCTTTTTTGTTTTGTCTTACTCCCTTGCCAGTATCTATTTAAAACTCTCTAGTGCCTATATTATTTTTCTTCGCGGGATTCCATTAAATTAACAATTACCCTCTTAAAGCTAGGAAATATGTTGTTTAAGTAATACGACACCTTCACTTCTTCTGATCTCAACCCAAGCTACATGCTCAAGATTTTTGTATCACCTTATGCGGATAAATTTGTGTACATACCCGCGCAGAAAAACAAACAAGTTTTCAATAAGGCACTAGAGAGTTTTACATAGATTCTTGCAAGCCACTAGCAAGATACGAAAAAGAAGCCAAAGAAAAGAGAGAGAAAAAGTGTCGTATGATGTTGAAATTGCATGGTGCTTATAAAATTAGTGTTTCTGGTGTACAAGAGACATTCCTGATGACTTTCCGAAACGTGTCAAACAACTTTTTACTAGAGATTGACATACGATCGTTTTAAAAGTTTTCCTCGTCTAAATTTTTGGTAGTGAAATCCAGCAAGGGCTGTTAAGTATCTGACAGGTTTTCCTTGTCTAAAATAACCCTACTGAAAACTTAGTAGGGCATTACCCAAATAAGACAGAAACTTGGCATTTTTACAGCCGGGTAGGTATTAAATGGATAATAACAACGAAAGCGTTCATAATTTTTCAAAAAAAAAAACATCGATAAAATAAGGTTTCACCTCAATCGGGGAATACCTCATAGACACACACATTTTGAATTCAATTTTGTTTTTATTTGTATTTTTCTTGTATGTATTTTTTTTTTTTTTTGTTTTTATTTTTTTTTTTTTTTTGTATTGGTATAATTTGTTTTACTTTTTGACTTTAATTAACCCGCTTAAAACAATTAGAGTTCATGAAGTTTATATAATTTAATTAAATTTACCAGCGTTAATTGCTTATGAAAATTTATATATAAATAAGCTGATAAATAAAATTAAAAAAAAAAAAAATAACATATAAACAAACTATTAAATATTACGGTTTTGGTCCCACTTCATCGAAACTGCGTATTCCGTTTGCCAAACGAACTTTTGATTGCTTGTGGGTCCATAAAACAAATATGTAAATAAATACTTAAGCTCAATAATCTAACTAATAGGACACAATACGTTGATGCCTGAGGCCGGCCGCCTCCGTCTCCGCTCCGCGCCACCCAGTTCGTCTAGTCGGCAGCGGGTGTGGTTATAATTATTTGCTTGTGGCATTTTTATCGCATCATAATAAATAATCACATTGAAATTTAATTTAATTTAAATCGCAGTCACGATATTTTTCGCATGTATAGACACACATTCCTTAGTTAAATGTTTCACTTAATTTATTTCGGAAACCTATTGCTAGTTTTGTAGTATTCATTTCTATTGATCCTTTTTGGATAACAATCTGTTAATCTGTCTCTAATTAAAAAAAAGTATAGGTACTTCTACCTGCTTTGCCATTGAAAATTCATTTCGATGTTACTAATGAACGTACTATATGAAATAATTGCTCAAAACTCTGACAGTAGTTCTCAACTTGCAATTAAAAACTCATTTCAAAGCCTCGCCAATAACATATTTACGCAGCTATCAATTTTGTTTTATTAATTTTATGTCCGTTGCAGATAGATATATTTGACGATGATAGCAGTCATCATCGTTTCAGTAGCAGATGTGGTGTTAAACATAATTGTATTTTTTTTTCTTTTTTCGTTTTGTTCGTTCTAGCTCAGTTATCCTCGTGTCTGTTATTTGAGTCGAAATACCAACATTTCATAAATTCGCCACATGCAGTATGTCTTTCTTTGCAAAACGTAAAATCTCTTGTGTACTTATTTATTTTTTTTTTTTTATCAAATTTTAAAATTTCAATTTTCCAATAGACATCACCGCCACACGCAGTATAGTTTAGAAACTTGAATATACAAAAAGAAACCACGACGCACTGGTTTCGCGTACTTCATCTATGATGGTACAAGGTTATGTTGCGGTACAGAACTTTAGAATTTAAATTAAAAGACTACACAAACACATATAGTTTGTGTATTAAATGAACATTATATGAAGTACCTACACAATCTTGAGTCTGTTATACAAAGGGAAATGTGAGTTTAGCAATCTAGGTATTGAAATGGAAATAATACTTGATGAGAGAGTGGCAAGGAGCTGACAAATGTGTATTATTTAGGGACAAAACAAAACCTTTCTGATTTTTTTTTTCAAACGTAAGAAAATGAAATTTAAAAAAAATGATAACAATTCAAAATTTGACGCTCTTAATAGGAAGTTGTTCAAAACTATTTCTATAACAGTTTAGGCCAGTAAAAGTCGACAAAACGAGAGATTAGGCGAACCGGAAATGCAGCAATAAGAATTTCGTTTGTGCCTTGTTGAGTATGCGTCTTTGCTCCATCCTATTGGAACGACATGTTCTTTAATTAAAATCCTTTGTAGAGACCGCCGATTGAGACCCAGTTGCATGGCAAGCGCGGCGTTTTCGGCGATATCTTCAGCCCAAGCTGATATATTCTCAGCAGAACGACTATTCTCCAGGTCCAGCCAGAGCTGATGGCAGCATCTCGTGTTGTCCTATACTCTTCTAGGCGAGCGGCTAAACTTCGTCGTCGTAGTTTTTCCCAGTTGGGATCGGATGACTAGGAAATCTGTGCCAAAGTTCACGCTACACCATTACCACCGACAAATTATTCCGCAAAAATGTCGAAACAATTATTCCGCGTTCTATAGGATAGAAGTAATGGCACAATATCTTGTTAAAGTGTATTTTGTATCATATTTACTTCACAAATGTCAACGTTTAATTGACATTTGGTGCCATTGATGATATATGATTGATTTTTCCGAACAGGTGATGACTTTTGCGCCACCTTATACTTTGAGAAATTGTTAAAAATTTTGTGAACAACAACTAGCTAAGAAATAAATTTACATACCGAAAAAAAATATTTTTTTTTATTTTTCAATGCATATCTCTTGTCTTAACGGATTGGCTACGAAATCACGCAATCGAAATCTCGCAATTACAGAAACTCGCTTTTCATAATCTAGCAATTACAAAAACCCGCTTTTTATAATCTCGCAATTGCAAAAACCCTCAATCTTAAATCTCGAAAACTTAAATGTCGAAAACCAAAATCTCGCATTAAAAAACATATACATAGGACTTTCATAAGTTACAAAAACCCGCTTTTTATAATCTCGCAATTGCAAAAACCCTCAATCTTAAATCTCGAAAACTAAAATCTCGCATTAAAAAACATATACATAGGACTTTCATAAGTTACAATAAATTGTATAATATTTGTGACCTTTTTATCGATAAAGATTGATATAACTTTTTGTGGGCTATAGGTCAATAAATTAAAGATGTTATTTGATGTGCAACGTTTCGAGCATGTTTATGCTCTTCATCAGGCCTTTATTTATAAAAATTATAAAAGTTATACATACATACATTAATATAAAAAGTATTATATATGACGTCAAGTAACTTACAAACAATATTTAAAGAATTTACGTTAAGGGAATAAACCACTCATTGTAGTTACATGATAATCTCATGAAATAAAATCTATTACAAAGAAACACATTAATTAAAAAGTTTAAACTTTAAATTTGAATTTGAATTTACTGGTGGACAGGAAAAAAAAAAAAAAAAAAAAAAAAAAAAAACCTCCATTTATCAAAACAATCACCTATACTTTAACCTGCTGTATGTTGTTGGTCGCTTAATCAGTTGGCTGTATGCGCTGCTAAGCTTTTCGCAGTCCGATCTCCGGTTGACAGCATTGTTGTTGTTATTTATGTGTAGCATCTCCAGCAACATTCTCTTTGAATAATGTTGCTCTGTTTGCAAAATCTCCACATTGTCCAAATCTGGTTTGTGTTTTTCCTGTAAACAATGGAGAGCTAATGCAGTTTTTTGTGCAGCCCTGCTGTTCAAATCAGATCTATGACCAGACAGACGATTTTTTAGTTTTTGCTTGGAGGTACCTATATAGACCGATGAACATGTTGTCTCTTTCCCACCCAAGCAATTGATCTTATAGATAATGTTGGCTTTCTCCATCTTATCCACTTTCCCTTTGATGTTAGTGAAAAGCTTGTCTTTCAGGGGATTTGCAGACTTGAAAGCAATTTTTGTTTTCGTCTTGTCTCTTATAGGTGCGGTGACGATACGGTTGGAGAGGTGGGGAATGAAAAGTGCGCTCTTGTACAAAGTTATTTGTTGGGCATCAATTTTGTTGTCTTTTTCGGTTTGTTGGTAGTTTTTGATGAGCTTGTTGACAATGATGGTGGGGAAGGAATTGAATAACAGGGTGTTCCGGATAATGTTTATATTCTTCTGGTGGAAGGAAACATCGCTTATGTCGAGAACACGGTTGACAAAGTTTTGTGCCGTGTTGATAATTATTGGTTTGGGTTGTTTGGAGTGAAAATTAATAAGGCGACCTGAAGCAGTAGGTTTTTTATACCAATCGAAAATCAGTCTATCATTCCGCCTTAAAACTTTCACATCCAAATATGGAAGTTCGCCATTTGATTCCAATTCGACCGTGAATTTGATTTTATTATTGAAAGAGTTCAATGCATTAAGTGTATTTTGTACTTCTTGGGATTTGATCACAACAAACAGGTCATCTACATACTTGGTAATGATCTTGGGTTTATAATCCAATTTACCCAATACATCTTCTAGTAAAGTTTCCATAACTAAATCCGCTAGAATTGGAGAAGCTGGACTACCCATAGGTATACCTTGTTTTTGTTGGTAAATGGTGCCGGAGTACTCTACCCCCCGCGACCATTGGCAGTGCTGCTGCGAAAAACAGCTCCACTGCCGTTGGCCGTGGGGGTCTCTCTTCGGGTTCGTTGGCTAATGCCCACCGTAGTGGTAGTAGTGGCGTGACGTACGCTGCAGCTGCCATTACCACTGCCCGTAAACAAGCGAACTCCGGAGCGGGTGCCTTCTCCGTTACCGGACGAGGCAGACCGCAAAAGAGTTCGCAGAAGAGACTCCAATTTGTTGGAGGTCGGCGTGCGTTAGCAGGTTCTACCTCCACCGGATTGGGGCGAAAAAATGCACATGTGCTCAACTCCGGGTCGGGTGTCTCGCCCAGTAGTGCAGCCGTTAAAAGCTTTACTACTGGTAGGAACATACCGACCCCCGTTGCAAAGAAAGTGCTACAGCCCGTTGGAAGTGGGGCTATGAAAAATAGTTCTGCTTCCATCGGGATGGGGCTCAACAAAGCCACGCCCCCGCAGATGAGCTCGGAGACGGATATCACATCCGGCAGCGCGTCCGTGACTTACGGATCCAACACTGCTGGGGTGCTTAAGCCGCCTCCGTATTCACAGAAGAACCCCCAACCCGTTGGAAGCACGGCCGCTGACAACGGTCCTCCCTCCATCGGGATGGGGCTCAACACCCCCCCAGGGGCGGGTACTTCTGCCAGCAGCGCGTCCGTGACTTACGGATCCTCCACTGCTGGCCGAAGTATACCGCCCATGGGCTCAAGGAAGATACCACAACCCGTTGGTGGTAGGGTCATGAAAAATGGCTCTGCTTCCACCGAGTTGGGGTGGAACCAAATCAACCGTAAGGAGAGGCGGAATGCCGAGAGGATCGTGAAAGCTATCGGTGACATTCCGGTAGCGGATCGTGACTCGCGACAAACTGCCAAACTCCAATGGGCCATGAACATTATGGCTCTCAGAAAGACCAGCGGGGACTACACGTCAAAGCGTCAACGGTCCATCGGGAGCACCATCCCCGATCCCAAACGACCCAAGGTGCAAGGCACCGACAAATCACTTCACGTGAATAAAGGTCTGCCCTTTAGTGACGTACTAAAGGACAAAATTGTCATTGCAGTCATCGACAGAAGTAATGCAGATGGCAGGATCTCTCCTGAGAATTGGTTGAAGGTCATAGTGAAGCTCTCAGCTGGCTTCATGAGTTTAGTGAGGGAGCATCCCGGACCTCAACCAATCACAGACGATGCAGGCTGGCACCAAGGACGTGTTAAGCTCATCGCCTGTGCAGATCAGAGATCATGTGATCTGTTTAAGCTTGCTGTTAGCAGACTGGGAGAGGTCTGGCCAGGTGCTAGTCTCGAGGCTGTTGCTAGGGATGATATCCCCTGCAGGCCTAGAGCTCGTGCCTGGATCCCGATCGAACCAGCCAGCAAGGATGAAATACTCCAGATGATGCAGTACAGCAATCCAAGCCTACCTACAAAAGATTGGGTAGTCGCGAAGCTGGAAGAGATCAGGGGTTCCTTTAGATCTGCTATCATAGTAATCAACAAGGAATCTCTGGCTCCTCTGGTGTCGACCGAAAATGTGATTAGGTACGGCTTCCACAAAATCGCCTTGAAGGTTTTCAAAAAAGATGAGGAAGTTGCACAAGAAGCCCCTCCACAAAACCCCCAGGACATGACCATAGACGAAGACCCTGTCGTCGGCATCGAAACTCCAGAGATGGAGATAGATGACATTGACACTTCTCCGGCTATGGTATTGCCCAATCTGCCAACCGAAAGGAAGGCTCCTTCCGTCGACCTCTCCGACATGGAGAGCGTAGACTCCCCTATCAACGTTCTTCTAAGCGAGGAAGAACTTTTAAGATCTTCCTCTGAAGCCGAAGACGCTGACCAAACGGTGCTGGAGGTTGATCTGACCGACTGTGGTAACAATGCTGCAGCTGATTCAGATTAATCTCCAACACTGTATTATGGCTTCGGCCTCCCTTCTTCTCCGTCTGAACACAAGCGGAGAAGATATTGTCCTGATCCAGGAACCATGGATTGCTAACTCCAGTGTTCAAGGACTCAGGACTCCGGGCTATTACACGCTGCATGCGCCAGATAAAGGTGAACCTAGATCTTGCATAGTAGCTAAATGTAATACTAATGTATTTTTACTCCCTGAATATAGCGATCGAGATGTAACGGCCGTCAGATTACAAACCGAAAAAGGGTTGTACTGGATAGTGTCCGCCTATCTTGGCCATGACGATCTTGGCCCTCTCCCCAGTGTAAAGCTAAGGAGACTGATCGCTGATGCAGAACGGCAGAATATACGCCTAATTATCGGGTGCGACGCAAACGCGCACCATACAGTATGGGGGAGTTCGGATATTAACGACAGAGGTGAGTCTCTTTTCGATTATATTCTTACTACTAACCTACTTCTAAGTAATGTTGGAAACGTACCAACTTTTGTAACTAGAAATAGACAAGAAGTCTTAGATATCACTCTTGTCTCAGATATGGTTCATCAATCGATATTGGATTGGAAAGTATCTTCTGAGCACTCGTTCTCAGACCATAGATACATTCAATTCAGTCTAAATGATGAAACTGAAAAGCCTCCTTCCTTCCGGAACTACCGGAAAACAAATTGGCTCCTATATAGGGAAACTCTTAAAAAGTTAATCAAACCTGACCTTTTTAATCCTCCCCTGAACAAAACTGATCTCGATAATAAAGTCAAAGATCTAACAAATGCACTCAACAAATCAATGATCACTTCCTGTCCTCTAACTAAAATTAGGGGCAAAAAGAAACCTCATTGGTGGAAGCCAGGGCTCGAACCGCTCAGAAAAGAATGTAGGAAACTTTTCAACAGAGCTAAATACACCAGAGAGAGTTTAGATTGGGATATATATAAGAACTCGCTGAAAGTGTATAAAAAACAAATGAGGATAACTAAAAGAACTTCTTGGAGGAACTTCTGTGACAAAATAGAAGATTCTTCAGAAGCATCCAGACTTAGGAAAGTCCTCTCTACCAATCCAGGGATGCCAAGCTCTCTTAAAACAGCAGATGGCTCCTGGACCAAATCCTGTGAGGAATCACTAAATTTGCTACTTGATACTCACTTCCCAGGTAGCTCACAAATTGTCTCAAATACTGAATTCGCTCAGTCACATGACTTGGTCAATCAAATCCAAGGTCTGATTACAAGGGACAAGCTCCAATGGGCTATAGACAGCTTCCAACCTTATAAATCCGCGGGACCAGACGGCATTATACCTGCTGAACTTCAGAGATCCTCAGATATCATAATTCCTTTACTGGAAACTATACTGATCGGTTGTCTGAATTTCATTCATATTCCTTCAGTATGGAGAGAGGTGAAAGTTGTCTTCATACCCAAAGCTGGAAAATACTCCCAAATTAATCCAAAAGACCTGAGACCAATTAGCTTATCATCATTCATTCTTAAAACTTTCGAACGTCTGATTGATATCCACCTGCGTGACACTATAGAGCTTAACCTTATCTCTAAAGCACAACACGCTTACTGTAAGGGAAAATCGGTGGAAACTGCTCTTCACACCTTAGTAAGATCTATCGAATACTCCCTGCACCATAAAGAGTACACGCTTGCGGCTTTCCTTGATATAGAAGGCGCCTTTAACAACGTCAGCGGCCGTGCAATAGTAGGAGCACTGGAAAATTTGAAGGTGGACGGCCTACTGATTAAGTTGATAGACCATATGTTGGGAAGTAGGGTCATCAACTCTGCATTGGGAGGCTATTCCACTAGAAGATCTGTCACTAGAGGCACACCACAAGGTGGGGTCCTTTCACCACTTCTATGGAACTTGGTCATAAATGACTTACTGACTGTCCTGGAGGGTGAAGGATTCAAAGTGATTGCGTATGCCGATGATGTTGCAATAGCTATATCAGGGAAACACCCCCAGGTTCTTACAGAACTTCTTCAAACCGCTCTTAACAAGCTAATAAAATGGGCAGAACGCTGTGAGCTAGGTGTAAACCCCCGCAAAACAGAACTTGTCCTCTTCACAAGGAAATATAAAATACCACAGATAAATCCTCCAACAATTAATGGTGTTCCACTTTCCTTTTCAGATGAAGCCAAATATTTAGGTCTCATACTGGATAAAAAACTAAGTTGGAAACCTAATATTCAAGAGAGAATTAAAAAAGCCACTGTTGCTTTATTCTCCTGTAAAAAAGCTATAGGTACTAAATGGGGTCTATCCCCTGCCATAACTCACTGGCTCTACACTGCGGTCGTAAGACCGATTCTCACTTATGGGGTAACAATTTGGTGGACTGCTCTAGATAAAGTCACGTACTGTGAACAGCTGAGCAAGGTCCAGAGATCAGCAAGTATGTGCATAAGTGGAGCCCTCCGCTCGACACCATCAGCTGCACTAGACATACTCCTCAGCCTCACACCCCTCGATATATATGGCAAGCAAATGGCTGCGAACACAGCCGTCCGCCTTAAAGCCATTTCTCAATGGACCAACAACTCTATCGGTCATACTAAAATTCTAGACTTATATGAATCTATTCCTTGTCATTCCGACTACACCACATCCAAACTAAATTTCGACAAAAGTTTCCAGGTCACCATACCCTCAAGAGAATCTTGGGACGTTGGGGACCCTCTCAAAGGTGATTCAGTTCATTTTTATACTGATGGGTCGAAAACTGAGGAAGGTGTGGGTGGCGGAGTGTACTCAGACAGACTTAATTTAAGTCTCTCCTTCCGGCTTCCTAACCACTGTAGCGTATTCCAAGCGGAAATTCTGGCAATTAAAGAAGCTCTGTCTTGGCTGAGAGAAAACGTGATATCAACATCGGATATACGCATCTTCTCAGATAGTCAAGCAGCACTTAAATCTCTCAACTCTGTCTCTACCAACTCCGTTACGGCCCAAAACTGTCGATCGTCTCTTGAAGAGATGGCGGAACAGTTTAATATTCACCTTCTTTGGGTGCCGGGCCATAGAGATATTCCGGGAAATTGTAAAGCCGATGAACTTGCCAGAAATGGAACTCTAATGCCCGTTTTGCCTAACAGGTGGAACATAGGTATACCGATCGCTACGTGTAAACTTTTGCTAAAACAAAACTCTGCAAGGAAAGCAAACTCTAGATGGACAAACCTTACTACATCTCTGGCCACAAAAGAAATCTGGCCATCGCTAGACCCTAGGCGCTCTAAAAGTTTGCTATCACTTAGCAGATCACAAATTAGCTCCGTAATAGGTGTCATAACAGGACACTGCCTTATAGGAAAACATGCCACAAGACTTGGCGTTTTCTCAAATGACTTCTGTAGAAGTTGCATGGACGAAGAGGAGGAGGAAACAATTCCTCACCTCCTCTGCACATGTCCTGCTCTTTCACAGAGGCGCAGACTCCTTCTTGGGGACTACTTTTTCAATGATCCAAGCGATCTAGCTAATACAGACATACACTGTCTCTCTCGCTTCATAAAAAGCTCCGAATGGTTTTCGTAATGAGGATAATCTCCTCATTCCTATCATGTGGTATCACAACGGACCTAATTATGGTCTAAGTGTGTCAGCCGTTTTCCTGACAGCCACTTTAACCTAACCTAACCTAACTCTAAATAATTGTTGTCAATGACACAAAATCTCAATATTTCCATAAATTTCGCTTTTTTAATATTGGTATATTCTTTAATTTTATCCCAATTCATCTTTGTGATATCCAAAACCAACGCAATCGGAATGCTAGTAAACAAGGAAACCACATCAAATGAAACCAATATTTCTCCATTTTCCAGTTGGAGAGGTGCAACTTTTTCAATGAAGTCTTTCGAATTCTTTACATTGAATTTCGAATTGTGTGTCAGATTCTGAAGAATTTTCACGACAAACTTCGAAAGCTCATAACAAGGGACGTTCGTAGAAGCACAGATAGGTCTCAAAGGTACGTTATCCTTATGAATTTTTGGTAATCCATATATTTTTGGGCTGCTAGCAGTGTACGTAGTCATCCTTTTCTTCTCAAATTCGGAAATCTGACCTTCTTTAAACAAATATTTGACAAAATCATTGTTAGAAGTTTGCAACGTTGTTGTTGGGTTGTTTCTCAAAACCCTATAAACGTTCCTGTCGGTCATAAGTTCCTGCATTTTATTGTTGTAATCTGTTTTATACATAGCCACTGTAACATTTCCTTTATCAGCTGCGACAATATAAACATCTTTATGTTTTCTAAGGAATAATTGGGCTATGTTATATATTTTGTTTAAGAATTTGTCAAACGGAGGAATATATGTTGATCTTAAATGGTTTTGTACAATCTCAAGATCAACATATATTCCTCCGTTTGACAAATTCTTAAACAAAATATATAACATAGCCCAATTATTCCTTAGAAAACATAAAGATGTTTATATTGTCGCAGCTGATAAAGGAAATGTTACAGTGGCTATGTATAAAACAGATTACAACAATAAAATGCAGGAACTTATGACCGACAGGAACGTTTATAGGGTTTTGAGAAACAACCCAACAACAACGTTGCAAACTTCTAACAATGATTTTGTCAAATATTTGTTTAAAGAAGGTCAGATTTCCGAATTTGAGAAGAAAAGGATGACTACGTACACTGCTAGCAGCCCAAAAATATATGGATTACCAAAAATTCATAAGGATAACGTACCTTTGAGACCTATCTGTGCTTCTACGAACGTCCCTTGTTATGAGCTTTCGAAGTTTGTCGTGAAAATTCTTCAGAATCTGACACACAATTCGAAATTCAATGTAAAGAATTCGAAAGACTTCATTGAAAAAGTTGCACCTCTCCAACTGGAAAATGGAGAAATATTGGTTTCATTTGATGTGGTTTCCTTGTTTACTAGCATTCCGATTGCGTTGGTTTTGGATATCACAAAGATGAATTGGGATAAAATTAAAGAATATACCAATATTAAAAAAGCGAAATTTATGGAAATATTGAGATTTTGTGTCATTGACAACAATTATTTAGAGTACTCCGGCACCATTTACCAACAAAAACAAGGTATACCTATGGGTAGTCCAGCTTCTCCAATTCTAGCGGATTTAGTTATGGAAACTTTACTAGAAGATGTATTGGGTAAATTGGATTATAAACCCAAGATCATTACCAAGTATGTAGATGACCTGTTTGTTGTGATCAAATCCCAAGAAGTACAAAATACACTTAATGCATTGAACTCTTTCAATAATAAAATCAAATTCACGGTCGAATTGGAATCAAATGGCGAACTTCCATATTTGGATGTGAAAGTTTTAAGGCGGAATGATAGACTGATTTTCGATTGGTATAAAAAACCTACTGCTTCAGGTCGCCTTATTAATTTTCACTCCAAACAACCCAAACCAATAATTATCAACACGGCACAAAACTTTGTCAACCGTGTTCTCGACATAAGCGATGTTTCCTTCCACCAGAAGAATATAAACATTATCCGGAACACCCTGTTATTCAATTCCTTCCCCACCATCATTGTCAACAAGCTCATCAAAAACTACCAACAAACCGAAAAAGACAACAAAATTGATGCCCAACAAATAACTTTGTACAAGAGCGCACTTTTCATTCCCCACCTCTCCAACCGTATCGTCACCGCACCTATAAGAGACAAGACGAAAACAAAAATTGCTTTCAAGTCTGCAAATCCCCTGAAAGACAAGCTTTTCACTAACATCAAAGGGAAAGTGGATAAGATGGAGAAAGCCAACATTATCTATAAGATCAATTGCTTGGGTGGGAAAGAGACAACATGTTCATCGGTCTATATAGGTACCTCCAAGCAAAAACTAAAAAATCGTCTGTCTGGTCATAGATCTGATTTGAACAGCAGGGCTGCACAAAAAACTGCATTAGCTCTCCATTGTTTACAGGAAAAACACAAACCAGATTTGGACAATGTGGAGATTTTGCAAACAGAGCAACATTATTCAAAGAGAATGTTGCTGGAGATGCTACACATAAATAACAACAACAATGCTGTCAACCGGAGATCGGACTGCGAAAAGCTTAGCAGCGCATACAGCCAACTGATTAAGCGACCAACAACATACAGCAGGTTAAAGTATAGGTGATTGTTTTGATAAATGGAGGTTTTTTTTTTTTTTTTTTCCTGTCCACCAGTAAATTCAAATTCAAATTTAAAGTTTAAACTTTTTAATTAATGTGTTTCTTTGTAATAGATTTTATTTCATGAGATTATCATGTAACTACAATGAGTGGTTTATTCCCTTAACGTAAATTTTTTAAATATTGTTTGTAAGTTACTTGACGTCATATATAATACTTTTTATATTAATGTATGTATGTATAACTTTTATAATTTTTATAAATAAAGGCCTGATGAAGAGCATAAACATGCTCGAAACGTTGCACATCAAATAACATCTTTAATTTATTGACCTATAGCCCACAAAAAGTTATATCAATCTTTTTCATAAGTTACGTTATACTAGGTTTTTCGTTTGTGTGTGTTGTCAGTTAGTGTGCTTTCAGTTTATTTGTAATAAACAGTACCTAACGTCATGTTTTAATGCGAGGTTTTAGTTGAAATTTGCGAGATTTACTAAAATCTCGAATAACGAAATCTCGCTTTTTTTAAATCTCACAAATTAATAAACCCGCTTTTCATAAACTCGCAAATACAAAATCTCGCTTTTAACAATCTCACATTGACATCTTACCAAAAATCTCGCAAATTTCAACCAAAATCTCGCAAACTAAAATCTCGCATATCAAAATTCGCAAATTCAAATCTGGCACTAACACCTGACGTTGGGAAATTCCGCACTGAAAAATAAAATCCTGCAAATGGAAAATGAAAAAACAGAGGCTACAAAAAGGGATTTATAATTCTTGAACCCGCGAAGCGGGACACCTTAGGTACTTCAATACAAAAGCACACCGCCTGACAACATAGGCCCCTGTCTGGCGAATGGGCATAATGAGCGGAGCGACAGAGTCGTGATAGAAGGGAGTTGAAATCCTTGAACCCGCGTTTATTCATTATTGCACATAAACTGAAAGTACACCAACTGACAACATACACAAACGAAAAACCGTGTATAACCTAACTAGTTTACATAAGTCCTAAATGTTTTTTTAATGCGAGATTTTAATTTTCGAGATTTTAGTTTGCGGGTTTTGTTTAATTGCGAAAATATAAAAAGCTGTTTTTTTTTTTTTTTGTAAAATTATGAAAAGGTTTTTTTTGTGATTGCGAGATTTCATAGTGCGATATTTCTATTACGAGATTTCGTAGCCAACCCCTCTTGACACGATTCAATATTTCTTAGATTGGATTCGAATTCATCATACCAACAACTTTCGGAAAGAAGCCCGTTTTTTAAGGTTTCTATTAGCGATTATGAGCACCAAAGTGGGTTTGTTTGATGATTTGATATTCCTTGAACGATCTTTTTGAATGGAAGAAAACGCGATTTTTTTGTAGAAAATTAAGGAAATTTTTAAAGTAGAAAATTTTTAGATTAATAATCTTTTTGGTGCAAAATATCCGATTAAGTCCTATGTTAAATCAGTTTTAGCATGACATACTAGGTGTTTTACGAATTAAGAATCTTAAACGAGTTTAGCATTCGTACTATTTTCATACATTTAACAAAAGTTAAAATTATCACCAAATGCCTTTTTTTTAGCATCGTACTGAATGGATATGACATTTTGACGTTTATAAATATCAAAATGAGGTTTATTTGTGAACTGTGACTTTTTTGGTTTAGTATGATACTATAGGTACTAAAAAGGATTAAAATTTTTGAAAATTTTAGAAAACTGTTTTAAAATTAGAAAAATGTTAAATATCATAAAAAAAGCTTTGACGTTTAATATTTAGCATATTGTGATTTTTTCTGGCAAGTGGATATTTTGTTGAGTATGTATGGTAGATGAAACTGAGCCCCTTGCACCCCAGCCCCCCCGTTCAGTTACCTCTCAAAACGACACAAAACTATCACTTTTTTCACTTTGTTAGCTCAAACTTTTTTCTGATTTACATACTTTAAGGCAATAAAATTTTTCTCAACTTGTACAAGATAAAACTTGTAGAAGATAAAACTTTTAGAAAATAAAACTTGTTGAAGATAAAATTTGTAGAACATAAAACTTGTAGAATATAAAACTTGTAGAAGATGAAACTTGTAGAAGATAGAACATAGAATCTCCTACAAATATGGACAAAGCTAACACAAGCTAAGCTATCACGCTCCCAAAAATGGTAAAAATTTCGTATTTTGTAAAGTTTTGGGTATTACCGCGCATTTAACAGCGGAATAACTCCTTAAAATTTGATTTTAAAGGAAAAGTCTCTATAATATATTTTTAACTTAAGGTAAGTTTATGAGTTATAACATACAATTTGCTTGCACCACTTTTAATTTTTCGACACAGTGGGGTCGAATATTTATAAATATACATATTTTTTATTTAATTATTATTCATTTACTTATTCATTTATTTATTTATTTATTTATTCAGTAAGGTTTAAATTAAATCAAAATGAAGGGTCCAGAGGAAAAACGGTTTAAGACCATTTCTTTGAAAAATGAAACTTATGATGACATCATTTAAGTAGGTATGTATACTATTTGATGGAATATTAATCTTTCCACAAAAGTCTTGAACACCTCTCGAAATCCCACTTTTTGTAAAAAAAAATTAATTTTACAAAAGTTTTGATTTTGCTACAAAACTTAAACAAAACAAATTTTGGAAAAAGTTAGTATTCAGCCCTAGGAGCACATCTGCGCGGTAATAGTTTATTAAAAAAAATGACTCGATATTTAAAATACTTTTCGTCGTAGTGTTGCCAAATTAAATTAAAATGAATGAAACGCTCAAGGTTGGTCCAAGCCCTATTGGAATGCACAATTTATAAAATTAAAATAAATGTATGTGGCATAATAAGGTACCTACATTTTATTATAAATGTAAAATAATTTTGATCCTTTATTTGATTGAGCTTAAAACTGAAACAATAAAAAATAAAAAAAAAAATACTTTGACCAAATTTGTGTCAACAGCCCTGTATATACGAGTAGATAAAATTACTATGACTACGAGTGTAATGTGCTCAACAAGTGACTCATTCATTTAAAAAAAAAAGGCAAAAGCCGCCACCGACTGCGCGAATAAATAAGAGAAAGAACATCATTTAAACAACATTCCGTCATCATTTTCATACATATTCTCGATACAGATATCTATACATCTCACAATAAGATTACGCACAGATACGTATCTAGAGCATATTTTAAAATACGATATCTTTAGCTTTTTTTTATTCATAAATAATACAAGCAAAAAACTGGATGGATGTTTAATGGTGATATGGAAGTAGGGTTGGATTGAGTTGAATAGAATGAAGCCGGTCGTCAGTCGGGCGATGGTTGTTGAAAAGGGTTGCCAAGTTCAAAATATATACAACCAAGCAGAAATTAATATTGAGATAGAATTATTGAAAATGTTATTGCTGATTTAAAATACTAGTTTTTAAGCTTAATACTATACAAATCGGCAAGGTATAAATAATTATGTGTAAGTTTTCTGTTGTTAAAAATGTTCTTTTTTTTTTAATAAAATGTTAGATGTTTTCTTATATAAATACATCATAATTCTTATATTCAGGCAACACTAATATTTTTCAAAGAGATATACATATATTTCCTGCATTTCTTGTTTGCTTTATAGTCTCATTTGGTAGGCGAATTTCCTCTTATGTTATATCGTGAATAGATGTCAACTGTTATTTTAATGTTCCTATGCTAACTCAAATAGAATCAGATAAATTTATCCACAACTAGACTCTTCTTCCTGTCCAGCATAAATGTATATAAACAAAAGAACTCTCACTCTAAAAACTACAAATGGCAGATATATTCATTCATTTAAAGATACTTATTCTATTTTTTTTTTTTATAGTTTTATGATCACTTATCTAGTTTTTTTTTTTTTTTACAAATTTCATTAAAACGAAGTGGTTGTGGCATTTGATTCTTTCAGATAAATACTCGTAGGATTTTGTATGGCAGGGATGGTGGAGGAATTTGCATTTATTATTTTCCCATTGAAACTGAAAAACAATTCATGATGATGACGATGAGCAAAGAAGGTTCACTCATACCCATGGATGTTTCCGAAGTGAGTACTGTTTTGAGTACCTACATATATCTATGTGATGGACTTTTACACAAAAACCCAACAACCAGTTGGATGCCTTTGTCATAGTTTCCATGTTGTGCTTGTGTTTAACAAGAATGCGGCGGCAATGAATATGACAGGCTATTTCAAACACAATAAATTGTCATTTCGAATGGGGACGACGACGCCGGCAGTTGATGATAAAAAAAGAGAAATAAAAAAAATACATTATGTACGAGTATATATGAATATGTATATAGAACAACATCAACAGTTGTTATAAAATGCAAAACGCTTTTTATGAAAAAGTTGCAAAAATAATGAACTTTCTGAGGCAATAGGAACAAAAGAAATGTACAGCTAAGGTATATCTTACTATCTATGTTACAAAAGTAGAATAAACAACAAAGGTGAGAAGGTTGTGGGCTCAAAAGTGACGAACAATTTTAATCGTTTCTATGGAAATAATTCGAGTATTTTAGAAATCTTTAAGAAACTTTTTTTTAACATGAAATGTTAAAAAAGAAAATTTCTGTTCAGACAAAAAATACATTATAACGGAACAATTAAGGCAATTAGAGAAAATATAGCAAACATTTTTTTTTTACTGAGCTTTTTGATTGCAACATGTATAAAAGCACACACTTTAAGTGGAGTTAAGTGGAACAATTAGAAGGTGAAATTGACCTTTTTGTAAATAATTAGAAGCTCTAAATTTCGCAATATGACATGTGTCATATTTTGTCGCATGAACTGCCTGCTATTGATTTAGGCGTGTTCAATTGGAATTGTGTCACCACATATTGCATAACAAATATACATTATAATATACAGATTTATGACATCAATAGAAAAAAGTTTGATATGAAAAAGAAGCCAAAGGAAAGAGAGAAAAAAGTGTTGTATGAAACCAAAATTGCATGGTTCC
The DNA here is from genome assembly GCA_949320155.1 of Melangyna quadrimaculata. NCBI lineage: Eukaryota > Metazoa > Arthropoda > Insecta > Diptera > Syrphidae > Melangyna > Melangyna quadrimaculata. The sequence continues at coordinate 375,667,518 of OX439483.1, forward strand.
TGATGGGGTTCCGAACCATGTCCAACAAGTTTTGACTAGGGAGGGCCTCCCGAGTATTTGAAAAGTTTCCCTCGTCTAAATTTTTGGTCTTAAAACCCAGCAAGGGATTGCCAAGTATCTGACAAGTTTTCCTCGTCTAGATTTTCCCTACTAAAAACTTATTAGTGACTTGTCCAAACTATTCAGAAACTTGGCATTTTTCAAACCGGGTTCAATAATAAAAATAACTTTTGTTACGCTGAGACACTTAACATTTTATATGCATATTTTTACCAAATAATTTTTACAAATACATTTAATAGTTCACCATTTTTTTTATCAAAATTGTTGAATCCATTTTTTTGATAAATAATGTGTGTGTATTGGTTTTATGGCAGCTGGCAGGTATTATCAGTACCTTGGAGCTAAATTCAATTTCTCTTATGAGGTATCCTCTAAGAACCTGAAGTCCATGGTTTGAAGAAAATCGATTCAGTGCAGTGTTCCTAGATTGGTGGTCTTTCCAACCATAATGGTTGGAATTCGACACTATGGTGGGAAAAATAGTGGGGAAAAATGTATGGTGGGATTTATGGTGGGAAATTATTTCAAACTTTTTTTTGTGGTGGGATAAAATTCCAGAATTTACATGATATTACAATGTACCCATATTTCTCAAACTTTGTTTTTCACTCATACCGTGTTTTAATATCCATACATATTATGTATGTAGTATGTAGGTACCTATAATTGGTTTGACCATCCTGCACACAGACACCAGTCGTTTCTTTTTTTCCGAAAAAAAAAAATCTGTTGCAGATTTCAACAACAATCTACTGTATTTACATCCCTACAAACAAAAACAAAACCACCCCAGACCAGAGAGAGAAGCAGAATTCTATCTCTAAGGCTACCCGTTTAAATCAATATATTTTTTAAAAAAAAAACTTACAAATAACTAGATCCAGTTAGTGATAATGATAATTGATATTTATAACCGTGTTTAGGGTGCCTTTTGTTCTGTCAGTGGCTAGCGGTACTTTTTGTTTTTATGTTTGCATTTATCCTTCTGGGTTCAACACATCAAATTTTTCAGTACTTTATTTTCAGATGGAGCTTCTGATTGGCCAGCTGTCATACAAAGTAAGTTGACATTCAGTTACGTTGTTTAGTGAAGTTTAGTTACGTTCCATCTGAATTTTCAGCAAGAAATCCCCTACTGAAAATTCAGCTGACAGCTTTTCTATACAAAAAAAAGCTCTTCATACAAAAGTGACATTTCATATAATTTTGCGTTCAACGACAAAAATTAAGTACTTTATTTTCAGCAGTTATCATATTTTTGCATTGAACGAACCCATTTTGTTGCTTTGTTTTTGTTGCTGGCAATTTAATAAGTAATTATGTCTGTCCGTTTCCCATCATATTTCACCATTTTTATGAATATGTTCCTAGCTTAACTTAAACGCCTTTTATTTTATTTAATTTTATTTTAATTTATTTTTTGTATTTTGTTTTTATTAATAAACAAACAGATCACTCATCTTGAAAAAAAAAATATTTGTAAGTGTTTTTTTCTTTATTTCCCTTGTTCTTAAGCTTAAGACTTATTTGTTTAAGTTGAAAAAATGAGAATTAAGTGTTCGTTCACTCTTCTTACTTAGCATTAAATCATTTTTATTTAATTATTTATGTAATAGTTGGTAGAAAAATTATGGTTGTTTTTTTCCCCTCCCAGTAGAAATTTAGTGGGAAGTTTTTTTTTGTAATTTAGTGGGTTTTTTAAAATTTCATCTGGCATCACTGATTCAGTGGTTTAGGCTGAAGGTCGAGGTTCAGACAGACAGACGGTCAGCATCGCGAAACCCACTTTGTTCGCGTTCTATATGATCGTTATGTTATTAAAATTACTATCTCGAGTTCTCAGATAAACACTAGTTTTTTTTTTTATTTTAACTAGCAGAAAGTACCCATCGTTGCCAGGAACATTTTTGGCGTAAGATATTTTTGCGATTCTTCAAATTTGGTTCCACCAGAAAATTCAAAACAAATAAAATAAATTGCTTTTTTGCAACATTTGCCTGACTCGCCGCAAAAACAAACAAAACTCTGCCTGTCCACGGGGTTTTGTAATAAGGGCAGGATAAGCATTCATTTGATAGCCCATTTATAAAATTCCATTTTCGGTTTAATTCTACGATCTTCTGGAGACAACGTACGATATGCGCCCGAAGTACGACGTGAAGATCATTCTTGGTGACTTAAACGCAAGATTCGGAAAGGAGGGCTTCTTTGGTTCGATAGTCGGAGGACACAGATTTCACTACGAAACTTCCGGCAACGGACACATGATGGCAGACTTTGCGGCGGGGCGAAATGTCATCATCTCAAGCAACTGTTTCCCACACCTCAATATACACAAAGGGACTTAGCGGTCGCGTGATCAACGAACCGTCAACCAAATCGACCACAATGCAATAGACGCGAGACATGCTTCCAGTATCTTGGACTTCCGAAAGTTCCGAGGGGCCAATATTGACTCGGATCAATACCTGGTGGTCGCTAGACTACGTAAGCGGATATTCATGACGCCACAACGAAAAAGCCACCACCAGCCAGGACCACGATCATTGGAAACACTGTAAACAAGGCATCAGAAGTGCCACCTCTGATGTGTCGGGTTTCACTAGGCGACCACAACGAAACCCCTGGTTCTATGAAGAGTGCCGGCTGGCGCATGTAGCTAAGGACAAGGCCTACCAGGCTCTAACAAGAGCTGCTGAGAGAGTAGCCCGGGAGCTCTACGGGATAAAACGTGCTCTCTCTTTTTCCCCCTGAGAAGTCGGCTTTCTCAGGGGGAAAAAGAGAGAGCACGAGAAGCGGGTGGTCGAGTCGATTGAGGGTTGTAGCGGCAGGGGAGATGTTCGAAAATTTTATCAGAGGGTGAAACGATCCACCCAAGGATACAAAGCTAGAGCGGAAGCCTGCCGAGATGAGAGTGGGAATATGATAGTAGATACGCAGTCAGTGCTGAGGATCTGGAAAGAACACTTCTTTAGACCGCTTAACGGCGAAGACAGCCAAGATTCCGCTAGTAGGCAGCACATTCCATTCAACTTAGACGATGATTTTTTTTTTCTACACTATCAGATCTTTGTCAAAGAGCGCCAACAGTTCCGTCCACCCGACCTAACCAAAGTGCGGCTGGCGATATCCAAACTTAAGTCGTACAAGGGTGCTGGTGCGGATGGCTTTCAAGCCGAACTATTTAAATTTATTGTTTAGGAGCATACACCAGCTCATCTGCAAAATTTCATCAAAAAAGATTGATACACACCACCTCTTTATCGATTTTAAAGTCGCGTATGATAGCGTGAAAAGGGACGAATTATACAGAGCCATGTCATATCTCGGCATCCCTGCCAAACTCGTCCGTTTGTGCAGGATGACAATGGAGAAATCTTGCTGCTCCGTCAAAATTGGTAAGAACACCACCGATTCCTTTGATGTTCAATTGCTTGCGTATGCAGATGACATAGAAACTGTCGGCAGAACGAAACGAGCTGTGGCAGGCGCATTTGCGAGCATTGAATCGGAGGCGGCTAAAATTGGATGGGCGGTTAACGAGGACAAGATGAAGTATATGCTGTCATGGAGCGAGTAATCTCAACGTCTTCGACTTGGGAAAAATGTCACGATGGACAGATATAACTTCGAAGTTGTCAAGGACTTTGTCTACCTGGGCTCCACTATTAACTCACAAAATGACATCAGTGCAGAGATCAAACGAAGAATTACTCTGACCAACTCGGTGTGCGCAACTGGAAGCGGCTTGCTAGGGAAAGAGCTGCCTGGAGGGGCTTGTTAGTTGAGGCCGAAGCCCATCCTGGGCTGTGAGCGCCATCTAAAGTAAAGTAAGTAAGTAAGGTCTTTTTTACCGCACACGAATTAGGTATTGTATTTACTCTTCGATGACGAGTTTCTTCCTTACATGTTTCTAGGAATGTACATCAATTTACCATTGATCCCAAATTCGGATGTACTGTTGAGTACAGGTACTCTTTATTAAGCCGTGAATGTGGAATGCTTTACCCGAACTTCAAAACCAATGTTCATTATGGTATCTCATTTTTAACCCTTCCCCATTTTCCTAATGCTCGCACTGTCACCTTAAGGGTATTCACAACCCCCTAAGTGTGCGCAAATTAAACAAAAAAGATGAAATATTTAAATATTCGCAGAGCGCAGTTTCAAAAGTAATTTGAATAAATTCTTAGGTCCATTTGTGGGTGTTTTTAAATATTCAACCTCTTTATACAACTTTTAAAGTTTTTTTTTTCTAATTTTAATTTCATACCTAAATATAAATTGTTTGAAATCTTAAAAAAAAAAAAAATTGTTTCTGTTTAAGTGAGACTTACCATTACGGGATACATCTAATTCAACTAGATTTTCAAAATTTTGAATATCTGGTGGTAGTCTGTTGATTTCATTGTCACTTAAGCCCAATTTACGTAATCGATGCAGCCTGAAGAAATTCTGAAATTAAAAAAAAAAAAAAACATTAAAATAAGTATATTAATGGTGGCATTCAAAATTACATGTGATTAGATTAGATTTTATTTCTTCAAATCAATTTACATAATTACATGTGTAACTACCACACTACCTATTTTGAGGAAAAATAACTTTAGCTCCTTCTTCTTGATTCTATTGTACCATATATCATATATTTGTACATAAGGTACCTACCAGTGTTACCAATGGGACTCATATGAGTCAAAAGGGACTCATTTTTTTTAACTTGGCTCAGGGACTCATCTTTTTAGGATTTGGCTCATTTTTTTTTAAGAGTAAAAATAAACACTTTGGGCCTTAACAATAATCAAATTTAGTGACGACTTAAATATTTCTGTAAAATGAACCATAATGGTATGGAATCTAACTAATTAACTGTACATGGTACGACCTTAATATTAATGTTATTACTAAATAGTGAATCAAATATGGGATTGACTTCAAAAAATTAAACATTCCATAAATAGTACACTATTTGTGATCAGTACAAATAAGGTTAATTTACTGGAATATTTAAGTCTTTACTAAATATGTTTTTTATTTCGTTTGCTGAAAAAAATGTATGTTAAATAATTTAGTTTAATAATATCTATGAATTAAATATATTGTTGTATGCTTTTAAAGTAATTATTTTTATTATTAAAAAAGTCTTATCATACACCTTGAACCGATTTTTTATTGGGACTCATTTATTTTGATTTTTTCAGCGTCCAGGACTTATTAAAAATTAAACCTAAGGTAACACTGGTACAAACCTAGCCCAGTTATTCTGTATTCATCTCACATCTTCAATACCTATTTTTTTTTGTTTGTATATCAATAAAATCTTGGCTATATATATGTGTTCGTTCTAGTCCTGAGCCAGAGTTAGGGTTTTCTTCCAAGAACAATAGAAAATTCCTTACCTTTCTAAAACCATCAAACAATGGCAACTATACTATCTAAAAAGGAAAGGCAATTTGCTGGTCTCTCTAATCGGAATTGTTGCCCATTTGTCAACTTAATCAAAAAAAAAAATAATAATAATCTCCATATAATCCCGCTCCCATATGGAATGTTAGTTCGTATCTACAACAGAACCACATTATATCTACAATTCTACATTGATATATAACAATCTTAACAGTTAACACACTTTCCCAAGAGTAAAATCCTCCTCATCCACTTGCGGACTTATGGATGCTTTATATATCGAGAATAGAAAAGTACATCGTGCATTGAAAAATAAAATAACAAATACACAAATTCAAATGCGGAACAATTTATTATAAAACATCACGATTCCATTTTCATCCATAAATCCATTTTTGGCTTTTAAATGAATTGGTTTAGAAGAGCGCGAAGGAAATTCAACAAATTCTAAAGATACAATAAATCCATTTTCTTTTTGGATGATCGTCCGCGGCGGCGGCGTCAGTCGTCGTCGTGGTTGTTGATCGAATGACCTCACCAATGGCAAAGCAGAGGAAACTTTAGTTCAAAGAAGACATCTCTAAACCTATGCAAAAAATTGAGGAAAAAAAAAAACAGAAATAGGAAAATGTTATTTTACCTACCTCTACAATTTATCAACAAAAAAAAAAGTCGTGCAGTAACTGGAACATGGAAGCAGCCAGCTAGCCCGAGCAACGGAAAATTGAACAACCAACATTAATATCACCCGAATGGCATTTTCACTATATTTCACTTTAAGAAGAATTATTTTGATGGCAGAACAAAAGACAAAATGAAATATCAATTGCACATAGAGCCATAGATCGAGCGCGAGACAAAGGAAGACAGCCACGGCCCGCTGCGCTGCTGCTCAGGCCAACCATACCATCATCAATACCACACAATTCATCCAGTATCACAAAGGAAAAAAGAACGAAGAGGTCAGATTTGAAGTTCAACTCATTATACTATGGCATTCACTGATTCTGTCAGATAAAATGTTGCTAGCCCGAAATGAAGAAATAACCGCTCTCTTATAGTATGACACGGCAAGTTACACATATACATATGTTGGTAAATTGGTTTGAGAATAGAAAAATCATCGCTGATAAAGAAAACAAGGATGAGTAGGCCCAAAGTGAAAAATATGAGTCCTGGCTCTTTGATACTTAGCTCCTTAACCTCTCCGTGGGGCATAGGGCGTCAACTACTGCTACTGTCATGTTGTTCTGTTTTTGGAATTATGTTCGAGCTCTTCCCAATTTTTTCTTAGCTTCTGAGATTCTTTTTCGAATAGCCTAAGAGCCGACAGCAAATTTTGGGAGTGGATGTATAACCAAAACCTGAGTACGAGAGTTTAAAGGGATATATTTTGTGATATCGAAATCAAAAGTCTGGCAGGTTTTTTTCTCAGCCTTTAGCGGGGGCGGGATGTTGAAAATAGAGATTTTACGAATAACTGACCGGGGGTATTATCCTTTCAATTAATGTTTTTTTTTTTTAAATAAATAATGATGCTCTGTCATTTTCCCTAAGTTCACAGACCTTAATCTTTGTGATCCGACCAATAGAACTCAAGATATAAGGTTTTAATCGAACCCCATCCGTTTTTTCTTGGAGATTTATGAAACGCAAAAAATTAACAAAACAAAGTCTCCAAGAAAAGACGATTAAGGTTCGCTTTAAATGCTTATATCTTGAGTTCAATCGGATCACCAAGATTAAGGTCTTTGCACTTAGGGAAAATGACAGAGCATCATGATGTGGTTTAAAAAAATAATTGAAGTGATAAAACCCTTGAAAAGAAATTTAGAAAATCTCTATTTTCAATACCCCGCCCCCGCCAAAGGCTGAGACAAAAACCTGCCAGACCTTTGATTTCGATATCATAAAATATGCTCTTTTAAACACTTATACTTAGATTTTGATTATATATCCACTCCCAAAATTTGCTGTCGGCTCTTGTACTAGAATGTTCTGCTCCAAGTTTTTCGCTGGCCTCCAGTCTTTTACCATCTTGGTTCTTGGGTAAGAGGATCCCACTCAATTGCGTGTTTGGCGATAGTTTTCTCCACCCCGACCGTAGGGTGTAATAAATACACTGCCACTTCCCTTTGCGAATAACGAAGTCGTTAATATTTAGACTAGTTCTCTGTGGAGTTCTTGGTTCGAGATGGTATTCAGCCAACAAAACTTAAGGATGTTTCGAAACCTGGCATCCACGTGCTCTTTGATTCGGTCCAAGAATATTTTCACAGGGAGGACGCGGAATGCTCTTCAGTTGCCCCAATACACGAGATTTCCCTATTGTGATAATTTGGTGATCATTCCTTTTTTTTTTTTCATTCGACGAGAAAACTTTCGTCTTCCAATTTCTGCGTAATTAAAGGTTGTAGCATTTTATCGGATGTTTGTGGAGCTGAATGATAAAGCCCAGCTGGAATGCCGTCAACCTACCGATTTGTTTTTTTTTTTAATAATTTGATGGCTGATGTTATCTCGGCTCAACTTAGTGGGCAGGTGCGAATACGGGAGATTGTTTCTGCGGATTGCTCATTTGGGTTTGAGACTAGTATGCTAGTAAGTATTGTGGCACAGTGTGTCTTCCATCGTCTGAGCAGATCCTGATCTGTTGCCAGAAGGGAACCGTCTACATCCTTGACGAGAAGTTGTTGTTGGGATTTACTTCCAACCAATTCTTTGGTTCTCTTGTAAATGGTGCTACTATCGCACCTGGAAGCTGCTTCATGAGCCTGTTCTGCGAGGGCATTTATACGACGTCTTTTGTCAAGTCTGACACTACGTTTGTTTTCTTGTTCTACGATATTGAGTATCCATTTCAATTATCTCACCTTCTGAGGCTGAGACCCAATAGAATTTCTTTCTTCGGTCTTTTTCTAAGTGACTGGAGAGAGCCATGTGCTGTGGCTTCTCTGCCTTATACCCACACAATAAAGCGCCGCAGTTGCAAAGGAATTTTCAGAGTGCTCTAGCTCCAGTGTTTCTCGTTTTCTGGGATTGCACTTCTGATTGATTCTGCTTTGTGTGGCGAATCGGTCCATGAATCTTGACGCACTATAGGATAATGTAATCTTTCGGTTACTGACGGCTTCCATGTACAGAAGCAGTGCGAAGTCGAAGATAAGCGAACATTAGGTGGTGATCGCGAGCTAAACCACACCAGGTCTGTTTCGGACAACGACAAGGTAATCAATGGGTTTACTTGCCATATCGGTCCGTGGATAACTAACTTATTTTGTTCGAGATTTTGTGTTCGAACGAAGTGCCTCCAATAACTTTCCCGTTAGCGTCGCAAAAGTCAACAAAGCACTCCCCATTGCCGTTTCATTCACCAAAGCCGCCGTGGAGACCCAGAAGTTCCCATCTGGAAAAATGCCAAATTTATGTCTAGTTTGAACAAGTCCCTAGTAAGTTTTCAGTAGGAATATTATAGATGAAGAAAACTTGTCAGATACTTGGCAAGCCCTTGCTGGATATCAGTACCAAAAAGGAGATGGCCAAGAAAAAACCCAGAGTCGACAAGAACAATTTATATGTTATTTTTGAAGGCTTTTTGAAGATAATTCAAAAATATGTAATATTTACTTTAAAGCCAAGTTTGTTTTCTTTTTTTTTTGCCTGACGAGTCAAAAGGGCAATAATCGCGAAGGCTCTTTTTCTAGCCACTGCTTACCCTTGCTAGCCCCTTTCCAGAATCTATGTAAAACCCTCTAGTGCCTCGACGAAAACTACATTGTTTTTCTGCGCTGGGTTAATCTGCTCCCCGGGTTCAGTTTTTTGGACCTTTTTTCTAAACTTTTCAATTACGATTTTATAAAAAAAAAATCAAATGTTCTTTTATTTGCTCAAATTATGCAGCTTTGTTCTGTAAATATTAAAAATTTCGCAGGGTTGCAATGCAACTTTTGCGAACGAACGAATTTGTACTATTTACGATTTTATCAAAAAAAAAAAACAAAAAATAAATGCTTTGTTGAGCTGTAAACGGCCGAAAAGTAACAAAAAATTCGCACATTTTCAACTTTCAACAGTGGCGAAGAAATCAGTCGGTGGAAAATTACTTTGTCATTTATTTGCAAACACTACATCCCAGACTATTAAGAAGGTTTGGATTGGAGACAACAACTGATGCGCGGCTTGTTAGTAATTTATTTTTCAGAAGTTTATTAAAACCCTTCAAATCGTGATTGATAAAGGTTTTTTTTTCAGAAAGTCCTCTCTTCTCCTAGAAGAAGGGAACCAAACGAAACGAAGAACTAAAACGTGAAAACCCGATTGTCGTTTTCCCTTAGTAAATTATTTCTGACGTTAGGTTAATTAGTGTTTGGGCATCTGTTTCGTTCCGTATGAAAACAAAAAAAAAATTATTAGTGAAGGTGTTAGAGTGTTTATTTCACAAGGTGGGAGGTTTTAAAATGCTCGTGTGGTTCTAAAGCATTATAAGAAAAAGTAACCAAGTGCTGCTGTTTTGTATAGAAGGTTCATTAAAAACATTAAAAAAAAAAAGTAACCCAGATCTAGGGCAAACTGTGTCACGTTTTTTTAAGGATTACTTAAGATTATTATCTACGATCTTATTACGACCGTATCGTGACAGTAAGTTTCTATCGAATTCAGGTTTTGTTTTTGTTGCTTCGTTCTGGTGTGATGTAAAACGAATTTGATTTCATCAGTAGTTAAATAAATTGCTAAATGCAATTTTATTTATTCTAAGGGGCCAATTTTTCAGTGGTGACTTCAACCAGAATAAGTTACCTCTGGAAATAGATTTGTCTAGAGTTATGTCGAGAACCCGGCTGGAAAAATTCTTAGTTACTGTCTAGTTAGGGCAAGGCCCTAATAAGTTTTAAGTAGGGAAATTCTAGACGGGAACACTTGTCAGATACTTGGCAAGCCCTGGCTGGATTTCGGTACCAAACATTTTGACGAGGAAAACTCGTGAGGCCCTGTCTAGTTAAAACTTGTTTGACATGTTTCGGTACCCTACCAGGAATGTCTCTTGTATACCAAAAACAAAGTTTTTAAGTTGAGGATAGATGCAGAAAGTCTTAAAAAACAAGGAATTTAAAATAACAAAATCGTTTTTAGAGTTAATCCAGAGAGTTGAATAACTGGCCCTCAGTGAATTAACAATAATTTGATCAGTGTACAGTATAGACAGAACATATTACATTCATACTTACTATTGCAACATTTGAGTCCATTTTAAAAAAAGAAAAATTGTTTTTGACAGGTAAAACATGTTCAACAAGAAACACAATTAGAGCTTAATCAGAGCCAGGAAATGTTGAATCATATTTGTTGTTCTATGTGCAGGAATTAACTTTAATAAAATGTCATCAAAATCTCAATTTCGGCCAACAATTGACTTAGCACCTTCATTTATTCGACGATAGCAAACGTTTTAAGACCCAACAAAAAATGAGTATTAAAAGTAAAGACTTAAGATAATTAGTATTTGTTTTTTTATTTATGGTAAGCCGTGGAATCGAATAATTTATAAAACAAAATGCTAATTTATTCAACTTTTGGTGGGAATCTTCTTTAAAACGGTGCGGAATTTTTTCCAATAGAAAGAGGAACACTGTAAATTATCCACTCATTTTGCTGATGCTGCAGACAAAATGATGTCAAAATTATGTTATGCTATTTCATAAACTAATGGCCAGTAGCACCAAAATGATCTAAAAGCAGTTTCTGCTAAAAGCTTTTTTAAATTTATCCACATGATAATTTAATCTGGGTTGCACCAAACATCTTCACAGATTTTTTTAGTTATAATGGAACAAAAAAGTTTCAACTAGTGCAACTGAGATTGCAATATCAGAAATGTCAATCAAAATAAATAAACATTGGGATGGACTACGTAGCAATACATACAAACATAAATATGTAGGTACCTGGTACATGCAACTCGCAAACGGAAAAAGAAATTGTGAAAAATATGTATGTTTGTAACTCGGCAGCTTATTAGTTTTCGCTGGGTTGAAACCCATGAACTGAAGTTCATTAATATATTATTATATTCGTTTTCATTAAGTAGTGTATGGGGTTGTTTTCCACTTCACCAAAAATATTAAAAGAATGGCGCACAAATTTGAACAGTCTATTATTAATGGTTAAGTATGATACTACTTAACATTTTTCTAATTCCTTAACAGTTTACTAAAATTTTCTAAATTTTAAATAATTTTTAACTAGTATCATACTTAACCACTTTTCTTCATAAACTTCAGCTGAACATATCCAAAAAAGTGACACCTCATGCAAAAAATTCACAAAAATCCCTGATTTTGACATTTTTAAAAGTCAAAGTGTCATATGGATTTAGTAGGATACTAAATAGATAAAATAGCCATTTGATGATTTTAACTTTAGTTAAATGTAAGGAGATGATAGTACGATGCTTAACTCGTTTAAAATTAGCAAAATACAATTTTTAACCTAGTATCATACTAAAAATGAATTAACATCGAACTAAATCGACTTAAATTTTGCACCAATGTATTTAAATTCCAACTTATGCAAATTTGTTTTTCACCCTTCCACTGTTTTTGCATTTTTTTTGGGTTCTGCCCAATAAAATTTGTTTAAAACTTTAACTGGAGGAAAATGGAACTTTAGTTAATTGGTTCGTTTATTGGGCTCTTAGAAATAAAAGTGGTCGGTGCAACCGATAATATCATTTTAAAACCTAACGAAGCAATAAAATTGAAAAGAGATTGGTGCAACTGGTCATACAAAATAATTCCATTTAAAATCTTTGAAGTAATTTTTTTCTTATTTTCTTTTTAAAAGTGGGGTACCAATCAAACCATAAGTTTAAGTTAAAAAAAAAAGTAAATCAAGACTATTTTCTGGTAGCAGTGTTAAATTACAACGCAATTTAATTTAGATATAAGGGATTTGTACAAAATTACATTATGTAACATTATACTCGATGTTTTTGTAAACAGTATATTTTTATTTGTATTAAAACTATCCTTGTAAAAGCCTAACTTCACAACTTATCAAAAACGCAGATGTTTTCTAATCAAATACGTATGCTTTTGTTATGAAGTGATGAATATTATGTTAACCTCTGAGCTCTGATTTGTACTTTTTAGCTCCAGTTGATAGTGTAATCGCTTGCAAAACGCTGAACAAACAATTAATAAAAAATTAATAGCTGCTATCGCTTTTATTATGTGGATACGTTTAAAAACAAAATGTAGATTAGCTTTAGTCTAAGAAAGATAGGATCGGATCAGAGACAAATTAATTCATGAAATTTTATTTCTGGTATCGACGCAGAATTTTATCCTCAACAACATATCCAAAGTCTCCCAAAATCCCCTCATTGTTTTTTGTTTAGGCGCATTTTAAGAGGTGGAGAGGGGAGGGAGGCGGGAATTTGTCAAGCTGAAAAATGTGTTGTAATACAATCTAATCATATGACACATGTTTTCAGGGTGCTTTTCAACGCTGATTCTAACGAGACCAAAACTGAAAAGATACATGTATCCTGTGGAAAGTTAATGTCATTTTTATGGAATGATAACTTTTTTTAAAGTACAACAAGTAATATATTACCCAAAACCATTTTAAAATAGTGGGATTTTAATGAAATTTGGTATGAATATTTCATTTGGCATGTTTACTAAGAATCAAAAGTTCCCAAAAATATCTGTGGTGAAAGGGTGTTTTATTGAGGGCGAGATGTTAGTGCGTCATTTTTACCATAACATCTATGAATAAGTTTTGACACTGATGAAATTTGCTAAAAATATAAAATATTTCATGGTTTCCAAGTATCAAAAGAGTCCATTAAAATAACTTCAGCCAAAGATTTTTTTTTAGAGAGTTTATGTTTGACCTGCCCTATACGGAGCAAAATGTTAGCTCTTACGAAAAATTGTATTTTCGTGTAATCGAGATAGTACATATGACATATGATATATGATTTAAAGGTATGTTTTTAACGCCGAATCTAATAAAAGAAAACCCAATATGATACAAGCACCCTAAAAAAAGTTAGATCAATTTTGAAACAGAAATTACGGTTTCTTACCTTTAAGCAGGTCAACAATTACACCCCCAAAAAACACACTTGGACCTTAGATATTTGTACGGACTCTTTTGATCCTTGGGTGCCAATATAAATTTAATATTTTTAGCAAAGTTCATAAGTGTCAGAATTTGTTCATGGATGTTATGGTAATAATCACTCACTTGCATCTCTCTGTCAAAAAAACACCCTTAAACCAAAGATATTTTTGGGGACTTTTTTGATTCTTGGTAAGCATGCCAAATGAAACATGTGTACTAAATGTCATTAATATCACATTATTTTAAAATGGTTTTGGGTAATATATTACTTGTTGTACTTTAAAAAAAAGTGATCATTCCATAAAAATGACATCAACTTTTCACAGGATACATGTATGTTTATAGTTTTGGTCTCTTTAGAATCAGCGTTGAAAAGCACCCTAAAAACATGTGTCATATGATTAGATTGTATTACAACCAATTTTTCAGCCTGACAATCTCCCGCCTCCCTCTCCACCTCTTAAAATGCGTCTACACAAAAAGTCAATTCAGGGATTTTAGAGGACTTTGGATATGTTGTTGAGGATAAGATTCTGCGTCGATACCGCCAATAAAATTTTATGAATTAATTTGTCCCCGGTAGCCCATATTAAATTTCCTATCTTTCCTAGACTACTTGTTTATACTAATGAGTTTTAATCGAATTATGGTCGACACAGCTTAACTGAAAAATCGGTTATCTGAAACATGAATAATTGTATTACGATGAAACTTGTTTCCGTTTTATTTAGTTCGGTTAACTGAAAACTCTGGTTAACTAAAACTTATTTTCTGCAAATTTGGTGTTTTAGCTAATCATTTCTAATTCTTTCTCTATTATTATTGTACTTCTTAACTTTCAACTAAAGACGAAATGCACTAAGATTGTTTTTAATATGTTTACTTTCAGCATTTTTTAATGAATAGGAATGTCAGTTAGTAAAAACACAAAAAAAAAGATATCTATAAAATCTGTGGAAAAAGGGACAGTAATCAAAGCCTAATATCGCTCGATCGTTTTTATTTTTCGGAAATACCCCAAAACAAAAAAAAAACTATGTTAAATTGAAATAAAACAAAAAATGTTTCTTAACAGCTATTTTTCAAATGATTTTATTTTATTCTGAAATTTATAAAATTTTCTTATAAATATTTAAAACAATTGTTTCGAAGATTCGAACCTGGGACATACCGCTCATTAACTCGGCACACATTTACTGAGCCTATTCGAAGTATGTGAGTTACCATCAGGGCAACTTTAACATAGAGTAATGGTACTCATACAGTAATTTGTAGTAAGGCTTCAAAGTTGTAGTTTTTTTTTTATTTCAAGAATAGAAAAACATCAAAAAAGTTTTTTCTGATAGAAAGGGTTCAGAAGTGATTTCTTCGTCCATTTTTGTAAGTGGGATATTAGTCTGTAGTATTTTAATAAGGATTATACTTATTTAATTATAATAAAAGTGTGTTGTATGTCACAACTTTTAAAATCTATCAGAATAATAGGCGTGTTTTGGTGAAAGTGTGTAGCCAGTTTAGTAAATAATTTTCTATACAATTAGAAAAAAAAACAGGAAAACATAAATTCTTGTTATTATTTGTATCTACTCAAAACGAAAAGTTTATACAAATAATTTATTATTGTTTTCTTGTTACTATGTGCTTGGTTAGGTCTCATTAAAACACGATTAATAAAGTGTTTGACACCTAAAACTTATTTATTTATGTAGATATATATAAGCTTTATGTTCTGTGAAAAGTTTTGAGAAAGCTTAGGAATAATATTGACTATAAAAAATTTGTTTACTAGCCGTGTTTTCTAACAAAGTGTTTAGCGAGTTCAGCAATATTTTACACAGAAACAATAGCAAGTGATTTAATAAAATATTTAGTTTTTACTTGTCTGCAAAAAGTAAATAAGTCTTTGAGTAGGAATTCTATGTAGTCTATGTACGAATTACCTAGTTTTTGTGTAAGAAATTACTGAGCTGGGTAAAGACTAACAACATAACACAACAAGTAAAAATAAATAAATAAATATGTTTGCGCAACAGCCCGTGAAGAACCAGGGCCTAGTGACTTACAACCCTCAACCAGTGCGCATGTCGACAGTAATAGAGAAGACCTACAATTCTATACTGAATCCGAACAGCTAGACGAGAAAGTACTTTTTCATGACAAGTTATACTGTTGGAGGATTTGTCAATTCCGCGGAAGAGGTAGTTCCCTTAAAAAAAAAAAACATTTTTAGTTTTTTAGGTGGACCAGACTGAGAAATGAACCCTGACCTTCAGCAAGATAGTCCAACGCATTAACCATTACGCTGCGGGCTACTAGAAAATAACAAGTGAATACAAAAAACTATCGTTATTCTTTGTATTCGCTGTACACTTTTTAAGAAAACAAGGTTACTACTATAATCGTAAACCTGAATTATTATATTATAATAAAGTATATTCTAATCTAATCTAATCTAAAAATATGCACTACTCATAGTTCTTTTAGGAAACTTGCTTTAAAAAATGCATAGTGCCCGGCTGAAAAAATTCCAAGATTCTGTCTAGTTTGGTGAAGGCCCCAGTAAGTTATCAGTAGGGAAAATCTAAACGAAGAAAACTTGCCAGGTACTTGGCATGCCCTTGCGGGATTTCAGAACCAAACATTTAAACGAGGAAAAATTTTCAAACAGTCGTCAGGCCTAGTATAAATTTGTTGGACATGTTTTAGTACCCCATCAGGAATGTCTCTTGTACACCAAAAACAAAAAAATTATAGACACGTTTTTCTCTCTTTCCTTTGTCTTCTTTTTGATATCAGAACAGCACCAAATTTGTGAGAAACGTCAGACAAGTAGAACAGAAAACCAATTCTAGGTTGTTCAAAATAAAAAGCAATTACATAAAATCATGGTCTATTGTGGTATGTATTTGTTATATGCAATATGGTTTGAAACATTAGGGAATGAAACTTATTCACTTTCGACCTTGAATAGCGAGTTAGCTCATAAGGTAGCGCATTGGACTGAAAAACAGAAGATCGCGGTATGAAGTCTCACATAAATCAACTTTTTTTTTGTTGGCCTGACGAGGCCCTTTTCTAGCCTATGCTAACACTTGCTAGCCCCTTGCCAGAATCTATGTAAAACTCTCTAGTCTCTTGTTGAAAAGTAGATTGTTCATAACCGTTAAAGCTCTTTTCTAGCATTAACTTAGCCTTGCTAGCCCCTTGCCAGAATGTATGTAAAACTCTATAGTGCCTTGTTGAAAACTAGATTGTTTTTCTGCGCGGGTGAGCTAAAATTCCCTTTCAATTGTTAGTGTGCATCGGCTTTCAAGTCCAGTCAGTGTTTGTACTTTGATATGAGCGCAAACGTTTCTCCATTAAAAATTGAAACATCCAGTAGATACGCACCTCTTCAATAGCCCCATGATGGTGGTTGTGTTTGCATTCAAAATTTCTAATAAGTGAGTACATAATATCAGTTTCATTTTTAACTTAAAATAAAATTATAACATTTTTTGAACTGAAGTTCACAAACCTCCAGATTGAAACTCCAATAGAAACCATATCAATAACACCATGACACCGTGAAGTTAAAATAAATCTACAAACCTTATTAATATCAACAGAATTTAACTACATTCTGTTTTCTATGACAAACTATACGTTTTACTATACATACAGCTTAAAATAATGCACCATCACTCGAACTCCAGGAACTCGAGGTTTAGAATTAAAAGAAATACAAAAAAAAAATATCGATAGCAAATTAATTGCATGTGATTCTTCAATTAATTGACGTGAACGAAGAAGGAGTGAAAAACGAACCATCACCAACAAGACGAAGAATTACACAATGAACCGAACTCATCGGAGAACTAGATAAAAGCCCTAATCAAATCGTTTTCAATTGCTACTTTATTTTACCTTCTTCGATTGTAACATGTAATTTATAGGTGCAAGTTGGTTGGCAGTTTTACCTCTTTTTTTTTTGTATTTTCCTGGATACTTAGCCGCTGGCGTTGCAAGGAAACCACGGCGGATCTGCCATCATCTATCCGACCGACCAAACGACCAACCAACCAACCAACCGACAATTCTTTGAATTTTATCAACATCATGGTTCAGGGGAGTCCCATGCACCAAGTACATATACATACGTTGCACATTCTCGTGCGACAACAACGAGGGAAAGATGAAACAAAAGAACCACAATCTTTAAGATGGATATCTGGGATGGATGGTAGATAATTTGTATAGGTACGAGTATACCCTCAACTGCATCCCAGATATCATGTAGTTTAACTTACAACCCAATTTCCTCTCAGTTCAGGATTCAATTTTCATATAATGTATATGTATATAGCGGGACCGGGAACCGACGATGAGATCTTTGTTTCTGTGTCTAATGCCTTGGCATGGTAATAAGTGGCACTTTGCTTAGAAAAAGAAATTAATATCCGATATCATTTGATTCGGATGGCGGGCTTGACGGTTGTCTTTTTACGACACTACAGTTTGGATTAGAAGTTACCAGGCGCACAGCAAACAGAGCATGGAATTACCAAGGGCTGAAGTACTTCCTCCCATCATCATCATCATCATCATCATCATGGGTAATACGACCCTCTCTGTTGTACTATTTCTATGCTGATTTTTGTGGGCCTTCCTTGAGCAATTCTTTTTCGTACCATACATACATATATGCACTTACTTTACCTCAAGTCTTGTGGAAATAGTTTCAGGAAGCCTTTCAAGTGCATCTTCTTTTTCCTCTTCCTCTACATTTTTTTTTTTTGTTCTTCTTACTAAAAGTAGTGATAGTACAAACTTTAGTTGGAGTAAATAGAAATCCGAAGACGACAAAAACAACGACGTTGTGAACGATTGTCGACTATAAAGACTCATATATGCTTATATCACGTTTTGTTATATTAAATAAGTTTTTTAGGATTTATCTACAGTAGGAAAATGCACTGGGAAAAGTTAAACTTTTAGAATTTCTAGGCGAATTTGTAAGTTTGGCACACAGTCGAAATTGTTTTTAGCAATAAGTTCATTGAAATAAAAGTATTTTAATGTTCGAAAAGGATTTTTTGTTAAACCCCGGCTGGAAAAAATTCAAGTTTAGTTTAGGCAAAGCCCTAGTAAGTTTTAAGTAGGGAAAATCTGTCAGATACTTAACAAGCCCTTGCTGGATTTCAGTACCAAAAATTAAGACGGGGTAAAAACTTTTCAAACACTCGTGAGGCCGTCCCTAGTAGAAAACTTGTTGGACATGTTTCTTGTAAACCAAAAAACTAAACAATTTATAAGGATCATTCAATTTCAGTATGATACGAAATTTTTGTCGCCTTTGGCTTCTTTTTCATATCACACGGACTTCAGTTAGTCAGACAGAACAGAACAGCAGATATTTGTGAGAAACGCCTAACAAGTTACCAAAACAGCAAGTAGGTAGTTACATAAAATTCTGTTCTGTATGTGTTTGTTATGCTATATGGTATGAATCTTTCAAGTATGAAACTTATTCACTTTCGACATTGAATTTTTGTATAACAAGTTAGCCCAATGGGTAACGCGTTGGACTGACAAACGGGATCAAATCCCACATAAGCCAACCATTTTTTTTCCCCTGACGAGGAAAAAGGGTTCGTAATCGCCAAGGCTCTTGTTCTATCCTTTGGTAATCCATGCTAGCCCCTTGGCAGAATTTATGTAAAACTCTTTGGTGCCTTGTCGAAAACTAGATTGTTTTTCTGCGCGGGACATCGTCCTGAAAATATAAAAATTCCAAAACAAAACAACATTATTATCATTCACAAAAAAATTGTTTGAAAAAGGTATAGCCAATTTCTTCACAGAGTCCTACCGATAGTAGCGGTACCATCACTAGTCAACTGATGAGTCCAAGTGGGATCGGCCGGATGAAACACCAATTTTTATGGACTAAAAGCCATTAAAAGCTATTTTGGAATAATTTTTTTTTTTATGACACTGAATTTTTAATATTAGCTTGACAAAAACTATCAACAGTTAAAAGCTTCATCAACGACTCCTACAAAATATAATAGGCAAACACGAACAAATCTTTTTCGCCTTCATCTGACTTTATAATGGCTAAATTTCGTGGTGTCAATATTCCATTTCAGATTTACGTAGGGGATTGGGCTGGACACACTAAACTTTCATTTCATTTTGACAGTGCCATCGTAATCTAATCAATAATAAAGTAATTTGCGCAAAATGTTAGTGAATTTAGAACGATGTTAAGTTCAGTCATATTAATAAAAACAGCACTTAATTCACCTGTAACTTTCGAGCTATCATATAGGCATGGATTGGAGATATCTCGTAAATTAAAACGTATATATTTACTTTTCTTATTTAACCCTTCGCTAAACCACCTTCATTGTTGGTTTAGCTCGTAAATGGCAGAAATCAGAAATCTAACTTCTAATCCACAAGCTTGTTATAACTCGCCGCTAGATCCGTATATTAATATGAGGGTTTAAGCATAATACAAGGTGATCTTTTTAAACGATATTCGCTTTTTACTAAAGTTAAAATCACCAAATATGTAGCTATTTTATCATTTTAGTATCGAACATAATGCATATGACTTATTATAACACTTTGACGTTTATAAATGTAAAAATGAGGTATGTTTGTGAATTTTCTGCACGAACTGCCACTTTCTTCGACATGTTCTGCAGAAGTTTAGGAAGGAAATTGGTTTAGAATGATACTGGGCCGTTTTTTCTTAGTTCACAGCAGATCCTCAGTTGGTGTTTCTTTTTTAACTCATTCAGAACTTAGAATTTGTGTTTCTTTTTTTTTCATTCAGAGCATGATCTGAACATGCTCAGAGCATGCTTTACGAGTTTAGGAAAAGATTTCCGAGCAAGATTTCTGAGCAAAAATTGGAACATATCAAATGAAAAGGGGAAAATATGAAGAAAGATATAAAAACAAATTGAAATGGCGGGCGAAAAATGTGCTCAATTGTTAGTAATATTATATTAGAAAACTGTTGTTTAGTTGAAAATGTTGCTAGATTGCAGTACCAAAAATTTAGACGAGGGAAACTTTTTAAACACTCGTGAGGCCCTCCCTAATATAAATTTGTCGGACAGGTTTCGGTTAAGGAATATCTCTTGTGGGCCAAAAACAAACATTTTATGAGCACTATACAATTTCAATATCATACGACACTTTCTTTTTTTCCTTTTTCTTCTCTTTCATATCATATCACCACAGATTTGTGAGAAACGGCAGACAAGTTAGAACAGAAAACCTGTTTCAAGTTGTTCTACCTAAAAATCCTGTTCTATTCTGTATGTATTTGTTAGCAATATGGTATAAAACATATTCACTTTCGATGTTGAATATTTGTATATAATATATGGGTAGCGCATTGGACCGACAAGCAGAAGATAGCGGGATCAAGTCCCACATAAGCCAATTTTTTGTTCGTGCCTGACGAGGCAAAAGGGTTCATAATCGCCAAGGCGCTTGTTACAGATTTTACTAACCCTTGCTATCCCCTCGCCAGAATCTATATAAAACATTCTATTGCCTTGTCGAAAACTAGACTGTTTTTCAGTTTTTTATTTCTTTTATAGCTTAACTGATTATTAAAATTCGGCCCAAAGTGTACTTATATTAAGATTAAGCCTAATTTTTGAAATTTATACGACCAAGCACCTGTATTTGAGAACTTTCACAGATTTCAAAAAAAAATCTCTCAATTTTAAGTCCAACTTAATAAGCTTAGTTTGTTTTTATCTTTAAAATGCACCATAGTGTCAATAGTGTGTGCAGTGAGAAAAGTTTCAACGAAAACAAAACAACGATGATGTTGTTGGCATTATACATTCTAGCAATTCTTCATGTGCCAAGAAGCAAGGTGCTGCTGGGTGCAGCAGCAGCAACAACAGCAACAACAACCAGCTAAGCCATGCAACAACTCTTGGCAACAATATTCAATTCGGGATCCATGCCCAAGCACATGGAATAAATGTGTGTGTCCCATAGTAGGTACCTACTCGTATAGCCGTATGTATCTGTAATCCGCTTCGCATGAACCATAGCATGGAGATCTAGAATTGAACGTTCACATTTTGTAAGTTACAAATATGTGCAACGACTTACCTACTATATTGGAGCTAAAGAAGGTTTCTTTCTGTTTGTTAATGGTTGACAGCCTTGCCTTGCTGCAACTGGCTGTTCAATTCTGAGAGCCTGATAAAAATAGTTGAAATAGAAAAATTGTTCTCGTCTAGAGTTAGCCTAGGTTTGAGCTGTATGGTGTTGGTACTACGTTCTCCGTATATAGTAGGTATGTTATGTAGACTTAATTTTTCCTTTCAATATTCGATGGGGATTGTTGGTGTGTGGCTTTGCTGCCTAGGTAGGGTAATGGGATGGTTCTTGCTATATCTATGCCGTAGAATGCCAATGCATGCCGGTTCTGCCGGTTATTTTTTTTTTTTTTTGCTTGGATAAATATTTAACTCATGGATGCTTGGATCTTGATTGTGTTATGCATAATAGCAGGCATTCGCATTTAACTATAGTATTTTACTTAGTCATTGATGCGATTGGCAGCCTATAGGCTAGGCAAATACGACGATATTTTGGAGTGTAGGATTTATTTTTAGAATTCCGAAGTTGGCAATGATTTGGATTATGAATTTCTAATAAAACAAAATGTCAGATTTTTAAACAGAAGTCTTTAAGAATTGCTCATTGAAACCAAATTTAGTACTATTTTTTTTTGGAATTAAAGTAGCGCACGGCAGATGGATGGATTTGAATGGGTCATAACTTTCTTTCTAACTATCGTAGATTGTTAAATGTGTGGTGATTTTAAAGAGGGAGGGGACGGGAAATATTTTAGCCGCCAAGATGAACTGGTCTACTCAACAGCGTATTTTGTTGTGTGGAAGTCTATTTTTCAAACGCCTGCTCGCGTGCAGTGTGCCTTCCATTCACATTTCACTATCGCTCCCAGCAGGCGAGTTCCCATGACATCTAAAAGAAATTTCCCGATCTAATTTCTTCCCGGAGTACTGAAAATGTTTTCATGATAAGGAGTAGGCCTCAGAGAACCGTCTCTATCCCAGAAAACATCGAGAGGATACAAACTGCATTTAAACAGCCTCCATGCATTCACTTCCAAAAAAGGCAGGTGCCCTTAGCATTTAGAGACGTTCCATTCAACGAAACTCTTCATTAACACCCCTGCAAGATGATTGTCGTGTAAGAAATAACCACGTGACTTTGAAGCCAAACAAATCGCTAGACACACTATCGTTCTGACGAGGCCCATTTCCATCTCAGTAGATGCGTTAATATGCTTAATTTGCGTAACTGGAGTGAGAAGAACCCCAAGGAGCTCCACCAGGGGCCCCTACACTCCAAAAGAGCGATAGTGTGGCGTGCAATTTCAAGAATCGTTATCAACAGTCCTTACTTTTTTGAAGAAAATTATCGAGAGGCTACTGTGACTTCTTTACACTATTCTGAATTTTGTATCACCCGTATTGGAGCAACCCGTTTGTCACAACCAGTTTGTAACGATTATTCTAGGACTCTGGAAGCCCTCAAACAAAACATTCGAATCCGCATCCTGCAAATTCGTGTATCAATGATTAAAAAAGTGCATGAAAACTAAGGAAAAAGGTCAAGACAATGGTTGCAGTTTGGAAGAGGAAGGTCATTTGGCCGATAAATTATTCCTTAAACTAGAATTTACAATTAATATGTACAAAGGATGATCCACATTAAGTTGTGTCGAGACAATAAAAATAGCTGCTTGATATTAACTTATATTCCTAGCTCATAGAGAGAAGTAAAAGTTGTTTTTATACCCAAAGCAGGCAAATGATCCCATGTTAATCCGAAAGATCTCAGACCTATTAATCTATCATCATTCCTTCTCAAAACTTTTGAACGACGTTTACGTAATAGTATTGATAAGAGACTCTTGTCTTAGGCTCAAGACGCGAACTGCAAAGGGAAATCGGTGGAAACGGCTCTACATACTTTGGTACGCACCATCGAATATTCCCTCCACTATAAAGAATATACAATGGTTGATTTCCTAGATATAGAATGCGCTTTTAACAATGTCGACACATCTGCAATCGCATCTGCACTATTATATCTGAAGGTAGATGGTTCGCTTGGTGAACTGATCAATCAAATGCTGGCCGGCAGGATTATCAATTCGAAACTGCGGCTTCTCTGCAAAGAGATCGGTCAGTAGAGGTACGCCGCAAGGCGGTGTTCTATCTCCCCTTCTCTGGAACTCGGTAGTAAATGAACTGCTGGCAAGCCTGGAAGCGGAGAGCTACAGGCTGATTGCCTATGCGGACGATGTTGCTATAGCCGTATCAGGAAAGCATCCTATTGTCATAAAGGATATCTTACAGAATGCCTTAAAAAAATAAATAAATCGGGTGGCACAACGGCTCATGAAGAACCAGGGCCTAGTGACTAACAACTCGCAACCATTCCTGTGTGCGCCTATCGACAGGAATGGAAAGGACCTACAATTTTATGCCGAATCCGAACGGCTAGACGAGAAGCAATTATTCGAGACAAGTGATACACTTGGAGGATTTGTGAATTTCTCGCAAGAGGCAGTAGCCCTGAAAAAAACTTTTTAGTTTTTAGGTGGACGAGGCTGGGAAGCGAACCCAGACCTCCAGCGTGACAGTTGAACGCACTAACCATTACGCTACGGGCTACTACTACAGAATGCCATAAACAAGCTAATAAACTGGGCAGAACGGTGAGGACTGGGTGTCAACCCCCACAAAACTGAACTTATCCTCTTCTCCAGGAAATATAAAATTCCACACATAGATCATCCCACCATTAAAGGAATTCCACTAAATTTCTCCGAAAAAGCTAAATATCTGTGTCTTATTTTAGATAAGAAGTTAAGTTGGAAACCTAATACATAAGAAAGAGTCAAGAAGGCCACAGTAGCACTCTTCTCTTGCAAGAAAGCATTGGGAGTAAAAGGGGACTCCAACCCCGTATTACTCACTTTCTATACATCTCGGTAATTAGACCGATTCTAACATACGGGGTGGCAGTATGGTGGACAGCTCTAGATAAAGCGGTTAACCGCGATAAACTTAGTAAAGTCCAAGGATCAGCTTGCATGTGTATAAGTGGAGCCCTTTGTTCTACTCCCTCCGCGGCACTTATAGCCTTCTTCATCGGACACCCCTCGATATATTTAGTAAACAATCGGCAGCAACTACGGCAATCCGTCTTAAAGCCTCTTCACAGAGAACCAATAATAAAATAATCCACTCAGCTATTCTGAACTCATACGGATCACTTCCGAACATAATTGACTTCACCATCCCACAATTCCGTTTCGATAAAAACTTTCAAGTTGTCATACTTTCCAGATCCACATGGGAAAACGTGATATTTTTGGAAGACAAATCGATTCATTTCCATACGGACGGTTCAAAAACCGAAGATGGGGCTGGTGGAGGCGTGTACTCAGACTAAATTTAAGTCTCTCATTTCGCCTTCCAGACCATTGTAATAAAGACAGAATTGCTGTTATCTATTGTGAGTCTTTAAAACGTACTTACTATTTTTGTAAAGTTCTTGAAACAATCAATTTTAAGTCCCAATTTATTTATTCTCCATTAAAATTATTTCATTGAAAATTAAAATATTAATTAATAAAATTATTATTTTAAAATTCATGCCTTTCCATCCCAAAATTGATATTTAATTGCTATGAAAACTTAGCAATCGAATATGTAGGTACCATTGTATATAAAACCTATAGTACTATTAATGAGTCGATTTTTCTACGCCTGTAGGTGGTGTATTTTCGCTAGAGATTTAATGAAATTTTCAATGTATTTTTAGCTCTACATTATCTACAGAGCAAATGCCCTCCCAGGCCAGTGGCACCGCCACCGTCGTTTTGGTCTTTTGATAGTACTATAGATATTTATATACAATGGTAGGTACTACCCAACCACACACTTTTTTATTTCACTCTTTAAAAAATAAATACTTTTATAGAGAAAAATGTAGGTAGGTACATTATGTATATATTACTTCATACTTGAGC
The DNA here is from genome assembly GCA_949320155.1 of Melangyna quadrimaculata. Lineage (NCBI taxonomy): Eukaryota > Metazoa > Arthropoda > Insecta > Diptera > Syrphidae > Melangyna > Melangyna quadrimaculata. The sequence continues at coordinate 375,693,217 of OX439483.1, forward strand.
ACTTGAATAAAATTTCCAATAAACCTGCGTGCTTTTAAAGCATCCTTTTGAAATGTTAAATCTCCTATACATTGAGAGGATTGAAATACCTATAAAATAAGTATCGTTTGCGGGTAGGTATATGTAGGTACTTTACATGCAATAGGTAGGCAGATAGGTAATTATTTTAAGGACATAGTGCGGAAGAGTTTGTAAGGTAAAAAAAAAATGATGTCAACAGTCATTATGCAAACATTTACGCATGCAAACGTAAATTTAATATCTTTGACCTAAAAAAGGATTTTAATTTGTATACGAATCGTATATGTTATATAGGTACATAATATATAATATACATCATATATTTATTCCTACCACATGTTTTAGTATTTTGTTTGAGAGCAATATTGGTTATCAAAATTAATTGAATAATAAAGCAATATTTAACGACTAACTTTTATGTTATTAAAAAGCAAAATTATAATTTACGTGGAATAATGTATCTACTGATATAAAACATTCATTTATTAAAAAGGAGTTAATAAAATAAATTGGTTTGGCAACAGCTCGTGGAAAACTTAAACCTAGTGACTTATAATAACTGTGAACCAATCCTGTGTGCGTTGTTTTGTTGGTAATAGAAAATCTCTATCAATTAAAATTAAATGGTGTTCGTTGGTTAGCGCGTCACTAAAGAACAGGAGAACCGATTTGTTTAATTGATATTGATTTTTACGGAAAGAAATATGTTTTGAAGTTTGCCAGAAAATTGAAAACAAATAAAAATTTAAAAACGGTACCCCTTTTGAATCACATTGTACAATATGCTCGCACTTCTGCTCAAAATTAATGTACACTTTTTCTTAAAAGAATAACTTTCTTTTAAATGAGTTTCAAAGTTCCATTTTTCATTTATAAAAAAAAATGTATATATTTTAATACGTGGTGGCTTAACTTTGTCCAGCGTTTTTCTCCGTAAATACTCAACGAAACTTGATGAATTATGTACCGTGTCGGAAAGGTTTTGTTCCACAGATGTGCATAAATTATATGCATATGTAACCATTAAGGTGAAAAATGGTTAAAGGTCGAATTACGGCCAATAGGCGATACTACATACATAGTTTTAATTAATAAGAAGATTAAAAAATCCAAAATAAAGTTTTATATCCGCTTAAAAAAAGAGGCAAAAATAGCAAAGCGCTAATTGGATAAATTTGTTAGTAGTTCGTGGCATTATCCATTATTTTGTTTCCTAACCTATTCAATCGGCAGACAAAAGTTTTCTGTTCACGGATGCTGCTTCTTTCAAGAAAGAAGCAAACTCTCCAAAATTACATTCCCTTCTTGTCATGAAAAAGTTTTGTGTAGGTCCCCTCTAATCATTCCGAATCTTACTGAAGAGCTCAAAATGTTGTTGTCAGAGCAAAACGCAGTTGCACTAATTTAATTATTCAATAAAGTGCACAAAACCAAAAACAATATTGTTTTATATATTGTTATGGTTATAGTGTTTGTCTCCTTCTTCTTCTAATATTTAAAACTGTGTTGTTTGGTATAAACATGATTACTGCATAAATTAATTTTTAAGGTGAACGGGTTTAAATTTGTATTAAAATGGTGGAAAATCAATTTTAATTTAACGCATATTTGTAGCAAATTAGAAGCGGTCAACTCGATTAAGATCTAGCTCGATGGAAAATGGCCGTCAAAAGTTAAATTTTGTATATTTTGTCATATACGCTATATTTTTGGATGCAAAACAAAATTCTATCAAGCAAATACAAAATTTGTTGACAAAAAATTTCAATTAATTTCGGAGCTCGGAACCGCTGACTTGGATGAGTTAATGAAAATATTTTGATCGTGACCCCGAAGGAGTTGAGCTGAGCTAATCCACAGCGAATGACCTTAAAAAATCATCCGTGATGCCAGCAGACATGATTTTCAACTTCATCATAATTTACGAAAAAGTGATGGTGCTATTCCTCACGATCTTGTTCAACAACTGCGTTAAGAAGAACTGCTTTCTTTCCGATGCGATAGAAGACAGCGACAATAGTACATATACCGAAGAATTTCGACATCAGGAGTGCCGTTTCTGGATATGATTCCGCATATCGCTTCTTATAAAAACACCAAGAAAATCCTTGAAGTCATTATTCTTTGAAATATGAAGGCGTTCTGCACTACTAACAACATCATTCCGTGTCATGCAGTTTGGGTTTCGGGAGAAACTTTCAACTCTAAACCCACTCTTGAGGTTCAAGAAAGACACGTTGTTAGTTCCCTCAATCATTATACACAAGCTGACCATTTATAAGTTGCCAGGTATATTAATAAAAATAATTTTCAGTTTTCCCAAATTCCAAAGTCCAGGTTAAAATCAGGCAGTACGCTGGTCGGTCCAATTTTGTAGACTCAGTTTAATATTTGCGGCGTTATTCCGAAAATAGCGTCTCAAGGCTTCGAGTTCGTCAAAGAGTGGTTGGCTTGTTATTGTAGACTAAGGACTTGACTTATTCCCAGAGAAAATGATCGAGTAGTATCAAGTCGCATGATCATCAATTGATGAAATTCTATTCCCGTGATGACCCAGTCCCCACGCTTGTATGGCATGTCGCACTCTATTTGGAACAATAGCTCGGATATATCGGTGTTGCCAATCTCTGACTACAGAAATTCGGTTATCACCGCTCTAGACCTGAGATTTACAACTAAGACGAAAAGTTTTTTAATAATTTCCACACAACAAACCTTACTGAATATTTTGACAGCTGGGTGTCATTGTTAACTTTGGCAGTTACTAGAAGATAACAATTAGAAAAACTATCAGTCCTATTTGGTCACTCTGTACCTACCTATAGATTTGTATGTGCATATTTTCAAAAATATTTTTTCAATTGTTATTTTCAAATGCCTTTTAATTAATACTTTTTTTAATTTACACATATAATCAAACAAATGTGTTCTTTTCCTTCCTTTCATTGTTTTTCCGTGAACTATCAATTAGCTTGTATTGTTACCCCTTTAAAAAAAGATGAAAATAAATTAGTAAAACAATTCATCTATGAAGAATGCAGTTATTACTTATACCGACTATTTGTTTTTGTTTATATCCAATGCAATTGTCAACGCAATAAACCCGTTTCATAATCCACTTTGATCGGAATTAATAAATTAAAAATATTATACTTTTTTTTACACCTCACAATAGTGTTCTGCTGAAATAAAAGTGTATGCAATATAGCATATTTTATATTATAAAGCGAATCAACACGAAATCTTCAAATAGGTATACGGTATACGGTTACTCTATACCCAATATGCCATGACCTTGTTACCTAAGATGCTCGTGTCTATAGTAATTATAAAATTTTCTCTCAAGGCTTTGATTGAATAATGTAATCAATATCAGTGATGGAGAGAAAAATACATACATGCAGACACCTCCTCTCTCATATCATCTAATAAAGTTTGTCAGAAGAGTTTATATTATATAGAATCTCCGGTTTCGGTTAACTCAATTTATAAAGATTCGAAGATGAAAAATCCCCCTTCGCACTGCACTCAACTCAACTGAACACAACTCCGGGATAAATTTAAATCCTATTTATAATGAATTAATAAAACTGCACTCAACAAGTGTTTGCAATTTTCTTTAATGTAGTTTTCTTATATAAACATAACGACAACGACGACGTCGTCGGTCGCACGACCAAGGAGTAGAGTAGGTAGGTAGTGTATGTTTTTTTTTTTTTTTCATAATGGCATCTCCATCCAAATCTGACGTTCTATGTTTGCACTACACGACACGGGTACACTATTATCCGGTCATAATCTCTAGTTGACCTCATTTTTTTATTTTTTTTTGTAAAGAGACAAAAATTTTCTCTCCTAAATCGCATCCTATTAAGGAAAGCTAAAAGCGGCAGTGACGACGCGACGACCGAAAAACGGCGGCGACAGCGATAACGACTCTATGACGACGACGACATGCTGACAAGACGAAAGTCTTTTTCCACCAAAATGACTATTTTTTTTTGTATCTGAGTACGGTGGTGTTTTGTTAACAATTGCGAAGTATAATATTTACCATATTTAGCTTTTGTCTGTTTAGAATAATTGTTATAATACCCTATTTTATTTAAATGTTTTACTTCCGAAAGAAAATTGAAACATGATCTTACAAATCAGGGACAAGTTTTTTTATAAAAGTTATTTAGAGTGATTTTGCGAATTGCCAAACATATTAAAGATATGTGAAGTTAGAAGCCCGAACTAAAAATGGTGGTAGGTATATCAGGTTCGTTAGCCTAAGTTTTTTTATAGCAACAAGCTCAATGACATAAAAACTCGTTTATCTGCCCAATTCTTTCCTTATTATGATGGGAGCCAGTGGGTTGATGTGCCCACCCCTTGGTTATGTTTGCCCACCAACAAAAAAATTATTTGCATGATAAAAACTCTATCACCTGCACCGAATGACAACTAAGAAGGATTGGCTCAAATGGGTTCGTTTGTGCAAAACTTGTATATGGTGTTGCACTTAGAAATCTCGTTTGTACTCGCTGAGATCAAAAAGTAAGTATTCAACATTTCATTTTTATTTCAACCCCAATTACCAAAAAACCTCGTCTAGCGCCATAATTCGGTCGTGGTCGGTTGGGTTATCTAACACTTGCTTTAGTTTATCTACCAAAGCCCTTAGTTCAAAAAATATTCAGCATTTCTTTTAGATACTACATCAATAATAAAAACTAATCCACCGGCACCGATTGCAAACTAAGGAGGATATGGTCAAATGGGTTGGTTTCGGCACGGATTGTTTATGGTTGTCCACCAAACAAATCGTTTATAAAGTTCAAAAAGTATTAACATTTCTTTATTATAGCAAGAACCGCAAATATCAAAACAAAAATTTCGTCTACTGCTACTCGCGCGTATCGACAGGAATGGAAGGGACCTACAATTTTATGCCGAGTCCGAACGGCTAGACGAGAAGCACTTATTCATGACAAGTAATACTCTTGGAGGATTTCTCAATTCCTCATAAGATACAGTAGCTCTGAAAAAAACTTTTTAGTTAAATTTTAAATTTCTTACTGCCAGCCAATAACACAATTTTTAGATTGCGACAAAAACAAAAAAATTTCCAATTTAACTAGATACCTACATTTGTGTACATATATTGTTACCTTATGTTCTCTATCTGAACAAAAATGTATAATTGATCAAAGCTTACCTACCCTATTGCAAGTATGGTATATATAAAAAGGATGAAAGCAATAGTAAGTGGCAACATTCACGTTTTCCTCTCACCTTGTTATGTGCCTAACCATCAACAGTACACCACGACAATGATGGTGACATAGACGACAACGACGATGCAAATCTATGAACCCAGGCTCTCATTAGATCAGGGGGCACCTCTTTCAGTTTTTATCGGTGAAGATTATATGGAAAAAAACGAAGTACCTGGCTTTCCCCTTGACAATGTTTAGCGCATAAGCAACGACACGAGATAAACATCAGGATTTTTTTAATACAAAATTGAACAAAATCTACCTAGGTATCAATTTCGGTGACCGATACTTAACATCTTTAGAAAGTAGAAGTTTATTATCATATTGCAAATTTCTATGAAAATCCTTCGTGGTTTTTTGAGTTATGACGTCATTATTCTGAACATTCGATATATATAGCACAGTGAAACTAGATTTGGACAAGAAATTAAATTGTAACAGGTTGGATTTTACATTTTTTTTGTTCCTCAAAGTCTAAAGTATACCTAAGCTAAAAACTTGCCGTATTCTCCAATTGCTTGCCTCAATTTTACCCCTTTTAATTTTCAAACCCCGAGTTTCAAATGTCTATTGGTCAGAGAGAAAGAGAGTATCCAGGCAAATAATATTCAACTTTCTCCTTTTAACATTTCTTGGCATAGGTCTCAATCTCTTGCCTAAAAAAAAAACCAAAAAGTTAGAAGGCAGCAGCAAAGTTCCCAAACATTAGATTCTGTAAGTTTTCAACAAAATGACTTTTGGAAAATTTTCTGTTCTCTATCTTCTATGGCAAACCAAAAATAAAACAGTTTTTGTTGACTTTTACATTAAATTATTCCTCTGTATGTGACGTGCGCTTAGCTTAGGCACATCACAGTTTGTAGAGATCTGACTATGACAGTTTTCTATTTTTCAAATACCCCATACAAAACCAAAAGGAAAATTCATGTGCATTATATAAAACATAAGGATCTGTTTTGTACGCGGTCTATAAGATTATGCATAAGGTATGCTTTATGTATAAAAAAAGTGTTGGAATTGGAACCCCCCAACCCCTTGTTCAATTTTAAAACTATCACTCTTTCACATTGTGTTATTCTGAAGTGTGTTTAAAGTTGAAATTCTGTGATAAGTTTTTGTTGATGTTGTTGTTGTTTGCAAGAATGAAACAATATGCAATGAACTTGTTCCCATCAGATGATGACGATGATGGCGAATTGATAATAAATGTGCTTTGATGAAATGCAATTTTCTGCTTTGCAACGGGCATCATAGCTACACACTCTACATCGTGACTTTGAATATTATTATAAAAAAAAATATGCACATGCAAATAGGTATGTATTCATAAAATAATGAGAAGCGCTTTGTTTGCTGGTGTTAAGTTAGTTGTGAGAAATATTCTCACAATACTAATAGTTTATTGTTTTTAAGAATGGCAAAAGCATTCAGGGTGACATTCATATCTATGGGCTGAGACGTCGAGAATTCGGAAAAGGTAGTGGGATGTATTTATTGCATTAACAAATTAATGTCACAGATATAAAAGTAAATTCATTCTAGTTGTCTAACATACACATAACATATTTAAAATTTATTATACGTAGGTTATGTTTGTATATTATGAAGTACCTATTTCACTTTCTTAAAATTTCAAATCTGTTTTCTGGTGTTACAATTAATAGTTTCGAAATCAAGTTACAGAGTTTTAAACTGTAATCTAAGATACAAAATTATATTAATTATTATTAATGATATGCAACTGAATTTTAAAATTGAATAATGAGATTGATGCCGAAGTACTGAACAGGAAGTTTGCAGGGTTACTACCTATGTCTGTCCATTGAGCCTGGTGCTGTATTAACAGAAGTTTTAAAAAATTCATCTTGCAATGCTTTAGTTTTTGATATTTTTGATTTCTATGGCAGTTGCCCAGGCAATTATTTCTATTAAATCTTAAAGCGTGTGTAAAATATTTTCTAAAATAGTAAAAATGAGCGGAGCATTTATTCTTAGGCTTATAACAAGACTCTTGTTTAGTTTTTCCTATATCCGTCAAATTTTAAATTCAAATTATACCTGTCAACTGTGGTATGCCCAAGGATCAATAATCAGTCCTTTATTATTCTTTTTGTTTATAAATAACTTTCCTCACGTGTTGCTGTCAGTTTCATATCTACATCAATTCTCTTATTGGTTTGATTAATGATGAAAAGAATAAATTATGATCTCGATTCTTTGGTTAAATGGCCTCCGATGGCTTTTTTAGGGCCGGCCGTCTAAGAATAAATGTATTCAAATATACACTGCGCGTCAGGTTAGCATCCACCCCTCTAAGCTGAATATAATTGACCTTCTTGTGGTTGTTATTAATATGCAGCTACTTTTTTGTATGCTATTTTTTCATCTTTATACACTCTCACTGGCAAAAAGAACATGCAATGGAAAGACCCCGTTATATGCTTAATTTTGAACTCGTGTAGTAAGATTAGGTGCCCGACCTTTCCCAAGGATTTTCCGCGATGTGATGTGAAAAAAAAAATTATTTCATTTCCCATACATTATCTGCTCTGCTAACTTAAAATCGAGTTTTCCGGGAAAATTCAACTTTTTTTTTATCCAAATCGGGCACATAATTTTACTATATGTGTACAAAATTAATCAAAACAATTTGGATAAAAAAAAGTTGAATTTTCCAAGAAAACTCGATTTTAAGATAGCAGAGCAGGTAATGTATGGGAAATGAAATAATTTTTTTTCACATCAGATCGCGGAAAATCCTTGGGAAAGGTCGGGCACCTAATTTTACTATACCAGTATAAAATAAATCAAAAAAATTTGGATGAAAAAAAGTTGAAATAAAAAAAGTAATATTTTGTTTTTTTCAAAATTATTAAAATATTTTTTTTTTTGTAGAAAAAAACAATTTTTTTTTGGATTCGTAGAGCACTTAAGTAGGTCGTTAAATTAAATTTTTCTACCAGAAAGATTAAAGAATTGGTCTGCTAACTTGAAATCAAGTTATACATTCATTATTTCCAAAAGTACTGGAGCACTTAATTTAATTTTGGGTACTTAATTAGCGCTTTATAAGCACCTTGGTAATACCATCAATTTTTTTTTGTTCTGCTGACTTTGCTCTGCTAAGTTGAGGAACATGAGAGAAGCATCGAACTTCCATTACTCGATCACAATAATCAGAGCAAATGTTGGAGATAAAGCAAGCTTATCCACAATTCAAAGAGTGATAAGAAATGTTTCACACCTGAAACCAAAAAAAAATAAAATACCCTCAACGCGGCTCGAAGCCAAATGCGCTTTCCAGACGGCTAAAACTACTACTTCCATGATCTTCGCCAGGAGGAACACCATTTGGATCGCCTTAATAGTCGGGTGGGGGGTGTAATTGTGTGGGAAGCCCTCTCGTACTATAGAAAGTGCGAGTTACAATGACTTATAACAGCAAATATGAACGCAAACACTCATAAAACCGTAATGCATGAAATAGTTTTCAAGCAATCAATCCACTGCAAATCAAATGCTTTCATGTAAATGAACGTGTATGTTTTCCACCCAAATTCTATCAGCCGCGTTTTGTGTGTCATTAATCAATATATGAGTTGTGAACTTAAAACACATTCCTGTTGCCAAAACATCCCTTAAAGAATTTGCAGGAATTTTGCTGGCAGGAAAGTAGATAATAAGTCGCTTGCTAGAAGCACTTTCCTTGCAAGGTGTAACTGCTTCAAGCAAGCACAAAACTTCCAAAATCGGAACTTTTGAAACAATATTAACTGTTCTAAAACATTTTGTTAAATGTAGTTTAGAAGGCAACTAAAGGAGTGCGGGTGGCAAAGGCACAGTGGATAGTTCTCAATCCACTATGCCAACTAGTGCCGTGCATTGCATTTAAAAGACCTGAGATCTTACATCAGGCATATACCTAGTTAAAGTAATTATAAAAGGAGCGAATTAACGCAAACGAAATCTTATCAAAACCATAGCGCCCAAATCCAAAGCAAACTTTTTGTGCTTTGTGATGCCTTTTGTTTCTTCAAATTGTTATGATGATAGATATATAAATAATTTTATTTTAAAAATAATTTTACAAAAACAAAGTTGTGCTGGTATCCCTTTTACCGTTTTATGATTATATGAAATAATTTATTTTTAGCAATATTAACCTGTGCCATATCACTTAACATTATATGGAACCTAGGTGTCTTATATCATATCGCCCAAAATCAATCTCACTTCTTACACTATTCACATTTTGAGGAGAATTTTACAAACTTCCTTCAGATATTTTTTTAGGATCTGACTTTGTTGAGTCAAATGTTATTTTTGTGAGCGATAAGATCTAAAGCAAAAAAGTGTTCGATACCCAAAACAAAAAATATTTTTATAACTAAGTTTGAATAGATATTTTTGTTAATTTATTTGTTGGGTATTCAACAATTCATTTTGACGTTTGTTAAGGTTCTACAAAATTAGCTTCACCCATTGGTAACAATGAAAATGAACGCATTAAAGTGCTTATTAAAAATTAAAATCAATAAAATCTATCAGTTGAAATTATATTCCTACTAGGTACATAATTCAATATAAATTCCTTACAAAATGCATTCATCTTTAAGTCACTGTACAAATGTTAGCTTTGTATGTAAGGTCAATTGCTCACAATCGATACTTTACCCGATGGTGTACCCCGATTCCTTTTTATGCTGGTTTGAATTAACTATTTTTTTTTTTTTTTGTAATCTGTGAAGTTCATAAATTTGGAACATCATAGGCACAAACAATGTTCCATAAACGGCGATAATTTATCAAAGCTTTCAATTCTTAAAATAAATTACTCCAAAACAGAATATTTATCGCCTTTTAAAGGCAAGTGTCATTTTATGATGTCCATATCAAAGGAATTTAATTATCATGTGGAGATGTGCATTATGACTTTGAACCACATTGCACAGTAAACACATTACAAAAAGTAAATATTTCAACCAACGCAACGTCAAAAACATACACAACACTTGGGTATTCTATTGTCTCACAGAATGGCTTTGGTAACCTGCATCCTAGTTGAAGTAAGTACACACCACATCAATGAACCTTCAATGCCAATGAATGACTTTAATTTTGTTATTTCCCTATTCAAGTCCAAGCTCTTTGTGGTTAAAATTATTAGAAGCAGGCAGATTAGTGAATTGATTAAAACGATATTCGTTATGAACGGGTTTTGTGTGTACCATACAGAGAAGAGCAAAGCCACGATGACATCATTGCGAGAACATTTTCCGATATTTGTTTTTTTTTTTTTCGATGGCATCTCATTTGAATTCTCAAAATATTTGGAATATGTTTTTGTTTGTAAATAGGTACCTATGAAGTTTGGAAAGTTAAGAATTTTTCTTAAGTGATGTCGATGGAGTTAATGTTTTGTTAAATCTCAGCGATTAACGCATAAGGCATAACGCGCTACCAACTAGGTAACCCATTATAATCATTTTCTGTGGGATAAGTATCAGGTGGTTTTTACAAAACAAAAAAAAGACGAAATCGTCGCCATTATCACAAAGAAAAACAATATTAAAATAGGAAAACGCTTAAGCACGTATAATACTATATTTTTGTTCTTCATGTATTTTGTTCTTTAAATTTGTATATATTTTGTTCTTCATGTTTGGCTTATAATAGTCAGTTAAACATGCTATAGTACTTATACTTAAGATAAAGCTAAAATTTGCTCCTGTTTATTCCCCTCGCAACTAAGTCAATGTATACTATTCCCCATATCATGTCTAAAAGTAACCTGAGGGCAAAAGAGAAAGATAGTGTTTTTATGAAAGGAAAAGCACTATACCAGGCAAAAAAAACAGTATGATTTATTGTCACCGCGGAGAAAATTTCTTTTTTTGCTTTTAAGAGTATTAAGATGGTCTGAAATGCGCCAGTACAGAGCAATCAGTCTCCTAAAACCTAAAAGTGGCTTATAAAATTATGTCGGCTATTTTGTGTGACCGCCTAAAACCTTTTGTCAAGGATCTGATCGGACCCTATCAGTTGGGTTTTAGGCTGGCAAGTCAACAGATTTTTGAAAAAAAAACTCGAATTCCAGATCGATCCACACCACATTGTTATCGATTTAAAAATCGCGTATAATAAATAGCGTGAATAGGAACAAATTATGCAGAGCCATGTCATATCTCGGCATCCCTGCCTAACTTTGCCACTTGTAGAGGATGACGATTGAAAAATCTCACTGAAGCGTCCAAAATCGGTAAGAACACCACCAAATCCTGTGATGTTGGGAAAGGTCTAAGGCAAGGCAAAGCAAAGTGTTATCATGCAAAATATTTAATATCGTTCTTGAACCAATTGCACGCAACGCACAAGTTAGCAACCTACAATTTGTCAAAAGTCGGTTCAACTGCTTACTTATACGGACGACATAGGTATTGTCGGCATAACAGAGCGAGCTGAATCAGAAACGGCGTAAGTGGGACTGGCGGTTAATGAGGACAAAACAAAGTATATTTTGTATTCGAGAAAGGAATCTAAACATCGTTGACTAAGGCAAAATATCACGATGGACAGATATATCTTCGAAGTTGTCAAGGGCCTGAGCTTCACTATAACCTCGCAAAATGACATAAGTGCAAAGATCAAATAATAAATAACTCTTGCCTACCGCTTTTTCTCCGGTGTTTGAAGCATTTAAGTAGTAAGACCCTCTCCCAAAAAGCCAAGGAGACTTCACACAAGGCCTTAATCATACCTATCCTGCTCTATGGGACAGAAGCAAATGAACAAATCGGATGAAAGTCTTCTAGCATTTTTGGTCCTGTGTGTAACGAAGGAGTCTGGAGGCACGAGCTTTACGGGTTATACAGCGACGTCAACTTGGTCAAAAAGCTAAAAATACAACAGGTAAGACACGTGAAGCGTATTGATATTAACGCACCTGTTGAGGCCTTAGTCTATCGCCATATTAAGTAAAGTAAAAGCTGAATTTATTCACTATTGCTCAACTTGCTGAAAACTCAAAAGTTGGCGAACTTACAAGTTGACATCAAATCCGAAGCTGACCTGAAAGTTGAAAAATGCTTCTATTCACTACTTCGAATCTGAACTTCAGAGTTGAAACTCAAAAGTTGACCAACCAGCAGTTTCAAAAATATCCTTCGGATATTTGTGACACATGACGCACAAGACATCATTCTCAAGTTTTGTTTTGCATTAGAATAATTTTGCATTTTGAATAATTTTTGCGAATAATTGCAACTGATTTTTCAGTCCATGTGAAGCGCGGAATCAAAAGAATTTTTTGTATTTCATCTAACGTTACTATACAAATAGGCAAGCGCTGGAGGGAGCGAAATACGCCAAATTTGCTGTATGGTTTAGACTTTAATTTTCCATTCCTGTCGATACGCACACAGGAATGGTTGCGAGTTGTTATTCACTAGGCCCTGATTCTTCGTGAGCCGTTGCGCCACCCAATTTATTTTTTTTTTTTTAGACTTTAAGAAAATTAAATTGAAAAGTCCAATTTGTTACAAATGTTTTTTAAAACCCAGTTCGACAGTTTTTTTCTCTCCTCGATTCAATTTATACCTTACAGTTGACTTTTTGTTAATCCAGCTGCAGCTACACATTGTATGCGTATACATACGTATACTACAATACGAGTTTCACCTTTCAAAAAAGTTTAAAACTTTTTCAATAAATTTTCTCATACAGGTATTGTCTTAAAAAAAAAAAAATATTAGTCAGCTAACGTAATTGACAAGGCAACTGTATCTCCAAGTTTTGCTTATATTTAACATAAATTTATAATCAAACTTGATAATTGCTTATCCTAGGCACAACCATCATGAAACGGGTTCCCCATGTTTGATTGCACATATCAACGCGCCATGGAAACTAATTTTAAGCCAATTAGCCGAATGTCTTGAAAGAGCAAAACATAATATAAAAAGATTGTAATCGGAAAAAAAATATAAGTTTAAAGAAGAAAGCCGGGTTGATAGAAAATATGAGGACACGATTAGAATATTCTTATTTTATTTTGTTCATAAATATTTTCTTTGACTTTGTTGATTAATAAAACGGAAAGGTATTAAAATGATTGGCTTTTGCAGCGCTTTATAATTGAATGCCGTATTATTTCTTGATTTAAGCAATCCAGTTTCCTTCTTTAACTTAAAATGTTTTGCACTTACACATTGGTCATGATATTTACTATGCGATCGGATAACGGGACGATTTATAGGGTTATCGGCATATGGTGTGACAAAAAGATGGAGCCTGTAGGTTGGGCCAAGACAATAAAACAAATGGCAGTGTGGTGGTTTTAATAATTTTTAATAAATGGGTTCCATATTGAAAATATAATGTGCATACATTATGATGTTTGTTTTAAAAATAGTACTTCTTATCTTTCTATTTGAAAACGGGTTCTTTTTTCTTAACATTGGTCTACCAACTTCATTATGAATTTGTTTCGATTTTGTACTTTCTTCCAATATATTTGACATTTTTAGTTTTATTGTAATTGTAATTGTAATTGTAACTGTAACTGTAACTGTAACTGTAACTGTAACTGTAACTGTAACTGTAACTGTAACTGTAACTGTAACTGTAACTGTAACTGTAACTGTAACTGTAACTGTAACTGTAACTGTAACTGTAACTGTAACTGTAACTGTAACTGTAATTGTAATTGTAATTGTAATTGTAATTGTAATTGTAATTGTAATTGTAATTGTAATTGTAATTGTAATTGTAATTGTAATTGTAATTGTAATTGTAATTGTAATTGTAATTGTAATTGTAATTGTAATTGTAATTGTAATTGTAATTGTAATTGTAATTGTAATTGTAATTGTAATTGTAATTGTAATTGTAATTGTAATTGTAATTGTAATTGTAATTGTAATTGTAATTGTAATTGTAATTGTAATTGTAATTGTAATTGTAATTGTAATTGTAATTGTAATTGTAATTGTAATTGTAATTGTAATTGTAATTGTAATTGTAATTGTAATTGTAATTGTAATTGTAATTGTAATTGTAATTGTAATTGTAATTGTAATTGTAATTGTAATTGTAATTGTAATTGTAATTGTAATTGTAATTGTAATTGTAATTGTAATTGTAATTGTAATTGTAATTGTAATTGTAATTGTAATTGTAATTGTAATTGTAATTGTAATTGTAATTGTAATTGTAATTGTAATTGTAATTGTAATTGTAATTGTAATTGTAATTGTAATTGTAATTGTAATTGTAATTGTAATTGTAATTGTAATTGTAATTGTAATTGTAATTGTAATTGTAATTGTAATTGTAATTGTAATTGTAATTGTAATTGTAATTGTAATTGTAATTGTAATTGTAATTGTAATTGTAATTGTAATTGTAATTGTAATTGTAATTGTAATTGTAATTGTAATTGTAATTGTAATTGTAATTGTAATTGTAATTGTAATTGTAATTGTAATTGTAATTGTAATTGTAATTGTAATTGTAATTGTAATTGTAATTGTAATTGTAATTGTAATTGTAATTGTAATTGTAATTGTAATTGTAATTGTAATTGTAATTGTAATTGTAATTGTAATTGTAATTGTAATTGTAATTGTAATTGTAATTGTAATTGTAATTGTAATTGTAATTGTAATTGTAATTGTAATTGTAATTGTAATTGTAATTGTAATTGTAATTGTAATTGTAATTGTAATTGTAATTGTAATTGTAATTGTAATTGTAATTGTAATTGTAATTGTAATTGTAATTGTAATTGTAATTGTAATTGTAATTGTAATTGTAATTGTAATTGTAATTGTAATTGTAATTGTAATTGTAATTGTAATTGTAATTGTAATTGTAATTGTAATTGTAATTGTAATTGTAATTGTAATTGTAATTGTAATTGTAATTGTAATTGTAATTGTAATTGTAATTGTAATTGTAATTGTAATTGTAATTGTAATTGTAATTGTAATTGTAATTGTAATTGTAATTGTAATTGTAATTGTAATTGTAATTGTAATTGTAATTGTAATTGTAATTGTAATTGTAATTGTAATTGTAATTGTAATTGTAATTGTAATTGTAATTGTAATTGTAATTGTAATTGTAATTGTAATTGTAATTGTAATTGTAATTGTAATTGTAATTGTAATTGTAATTGTAATTGTAATTGTAATTGTAATTGTAATTGTAATTGTAATTGTAATTGTAATTGTAATTGTAATTGTAATTGTAATTGTAATTGTAATTGTAATTGTAATTGTAATTGTAATTGTAATTGTAATTGTAATTGTAATTGTAATTGTAATTGTAATTGTAATTGTAATTGTAATTGTAATTGTAATTGTAATTGTAATTGTAATTGTAATTGTAATTGTAATTGTAATTGTAATTGTAATTGTAATTGTAATTGTAATTGTAATTGTAATTGTAATTGTAATTGTAATTGTAATTGTAATTGTAATTGTAATTGTAATTGTAATTGTAATTGTAATTGTAATTGTAATTGTAATTGTAATTGTAATTGTAATTGTAATTGTAATTGTAATTGTAATTGTAATTGTAATTGTAATTGTAATTGTAATTGTAATTGTAATTGTAATTGTAATTGTAATTGTAATTGTAATTGTAATTGTAATTGTAATTGTAATTGTAATTGTAATTGTAATTGTAATTGTAATTGTAATTGTAATTGTAATTGTAATTGTAATTGTAATTGTAATTGTAATTGTAATTGTAATTGTAATTGTAATTGTAATTGTAATTGTAATTGTAATTGTAATTGTAATTGTAATTGTAATTGTAATTGTAATTGTAATTGTAATTGTAATTGTAATTGTAATTGTAATTGTAATTGTAATTGTAATTGTAATTGTAATTGTAATTGTAATTGTAATTGTAATTGTAATTGTAATTGTAATTGTAATTGTAATTGTAATTGTAATTGTAATTGTAATTGTAATTGTAATTGTAATTGTAATTGTAATTGTAATTGTAATTGTAATTGTAATTGTAATTGTAATTGTAATTGTAATTGTAATTGTAATTGTAATTGTAATTGTAATTGTAATTGTAATTGTAATTGTAATTGTAATTGTAATTGTAATTGTAATTGTAATTGTAATTGTAATTGTAATTGTAATTGTAATTGTAATTGTAATTGTAATTGTAATTGTAATTGTAATTGTAATTGTAATTGTAATTGTAATTGTAATTGTAATTGTAATTGTAATTGTAATTGTAATTGTAATTGTAATTGTAATTGTAATTGTAATTGTAATTGTAATTGTAATTGTAATTGTAATTGTAATTGTAATTGTAATTGTAATTGTAATTGTAATTGTAATTGTAATTGTAATTGTAATTGTAATTGTAATTGTAATTGTAATTGTAATTGTAATTGTAATTGTAATTGTAATTGTAATTGTAATTGTAATTGTAATTGTAATTGTAATTGTAATTGTAATTGTAATTGTAATTGTAATTGTAATTGTAATTGTAATTGTAATTGTAATTGTAATTGTAATTGTAATTGTAATTGTAATTGTAATTGTAATTGTAATTGTAATTGTAATTGTAATTGTAATTGTAATTGTAATTGTAATTGTAATTGTAATTGTAATTGTAATTGTAATTGTAATTGTAATTGTAATTGTAATTGTAATTGTAATTGTAATTGTAATTGTAATTGTAATTGTAATTGTAATTGTAATTGTAATTGTAATTGTAATTGTAATTGTAATTGTAATTGTAATTGTAATTGTAATTGTAATTGTAATTGTAATTGTAATTGTAATTGTAATTGTAATTGTAATTGTAATTGTAATTGTAATTGTAATTGTAATTGTAATTGTAATTGTAATTGTAATTGTAATTGTAATTGTAATTGTAATTGTAATTGTAATTGTAATTGTAATTGTAATTGTAATTGTAATTGTAATTGTAATTGTAATTGTAATTGTAATTGTAATTGTAATTGTAATTGTAATTGTAATTGTAATTGTAATTGTAATTGTAATTGTAATTGTAATTTTAATTGTAATCAGGCGATGGAAATGACGCGAGGAAAATCGATGTTTTTTAACTTTTTAGACAAGAAAAATGTAAAGTATTTTTTTTGGGAATCATTCTTTGTCGTCAAAGAAACTGCATCAACAACTTGTTGTTGTTGTTGTTTTCTTCGTCGTCAACTGCAACGTGTGATTTCCATTGGTTTGGGAGATCATTAATAGTCGGAAGCAGATGTCATAAGCCAATGAAAAGTAGATTTCTGAACAATGACAATCAGAACTGAGCCATAATTCACTTTGTCTCCTTTTTTGTTTCTTCCTCAACAAATGTCAGTTTCACTTCCAAGAGGTGCACTCGGGGGCGCTCTTCAATAGCGAAAGCAATAGTAAACGCAAATCAAGAAACTGACATTATGGGCGCACTTGGTATATGATTTTTTTGTATTCGCTCATTTTCATCCGACCACTATCGTTGCGAGACATTCGGCTCCGATTTCGCGTTGGTTCGGGAGAGGTTCTTCATTGAAAAATAACTTCGAAATCTAAAGACGTCGTCTAATGTGTCACACACCAAATCTATCAAATAATCGAACAGCTGATTCAATTTCAACTACACAGAATTTAACCAAATGAATAAAAAGGTCGTTCATGCAAACTTTTGTGTAAACTTATCATTTTACAAAATTTGTAAACTTACGACGTTGCATGAATGCCCTTACTTACTAAAATTATATTGAAATTGATAAAAAAACCTGACGAATACAAGCAGTTACTTTAAAATTACACACGAAACTGATGTTTCACCCAGTTAATTGAATATATTTCAAAGAAAACATGAATGAGTTTCTTCATTCTATATTCATCCTATAAACTGACAGCAGTTAATTTAAATTTAAAGGCATTTAACATTTTTTTTACGGAAATAAGTTTAATTTTAAGGGAAGTTGTAAATAGATAAATAAATTTAGAAATGGAATTTAGATGCGCTGTTATCGATGTCAAAATAAATAAGTTTTTTTAATTTGGTGAACCATCTTTGGTCGGGGCCACAAAAGTAGTTTTTAGTGGAAAATCGTCCAAATAGGATTTTGATACAAGAGCAATCTGGGGCACAAGTACAATAACTTTGGCGCCAAAAATTAATAACTTTTTTTGTACAAGGGTCAAAAGCATTTTTTACTATAAAAGGGGGGGTCTATCTCAACCCGTTAGGAGGTAGGGCCATTTTAGAAGAAACATGACTTAAAATGGAAAAGCAAATATTAAAAAATAACGGCACCACTTACAATAAAGAACTATACCCGTTTTGAAAGCCAGAAATATTCGTGAATTTAAATTAAATTATTTATGTGAACAGTTTTCGAAAAATTTGCAAGGCAAACTCAAAAGTTTGATAAGAAAATGAAAACAAAAGTTTAGATCAATTTTTTTCAAAATTGTGAAATAAAGTGCTAAATTGGCTTCTAGCGGTCCATGCTTATATCTGTTCCTTTACTTTGATTTTCTGTGATTTTTAGTCCGAAGTCCTGTCAAGTTCATATAAAAAAAAAAATGAAATTAACAGAACTTGGGACTTAAAATCGCAGAAAATCACAGAAATTCAGAGTAAAGGAACAGACATATTATGTCTTCAAATTTTTGAGAAAATTAAAAATTACTAAAAGTACCTTCTTATGAAATTTTTATTTTTTCGTTTGTTTACATAAATCGAGTATGCTAGCATCCAGCATTCTGGCGCGGCGTATAAACAGTGAGGTATGTCGCCCAAGTATTTTAAATGTAAGTTGTTTTTGTAAAACTTAAGGGTTCTTTCCTCAATTTTGGGCGATTATTCCAAAACGAAACGGAATTTGTTGACAACAGTTTTCTTTAACAATAGGTATCATGGGTGGCACGCTTCGCGGGTTCAAGAATTTTAACTCCCTTTTTGGGTCCTCTGTACTCCTCACACGATCGCTCCGATTAGTGTATGCTCAGTCACCAGGCAGGCCACGATGTTGTCAGTTGGTGTGCTTTCAGTTTATTTGTAATAAACAGTAATTTGGGTGGCCCGCTTCGCGTGTGCAAGGATTTGATATCCTTTTTTGGGTCATGTGTCCTGCTCACACGACTCCGTCACTCCGTTTAGGGTATGCTCAGTCGCCAGGTGTGCTTTAAGTTTATTTGTTAAAAACAGTACCTTGGGTTGTCCGCTTTTTTAACTCCCTTTTTGGGCCCTCTGTCCCGCTAAATTTTGAGTTTTAAAGTATTTTTTTTAACTATTAACAAAAATAACTTGGTTGAAACAAAAATTAAAATTACAAGTTTCTGGCTTTCAAAAAACATATAATTTTAGCATTGTTAGTGTTGCCGTTGTTTTAATTTGTTTTATCATTTAAATTCATTTTGTAAAAAATTGCCCCTCCCTCCTAAACGGAGTGAAATAAACCCACGGCCTGTAATACAAAATGATTGTACTAAGCCCCTCTATAAAAATGCATTATTATTTTGCTGCGCCGCCGTAGTTACCATAATCCCCCACATTAATCCTCAAAGTGAGATCACCGTTAATACCAAAAATATATAAAAAAGTAGTTAAACTAATTTTCAATTTTCCCAAAAACCAGAAGACAAAACCATTCGTTTTCTTGTGTTCGATTCAGAATTGATAGAAGCATTGACTATAACTATAATTGAGCACTTAATTTTAAAATTAAAAAAAAAACTGGTCTAAATTTTCTTTATCAAAATTTTGAGTTTGCATGCAAGTTTTTCGAAAACTGTTAACATGAATAATTTAATTTAAATTCAGGATTTAAGAACACATTTTCGGCTTTCAAAACGGGTAAATTACTTCATTGTAAGTGTTCCCGTTGTTTTTTTTTAATATTTTGTTTTCCATTTTAAGTCATTTTTTTTTCTAAAATGCCCCTATCTCCTAAACGGGGTGAGATAGACCCCCCGCCCATACTAAAAAATGCTTAGTTTTGACCCTTCTACAAAATAAAGTTATCGTACTCTCCCCCAATCTGGAATCAGAAAGGGTCAGCCTTGTAAAACAGCTTTAAACTGGCTGTTGTATGAATGGAGAAGGATTGTAATAATTCAGTGATAGTAGATTCTTTGGATTTTAAGCGTGCGTTTGAAAAGATTGACAGAATTATTCTATCAACCTTCGTAGCTAGTTGACTCTCATATTTGTCTTTATCATTTATTGATATCCCCTTTCCCCTTCGCCTTATCAAACACATAAGACATAACCAACAACTTACCTTCGGCAAATCGCGAATATGATTCGCATCCAAGAGCAACTCCTCAAGACTCCTTGAATAACGTAGAATTTCTTCGGGCACTGTCGGCAGCGAACAATGCCGCTTATCGACAAACTCCACTTGGCGATTGCAGCCCTTAAATATTGGAATGCACTTAAACATTATCCTGTTGTTAATGCTTCCACAGCTTGTTTAATTTTTATTTGTTTATTATGTCAAATTATTTATGTATTTTGTTGCAATAAAAATAAACTGATTAAGCACTTTTGTAATAAAATATTCTGCTCCACTTTAAATATTTCGGCAAACATTTAAGCCTCCCCGCAAAACAAACACCACAACCACAACTACACTCACACTCTATGGTGGATTTACCTCGTATGGAATATCTCATAAAATAATGTTAGTTTCAATAATTTATTATTTTTCTTTCTCTTGTGAATTCAACGATACGCAACATAAATAATTTAATTAAACAAGTTAAACAATGAAATAAATTACGAAATTCCTTCTTTTGCTTAAAAAAATTATTTTGACAGTCGAAGTCAAAGAGCACTACAGTCACTACGCATATCTCGCTCTTCCAATTCTAATTCGATTAGAACGTTGCACGCGTTGGAATGGAACAGATGGATATACACAAATAAATACACAACGAACACAAAAAAAAACTTGCTGCTGGAGAAGCGTTCAGCGAAAATGACAGTCGTCCGCACGACGAATAACAAGTTTTTTTATACTTTTTTCACAGATACAGACATTTCGTAATTATTCGGCAATTTATTATGATTTATGGGTGTTTTACTATATTCTTGAGTTTTAGCCATTAAAATGGCTTCGAATTGAGTGGAAAAACAAACTCTTTTATGTCATTTAGCGAGGCGAGTTAACAGGTGCAGAGAAAAATAAAACACAAAAAAAAAACAAAAATGGATTCTATCCGAGGAATTGATTTTTTTTGTTGGCCTTCTACCTGCGGCGGCGATATTTCTTTAAAGCTGTGAGCTATTGGCACGGGGGCACGGGAGTTTCGTCAACATTTTCCAGTAGTGGTGCGGCCGAAAAGTAATTCCCTTCCCTGGCATATGATTAGAACCGATATTCTATTTTTCCACGACGACGAGGACGGCGAACGATTGACGATCACGAAAGCGGCGACGAAAACGATGACACGCCCAAATTATATGATTTTTTTTTCTGTTTGTGTTTTTCTCTTTTACATTTGTTCTTGAGTTTTAACTTTTGTAAAGTTTGAGCAGGTTGGGGTTGAGCAGGCAATGGGCAATTTAAGAAATGTTTTGTTTTTTTTCTTTCTGGGGGCGCAGCAAACTAAAATCGAAGGAATGAACCGAAACGCGGCAATATGATTATTTTTGTCTCTAAATAAATAGACAGAAGGATTATTCACATACACTTTATTTACTCAGGTATGTATATATACATACATTTAAATTCTACATTGAAAAAGAAATTAAACATAAAAAGCAATGGATTTATCGAATTTTTCATACACTACGTGCAACCACACGAAACGACACGGTCAACTCAACTGAAATTAAGTTTGCGGTGGGAAATGGAAAAACTGTACAGCGAGTGAAACCACAGATAAGCAATACCTAGATAGGAATCTTTCGTTCGTATCACCCCCCAAAACCCATTTGTTTACATTGTTGTTTTTGTAATTTCATTTCGTGTCGATGAATAGATGTGAACTGCAACAACAATTTAACGCGGTGAATTTGATTTGTTTGACAGTTCCTTTTTTTTTTTTTCATAAATGTGCTGTGCGAAGATTTTTATTCCGGTGTTTGTGATTTTCATTAAAAAATAAATTAACAAAAAAATAATTGTTGCACAATGCCCGCATGGCAAGCGGAACTTGAACGAGTCCTTGAATTTCAATGAAAAATCTTTTGGTGCTTTCATGTTTCTTTCTTCCAATTCGCCAAAAAGCTACTTGGGCAGACGATGCGCGATGAGAACTTTTTGTAGAACTCTGTCGCCTCCGAAGGGGCCCTGTTTGAGCAGAGTATAGCAAAGGGCAAAAGACCTAATTATGTTTATGAAATTTAAAAACATAATTTCAATTTTTTTCAGCTCTACAGCACAATAATTATAAAAAAATTCTCGCCAACCAATAATAAGGTTCGAGAAATCAACAAGAATTAAATTCACCATGGCAAATTTGACAGCTACTATATTCATAGTTTTAGGGTACAGACACACTTAATATATGAAATTATTTTAATTTATACGTAAGGGGTTGGATTGCATCATGGTCAAATTCCGACGTAAATTTTTAGAAATTAATTTAAGGTTCCCCAAATGCGTAGACAACATTTTTGTCAGTCATCGGGTTCATATGGAAAATCGCACCGCTTGCATTGTGGGTACCTACCATCAATTATTTTCATGTAACTTAGTTTTAAAAAGTGAATGTTTTGTTGTCGTGAGTGTTTCGCTCCAATTTAAGGCTCACCCAAACCAATGCGAAACATTCGTTGCGGCGAAGAAACATTCGTCAGTCAAAATAAATTCATATGTTTCTCCGCCGCGTTGGTGTGGGCACTCTCATTTATCACCATGTAAATAAATTTTGACATGCGAATGTTTCTTCGCCGCAACGAATGTTTCGCATTGGTTTGGAAGAGCCTTTAACGTTGATTTGAAAGATCCTTTACACAATTTAAATTGTGTTGCAACAAAAATGGTCTCCTAAGCCGATGCGAAACATTTGGAATACCAACAAAACCTTCATCTGCCAGAATTAATTTGTATGGGGATAAAAGAAAGCACCCACAATGGTGTGAATCTCATCTGTTCTTAATTGCAAAAACTGCAATAAAGTCAATTCTGATTGAGGAAAAAACACAATAGGCGTGTTTTATCACAAAAGCCATCCATAGTACAGTACGATTTTACAGGCATTACAAATACAACATCGCTAGTAGCTCTACAGCCAATAAGAAGTTATACTACGTTTTCTGTCAAAACAATTTTTGTATGTTTTCTTGCAAGAAGGTTTCTTTAGCGAACATTTTAAATTCTCACTTTTGTACTTTTTTGCAAAAGTAGGTAGGTATATGTAGTTAAACCTAAATGTAACTTTCATTTCAACAAAAAAATCAAATCTGTGATAGCAAAATTTGATTTGTTTAGAAAAAAAGATCAGAAATCAAATCTTTCATATAGAAAATTTACACCGGCTTCACGATTTTTTTGCGACTTCCTTACAACAAAAAAAATTAATCTGCAATCGTCGAAAGGAAATCGGCATACAAGAACCTAGCACATTTAAACAAACCCTTGGATTCTTAAATTATCCGCCATTTTGTTCACGAACCGAGGTGAAACTCGGATTTTTTTTCACGTACACTAGTGCAAAAATCCGATTTTCACCACGGTCGTCTGCACGTACACTAGTGCAAAAATCCGATGTTCACCACGGCCATTTGACGTTTGAGCTTGTAGGCAAACCGAATTGACAGCCGTAGATTCCCATCTAGATATTGCTTATCTGTGGAGTGAAACGAATGGCATTTTTTGACGTTTCATTTTGTTTTCCATTTTGGTCCGAGGTGCTGTGCGTTGCGTTGCTTTTATGTGCGTTGAAAATAGTACTTTTTATATTCTCAGTGCTGCCACTGCACCAAAAACTGATTAATGATAAAGAAGTATACAACTTTTGAGGAAATAATAAAGGTACTCTCCATTGGTTAAATAAATAAATTTATTTTTGTTTTGCAGATTTTTTATTGTAATGGTGGATTTACATGTATCTGCATTTGGTTTCTGCACAAAAAAGGCGATGCCAAATACAAAATGTATATTTGTTAGATAGAGAGAAAAGATCAAAATGCAGAAGAACTTCGTTTGTGCCATAATGCAGAAATGAAGACGAACATGTTCATCTTCTTGATGGTTCTCTTTTACTCGATCGGATTTTTTGTATACATCCGTCCTGCTCTACTTTTCTGCATTTTGCAGACGAAGATACATGTAATTCCAGCATAATAGGAAAATTAATCGATTTATATTTTTGATTTAAAATCGATTTAGCAGATCTTATCTTTTCGGCTGATTTACCCTTCCGTGCACTTATGGCCACTGATCTCTATTATATACACTGGATAGTGTATTCCTAAAGCCTAGTAAGCAGATCGCGCTATTTAAATTTAAGCTCCCATACAAAATTCTTTACCCAAGCTAAATTTTTAAGAGAATTTTCTATGGGAGCTAAAATTTACTAATTTAATAATTAACTAATTTACTGCGTACTAGGCTTAAATGCTGCATTTACACGAATGGCAAAATGCCATTATATCTGTCAAATAATAGCCATTTTTCTTTTCATCATGTTAATGCTCTAAATACTGGCAATATTTTTACCAACAAAAAAAACAGACAAAATGACCAGCACTATCACGAAACTCAGAAATCGCCATCACTAACATTTCAGCTTTTGGACAAGCATGCAAAATGAAAACAAAATACATTCAAATAAAAAGAAATCTTAAGCTGGCCATACACGACCGAACCAACGAGCCGAACGGCCTGGAGCCGAACCAAAATTGCCCGTGAGTGGGAAAACTCAAATGGCTTCGTTTGGTTTGGCCGAACAATTTGGATATTCAGCCAGTCCAAAATCCACGAACACGAACCTCCGAACCAATGTTCAGCTCTATCGCCTGTGAGGAATCAGCAAGCCGAAGAGTTCTGTTTGCTTCCAACTTTCCAATCGCTCCACCGTCACTAAATAATAAAATCCCATTTTCACCAAAAACATCTCACTGTCTCATTCTCTTTTTTGTCAAGTTGTGTCATGTTCAATACAAAACACCAAATTTAGATTTTTAGAATTTTCTTGGTTTCTGATTGGTCAACTGTCATTAGAAGTTCAGTTCAGTCGAGTTGTGCTTTCTGCATTGAACGGACCGCTGACGTTTTTTTTGGACAAGAACCAAACTGCCAAAATTGGTTTGGATCGGCCGTGTATGGCACCCAAATTTGGACCGTGGTCAAATGGACTGGAGCCAAATGGCTCCGAGCTGTTAGGCTCGGGCATGTTGCCAGCTTTATATAGACAATTATTCCGATCGTTAATGAAACAAAAAAATGTGACAAAGACGAAATTTTAAATCACAAATCAGAAAACAAAATACTTTACAAAACAATGGTCGTCCATTTTTTTTTTTTGTTTATAAAAAATATTTGCATTCGTTGGCTCAGATATTTTGACGTTTTCATACAAACTGTCAATAACAAAATAGTAATTTGAGCTGGCAGTAGCTACTTTTTCTATCTGAACTTACGTTAAAAAACGATTTTTATCTCGACTTAGCTAAGTTCATATGGACTTCAGTTATTGTTTTTATATTTAACATGTAAATTCCTTAGTTCAGAAGTTGTTTTTTTCGTCAAATTCTATCTGAACCTGCAATAAAACACCCCTACTGTTATATACTGTAATTCAAAAAAAGCCAGCTCCACTATTAGTGCCTGTCCACATTGGATTTTTAATGCTGAGTGTTAAATGTTAATATGTTCGGTGTGTCCATACGATGAAGAGTCCCTATCTCCCACCCTTGAATTTTATCTATCTTTCACTCACACAATAAAAAATCTATCAATTTGAATCCGAGAATATTGTTTGAAAGTGATGGCGCGTCGGTGCATTTTGGGTGGAATCTATACCCATCTCTTTTCACTCACATAAAATCTACCTGTCTCACTGCATTCACCTAGAATTAAAAATCCAATGAGGACAGGCACTAACAGTTCTTCGAATGGAGTCAACCTTTTTGTACGAATACGCTGATTTCCTGGTAGGGTGAACGTCTTCTTTTGTGTGAATGTATCGTCGAATTTTTATATAGTAGCCCCTTTTCTGTCTCGGGCTCCTTTTTGGGCCTCTTTTAAATTTTTTTCAGCGGCAACACTGCTTAGGTGTAATAAATGCATTGAATAAGAAGTACAGGGGCCTTATTACGGAAAACGATAACGACCAAAAGATATCGTTTTGGCGATAACTGTCCCTTTCTTTTTCTACTTATATGATAGGGATAACTATTGTCAAAACGATATCGTTTGATCGTTATCGTTTTACGTAATAAGGTCCCAGGAAAGGGCATATCGAGCAAAAATTGAAGCATTTTTCAAAATTTTGTGAGTCACACAACGCAAATGTATTGACACAGGGTCGCAGTGAAGGCAGACGGCTACTTGCTGGGGCGCCCAAGGGAATTGTTTGCTGCGTTTATTGAATAAGAAAGAGAGGAAGATGCTTTTATCACATATACAGAGTACGTCAGTGAAGCATTAAAATAAAATTAAAAAAATCTAAATATCCACAAAAAGTACATGAACAATCACAGAAATAACTTAATATTTTCTATTTTAAATACATAATTTATATCTAAAACTAAAACGTAGAAAAATAACTCTGCACTACGGGCGCTCAAAGATTTTGAGCGCCTTTTACCATGATCAACAAAAACTAATCCGTCCCTGTATGAGAAATTCTCATTTGACAAGTCATTATCAGAAAATTACATGATAAAAGTACCTATATTTTTATTTTCAACAAATTAGATTTTTTTCAATTAAAAAGTATTCTACGATAATGTTTTACCTAACACACATAAAAATGTGCCTAAAACCAATAGACTTTATAAGGAACCAAAAAAAACATCTCTGGCAATTTTGTTTTTTCGTGTGAAAGGTACGAGGCAATTAAAGGAAAACGTCAACAAAATCTCCAGCAACTAGTTTCTCTGTGTGAAAGGGGACATACACGCACAATTACCTTATTTTTCAATTTAAACACTAACAGCCGTATTCATTAGAATCGCTGAACAGACGAATAGTTATGCACTGCATAAGGATTTATGTAGCCACTATACAACGTTGCATAAATTGTTATGCATAAAATATTTTTCAACCCATTATAGTTATAATGAGCTTGTGTCAAAATTAGTACCATAAAAGAGGAATCTAGTACGTTTTACTTTCAAAACTGACAAAGGAGACCCAGCTGTATGTGTGCTGTGTGGAAAATCAAAAGAAGTTATTCTGCTGGCGTTTGGATTCTTTTTGGTTTCTTATTAATTTCTTTAAATATTATTATAATTATCCAGTTACTTTGTTGTTTTTTGTGTTCGCATATAAAATTAAAAATATTTGAAACAAAAATACGTCGTTTTTGATTTATTCCATGAATTTTTCCATTCACTCATATCGTGAGAAGATAAATAAAAGGGTGGTGCTTACTTTGTAATGCTTAAAATTCATTTGTATTTTCTCATGAAAGTTATGAAGGTGATTCTTTGTATAATTTAAATCACGCATGCCGTCGAGCATTTTGCAAAAGTTGTAAGATTTGATGAAAAATCTTTAAATTTTGCAAGCAGCTTCTATAAAATAAAGTGTAAAAAAAAATATTTTGAAAGTGAGATTTCAACACCTCAAAGATTGTAAAAATAAGCGCCCCCCTAACATCTATCTACATTATTGCTATGTGTGAGTCAAAGTGACATTCCGATACTAAACAACCCTTATGTTGGCTCTATACAACCTCCAAACGCGTTTAGCTTATGTTGCTTCTATTCAACGTTGCATAAGTTTATGAAAATGGTTTTTGCTTTCAGAGGCATTATAAAGAGTGCATAGCGCTATGCACTTGCTATAATTCGTTTATGCATAAGGCTGTAAGCCTAAGCGCGTACATGCAACTCTTAACGAAATTAAATAGTTTAATCACTTACTAGTTGATCGATTCCCGCTCACATACGCAACTTTTGTACCAACTTTTTAATTTTACAATGCCAAAGAATCGAATTGACTTTTTACTAAATCACTTTTTTATGTCGTTTTCGGTTGGAGGTTCAGAGTTACTCCTTTTTGACTCCACTTACTCCAAAATAATTCGATTGGCTGTTCCGAGTAATGTTTTCGGAGTAATTTTCTGTGCCGGTTTTTATAAAGGAGTAGACCTAGAACACACATATACATATAAACTCTTTCATCGGATAATAAGATTTTATTTTTTAGTCAAAAAGCTAAAATATTATTAAAAGACGAGAAGACCCAACTTGTCAAATTATTTTTACTCGACTGAAAATGCAAAATATACATAAATATCAGACAATTTACTGACACACACATAATTTTACGCAAATTAGTTTTGGAACAACAGAAAATAATTCGATTGGAATCAAAAAGGAGTAAGTAGTACTGTTCCGAAATCCAATCGAAAACGACATTAGTATGATTTTCTGCATAACTTTGCAAATATTTTTACACATAAATGGTAGCCTGACATTTTATCTTTAATTGAGTACCTGCTTCGTTTTTAAATATCCGACAAATA
Source organism: Melangyna quadrimaculata (assembly GCA_949320155.1). NCBI lineage: Eukaryota > Metazoa > Arthropoda > Insecta > Diptera > Syrphidae > Melangyna > Melangyna quadrimaculata. The sequence continues at coordinate 375,722,147 of OX439483.1, forward strand.
TAACTCAACTTATAAGCCTAATAATGGTGGATTTGCATCCCAGCAAACGTAGAACTACATAAATAACCGGTGAAATATGTACGTAATAGAAGTGCTTCTTTTCCACTGAAAAAAGATAGGGGCTCGGGAAAAAACTCCGTTATATACCTCCTATACATGAGAATACATAAAGCAGCTATCTCTTTCTAGCACGTGAAATGTAGTGAATTTCCCCTCCATTAAAGTACTGACAAATGTACTTTCAAATGTATACCAGCGAAGCACTACTGGAAGTACTTCTAATGTTTATTCGCCAGTCGTTTCTTAAACCATAGCGAAAGCACTGAAACTTGTCCTTTAAAAATACTTTTTATGCGTGTACATTTCACCCGTTATATCCGTACTACTACATACTGAGTTCTCGAATATAGAAGTACGGATATAACTGGTGAAACTTGTACATAAAAGAATTAGTTTGTTTCTTCTGAAACTGAGCCTTTTGAAATTATATATGAAATAATTTATATGATAAATTGAATTTTACGAATAGTTTTCGTCACCAGTTTATTGCTAGTGTTATCAAAATAAATAAACAAATTTTTCAGACTTTAGAGCCGTTCTAATAATTGAACAATTTGCTGCAATCTGAAAATACACGACGATTGTCGAAAATGGTTTCCTTGACCCTGATGAATCTGAAATGCAGGAATAAAAGCCCTTCCAGACTACCCCACTTTGTATTAATACATGTCAAATTGAAGGTGGGAAAGAATTCCGAATTTGTGGTAAAGAAATGGCTTTTCATATTTTGCTTCCACACTTGCTTGTATTAATACATTACCTTAACCTTAAAAATAGTGTGATAGAATTAGAACCATTCCTAAAATTCTTCTTCATATATTAACACACATGTCAAATCGTGTGGGAAAGAATGTCGGGTTGTGTAGGCTGAGCTGCCATATTTTGTTTCCACACTATTCGACATGATTTGTTTCCCACTTTTTTGACATGTATTAATACTCAGAAGGCTAGTGTGGAAGGCCTTTATAAAAGTATAAAACACTAATAAATACATTTGTATTTTCTATTTAAATTTAATGACAATAATTTAATATAATTTCTTTGTTTCTTATATAAACACCAACAACTCATTTGGGGTGATCGTTTAGTTTGTGCCAAAACACAAACAGCCTTATGCATAAACGAATTATAGCGAGTGCATAGTGCTATGCAATCTTTATAATGCCTCTGAACGCAAAAACATTATTCATAAACTTATGCAACGTTGAATAGAGGCAACATAAGCTAAACGCGTTCGGAGGTTGTATAGAGCCAACATAAGGGTGGTTTAGTATCGGAATGTCACTTTGACTCACACACAACAATAATAATGTAGATATATATAAGGGGGGCGCTTGTTTTTGTAATCTTTGAAGTGATGAAAGCTGACTATCAAAATATTTTATAAAATTAAATACAACAATAAATAATATTGGTTTTGTTAATTTATTGTACATTTTTGTTGTGATATTAGGGGTATTCAAGATCCGATGCAACTGGTCTAGTATCATTGCAAAAGTGTGAAATTGAAAAATTTTCTTCCAAACTGACAACGACACCAGGCAAATTTTACACTCCATGTTGCAATGGGGTTAGGGTATAGCAGAAATGCAAAACTGTTGTAAGATTTAAGGCAGTGTTGTTGTTATAGAGCAGGAACATTTTTGAATTTTACACCTTTGCAATGATACTAGACCAGTTTTGCATCGGATCGTGAATACCCCTATTGTTTAAATAAAATTAAGAATATTTTTTTGTACACTTTATTTTATAGAATCTACTTAATAAATGTAAAAGATTTAAAGATTTTCCATCAAATCTTACAACTTTTGCAAATGCTGTACGGCATGCGTGATTTAAATAAAATTATGCAAAGATTCCCCTTCATCACTTTCACGGGAAAATACAAATACATTTTAAGCATTACAAAATAAGCACCACCCTTTTATTTTTCTCCTCAACAAAAACTTCACGATGTGAGTGAATGGAACAATTCATGGAATAAATAAAAAACTACGTTTTTTTTGTTTCAAATATTTTTAATTTTATTTGCAAACACAAACCACCAACAAAGTAACTGCAAATTAATAAAAAAACAAAAAGAATCCAATCGCCAGCAGAATTACTTCTATTGATTTTTCACACAGCACACTCACAGCTGGGTCTCCTTTGTCAGTTTTGAAAGTAAAACGTAATAGATTTCTCCTTTGTGGTACTAATTTTGACACAAGCTCATTATAACTATAAAGATTAGACCGCACTAGGCGGAACTGCACTGCAGTGGAACTGCGATTCACAATAATTTATATGAAATTTTATGAAGTTCAGTTGCCGCTTAGTGCGATATAGCTCATACTATTTCATACAAATAATATTTTGCCGCGTCGTGAAGTGCAGTTCCGCTGCAGTTGTGTGCGGTCTTACCTTAATGGGATGAAAAATATTTTATGCATAACAATTTATGCAACGTTGTATAGTGGCTACATAAATCCTTATGCAGTGCATAAACTATTCACCTGTTCAGCGGATTCTAATGAATACGACTGAAACTGTTTAGTTGCTTCAATCGGTAACTGAATAGTTTCTGCATGTGCACGCACCCTCATATAAGAGCATGGGATTCATTTTAGCAACCAAACTGTTTCCTGATTGACCCCTTGAACACAATGGGATGCAGCTGTAGCCAGAATAATCGCTGTAGTATAATTTATCAATAAAAACGCTCACTTGTGGAGCAAAGGACGCCTGCAATGATGCAGCGCATCATTACAGCTGTTTTGAATAGTAAATGTATTCGAGACGTGTTCAACGCATATGAAATTTATATTTGAACTGAATTTGTATGATAGCTGGCTATCAAAAAGTTAAAAAACTTCTCAAATGCATTGAACGTTCCCAAAAAAAAGTGAAAAGTCAAAAAATGACATGGGAAACCCATATGTCATCTCAAGTGCAGCGTGTAGCTCCGCCAAAAGTTAAGGTTGAGTCAACTTTCGCGGCAGACAATTTTCTTACTACAGCTACAGCTTCCCATTGTGTCGATGTATACCATTTTTGTATCTTTCAACTTTGACAGTGCTACATGCAACAGCTGCACCATTGTGTTCGGCCAGTGAAAGTTGCATGCGCGCTTAGCCTAACATTTGTTTTCTTTTTTAACATCATCACAAAATACTATCTTGACGTACGCGAAATGTCAAATCTTGAGATCTTGTAACTAGTGTGTGTACGATTTGTTGTAAAATCTAGATTTTTCTTAGAGAAAAATTACATGACTGAAAAAGTTTCCATGTCCTTTTATCACAGGTGTAGTTCCAAGATTAATCGTAGCGTGTAGAAGCAGTCTGTGCGTTCATATCATTCATCGCGTCAAATCGTAAAAATTGAATGGCCGCACTCGGAAACCTATGTAGAGCTATCCAGATACGTTCGTGTTGTTGTAATCCCGTGTAAAATAACAGTGGATTACAAAACAGCAGTGCCGATCTTTTGTTCGTGGGGGAAAGGAGTGAAATTGAGGGGCAGGGATCAAATCGTTTGTACCAGAAAACTCGAACGATTTTTCCAGTCTGTTTATGTTCTCTCTCTTTTCCTTTCCAGTTTTGTGTGTGTGTTCGGTGTCAGTGTGCCGTTCGTTTGATGGTGTGAGTGAATATCAATGAAAAATGAAGAGCACAGCAATAAAACAAGGAAGAAGAAAAGGTGTACATTTCACACGATTTCTGGAAAAATCTTCGTGGAAAAATCTGGCAATGTAGATCGGGACATAGCTATCCAACCTATCCGAAAAATTTTGGTATACGTTTGTATCCCCATGAGAAATGTCAAAAACAACCAATACGTTCGAAAACCTATATTGATACGAACCTATCTTACACCCCGACTCCACATGCCATGAACGATGTCCATAATTCAATCTACAATCCAATCCACAATCTGATTTGTATGGATATGTCACTGCTTGGACATGGATTTTTGCGACTCCATAGGATTTTTTGTAAACATGTTTCATAGTCCGGTCATCGTTCATGGCCTGTGGATTCGGGGTGTTGGATAGGCAATCGCATAGACGGCTTTCACACAAGGAAACTGAGTTGCCAGAAACTGGCTAGTTTGTTGGCGAGAAGGGTGTGAGGGGAAATTGTTTGTCTTCCTTTTACGCCCTTCTCACCTACAAACTAAAAATCGCCGGCAACTCAGTTTCCTTGTGTGAAAGGGGTCATGAATTCCTAATGGTGGATTTACATGTATCTTCATCTGCAAAATGCAGAAAAGTAGAGCAGGACAGATGTATACAAAAATGCGAGTGAGTGAAAGAGAACCATCAAGAATATGAACATGTTCGTCTTCATTTCAGCATTATGGCTCTTTCCTATAGTGCAGAAACGAAGTTCTTCTGCATTTCGATCTTTTCTCTCCATCTAACAAATATACATTTTCAGTCGTATTCATTAGAATCCGCTGAACAGATGAATAGTTATGCACTGCATAAGGATTTATGTAGCCACTATACAACGTTGCATAAATTGTTATGCATACAAAATTTTTCATCCATTATAGTTATAATGAGCTTGTGTCAAAATTAGTACCATAAAGGAGAAATCTATTACGTTTTACTTTCAAAACTGACAAAGGAGACCCATCCGTGTGTGTGCTGTGTGAAAAATCGATGAAGTAATTCTGCTGGCGATTGGATTCTTTTTGGGTTTTTATTAATTTCTTTTAATATTATTATAATTAGCCAGTTCCTTTGTTGGTTTTTTGTGTTTGCAAATAAAATTAAAAATATTTGAAACAAAAAAAACGTCGTTTTTGATTTATTCCATGAATTGTTTCATTCACTCACATCGTGATGTTTTTGTTGAGGAAAAAAATAAAAGGGTGGTGCTTATTTTTTAATGCTTAAAATTCATTTGTATTTTCCCGTGAAAGTGATGAAGGTGAATTTTTGTATAATTTTATTTAAATCTCGCGCATGCCGTGGAGCATTTGATGGAAAATCTTTAAATCTTTTACATTTATTAAGTAAATTCTATAAAATAAAGTGTACAAAAAATATTCTTAATTTTATTTAAACAATATCACAACAGAAATGTACAATAAATTAACAAAACCAACAATATTTATTGTTGTATTTAATATTATAAAATATTTTGATAGTCAGATTTCAACACCTTAAGGTTAGACCGCACAAGGCGTAACTGCACTGCAGCGGAACTGCGATTCAAAATAATTTGTATGAAATTTAATGAAGTTCAGTTGCCGCTTAGTGCGATATAGCTCATACAATTTCATACAAATAATGTTTTGCTGCGTCGTGAAGTGTAGTTCCGCTGCAGTAGTGTGCGGTCGAACCTTTAGATTACAAAAATAAGCGCCCCTCTAATATCTATCTGCATTATTGTTGTGTGTGAGTCAAAGTGACATCCCGATACTAAACAACCCTTTTATTGGCTCTATACAACCTCCAAACGCGATTAGCTTATGTTGCCTCTATTCAACGTTGCATAAGTTTATGAATAAGGTTTTTGCGTTCAGAGGCATTATAAATAGTGCAAAGCACTATGCACTCGCTATAATTCGTTTATGCATAAGGCTGTTTGTATTTGGCGTCCCTTTTTTTGTGCATAAACCAAATGCAGATACATGTAAATCCACCATTATGCGGCCAATGCCTCTCTAAACACATCCTCTGAGTTGTTAGACTGTGCTATCACCTTAAGAAATGACTTGACAAAGCTGTCAACTGTCAAAAATTGCCCCCTTTTTTTTTGTTTTCTTATCATGAACTTTTTTTTATTTTTATTTTTGGAAATATATAAATATAACTATCAATGAGATAACAACAGGAGTCTTCTCACTTTTCGTTTAGAGATTTAACCTTGTGGCTGACCAGTCTTTCCTTGTACTTTCTAATAATCCAACAGATTACATTCAAAATAAAATAAAACAATGGAATTAGTGGGAAAAGTAAACAACTATGATTGGGGTAAACTCGGAACTCAATCAGAAGCAGCCAAATTGGCCGCTTTGAATTCTTTGGAATTCAGTGCCGACGAAAATACTCCCTATTCTGAGCTCTGGATGGGTGATCATCCCAGCGGACCTTCAGTCATCAAATCAAGCCAAGAAGAGCTAGGCAAATTTATTGCCGCCAATAATGGCAACGGATTAATCGGTGGTTTGGAAAAACTTCCTTTTCTCTTTAAGGTTCTGAGTATAAGAAAGGCATTGAGTATTCAAGTTCATCCCAATAAGGTGAGAATTGTTTATTAAAAACAACTTAATAAATACATATATTATCTTAATGGCTATTTGGTTACAGAAAGACGCTGAGCGCCTTCATATTGAACGACCTGATGTCTTCAAAGACCCTAACCACAAACCCGAAATTGCCATCGCACTTACTCCATTTGTTGCTCTTTGTGGCTTCCGGACATACCAGGAGATTCATGAGCTATGTGAGAAACTGCCCCCTCTCATGGAACTTCTCGGCTCTGAAAATGTTAAATTGCTTCCTTCTGGTTCCGATGGGATACGTACTTGCTTCGAATCCCTAATGACTTCTCCTGAAAACCTTACAACGGCGTGCATTGAAGCAATTGCAACCAACTGTACCTCAGGTAAAATATAATTTTACTAATTCAACTCCAAAAACTAAAATGTTCTTTTAAGTTCTTCAGGAAAGGGGACTTCTGGAGGTATTTAACCAAATCAAAAAAGATTTTCCCCGTGACTCGGGAATTCTTGCGTTATTTTTTGTCAATCTCATTCGCCTGCAACCAGGTGAAGCTATTTTCCTTGCTGCCAATGAGATTCATGCATATCTCGAGGGAGATTGCATTGAGTGCATGTCGTGTTCTGACAATGTTGTCCGTGCTGGACTAACGCCAAAGTTGAAGGATGTTCCCTGTCTGATTAAAATGCTTAATTTTGAGGGTTCATCACCCGAGAAGAAATTATTCAAACCAATACAAGTTGACGAATGTCTCGAAAGATTCGCTCCACCAATTAAAGATTTCGCAGTGGATAAGCTGTCTATTCCGAGTACGTTAAAGGAATATCAACTGAAAACAGAGAAGTTTGGTGGGATATTGCTGGTGTTGAAGGGGGAGCGCCAACTTGTGTTTGGTAATGGTGAGAAGTTGGATGTTAAACGGGGCTCCATTATCTTTATTCCTGGAAATATTGGACAGAGTCTAATATTAAAGGTGAACAAAGGGAATGAAACTGATTTTCAAGGCTACATTGCAAAATACAATAGTTTCATGTAATAGATAACGGTTCCTTTGTTAAAGTTTGAAGAACTGTATAATGCTCTGAGTACATATGTACATATGTACATATACATATGTATATTTGTTTTGATTAAATAATTTTTTTAATACAATAAAATTTTATTTCTACAAGGAACAGTTGTTTATTTATAGTTTTGATTTTGTTTTGGCTCCCAAATCCGTATACAATGTTTGCTAACGGATAAGGCAATGTAGAATAAAGGGCAACAAATATTATTTTTAGGTGATTTTGGTTTATAGATTACACATATGTACATACATACATACTCATAATTAATTTTTGTTCTCATTCAAAATGAGAGTACCTACGTTCTAATTAGGAAGGCGTTATAATTTTATTCGAAGAAGCGCTTTAATCTTACGTCTTTTTACTGGCTCTATAGGGCAACTATTGGGTTCGTGTCAAAAAAATATCAATGTTTTAATCAAAACTAACATTACGATGATGGAAAAGTAAAAAAAGAGTGATTTTCGTCAAGACGGCCCTCGGTCTGTTTGTCTGTGCATCGAGGTAGAGCCTAAAACGGTTGTACGGATTTGCTTAAAATACGGTGTGAATAATTTGTATGTAATTCCCGAACGAAAAAATACGAATTTTTGTTTTAACCATTCTAGAACGGGTAGCTGTCATACAATAATTTCGGTCTTATGACTTTTTCTCAAAAACGGCTCTAATGATTTTGATTAAAATTTGTACATGCCATCTTTAGACCAGTAATACTAATGCACGGTTGACCACAAAATTCGAATAAGGGAAATAAGGTTATGTTTTTTATTTTTTTTTAATTTCTTTTTCTTATACTTATTTTAGAATATTCCCTCATATCTCAATCTCATATCTCATATATATATGTCAATCTCATATCTCATTGGCCTGGTTGATTTTCTCGATTCGTTACTTCTAAGCTAGTCAACAATTATTGCACTTTATTCTACCTATTGCCCATGAATGAGATATATATCGTTGGAAAGCTTAGCCCCATTACATCTTTTTTTGTACGGACACAAAGCTGTTAACCATGGGGTTTAGGTAGTATATGGTATCAAAGATTGCAATTAAAGCTAAATCTAATTGCAGTAGTGTTCCATTGAAACGACAGTATTAATCACTTTCAATGAACTGAATAGACTTCAAAATAAAGGAACTTTTATACTAATGGCCATCAATATAGCGAATAATATCATGGTTGGCGAATAATTCGCTTAACGAATATGAAAACTCTACTTTTTAATTCGATTTAGCGAATTTAATGAATGAGAATAATTGTGCGTCTAGTGCCCACAATTGAGATATACAACGTTGGAAAGCTGAGTTCAAGAGCATCATTTTTGAATATAGACACACAACTGTAAACCATGGGGCTTAGGCAGTATATTGCAAAATATTAAACAATTCGTGTATGTTTATTCGAATTTTCAAAGTGTTTTTCTTATTTTGTTGGTCGCTTTATTTTAGCCAACTCCCATTGTTAAGGACTACAAAAATTCTCGTACGTTGGTACACTCCATAGTACCTAATCATTTTCATAGGTCTCGTTTCTGGGCTGGGCACTACGTAGACCAGGGGTGGAATCGGCTAAGGTGATAGTTGATTATCAAGTCTGGTGATCGTCGTTTTACCTATTGCCTTTAGATGTGATAGAGACAGCCATCTTCAAAACGACGATCACCACAATTGATAATCAACTATCACCTTAGCCGATTCCACCCCAGTTCCCATATATTTTTGCCCATTCTCCTTTATTAGGATTAATATTTAAAAAATAAAACAATATTTGAGGACTTCATTGAAATAAACAATAAACCTTGAAAACGTTTCATTGTTACCATAATTTGTTTTATGAGTTTGTTGAAATAAAATAAATCGTGCTCTCGTTGACCTAGCGGGAACATAGATAGGAATTAAATCAAGAAGCGGTGGGCATTTGCTTTGGTAGCATAGCAAGTCTCTAATCAGCATTACACTATGAATCTTTCGCCTTGATTTTAGCGATTTTATTCCAAGTTATTGGCATCTAGCTTCGGGCTGGGGTCGGAATTCTGTATGATGGTCAAAATTCTGCATTTCAACATATTGTTTTTCGAAATTCTGGTTACACAAAATTCTGTACTTCAAAATTCTGTATTTAAAAAAAAGTGCGCACTTTATTACATTTTCAAATCCATTTTTTTTAATGAATAAAGGTTTTTTATGATATAAAAGTTTGGCTTTTGTTGCAGCCGTAAGATCACCCAATACAAGGTACGCTTCTTTGCGTAGTAAATTTGAAGATTAGAATATTTGGAAACTGGCAGCCTGGTTTAAGAAAAATGATATGCCTACTGGGAAGGCATCAAGCTGAGTTTCGTTATTGCTTTGAAAATTCAATGAAAATAATGGAAGTATTCAAAAAAAAAATAAGTTTTCAGATAGATAATTAGATAATAATAGATTCTGCAATCTTCTTCTAAGTTCTTTTTGTTAAAATTCACTGTTTAATAGTAATACCCCTAAAACAATGTTTTTGGCATTTTGTGTTCTTTTTCAAATAGCTATACATATTTTCTAAATTCTTGAGTGTAGAAAAAAATGATTTCATACTTTTGGTACACAATTTTGTGGTCTACAAACTGTACCTAAACTACTTTTCAATAGCATTAACAATTTAGCAGTTATACTCAAAGAAAGAGAATTTTTTTTTGTTTTCTTAGTAGCTATTTTTTCTAATTTATAGATCGTAGGAAAAAAAGTGTATTAATATTTTGTATAGAACATTTTGTGGTGTAAAAAGTGTTTCTAGACTTTTTTATAGCACATACGCTTTAACATTTACATAGGTATACTAAAAAAAAACAATATTTTCGTCATTTTATGTTAATTTTAAATAGCTATAACACCTTCTTATTCATTGGTCGTAGGAAAAAATGTATGCATTTTGTGATCTACAGTGTACCTACTCAAACTACTTTTCGATAGCATTTATCGTTAAAAATTTATTTGCACCTGACACCTGACCATGCGTAAAAAGTTATTGTGCTCCTGTCGGCATTTTCCAAATTATGCCTTTCTAGAAAAAGAATGAACTTGCTCATTGTTTTATGGCAGTTGTTGCCAGTATTTTGAAATCTGCCATTATTTGAACTCGTGTAAATGCATGTCATAAAAAAATTATTTCTGCCATTATTTTGCCATTTTGTTGGCAGAAATATTGGCAACTTTGCCATTCTTGTACATCAGGCATTATGGTCAGTAGAAGGTTCCACTGATCTCTATATATTACTCTATTATAATAGATATCAGTTGAAAGTTCCCACCAAGTTTAAGACCGCTTTCTCACAAGGAAACTGAGTTGCCGGCAACTGGGAGTTTGTTGGCTTGAATGGTAAGTAACAAGGGGAAGGAAAAAAATCTCCCCGGTCAACGATTGAGGAGATTTTTGCACATTCCTTCTCACACTGTCAGTAATGTGCGTTCAGCCACTGATCTCTATAAAACCCTGGGCAAGGGCTTACCAGACCCCAGATGTCCTCTTTTAGGAGGATAAGTCCTCTTTCTGAGCAAAAAATATCCGTCCACTTTCTTTTTGGAAAGTTTTGCATTTTATCCTCTTTTCTATTTTGTTTTCAAACGTATTTTTTTTTTAACAATTTGAAGGTTCTATGCGAAATAAACATATTCATAGTCCTTTTAGAGCTGTTACTAAGTTAAACATAGGTTTAGTTGAATTTTTGAACGTTGATACTATTTTCTTAAGTTTATCATTTCAAAATATTTGAAGCTATTTGTGTAGTATACCAAGTTATTTATCTTATAAAAATATAAAACCAAACATTTGTAATTAAAATCAGTCTGTATTCATTGAGCCAAATTTACCTTAAACTGTAGTTTAGTTAAACCTGGTCTATCTGCGACTATGAATATGCCCCAAATTGTTTATTATTGGATTTTATTTGAAGTCCACAATTTGAAAAATAATTCATACTGACCTGCTAACTTCACATTGAACTTGGCACTTACTTGGACTTACAAATTTGGAATTATAATTTCTTGAAATGCAAAATAAATTGCAAATTAAGAGCTTTACTTCAAGTCTCTAGCATGCTCGGTTCTCGAGATACACTCTGACCTGCTAACTTCACTGTGAAGTTAGCAGGGCAGTATCAAATGTTTATCAAATAAAGGACTTCAAAATTTGGACCTAAAATTACTTGAAATGCAAAATAAACTGCAAATTTGGACCCTTACTCCAAATTCCTAGCATGCTTAGTTCTCGAGATACACAATTTGACTTGCTAATTTCATATTGAAGTAATTTTTTTTTAATTTCTTAAAAATAAGGACTTCAAAATTTGGACCTAACATTTCTCGAAATGCAAAATATACTGCAAATTTGGAGCCTTACAGCAAATTCCTAGCATGCTAAATTCTCAAGATACACTATATGACCTGCTTACTTCACAGTGAAGTTAGCAGGGCAGTATAAATTTTTTCAAATTGAGGACTTCAAAATTTGTAACTATAATTTCTTGAAATTCAAAATAAACTGCAAACTCGGAGCCTTACTTCAAGTCTCTAGCATGCTTAGTTCTCAAGATACCCTCTGACCTGCTAACTTCACCGTGAAGTTAGCAGGGCAGTATGAAATTTGTTTCAAATAAAGGACTACAAAATTTGGACCCAACATTTCTTAAAATGCAAAACAAACTGCAAATTATGAGCCTTACTTCAAGTCTCTAGCATGCTTGGTTCTCGAGATAAACTTTGTGACCTGCTAACTTCACTGTGAAGTTAGCAAGTCACTCGATTACACCCACTATTTGGTGAACTGCAAAATCGGGAATAGAAATGCAAAATAAATGCAAAAAACCGGCAAATTACTGCGTTGGTCACGTTACTCTAGGTGAAAGTTGCCTGCCAACTTCACAGACGTCCCTTTTTTACTTTATTTCACTCTTAATTTAATAATTTTCGTTTAGATATTCGAAAAAATCTCAATTTAAAATAAAAATTATCACAAAGTTTCTTTTCACAAAACGCTGTCGTTTAGCTTCGAAATTTGAATTAGCAGCGCATAATGATAGCAGGAAGCGGGACAACACTACAATTTTATTTCGAAGACTTATGCCGTTTTTCATTGGACGTCCGGAAGCGTCCAGAAGCGTCCGGAAGTCTTCTGAAACCATTCCATTAGCACAAAAAGTACGCTTCTGACGATTCTGAGAAGAGAAATTCTATTCTTGATTTTAAATCAGAATCCACTCAAGAAGCACTAATACATTCAAACTCAAACGTCACAACTCACAACAAACTGCAATGTACCTACTTCATGTTTTTTTTAGCTTTCCATTTTAATTTAATTTGCATTCAAAATCACAGTTTTTGGTAAATTTTAATACACAAATTAAGAAAATATCAAACACAAAATATTATTTAGAAGTTCGGAGTTCCTTACATTTCACTTTTTGTGTGGTAGCAAATAATTTTCATTTGATGATTCACCTATACAGATACCAAACCTCAGAATTGAGTAGAAGCATCTTGGACTGTTCCATTGGATTTCAGAATGATTGAAACCTTGGTGAAACGAATGGAAAACGGCATTAAACAGTTATCTAGTTTTGTTTTGTTGCAAGAAGTTCCTTTTGTTTTGTGTCAAAAATATCGAATAAAGAAATTTAAAAAAAAAACATGAACATGAAACATGAAAAAATTTATTTTTTTATATTTTGTGAAATAATCATACAAAAAAACAATATCGGTTTTATCCTGTACGGATAGCATCGTTTGCAAACTGTCCACCCACATGAGGAATGTCTTGTAGGTGTACTTCTCCTTGGTCTTGGTTTTCAAACGAAACCGAATGTTATGCAATAAACAAGTAGCTAGAATTAAATTATCGGCGTGCTCAGGAGGTAAACATATCTTTCGGTAAAGATCCTGAATTTTGGCACAATATTCCGAAAGCATTTTCCGACACTCTACGTGCTCGGCTGTGTCTATAGCAATATATTTTTTTTTTTTTTTCATAATCGTCCAATTAAATAAGTTTTTAGCGGAAAAGCCTCGTCCCCAACAATTACATGAGGCAGTGTCGTTCCCTGGTTCCTGGCAAATCTCTTGGGCCCGGTTGTATGTTAAGACGTTTCAAGTCTTTTCGCTAATGTTGACCGTGAGAATATTCCGGCATCACTATTCTTGCCCAAATAACCAACGTCAACATAAATTAATTCATAACTAGAATCCGATAGAGCCAAAAGCACTACACACAAAATTTTTTTGTAGTTAAAGAAAAGAGTATATGTATGTGCTTTCCATCAAGCGCACCTACACTATTGGGATAATTCTATTTTGTGGAAAATTCTTCTTCAATTTGAATCCATCTATTTTCATCTGGTGGGGGCATAACTGTTTTCGAAAGAACTTCCCAGAGTGCATGGCATGTTGTATGGACTCTTTCCTGAACCGTTGTATACCCAAAAAGATTCGGCAATTGTTTTAAAGGAGTCTCCTGTGGCTGAAAACCTGGAAAATCGTAATAAATAAATTTAAACATGGGTTTTAAGGGTTTCTTGGTCACACTTGTCATTTATACAAATAAAACCTTATTTCATTATTTTTCTCTACGATTCGAGGGATTTACCAAACTTCTTCAAACTGAAATAAGTCTGGGGCAAATCGACCTCAACCCATAATTTCGGTAGACCTACAGAATGTTTTGATGGTATCTTTGTGGAAAAAGTGTGCCGAATCTGAAAATGCCGGGTATACCTATATACAAGGCCGTAGCCAGAAAAATATTGCGGAAGGGGATATGATTTTCAAAAAAAATTTAGTATTTTAATTTTAAATCTTGATTCTTGAATTTAACTAGCTAGTTAGGCTTCTTTAAAAACCTTGGCACAAAATTTTAGTCGATTTAGTACGATGTTAAATCATTTTTAGTATGATACTACGTTGAAATTGTATTTTGCTAATTTTAAACGAGTTTAGCATCGTACCATCTTCTAACACTTTACTAAAGTTAAAACCATCTAAAGGCTATTTAATCTTTTTAGTACCTATTGTACTAAATCCATGACACTTTGACGTTTATAAATGCCAAAATCAGGAATGTTTTTGAATTTTTTTGTACGAGCTGTCACTATTTTGGACGTGTTCAGCTAAATTTTATGAATGAAATTGGTTTAGTATGATAACAGTTAAAAAGTATTTAAAATTTATAAAATTTTAGTATCAGAATTAGAAAAATGTTAAGTAGTATCATACTAATCCCTTTATAATAGGCTGTTTAAAATATTTCGCAATTGTTTTTAGGCAAGATTAATGATTCATTAATTACACATGCTTACAAAATCAAAATGTTTTACTAGTGTTTATTTTTCCGAAAGCTTTTGATGCACTGATTTTAGATATTCCCTTCTAAACATGAAAATAACCTTTTTTTGTTATATTTGAGGTTAACGAAGAAAATCGTAAAGGCATGAGAAACTCTTCGAGTGACGCTTCTAGAGTCTGCACTTATTACAAAAACACAGGCCTTTTTTAACTCTGGGAAGAACCAAACTGTTTTTGATTAGGTTATGCCTGTTCCAAAACAGAATAGTGAATAAAAAGGAAACTGAGAAGGGTTATCAAGCTAAAACAACTAACAAACTAATTTTTTCCTTAAAAGAAAAGATCGTATTTGCAATATCAAATTGAGATTTGTAGAGGAAAATTATTTTACTTTTTTTTTGAAAAAAATAAATTGATATGAACCTCAAATAAGCAAAAGTGTGATTTTTCCATTTGTTTTTGGATGTCTCGAAAACCACGAAATTAACAGTTTAAAATGAGGCAAAGACCCCTGTGATCCCCCCTGGCTACGGCCTTGTCTCTGACAACCTTGAGAATTTTGGTACATGACGTCATTAATAAAGGACTTCGAATAAGAAGGTGGCAACTGGTTTGCATACACGAAAATTGGGATGATTCGCCCAATAAAGAAATACTTTTACCAGATTTTGTGGGAGTTTAAAATGAAAACCATCAAAACATTTTGTACATACCGAAAATTTGGGTTCGGTACAAAAAGGCCACTTTTTCCCTAGACTAAATTACATATTAACATACTTTATAATATTTTGAACGTAAACAAAAATCATGAAATAAATTGTTTTATTTGCATAAGAGAAATGTTAAGAACAAAAGTATGAATAACAATATTCAGCTTCCAATAAATTGGTCAATAAATGATCTACATATACATACATAATAAACTTAATTTTTTTATTTTCAGATGTTATTCTAAAAAAAAAATGGAAAACATTAAGGGATGGCTATCACAGCAACCTCAAAAGGAGAAGGAAGTTTGAAAAACAGATGCAATTTTTAACACCGTACCTACCTGAATCCTGAGACCTTGACGGCTGACGAAAACTCCTCTCCCTCTGAAACTTCAACTTCGGCTTTGTTTGGAGAAATAACGTTCCGAAAAAAGACCCAACAACAACAAAAAAGTTCAGTGGCTCAGATGTTACAAAACGATTGAATCCAAGAAAGTAAAGGCGGGAAGCCGTATGATTTAAATTTCAAGATAATGACGTTATGGGAGACTGTCAATTGCTTTACTGAAATTAGTTGCGACCGCATCGACTTCATTTCCAGCTTCAGAGAAGCTAATGATATTGGATAAAAACTCATTTAGATTGCTGGTTGGTGGTCGTAGATCGACTGCAAAGAAAACCATGTTGTTTACGAGAGAAAAGTAGTTTACAGTTAAGGAGCAAAATATCGTTAATTATGCATTCAAACATTTTAGTTTAGCGGGAAAGTTTGGCGATGGGTCTATAACTAGATATATCTCCTTTGCATCCTTTTTTATGAATTGGGATAGTGAAAGAGTCTTTCCATGCTTTTGGGAAAAAACCTTGAAGAATAGAAAGTTAGAAGAGATCCGTGAGTGGTTGAGCTAAATTAAAGATGCAGTTTTTGGAGAACAGCAGGAATCCCATCAGGACCCGAAAATGATTCTTCATCAAGTGCATTATTTACTTCAGGAAAATGTTTATGGAAGTAGGGATGGTTTGGATGCATCTGTATATCTGATTGAAGTAGTTCTTATCAACCTCTGTGTCGTTAGGAGAAATGTTTGACCGAAAGAAATCGGAAAAAAAGTTAAAAATATACTTTGGATGCGAAGATAAGGAATCTTTGTATTTAGGTGTCGAAGGATAATTATCAGACTTTCTTTTTTATAATAAAACTTTTACCTGAACTTGTGTCTCTAAGCAGGCAAGTACTTCATTAAATATGGAAGTGTTAACTAATTTGTTTGATTTTTATTATTTTTGAAGTGAAACTTATTTATTTATTTCAAATCGCCAAAGAAGTTTTACTACTGAGTTACTCGAAGCATGGACTCAAGCCATTATGTCCCTAAACAGACAGCAAATTGATAGACAAACAGTTTCCAAAATCATTTATGGATTGCGATATGAATTTTTCAAGAAGCTGCCTTATAAACGTGGGACCGAAAAATCGTCTAAGGTCTGATGCGATTTTAACCATTTTCCCAAAAATATTGGAAGGATCAACGTAAGCTGAAAATTTAATTTGTTGAAACTAGAAAATTCAACGGAACATTTTTAAAGTGAAAGGTAATTTTGTTATTTTTTCCCTTCAACAAAAAATACTTTGAATAAAATATCGACAGTAAACAATTGACGAATTTGGAGTTTTCTGCCAATCATGTAGAAAGGTCAACTGAAGACTTAAATAATTTAGAAGAAAAGCAATTTTTATTTTATAAAAATATCGATCTTCTGTTTATAAATCCTTTTATAATTTCAGTGACAGGATGGAGAATTCATTCAGTGACCATTCGCAAGTCTGTGTTTAGGAATTTAAATTAAATCAGATTCCTCCTATTTATAGGTGAGCGAAGTTCCTTGGTATACCACGAAGGGGAAGAATTAAAGTTATCTTTAGGCAGCAGAGGGATAAATTGAGAAAAACAAATTCAGATCTGTTCATAAAAGGTGGCAATTTAAACATCAATGTTAGAGTTGTTGGAGACGAAATCAAAGTTAATGTTCCTAATAAGATCATTTAGCTTATCGAAGTTTGCCTTACGAAAGTTAAAAGATTGCGACGCGAGGGAGTACGGTTGGCTGTCCCGTCGTTGTATAAAACAAAAAAAAATTATTCGAAAAACAAAAATATTTGCATTGAAAATTGACCCTTGTAATTAAAAGAAGCCATGTTGCTTCGTGATTCGATTTTAATTCTTATAAGTCCCTCCTTCGACTTTGCTCCGATAACACACTGGCTTGCTTCAGTCACAGATTTGATCATCTTTCGACACTGCGTGTGACAAGCAAATTCCGGTATTTTTAGTTCGTTTATCTGTACCAGCAATGAAAGTTCAACATCAGGAAATTCAGCTAGGAAAGGTGGTGGAGTAATTTAAATTTTGTTTTAGAGCAAGCTCTCTGACATAAGCCCTTCCCTCGAAGAGCAAGGCCACTGAAATGTTTTCAGGATGTGCCAAAAAAAGCATTTCTTTCAGTGACAGGATCAACGATTGGTTTTAAGTTGTTTGGCAACCATCGTGAAAAGATATGAGTTGAAAAATATGTTGCGGGCCATCTATCAATAACGGTTTGGTTTTTTTATAGAAAACCAAACTGGTCCATTTCCATGTAGCCAATTATCCCTGCTTTCCAGCCAGTTTTGGTTGCAGTGCTGTCACATCAACAATTTCTTACAAATCAAATCCCCTGTTTTTGAAAAAATCTATGATTAAGTTACATATTTCCTTTCCTGTACCCTTGTATCACGTTTAGGGGTTATATGGCCTAAAAATATGGATTCTGGTTCTGCAAGAATGGAAATATGCGTTTCCAGAACCTCATTCCACTCAACCACTGATCTATCAAGCTCACCCAGCGGACGTTGCATGGAGCCACTGCTCCTACGGGCCCGGTGGAGAGATGATAATTCCGGTGGGGGTAAATGAGGGAATCACGCCCTAAGAAGACAATGGTGCGTTTAACTGTCCTCAACCCGGTGTTAATATGCCGTCAGACAATTCTTCTATACCTGGATAGCTTCACCGAGTTAACTAGGCAGACACATACACCAACCACTGATCTTTCAAACTCATCCACCAGACGTTGCACGGAGCCACTGCTCCTACGGGCCTGATGGGGGGATGATTTAACCAGTGGGGGTAGGGGAGATCACGCCCTTAAAGGACAGTGATACGTTGGTCTGTCCTAAGCCCGGTGATTGTGCCGACGACGTAGGTTTACATTACAGAACGGGGTAGACGCGTACACCAACCACTAATCTATCAATCTATTGCATGGAGCCACTGCTCCTACGGGCCTGGCGGAGGAATGATTTACCTGTTGGGGGTAAGGGAGAGGCTCACGCTCTAAAAACACTATGGTGAGCTGGCCTCTCCTTTGCCCGGTGATTGTGTCGACGGACCTAACCTAACTTGGCAGTCGCTGGCACCAACCACTGATTTATCGTACCCAGCGCCAGACGTTGCATGGAGCCACTGCTCCTACGTTTCTGGTGTGGGGTTGATCAATCCAGTGAGGGTAAAGGAAAGGGACACGCCCTTAAAAGATAATGGTGCGTCAACCTATCCTCAACCCGGTATTTACACAGCGACTGACACTCCTTCAATCAATTTGTAGACGACTTTTCCAAGCTTCAGCTTGTAAGAACGGTATTGACGCCCTCTAAGGGCTATGTCATTGGATTTATCATAGGTTTCTTTTATGCGGATTAATCCCCAGGGTATCACAATGGATATACACTGATCTAAGTGTGACGGTAACAAGATCAACTGTCAGCCCACTAACCTAACCTAACCTAACCTAACCTCATTCCGATAGTATCGTTCATCTTTCTCTTCGGAAGTAAGAGTTTTGTCTTTTCGCCCGTCAAGCTTTCTATCTTCAACTTTGTCAACAGCACCGATCACCATTTTTCTGTCACTTCTCTGGTCCACTAAAAATGATTTTTCAATCTTTTTATCTAATGACAGTCATTAAATGAAACGCACTTACACGATACAATTTCAAACAATTTTGTGTTTGAAAGAGCAAAAAAAATCTATCAATTCGTTCGATAGCTTGCATTTTTTTTCGAATTTGGGTATCTTTTAAATGTCATATTTGTATCAAATTGGATTTTCATTATTTTGGTGGTCGACTGTGACACACAATTGGAATCGACGCGTTCTTACATACATATGTTTTCGATTTCTGTACTCTGAAAAAACTTCAGAATTAGATGTATTTCTGCCATTGTATTTACTTAGTTTTGAGTTCACTTTGTATAAAAAGTACACATTTGATTAGTTTAGTTTTAGTTTTATTTATATATAAATGCTTACACATTAAGACTAAAATAATCTTATAACTAGTGAAGCTTTGATTTGAATAATTAAATTAAATTGAACAACAGAAGACTGAATTGAAATAGTTAATTGGAAATGACAAACAGAAGAAAAAACAATATTTTAAGAAAATATTAAAGTAAATTAATTAAATCAGCAAACAAACAAAAAAAAAAAATAATAATAATATAAACATGCATACATCTTCGTATTAAGTTACGTAATAAGAGAAAAAAAATACCATATACAAAGAAAAGTTTATCTAACGCGTGTAATAAGATTTTAATTCCGTTATGAAACGCCCAGTGCCGCCCGACTCCCATACATGCCTTGGCAATCCATTCCAAAGACGAATAGTGCTGACAAAGAACTGCCGCTTAGATGTTGTGCATGTAAATCGTGGAATAATGAGTTGGCGAGATCTACTGGAGGATCCAAAGCGCAACTCATCATACAGAAAACTTGGTTCATGAGTTTCAATTATCTTTGATAACAAAGTGAGAGCTTTATAATCAAGAAGATCATCGAATGTCATATTAAACAGATTTTTTGCATGGTTAGAAATATGTTCATAGCGTCTAATATTTTAAACGTAACGCGCGGTATTATTGAAAGCAACATTTAGTTTTCTTTTACTTACTGCATCGCATTTTCTAAAAACTTCAGCTCCATAAGTGAGAATAGGAATTATAAGCGTTTTATCTAATACCATACGTGTGTTTTGGGGTGTATAGTTGTGTGACATCCAAAGTTTGCGCAATGTACCGTAAACTTTTCCAATAATGGCGTTAATATGGTCGTTCCAAGTTAAGTTCCTATTGAATACAATTCCTAAGTTTTTTGCCTTATCCACGTTATCTATTTTAGAGCCCTGAATGCAGATATCTGGAAAATATGAAAGGTCAAGCAAACGCCTACTTATTATTAGACATTTGGTCTTTGACGGATTCAAGACCAATCCATTTCTTTCCGACCACAAAGCTATAGCATGTAAATCTTCATTTATTCCTTGTGCACAGTCTTCAATCATACCTAAAGTACAATTCTATATAGCTGGACATCGTCAGCATACATATGAATCGAGGATTGGACCGTAGAAGGCAGTTCGTTGACATATAAAGAAAATAAAATCGGGCCTAAAATTGAGCCTTGCGGAACACCTCTATTATTCCATAAGAATTCAGACGTACGATGTCTTATTGAAACAGCTGGCATTCTGCAATTAAGATATGACGATATTAAGGAAACTGCTGAACTCGGAAAACTAAGTTGAGAAGCCAGTTTATTACACAGAATTGAGTAATCAACTGTGTCGAAAGCTTTCGAGAAGTCTAACAGAACTAAAAATGTTACTTTATCTTCATCCAGAGTTATTCTGATATTTTCTGTAACTTTAATAGTTGTCGAGATGCAACTGTGAAGTTTTCGAAAGCCTGATTGTAGTGGTGATAGTAGAGAATTAGCTTGCAAGAATGAATTTATTTGTTTTTGTAAAACTTTTTCAAAAACTTTTGATATAAATGGAAGAATAGACACCGGTCTATAGTCATTACTGTTATGCTTTTTAAAAGGTATGATCTGAGCAACTTTCGATTGCAAAGGATACTCATTTGTCGTTATAATATAGTTAAATATATGAAGTAAGTATGGAAGAATAACCGGCAAAATGATTTTAATGAACTTGGGATGAACTTCATCAAAACCTACAGCATTCGATTTGACAGATAAAAGACATGAAACAAGTTCGACATCATCAATACATACAAAATCAAACAGCGTCGCAGATGGATCTGAAGAACAAGTGATTCAACACTAGTATTGATCGGTGGAATTGAAGGAGATATACATTTTTGATTAAGTTGGTCAAGATCAATGTTGTCATCTGGAATACAGTTTTGTTTTCCTAGCCCGATTTCGTAGTTTCTTCCAAATTTTTCGGCCTTGCAGAGACGGATCCAGCTTGTTGCTGAAGTATTTTCTTTTAGCTTTTTTTATTTTTTGAACAACTTTATTTCTCAATGACCGAAACAACTGTAAATGAGTATCTAAACGATATCTTTTCCATGTCTTATAGGCTAGATTGCGCTGTTCAATGAGATAGCGAATCTCACTTGTAAACCATTGACATTGTCCATGTCTTACAAATTTAATTCTAGTTGGAACGTGTGCATTAAAGAGTGCTTGGATGTTCGTGGTTAGAAAATCAACCTGAAGACTAGACGAATGCATATAAAGAAGCCGATACCATTCCATGCTACGAACATCCGATTCCAAGCAGTTGTAATTGATTGCGTTAAAATCCCTATATTCACAGCTCGAGGAGGAACAGATCATCGAAAAATTGTAAGTTAGAAATAGGAGATCATGTTAAGAAAAACCGGGCGCCGACAATTGGTTGTAAAAAACAACATCATTTTTGTTACTGACGAAAAAAACATCTTACAAAGTACTTGTTTCATTAGTGAAATGAGTTGGACAGGAAACATTCACAGGAAAAAGGCTAAACGTGCATAAGCCATCAGTTATTCCCCTATCTACTAAAAGGTTGCTGTTAAGATCGCCACCTATTATGATTTGTGAAGCCGATGTAGAGATTGAGGACAACGTCTTTTATTGTTGGTAATTTATTTTTCTTGAGTTCACTATAGGGGACGTAAAAGGGACACATTGTATCTTCTCGACGAGATCCAGATACAGATGTTTAAAATATAAATGTTAGGAGTTTTGCCCACCAACTTTAACGCTCGAAAAACCTGGAAATGCAGTTCGATAGATAATCGTTTGTCTATGTTTGTCTTTTTTTTTCGTTTGTATACGTCCCAAATTTTTTTTTTTAACCAAATTTTATTAAAATTTTAAAAGATATGCATTCGTTTCTCTCTTTTTTATAGTGATTTTTCATCGTGTTTTTTTTTAATTTGTATATTTTTTTTTTTTAATTAATTATTACTTTTTTTGGGACATGTAGTTGGCCCACCAACTATAACGCTCGATAAATCTAAAAACGCAGTTTGATAGAAAATCGTTTGTCCACGTTTGTATTTTTTTTGTTTGTATACGTCCCAAATTTTTTTGACAACAAAATTTTTTTTAACCTAATTTTATTAAAATTTTAAAACATGCATTCGTTTGTCTATTTTTTATAATGATTTTTCATCGTGTCAATTTTTTTAATTTGTATTTATTTCTATTTTTAATTAATTATTACTTTTTTTGGGACATGCAGTTGGCCCCCAACAGCATTCTCTTTTATTTGGGTATCCACAGTTTCAACTTGTATGCGAAATTGCGATAATTAAGACTTGACGGGACAGCCGTCATATGTAATCAGCATCACATTCAAAAGCAAAGGTAAGGGAAAGGGGGGATGATAATGGTGGATCTTTGAAAGGATATGGCGACTTTGGATGACTTCGGTATTATAAGCATCAGATGAGAAAATCAGATCTGTCTTTGTAAAAAGTTTTTTGAACCACTCATTTGGGCAAGATTAGAGTAAAAGAGGAGTGAAAAGAATTTCTTTTTCAGAGCTTGGGTTGGACGAGATGAAAAAAGTCTCATCGTCAGATACGTCCCAAATTTATCGTGGAAGATTGAAGTCACCCACGATTTTTATGTCATCTATTGGATTAGAAAGATCATGATCAATTGTATTAACTAGAAGCTGGTATGACTAGATGTATTATACATGGGTTCAATAAATAAATAATTATGTGAACAATTTAAAAACAAAATATTTCAGACTAAAAAACATAAATAACATAAATCTTTCTGTTTGCTTTTCCTTCATTGTCTTATTGGCTTTTCTGAGTTGTAGAATAATCAGTCCGATCACCAAAACTCCGAAATTATATTTGACGTCTTGTAAGCTCTCAGTTCTATCACCAAAGTCTACTCCTTTACTTTGTGTACCTCGTGTCGGTCAGAAATAAGAGTAAGTCTCAGAGTTCATCTTCTCGGATTAATATTCTGCAGCCGATATCTGTTATTTCATGCATGAACATGCATTCCTTTTTTTCTTCTTAAACTGGTTTCATGCCTTCTATGTGTCCACCTGTGAAAAAAAAATAAAATGTTCTGCTTTTTTTCTTCAAGCCGCGTACGCAGTTCGCTCTAAAAATTCTCTCATACACAATTCTCTCCAAATTGTGTTCAAGCTAAAATTTATCCAAGCATTTTAGCCGAGAAGTACGCAACAATAGCTTAAAAATCAAATTGAAACAAATTTTAACTCTCAGGATTCGAATGAAAGTGATGAGTTTAAATAAAATAATTTTAATTGATAAATACAGCTTTGTTTCGCCAGGGAATAGCTCCAATAGGAGAGTTCACGAATTTTTTGAGTAAGTTCCATATTCTTTTTCCACATTCGTTTGGCCTTACAGCCACAGATTGTAAAAACTCAGTTCACCGAATGTTCACAGAATGTGAAGTTTGCTGTCTCCATTCGCCATCAAGAAGTGCCCCAAGCCCCCGAGTCTTATAGCAGTCTGCTAATTTCGGTGGACAACATCATGTGGACCTACTTGTATACCTTTTTGGACTTGTCCGGGCTACATAACATTCTGCGGGAAAAACAGATCCACTTTGAACCTGCTATTCCAAAGGAGTTTCAACGCATCTTCGAGCTTTGCTTATTCCGTTATTAGCAATTCGTTTCTCCTTGGACAGTTTGTGCGGTTTCTTTGGGCAAACGGTTTAATTATCCGTTTGTTGAGTGGGAATGCATCGCCTGCAACAAAAAAAGGAAGCTTTTCCGGTCCAACTGGCAGTTCTGGTGGAAGCTGAGTTGCTCCAAACTTATAGATTGCATCCGAAATTACCATCACCACAATACTATGAAATTCCTAAAGTTAAAAATATGTGAGTGTTTCCTGAACGGTTTTATCTAATTTATAATTACAGAATATACTTCCTGAATTTGGTGGACATTTTATGGCAACATTTACCAAGTTCCACTCAGGGTTGAACTCCTTCGTAATCCTGAACATCTCTGTTTCATTGAGAGCAGGGATTTCCTCAGATAATACCAGTACATACATCCTCAAAAATTTTACCAAATTGTTGCTTGCTTATCCTACACACTGCTCCAACATATTACTATTTCGACCCAATTGCAAAGGAACCTAAATTTCATTTCACATAAGATAATTTAATTACAAAAAAATATTTGTACGTACTCGATGATAACCGCAAAATTTTGTAGTGGTGTTTATATTGTCATGGGGGGCTGGTATTTCTGAGTGACAGCAGAAATGGTTCCACAAGTTGGAATAAGGTCATGAACGTATGTCGTTCCATGTTGAAGTTTTCCTTGAAAAGCCTGCTCCATTGAAAATTTTTTTAATCTGCAGTTTGTTTAAACATCGATTGAAATATCCCTTTCGAATCCCCTCCAGTATCCGCCAGTCAATAACACCATCCTCAAAAGATATTCGATGTTCAAGAAGCTAAATATTTCTTACGCTCTTAAACATATGTGGATAATAATAGAGTAAGAAAACTCTTTGATTTTCTATATCCACATAAGTTTCGTTTTCCAAATACTGAAACCTTGATAGATTCCTGGTCGCAGTTTGTTGTTTCGGCAATTATCATTACACATTTTATATTACGCCAGTTATAATGCTAATCAACATTTTGGGATAAAATTACTGATCCGATATAGTTTTTTTTTGTTTAACATGCCGCGCACTAAAGGGGTTTTTACTACCCTTAATATGACAAGGACAGTGCGAGCGTTAGGAAAATAAGGAAGGATTTAAAAGGAGATACCGATGCACATTGGTTTTGAAGTTCTGAATATCAAAATGGGGGGGGAAAAATAGGGCCAGGTAAAGCATTCCACATTCTTGTTGTGAGACTAAAGAAAGAATCCTTATACTTAACGGTACGCCCGAAGTTGGGCTCAAGGGTAAACTGATGAGCATTCCTAAAAGTGCGAGTATTACGATTGAATTGTTTAAGGGGAGGAATGCAACTGACTGTTTCACTTGAACACTGCTCATAAAAATAGAAATAAAACAGTGAGAGACAGGTGACATTGCGGCGGTGTTCGAGAGATGCTATTGTTGCCGTTATTGTTCTATCACCTATCATTTTTAGGGCCCTTTTTCAATCCAACAATCTTAGCTGAGTAATAGGAGCACCAGCCCATATATGTGAATTATACTCGAGCTTTGGACGAATAAAGGCTTTGTAGATTACAGCCAGATCAGAGGGGGTAAAGAATTTCTTGCATCTTCGGAGATAACCTAAGCACTTAGCAGCGTTTTTGGCGACGTCAAATATGTGGTCATTTCACATAAGGTGGTCTGAGACACACATACCGATAACTGAGAGCTTTTCGGTTTCTTCGATGCAAGTGCCGTCCATGGAAAGCGGCATTGGAAGTGGGTTTCGCTTTAACGACAGGAGACAGCATTGAGTTTTAGAAGCATTAAATTCTACGCGGTTGTTGATTCCCCAATGGACAATGCTGTCGAGATCAGAATTGAATGAGCTTATCATACGCTGCCG
Source organism: Melangyna quadrimaculata (assembly GCA_949320155.1). NCBI lineage: Eukaryota > Metazoa > Arthropoda > Insecta > Diptera > Syrphidae > Melangyna > Melangyna quadrimaculata. Next base: position 375,748,380 of record OX439483.1, read on the forward strand.
TTCAAGTTTCACACCCGAAGGACATGGATGGGAATCTGTAAATGAATATGAGAAGCTGAGGGTACTATCGTCAGCGATACAGTTTAATGGATTAGAAGTTTCATACAAAAGATCATTTATAAAAATAAGGAAGAGAGTCGGAGACAAAACGGAGCCCTGGGGCACACCAGCATTTATTTTGAGCATTTCAGACTTGAAACCGTCCAACACAACTTGTATTGAGCGGTCCGAAAGGTAATTTCTAATCCTACGAAGAAGAGATTCATCGAAACCAAATGCACGCATTTGCGATAGGAGAGCTTGGTGCCAAACTCTATCAAACGCTTTTGAAATATCAAGTGCAACAATCTTACTTTCTCCAAAACGATGTAAAGATTTGTTCCACTGTTCGGTGAGATATACCATCAGATCACCAGTGGACCTATTGCTACGAAAGCCGTATTGCTTTCGTTCTTCGAGATATTTCTTAACCTGGAAATTAATCAGCGTCTTCATGACCTTGGAAAGAAGGGACGTATGTGCAATTGGTCGATAATTAGAGGGTGAAGAAGATACGCCCTTTTTAGGGAGTAGGACAGTTGGAAAAGCTTACGCAGTGGTTTTGCCAGCGTTGAAGAACACCTCTTCAGAACAATGGGAGGGATACTATCCGGGCCAGCGGATTTGTGTACGTCGAAATCTTTTAGAACTCTAGCAACTGCACGCGTGCGATAGAAGATTTGTCCCATAAAATCTTTTATGCTCTCAAGTACTGGAGGAGTCATAACACTTTCTGGCAGCGTCGAATTAACAGCAAACTGTGCTGCAAGCAAATTGGCTTTATCTAACGAGCTGACAAAAAATGTGTCATTGAAGACGAGCGTTGGAACCGACGACGAAGTAGCATTTCGTATTTTCTTCGCAAATGCCCAAAAATTTTTACTACCTGTGGGACATTGTAGTATTTTTTGCCTTAATTTTTGATCATGCAAAAATTTGGTTTGTTGAATATGAACGTTACAGATCTTTCTAGCTTGTTTGAACTTATTCCGGTTTTCCTCAGTAGGGTTGGCTTTATAACAGCGGAAACTTACTTCTCTAACTCTAATAACCTCTTTACAGCTTGAATCAAACCATGAGTTTTCTTTGGGTTTGATAGATTTTACCCTATTCGGGATAAAATTTCTCATTCCACAAAGAATTAGGTTTGTGATCATATCTGCGCTGGAGTCTACGTCACTATCAAGGAAGCATAGTGACCAGTTAAAGTTCTTGAAGAAACCGATGAGACTGTCCCAGTTGGCTTTCTCGTATTGCCAAACGGTTTTCGTTGGTGCTTTCTTTTTAACTGAGTTTTGTTGGCACGAGAAATTAGCAGATATGACACAATGGTCTGATGTGCCTAGAGGCGATAATACACTAACTGTGTATTTATTAGGATCAGAGGTAAGAAATAAGTCTAGGGTGTTGGCGGATTGACCTGCAACGTCCGGTATTCGCGTTGGCTCGTCAACAAGCTGAGTTAGTTGGTTTAACTCAGCGAAGAGCTCAACATACCTTCCTTCGGGTGTTGTCTGGCCTAAAAAGCGAAGCCAACTAGAATTGTGTACATTGAAATCGCCCGCAATGACGATTTCACTGTAAGGATAATGGGCAACAATTCTTTGGATGGAGTCGGACAGAGCATTAAATTCGTTAAAAGTTAAATTTCTGTCCAGATTTGGGCTTTGATAAATAAAACAGGAATGAATGATGTGCTAATTGATCGAAAATTTGAACCACATGAAGTTAAAATTTGTGTTTGAGCACAAACGATATTGTGGTTGAAGTTGGTACGCAACATCATTTCTAATATAAATAGTGAGACCGTGGTGAGCAAAGAATAGAGGCACTAAGCTATACCCATATAGGTAAAATTCTGAATGGTCAGAATTTTCACCTATTTGTGTTTCACTCAGTGCCTAAACAGCTGGCCTCTATACACGTACGCGGCACAGAAATTCTGCTTAAGTCCACGAATGTTGCTCAAATCAACCCTAAATGTACTACCCATTTAAAATATTCATAACTACCTAAAACACAAGTCAGACAATTAACTAAGAAGTTCGTTTAATCTAACTCCCAATTTGAGCTTTTCAAACCAATTTGCCACTAGTGTTATGCCTGAGTGACAACTTGAATTGAACCACCCCTGGTTAACTAGATAAAACACACTACTATCTATCTGACGTCATAACCTACTTGATCAATGCAAGTACTATGCGGGAGCAATACCATACAATATCTTCACATTCGCTTTGAGAGTCGGTCTCGAACGATGTTTGGTTTGATCGAGGTTCAAATATGTTGTTAGGTGTGAGTTTTTTTTATTTTCGTTTTTTGTTCAAAGACGGTGTTCACATTGGACTGACTCCTGCGTCTTTTTTTGACGTAAGTCCGTCTACTGTTGTTCAGACACAAATTAGTGTCAACACTCCCGAGTCCCGACTCAGTTTTGACGTCTCACAGTTTTCATTCTTTCAAATTATTATCTATGTGCTTGTAATCTTGTGACTTCTGATTTTAACTACGCTGCAACGCCATTACGAAAAGTTAAATTAAATTTGAAAAATAAATTATCTACCTAATTACTGAAATTACACACGTGTATGAACAAAAAAATGGAAGCTACGCAGAGAAAAAAAGGTAAATTTTAATATAGATTTTAATGTTCTTTAGTCAACAAATAAATAATGCTTGGTCTTCCACTTGGTTGGTTATGTATTGAATGTGTAGTATTAAAAAAATAATTTCTTCTAAACCTATAGGCACATTTAATCTTCACAAAGAGCTTCTTCTGGAAGCTAAGCATTCGTTCAGAAGACGCTATTTGCGGATGAATGAAGAATGATTTTGCGCACTTTTGGATCTCATTAAAATAAAAATAAGGCGGCAAGATACAACATTGCGAAAAGCGATTTCACCGGAGGAATGTTTGTCCTATTTGCGGTTCCTGGCCACGGGTGAAACTTTTAGCAGCCTTGAGTTCCAAACAAGAAATCGGTGGCATTTATTTCTGAACGAATTCCAGAGCTATGTGATATAATCTTCAAGACTTTGCAGATAAAATATTTAGAGGTATGCAGGTTATAATTTTCATATAAAGTAAGATAGACTAGTTTCTTTGGTGTGTGTGTTTCCCAATCCAGCGAGGAAAAATTTGGATCAGAGCAGAACAGAACAGCACAGTGAAAAATGCCAAAATAAGTCAGAACATACAACGTGTTGTAAGTTTTTCTACCTAGAAATCCAGAACAGTTATTATAATTACAAGATGAAATTCGAAAATTCGATCCAAATTGGTCAAATAGTCTTGGCAAGAAACATGATGTTAACTAAGTGCAAGCAATGTGCATCACTGGTGTGGTCAAAGTAGGACATTTAAGTTGGTACTGATTTTTTTGTTCACGTACTTGGAAGTTGGGACCCTTAACTATGATTAAATACAGTTATTATATTTATATCTTTTTTTGCAACTTTGGTATCGATTTTAAAACTTCCGAAAATTGTACACTTGGTATGTAAATATGTAATTTCGTTAACATTTTCGAAACATTATGTATGTTAAGTAAAACACTTGTTTATATTTTATGATAGTTAAGGGTTCCAAGTACGTGTACAAAAATCAGTGCCAAGTTAAGTGTCCTACTTTGACCACAACAATCACGCAAACATTGCGTGTTGCATTTCGTCTTGTAATACTCTAGACTATTTGATTCCAAATTTTAAGCAGAATTGGACAATTTTTTACCAATTGTTTGATTGCTTCAAAATTACTTCGTTTTTCAGATTTTTTTTTAATTCATGGTTAGATAGCAACACAAATATTTCATGCATGAATTTAAAACTGATGTGGTCTTGTAGAAAATTTTATAACAAACAAGTTTATAATGGACGGTTTTTTCCTTTATTGCATATTTCCAAAGTTATAAAGGAAAACGTCTGAAAAAATGGGCTGATTTTAGCGTTTTTTTTTCACTGTTGCGTTTTTCCTGCAGCGAGCACAGGTTTTGCGAGCTGTAAACTTAAATAAAGACAACTCCTACATACCCTAACAACATATCAGAAATGCGCTTTGCGAATTTATTGTCGAATTGATTGGGCTATTTGCGTAATAAACATAAACAGTTGATTCGTATTGAATCCTAAAAGTGCGAAATTAATTAATTATTTTGTATTTGCGTTGATTTTAAATATGAGTAAATATATTTGTGGATTGTGGTGCTTTGAAATATGAGAGTGCGACATAGTTTTGTTTTGTATTTTTTTTTTTGAGAAGTGAGATGGAAGTAAATTCATATACTTATGCTAGAACCTAGAAGTAATATTATTATAATAAAAAGATCATAGTTAAATAATCGTAAATTTCTTTTGGCATAAAGTTGCCAGAAGTATCTACCTATTATCGGCTGACCGGTAACATGATATTTGTTTATATAGTTTTGAACGTGCACTAAATTGTTTAATAGATAGGTACAAAGCTACATACCTTCATACCTACGTTAATGTGGGTAGGTAAGGTTAAATTTAAGATTTTTTGCAAAACACAAAATCATATAAATATAGGATGTAGATATTTATATTTATATAATTGTTATAGAAAGTGACGATTTTTATGATAAAGTCATCGAGAATTTTGTTTCCGTCGAACGACGAAGCGAATTTATGTATCGATACATTTTTAAAATTTTATTTTATACTATTTATTAATGTTTTTTTATTAATTTTCCTTATCAATAAAATTAAAAAAAAAATATGTTTTTTTTTTAACCTTCCCTAGACTACTTAGCTAAACCAATACTAAGGACCAGGAATCGCCACTGCTTTTTCGCCCACCTGTGTACAATTATCTGCGAGTTTAACTGGGCTCTTAATTCCCGTTTATTTACACTCCTACGAAACATCATTTGGCGAAAGACATTTCATTGTCGCTTTATAAATAAATAATTTGCACAGAAATCCCCAAAAGTGTTACTAGAACTGTTCTAGGGACTACATTTACGAAGTTTTATCGAAATCACTTCAGCCGTTTTTGAGAAACTTCATAACCCAAATCGATCCATGGCAGCTACCCGTTCTAGATGAGCTAAAACAAATAATTGAATTTCTTTCCTATCGAATCAGAATCACATATAAGTGTTTCACGGTGGGATGACATAATGTCTAAGGACATAATGTCCATGGACCTTAAGTCTGCACAAACGGACATAAGGTCCATGGACATTGTGTCTAGACATAACGTCCAATCCAAAAACGGTCATTAGTACCATGGGCATTATGACCAGGCAAAGGGCAAATGGACCTTATGTCCATTTGAGAAAGATATCTACTGACCGTTTGGACATTATGTCAGTTTAAAAAAGACACAATGTTCATTTGGACATATTGTCTATTTAAGAATGACATAATGTCCATTTGGACATTATTTCCGTTGAAACCAGACTTATAGTCCATTTGAAAGAGACATAATGTCTAAATGAACATTATGCCCGTTTAAAAAAAAAGAAATCCGACAGAATGTCCAAACTTAAAATGGACATTATGACTGTTTTATTTATTTTGAAACTGACATTATGTCCAAGATCCGAAAAGGAAATATATTTATAGGGGCATTATGTCCGTTTCGTTTTTTTTTTTTAAACTGACATAATGTCCACAAGTGTCATCTCTGTTACATGACCTTACAAATTAAATCAGACCATAATTCCGTAAATATCACTTGATAATTATGTTATTGTAAGTTTATGTAAAAAAAAAAGGCCATAGTCCAGTAAAAGTTGTAATTTTATCCAGATATGAAATTTGCAGAATTTAGTTTAGTCTCGTGTTAAACTTCGTGCGGTGAACATTTAAAATGGAAAACGTAAACTTGGAAGAAGTGAACTTTGATTTGATTCCGGGGCTTAGAAGAGATAGTATTCTGCTTCACGTACCATCTGAAAATCAAATTTATAGGCAAAAACAAAAATACGTTGATCGTACGCGCTATATTTGTTATTTTTCGGGTTGTAATCTTAGTTTGATTGAAGAAAATAAGTGTGTGAAAATCAAAAAAGATGCAACCCATTGCAATACCTCGCAAAAGGAGACCATACAGAAAATGACATTAACAAACAAAATAAAAAGTGAATGCAGTAAGCTATCCCTTTAAAGAAGTGCAACTAGAGAAATCTTTGATGAGCAGTGCTTAGGAAAGCGCAAATTTAGTTCTCTTTGGAAAAATGGCAAGGCATTTAACAAGTATACAAAATGTAAGTTTGCCAAAGAATCCTGCGACTCCCAAGCAAATTCAAGAAATGTTCGCAGATGAAGACATCCTTTAAACGTTTTGGGACATCTAAGTATGCCATAGGCGCGAAGTTTTATGCGGGAACAATAAGTGAAACAAATTCTCATATACACTGTTCGTATCGCCAACAATTATAAAACTCATTAGCACTTCTCCAATTCTCACAAATGACAAATAGCCAGGAGATGTGTGATGGATGGAACCTTTTCCGTTGTTTCTGCTTGTGGTTATAAGCAGCTTTTGGTAATTTATATTCAATATCAAGATCACGTAAGTGTCTCATAACAAAAGTCCAATTAAAAGTTTAATTTGTTACTCGCGAGTTGAAGTAGATACACAAACATAAAGTTTATAAAATATAATTGACGATTTTGTGATGTGTGATCACCGCAGGGGCGAGGGGACGCGTCGGCGCGGCCACGCCGCCTACCAACGCACCCCCGCGTTTATGGCATTGCCGCTTTTGAAGCCAAACAAAATTTACGAGGCATTCGAGCTTCTAAAAGTTCAAAGAAACTCAAGTTTACTAGCATATGACAACTACGCTACATTTTTCGAAACGTTTTTAGACTATTCTGAAAAAACAATGGATAATAAAGGTATTTTGTTTACAGTTTTCGTGTACCTAGTACCTACATACATATTTGAAATATCAAACATTTATCTTTTTTGCACAGGAGGGGATTTCATCATTCAGCATTTATAAAGAAGTCATACGAACGAACAACAAGTGCTGCCGAAGGCTACAACTCTATTTTAAGCACAAAAATACCAAAACATGATAAGTTTTGTAAATTCCTAGATGTTGTCCTGAACGAGGATCTTAGGAAAACAATTGAGTTGATCAATAGCCTGGATGAAACTTCTGGTCAAAAACACAAAATTAAAAAAAAAAGCTTCAATAATTGAAAAATCAACATCCAAATTAGAAAGTAGAATGATAAGTTTGGACGATTTCCTTATCGAAATGTCATCAAACAATAAAAATAATATTGTCACAAAATTGGAAGATTTTGCAAAAGAAGAGGAAGAAGATGACGAAGAAGATGAAGATGAGAAACTCAATGAGGATAGCAACTCACCACTGGTAACTTGTTCTCAAGAAGTTATGTGCTTAATATGCTGCGCAAAACCTCGCGATATATTACTGTTACATGTAACCATCTCAAGATTTGTTCTAGTTGCTTTGCCTGTATTTGTCAAAAGGCATCGGACAAGAATATGGATGGCGAAAACAATATTTTGTGTCCATATTGTAGACAGATAGTATCCAACTCGACGAAAGTTTTTCCTTAAAGGCCCAACTATAATAGGCATAAGCAAACACAAGCTAATGTCAAAAAGTTAACGAAAATTTGCGTATTTTTGCAAAATTACCCCGTATAGCCATAATGGACTTATGCGCGCGAAAGCAAAAATTAAAAAAATATCTCTCCGCTTTCGTCCCACTTTCGATTTTCAGCTTTGTGTTTTGTTCAGCATTTTTAAATACATATGAAAATGCGGCAACAATACAACAAAAACTGTCGCTTTGTATTTTTTGCTGCATTTGTAAAATTTACTTATGCGCTGAGCGACTGGGATCGCTCTTACTTATGCTCGGTTAAGTGAACGAAACTGAGAAAAATTGAACGAAACGCAGCTAGACTCCATTATGTTTACTCAAATGAGAGTGTTTGCTTTCGCACATTTGCTTATGCGCGCATAAGCTAGCTCATATGTCTATTAAAGTTGGGCCTTAACTTTAATCTCTTTTCCCTGTATTAGATTATGACTGGGTCTCAATAGGTATATACATAATATAATGTATTTATAAATTGAAATCCACAAAATTAAAATCAATTTTGATTTTGATATGTGATATTTACTGAATTATGACCGGATTTCATTTTTAAGTTCATGCTACAGAGATGAAACACTTATCTTAGAATGGAGATTATGTCAGTTTAAAAAAAAAAATAAACGGACATAATGTCCATTTAAATATAATTCCATTTCGGAGCTTGGACATTATGTCAGTTTCAAAATAAATTAACCGGTCATAATGTCCATTTTAAGTTTGAACATTCTGTCGGTTTTCTTTTTATTTAAACGGACATAATGTCCATTAATGATTAAATAGAACATAGTTTCCATGGACGGTTTGACTTTTCGAAGTGTATCTGTACATAGCGTCCATGAACATAATGTCTTGTTTATACCGACATATTGGCCATGGAGATTCGAACGAATCATTAATTCGAATATTATATCTATTCGCTCGAATAAACTTTGTTTATTTTTACATTCGAATGAAAAATATTCATTGCAGAAAATGAACCTTATTTTGGAGATCAGCTGTCTGAAATTATTTGACATTTCTATTTGATTTATTGTGACCATACACTACTTTTTTTCGAATAATCTTATTCTCAGTTCAAAGTTTGTCTGTAGATTAACGCCTTCTTAATTGAAAAATTGAGTGAAGTTAACAAAGTGGCAAAGTTTACTGATAGAAAAACATTCAAGACATGCAATTTAACATTTTGTTAACTAAGGTAACAATTTTTGTTTAAATATTCATGTCATCTTGAAACCGTTTAATATTTTATATATATGTAAGTTATATCAGAGCTCACTTGTGCGTCCCCATAAATTATCTAATAATACGAGAACACACTTTGTGCCTCTACAAAAATGTAACGTAAACAAATGAAGGAAATGAGATCTATGGGAATAATGCACTATCAGCATTTCTTGCCCTCAGCAAGATGTACTTTGTTTATATTAGTCTTTTAAGATTCCTTCACACATAGACAAATTAAGATTTGCTGTGTTAGATTTTAGTAGTATAAAAAGGGATCGTTCGATCTCTTAAGATTCAGATATTGTCAACATCTCAACGTATAAACTAAAGATTTCCCCCCACCAGTGGTAAGGGATCTGAAGTTTGATGAATAAAGTGACGATTTTTTAAATTTAAAACTTTGTCTTTTATTTTCTGTTCTCCGGTGGAGAACAGACAAAACTAATTTTTTTGGTATTTCCGCGATACTCAAATATAAATGGCGCAGTCGGTAGGATACCAGTCAGATATATGAGTGCAAAACAATTAAAAAATGGTAATCCAGTGATCGAACCACCTTATCGATTTTTCTCGCAAAATATTAGTGAAAAAAAAAATACTTTCAACCAACTCGTAACTCGTGATTGTGTGAAAACTTTTATCTGTGAAAACCAACACTAATTAAGTGACCATAAAAATAAAGAAACAACTCGTAACTCGTGATTGTGGACTATAAAATTTTTGTGTACAAAAAAAATCAAAATCGATCTTTCAATAAAGACGAAAGAATTCAAGTGCAAATTGAATCTCTTTCAAAAGAATTATTTAAGTAGTTCAAGTCAATGAATATGACCTATGCTACAAAATCCGTAGAGGAAAAATAATAAAAAAAAAAAAAAAAGAAAAGTGAAATCTAAAAGAAAAAAGCAAAAATATACCTAACTAAAAAATTTTAAATTTATGGTTCAAATTATATGTGGAAAATCCACTTGAACCCAACGTGGAAATAAGTGGCATGATCTAAGGCCCCAACGAGATCAATAAGTTGATGAATCGAATCAGAAGAGATTCGCACCGAGCTGAATTAAGGCAGCTAAACCATAACCAACAAAGAAACTTTCAAGAACAAAAAGACAACATGGATCCACCAGTAGGACCACAACAGCAAGAGCAGGAACAACCACCATTAGTAGGAGGTAATAATAATTTAAGATCTTTAGAATTAAATCCCCTTAAATATATAGAAAAATTACAAAATTTCGACGGTAAAACCGAAGACCTCCCTATTTTTATTTCAAATGTGGATGATATAATCCCCACATTATTAACTTATAATGACATATCACAAAAAATGTGTATAAATATTCTTAAAAGTAAATTTATAGGAAGAGCCAGACAGGCTATCGAAATTCATACCCATCTTAATAGATGGATTGATAAACATGCTTTTGCAAAATTTCGGTGGATTTAAAAATTCGTTCCAATTGTATGAGGATCTCAGAGCTTCTCAATTTAGAGGCGATCCGCTTAAATTTTATAACTATATACAACATACCCTTTCCTTGCTAAGCCAAAAGAGTTTACAAGAAAATAATATTTCTGACATTCCTCGTAATAACGAAACAGCGCTTACAATCTTCAAAGAAAGATTACCAACGCATATGAGAACAATTTTATATGCATTAAAACCTCCAACCATGGAGTTAGCACTTCATGAACTTTCACAAGCCCAGTTTATTAGCAATAACTCTGATTTTAAAATTAATGAAACAAATAAAAAAAACTATTTTAAACAAAATCGGTATGATGGCAAAAATCATAATAATAATAAAGGTAATTGGCAACCTAAGCCATTCCATACACAAAACAATTTTTCAAACCAAAGACAATACAATCAAAACAACCAGAGACAATACAATCAAAACAACCAGAGACCAAACGAAAATAGACAACAATACCCACAGAAAATTGAACCAATGGATGTAGATCCAAGCTCATCTCAACTTAGACGTTTTAATCCTCCTAAAAATAATTTTATTAAAGAAGAACCTTACAATGAAGCAAATTTTCGATATGTGGCCTCGGAAACAATAAACAAGGTTTACCCTATATCAGACTAACAAAAGAAAATGCAAGTATAAGATTATTAATAGATACCGGTGCAACTAATAGTATAATTAACGAAGAAGATACACCCCCACAGTATTTAAAATCTAGAATTTCTCCACTAAGAATTAAAACCGCAGGTAACCCTATAACTATTTATAAAGATGCTATATTCCCAAAAGAAAAATTCGTTTTACCAGTCTTAGAAGACGCCGAATTTCAAATTTATAACTTTTCTGATGAATATAACGGTTTATTGGGCAATAATATATTAATCCCTAACTATGCAACTATATTTTATAAAGAAAAATTATTAAAACTAAATGATAAAACATTTCCAATTTTTTTTAATAAAACCGAGGAATTTGAATATGAAAATTCTTTTAACCATATGAATAAAATTGAAGAAGATTTTAGTGTACCAAATTTCACGAATGAATTACGAACAGATCATCTTAACGACGAAGAAAAATCCGAATTATTAGAAATGTGCAATCAATTAAATCAAGCTTTTTATCACAAAGGTGATGATTTAACCTTCACTAACTATGTCAAACATAAGATACCCACTGATGATGATTCACCAGTACATACTAGGATATACAGATACCCCGAGATTCATAAAAAAGAAGTTAATCGCCAAATTCAGGAAATGTTAGAACAAAAAATAATTGAACCCTCTACATCTCCTTATAATGCTCCAATTTGGGTGGTACCAAAGAAAGAAGATTCGAACGGAAATAAAGAATGGAGAATCGTTATTGATTACCGCAAATTAAATCTTAAAACGAAAGAAGATAAATTTCCTATTCCCAATATTGATGCAATACTTGACAAACTTGGACACTGTAATTATTTTACCACACTTGATCTTACTAAAGGTTTTTATCAAATTGAAGTAAACGAAAATGACAAAGAAAAAACAGCATTTAGCACGCTTTCCGGACATTACCAATTTTTAAGAATGTCATTCGGTTTAAAGAATGCACCCGCAACTTTTCAACGATTAATGAACGAGGTACTAAAAGATTACATTGGTAAAATCTGTTACGTATACTTAGATGACATAATCATTTTTTCTACAAATCTACAAGAACATATAACACATATTAAACAAATATTAAACGTTTTAAAAAAAGCAAACCTCAAAGTATCTCTTAATAAATCAGAATTTATGAAACATGAAACTGAATTTCTTGGTCACATAGTAACACCAGACGGTATAAAACCTAATCCAAAAAAAATTGAAACGATACAAAACTTTCCCATACCAACTACAGTTAAAGAAATACAAGCATTCCTTGGACTAACTGGATACTATCGTAAGTTTATACAAGATTACGCAAACATTATCAAGCCTTTTACACTTTGTTTAAAAAAGAACGCTAAAATAGACATAAAAGATAAAAATTATATAGACGCATTTCTGAAACTTAAAACAATGATGACAGACAATATTATGAACAGACATCCAGACTTTTCAAAAGAATTTGTACTAACTTCTGATGCATCGAACTTTGCCATAGGCGCAGTTCTTAGTCAATCACATGGACCACTATCTTTTGCTTCAAGAACGTTAAACAAACATGAACAAAAATACTCTACAATAGAAAAAGAACTATTAGCAATTGTATATGCAACGCCCCAATTTCGACATTACCTTTATGGTAGAAGATTCACAATAAAAACTGACCATAGGCCTTTAGTATGGCAACAAAACTTAAAAGAACCAAATTCAAAATTGCAACGCTGGAAAATAAAACTAGAGGAGTACGATTTCAAGATAGAATTCATACAGGGTAAAGAAAATAAAGTAGCAGATGCCCTTTCAAGAATTAAAATACAAGAACCAAAAATAAACATATTAGAAGAAGATTTAAGAACTAATCATAGTGCACAAGAAGATAATTCTCTTTTCATTCCTATTAGCGATAAACCTCTTAATTACTTTAAGAGACAAATTGTATTTGATTCCAACTCAGATGGAGATCAAACAATTATATTCCCGCATGTTGGTAAAAGACGAATAACCTTTAAAAGCACTAATCCGAATGAAGAATTTTATTTAAAAATAATAAAAGAAATTGAAATAGGTATTACAAATGCTATATATATAGAAAATGATACAACATTCAATGAATTCCAAAATGTATGGATACGAGAAAATAAAATCGGAAAAAAGAATATATTATTAAGAAGCATGAAAATTTTAAAAGATTTAAACATAAAAGATAGGCATGAAATAATAATCAAAACACACAAAGAATTAAACCATATTGGAATCGAAAAGCTTTACTTGGAATGGACAAGAAAATATTACATCCCGAACTTTAAAGAATTAATAAATAAAATTTTAAACAAATGTAATTTTTGTATGACAAAAATCGATCGGAAACCAATTAAACTACCTTATGAAAAAACAGTTACACCCAAAGGACCTCATGAACATTATCATTTGGATATTTGGTTTAGAGACAAAAATAGGAAATACCTTACATGTATTGATAAATTTTCAAAATATGTTGCAGTAGAACAAATAAAAAATAAAACGTATGTAGATGTTATGAACGCTATGACAAAAATATTTTCGTATATGACTAAACCCAAACTTATCACTTTAGATAATGAAAATGCTTTCATGGCAGAAACATTAAAAAACTTTTTACTTAACAATAACATAGAAGTACATTACTGTACAGCAAACAGACATACTGGTAATTCGGACATTGAACGATTTCATAGTACCCTAAACGAACAACTTAGAATTCTATCACAGGTAGAAAAAACAGACAATCCATTTCCATTAATAGATCAAGTTATTAACATTCTCTCAATTTATAATAATACCATACATTTAACAACAAGAATTGAATCAAACATGTAGTAAACAAAAGATTTTCGTTAAAGGAAACTATATTCTAAAATTCCAAAACTGTTAAATAAAAATAAATAATGAAATTTATGAAAGAAAAAATTATAAATATGAACCAATAATTCCTTATACTATTTTAGATATAAATGTAACCAAAATAGAAGATTTATCAATTAAAGAACTACATTACGAAAACATAAACAATTTAAAGGAAATAGAAGAACTAAAATATAATTCTAAGAAATCAAATTGTACGATATATTTTATCATTGTTATGATTTTAACCACTTCAATAATTTATGTTTGTATAAAGATAAAAAATTCTAAAAAGAAGAAATAATGTAAATCTTCCAAAGGTCTCATTTAAACCATTAGAAGATTCTAAGGGGGGAGGAGTTATATCAGAGCTCACTTGTGCGTCCCCATAAATTATCTAATAATACGAGAACACACTTTGTGCCTCTACAAAAATGTAACGTAAACAAATGAAGGAAATGAGATCTATAGGAATAATGCACTATCAGCATTTCTTGCCCTCAGCAAGATGTACTTTGTTTATATTAGTCTTTTAAGATTCCTTCACGCATAGACAAATTAAGATTTGCTGTGTTAGATTTTAGTAGTATAAAAAGGGATCGTTCGATCTCTTAAGATTCAGATATTGTCAACATCTCAACGTATAAACTAAAGATTTCCCCCCACCAGTGGTAAGGGATCTGAAGTTTGATGAATAAAGTGACGATTTTTTAAATTTAAAACTTTGTCTTTTATTTTCTGTTCTCCGGTGGAGAACAGACAAAACTAATTTTTTTGGTATTTTCGCGATACTAAAATATAAATTGTATTCCTCACATATGGTCACACTTTACAATTGAAATGTAGAAAACTAAGGAATCAAGAATCTTAAATCTTAAATTTTGCATATTTTGGAAATGCTCAATAATTTAAAAAAATTGCAATAGTTTTGTTTATTAATTCTGAAGGCGAAAAGCGAGTCTATAGAAGAAGGATTATGGATGCATCTAATCCGTTTGAGTTTGACGATTTAAAGTAAGTGTCCCTATAATATTCATGTAAAATAAAATTTCCAATGCATAAATTGATTTTATTTTGTAGATTTGTAAGAAATGTTCGCCTTAATAAACTAGCTTTTAAATACGTCTTGGATGAGGTTTCCACCGAAAGACAAGGGGGAACATCTTTATCCATTCCGCCCATCATAATGCTAGCTACAACCTTGCGATTTATTGCCGAAGGAGGCTACCAATTTGGAGTTTTGTAAGGATGCGACAATTAAGCTGTCGCAATGATCTGTATCAAAATGCATAAAAATAGTTTTTAGTAAACTGGAAGTTAAAGTTTGTACAAAATGGATTCATTTTAAATTGAATCACGAGCAAAGGGACGAAATTAGAGGACATTTTTTTGAAAAATTTGGATTTCCAGGAGTAATCGGATGCGTTGATGGTACTCACATTGCCATTAAACCCCCTCCAGCGGAACTGATTTCACAGTTTGAACGCTATGATAGTAAGTTAGGTATTTTTTTATAATTGTATGTAACAAAATTTACATTTTGACAGATCTGCGACCAAAAAATGAAAATAGTGTACATTGATGCCACTCACACTGGTGCAACACATGATATCTTAGCTTGGACGGTATCTGCTGTGTGCTCACATCTTCTGCACTAATAAACCCGAGGAGGACAAAGAAACAACTGGCTGTTAGGTAAGGATGAGTTTTGAAAACAAAATTATATACATATGTACATGCCATTTATAATAAACATATTTCACACTAAAATGATAAAGGTGACGCAGGGTATCCACTAGAACCTTGGGTAATGACACCATATCGATCGCATGTTCCAGGAAGTACTGAAAGCAAATAAAATATTCAACTTTCCAAGGCACGCAACATTAATGAAAGAACTATAGGCTTACTTAAAAACAGATTCAGGTGCTCTCTTAAGGCAAGGCAGTTGCATTATTCTGCAGAGAAAGCTGCTCAAATAGTTAATGTTTGCGCAGCCTTGCACAATATTTGCATTAATTTTAAAGTTCAAGACGCCGAAAATATTCATTTTGGAGATCGCACCGAAAATGTTTTAATGGACTTTGATGCTGATACTGAGAATGAAAATGCGTATTTAAACGATGTTCGAAACGCTCGTTACAGAATCGCTGGATTATTTAAATCAAATATCAACCGTTTTTGTTACAACAACAAACAGAACATCCTTTATTTTGTTAAAGTTTTATTCGTATTTATTTCGATCAACAAACAAAAATAAAATTAAACAATTTATTACTAAAACAAAAATTATTCTTTCCAAAACAGATTAATAAACATAACTTCTTTTTAATTTTGCGTGATTTTTCAAAAAAACTTATGTAGCGGCGAGTTTTTCGGTGACCTTACTAAGTTCCATTCCGATAACATTTTTCTTAAACTCAAATTTCTGCAGCATTATGACGTGATTATGTCGACGATTTTCTTCGTATATTTGTTTTTGTCTGTCTTTAGTCTTCTGAAGACTTCTATTTATACAATGGAGCTCGTATTTTACATCGTCCAGCTTAGAACACAAATCACCAAAAAACTTTTCAAACTTTCAAAACTTCGTTTTTGAAGCATTTGAAATGGATTGTCCTTCCTTGTTCTGTTTTGACTTCGTTCAGATCGCTGTTCCTGCACCAAAAGCTCTTCATATTCATTAAAAGAAGTCATGGATATGTTGTTGGATGCTGATGCTGTCTCTGGCACGTCAGGCTCATCAGGACGAGTTTGATTTAGGCCAAATACCATGTCCCTGATTCCACTTACTGAGTGGTTTACCGAGGTAATTCGCACGATGGCTTGCTCAAATTCTGTGAGATCAATTAAATTGTTCTCATTGAAACCCGACTGTCTCCTTTTGGTTTCATTTTCAACTAACTTCTTTTTCGTTTTGTTTTTGAAATCAGCCCAGACCTTGAACACAAACATTTTTTATCATTAAATTCACTAATTTTAATAACTTACCTTTTTCCATGTAGCGCCGGCCGTCATTTGATGGAGGCTCATAGCTATTGAGCTTTACGGCAGCATCTCTCCAAAACCGGTCAGTATATTCTGTACGGTATACAGAGAAACCAATAGCTAGTTTCGGATTCTCCTCCATTAACTTGATCAGGACTTTTTTTTTCCCCTGTTGGTCCAGTTTAAATGCGATTGTGCCCTTTATAAAATGACAAACAGAAACTCGTGAACATAACTTATCTTATTTATATATCTTATAAAAATTGTTTAAACTTACATGTTTGTTTAGCTATTCACCAGGAAAAAATTGAACGACGCAAAATGACATTTAATTCAAATCATTAGAAAGTCAAAGTTTGCTTAGTTTTAGAAAATAAATGAACTTTCGATTGATTCTATGAACTTTCGAATGGAGCGAATCTCAAAATGCAATTTTCTCCAATTCGACTATCTTTCGATCGAATGCGAATCTCAAAATAAGCATGATTATGTATGCTGGAAACAGTCATAAGGTTCATGGACATTATGTCTGAGGAATTTTTCTTCCAGTTATATTCTCTTTAAAAAGACATTCAGTCTATGGACGATAGGACAAAGACATAATGTCCATGGACCTTATGTCCGTTTGTGCAGACTTAAGGTCTATGGCCATTATGTCCTTGAACATTATGTCATCCCACCATGTTTCACACCAAATTTAAATCAAATGTCGGTATCACAACACTGTCTGACAACCTTGTAGACTGTTTTTTTGCTCTACCGCTTCACATTTGTACGTGATTTGCAGTCTACTATTTGTATTTGTTGACAATATTAGGATCGGAATCGATCATTAAGAGCGAGATTTAAATATCTAGTTCTGATAAAGTATTCCTCCACATAATCAGGTTTGAACTGATTCTTCTGCATTGATAAACTTCCAATAGGCAATGAATTTTCGAAATGCTTACTGCGTCAGTTGCACATTTTGAATCTATTTTCGGGAATTGCAATGCCCCCCCCCCCCCTGTTTACACCGTTGCCCATACCCGATAGTAAATTAAAACAGTTTTCATTCGTAATTAAATTGTTTTGTATTTAATTTTCTTGCTTTAAACTTATAAATGTAAATAGGAACTATGCAGTCTCTTAAAGTTAATACTATCGATTCATACAGAGTGACATTAAATTTTTAAATATAAATTAATAAATAAATGCCCAAAGGGTTTGTTTGGGCATAATAAAGCGCAACAAAGAAAGCATGACATTCAGTCACAAATGACATGAACATTCCATGCCAAGCGAATAAAGCAATAATTTTTTGTTCAAGCCAGAGTGTCATTATGGTAGGTAATATTTATGACCATACGTATTAAATTATTCGAAGGTGTTCAGGAATGGCGCAATCGATCCAATATCTTCACAATCTGGAATGGCTTTTCCTTTGAACTTCAAACATGATTCAGCACATGTTTGTCCTTGGAAGTAGTCACCAAACATCTTCTTGCACTGAGCACAGTTATTTAGACAAACTTGAATGTAATCCAATCCACCCATGGTGTCTTTATGGTTTATTTAAAATCGAATGTCAAAAAAGAAGAATTAATAAAAAGAAAGGTTAATGATTTTTTGTGTCAATATATTAAAATGCTTAAATACCAAATCGTTTTCCATAGCCAATGGCAGGGATGCCATTTGTAGATGTTGTAAAACACATGGCGATGACGACGATGGCAGCAATGATGATAGTCTTTGATGAAAACATGTTTAATCTGAAATAATCAATATATAATAGATTATAAGATTGATCATGACTTCGGTTTTTTGTATGAGAAAAACCTAATGTTTTAGTGAACTATGGAATTAGTGATTGATTTAAAATGAGTCATAACATAAGACATAAGTGTAGCTAGGCTCAATTCAATGACTTAGTGTGGAATTCGTGTTAATATTTGATCTGGGTCAAATGCAGATCAGGCAAAAAATAAACTAAAATATCCAAACTTAAATGTGATTTACTGTTCTTATGATATTTCTCGATTTTTATAGTGTTTGTTTCCGTTTGTCTTTTTTTTTTGTTTGCTAATGTAGGTACTACAGTCGATTCTTCATCATTCAGCATTCAATCAACCTATTGAACAGGAAATTTATTCTCAATAGCAGTGTTTTTTTTTAAAAAGCAATACATTTCCCTATAATGTTTCTTCACAATCGTCAAAATCACTACTTTGTTGACCGACATTTCACAAACGTTAAAATCGTCACTTTGATGAAACTCACATTTGTTTATCTATTTATTAAAGCAAATAATATTATTTTTTGAGATTTATATTGATAGAAATTGCAATTTTATGGTGATTCAAAAAAGATTTAAAATTTACAAGCCAATTTCACAAGCATTATTTCACGTGGCGTAATTTCTATCCACATCGTCTTAGATAATCGAAGTCATATTCACACAATTATATCGATTTACACAATATTTGAATATTTGAATTTATTTAGCAACATTTGAAGCAATAAATTGCCGCGTTCATTACTATTGCCTTGAATTATGCCAATAGAACCGCTTTGACAATGGCAATCGCAATATTGACCGATAGATGGAAGGTAATAATAATTGCTTTTCATTGCCGAGGCAATATATTTTGAGTTTTGTCTTATTCAAGATGGCTTCTCTGTCATTTGCAAATTAAAGGTGAAAATATAAGAAGCCGCCTCTGGTATGGGCAGTGGGCACTCTCATTTATCACCATGCAAATAAATTTTGACAGGTGAATGTTTCTCCACCGCGTTGGTGTGGGCACTCTCATTTATCACCATGTACATAATTTGTGTCTGAAGAATATGTTTCGCGTTGGTTTGGCAACGGTTAATGCTATCGAAAAGAAGTTAGGGCGCAGACATGCTTTTTTCCTAAGAAATTAAGAAAGTTAAGAAATTACAGATATTTAAAAAAGAACATAAATTGACGAAAATATTGTTTTTTTTTTGAGCATAACTGTTAAACCGTCAATGCTATCGAAAAAAAAAACTATTTACACTTTGTAGACCACAAATTGTTCTATAAAAAAGATTAACACACTTTTTTTCCAATGCTTTCTTAGACTTTCCTTGTCTATTCTTTCTCTTTCTGAAGCAAAGAACACGCGGAACAGCAACAATTAGTTTGGGTTATAGAGCTCTTTACCCAATGGCAATATATATCTGTCTCATTCATTTTCACTTTGTGGGGAATGTCATAACAAAGAAGACAGAGAAAAAAAATTGTGTAAAATTATTTCAATAAAATCAAAAAAACTTTTAAATCTTGTGAAATATTTTGTTCTTTAAATATTTCTTTAAATTTATTTATTTTATATTTATCCACTGTATCACTTTTCTTTTATCAACACAGAACTTCATAATTTTATATCAAGCTTTTGTTTCTTTTTTCAATTTCATTTTATTTGGCATTCCCAAAAAAGTGCTACTGTCACTTGAGTTTGACAGGTTCACAAAGAGCTCTACAAAATTATAAAAAAAAATATGGAAATAAAACAATAATTATGAAAAAAGAGAAATAACAACTTTAACAGCAGACATGGATTTGCTAATGGAATTGGCAATGAAAATTAAGTAAGTAAATACCTAAATACCATAATGTATTAGGTATGTATAGTGCACAGTACACATATCTAAAGCATTATATTGCGCATTTCAAGATGGGCGTCCATTGTGCCAATACACAGTAAACAAAAACAAATTTGTTGTGACTAATTTTTTTTACTATTGATTTTGACACATACGCAGAACTGAACGAAAATGAAATCGCTAAGGATATTACCTTTAATATATGTACCTTGTGTATAGTGGTCCCAAACGTTGAACTTAGGTTTAAAAGGCAGAATGTTCTCGGTTTACTTAAACTAAAAATTGAACTTAGTTCAAGGTTTAAACGAAACTGTGAAACCGAATAAATTGTTGATCTAAAGTTTAAACCAAAAGTGGAGTTTAAACTTGCACTGTGAGGCTAGAGTATCAATAATTTCAGTTCAGAAGTTATTTATTAAAAACTGAATTTTTCGACACTTGAGCCTACGTAAAAAGATTTGCTCGTGGAAGGTCCGTACCAAATTTAAGCGTTATCGGAATTTTGTTTATGTTTTTAGATTTGTATGTCTATTTTGAATGGGGTATGAAGCGTGGCAACCAGAGTACGCATGATATCGACTTGTGCAATATAAACAATTAAATGGCTGAACACAATGAAGACGTAGCTGCATTTTCAATCCGTGCTGCAGTATTTGTCAAAATATTGAATACACACAAATTCAATGTTGCGAAGACAATGCGACGCAGCTGCTATCGCATCATCGCACCGTATCGCACAAGTTGGTCAACTTTTAACTTTTTCTGCATGTTTCACATTCTCAATAGGAAACAAAAATGAATATACTGCGAGGAAAAAAAGCATTTCTGTTTTCAGCGTTTTTGTGTTGTATTTGATTATAAAAATAGTGAATGAATGTGGAACAATTATTTACCAATTTATAAGAGGCATTTTAGAATTTATCAGCAAAAATGATCAAGCTGTACTGCTGCATTGTGGGCACATATAAAAAAGAGTGTAGGATATTTCTTGACAACTGTTCTACTTGTAACTGCACTTCTTGTTTCGGCACTCTATTGTGTTTAGCCAGTTAGTTTTTTTTTTAAAACAACGTTTTTGTGGAGAGAAAATAATTCATTCATGTAAAATTGCATTCCACAACAAGACGCGTTCCAGAAATCGGCAAACAGATAATTCGTTCGAATTTAACCTCAATTACCTATTTTGCTTATGGTGTTTTCGATTGGTAAATTCAGATTTCAATATAAAAATTGATTTATTTTGTTGAATTCAAATTGATTTATTTTTGTCATTGTATTCGTGTAATTGTATGTATGTTTCGTAACATCACAAAACTCGTCATCACTTGATGCACTTTCAGAAGAAAACAATGAGCTTCATGAATTTACAATTAATTTTTAACAGCTTCCATTTTATATTTGAAACGCTTCCCTTTATATTTAGAACACAAATTTCACTAACCGAAATAAATTCAAACTATACAAACAAATTTGAAAAGTGTCAACTTAAAATTGTATTGGTATGAGTGTAGGAGGGTAAATCTGCTGAAAAATCTAGATCCGCAAATTTGATTTTAAATCAAAAAATAAATCAATTTATTTGCCCATTGGAATGTAAAATCTGCGTTTTGACAGATTTAAATCAAATATAAATTGCTTTATTTTACCAATCGAAAACACCATTATTTATGTTGCACTACGAATTGCAGCTGTTGGTTACCACTCATGTGAATTAAATGTCAAAATTTGCGACCATTTGCAATATATTCGTATCTCATGTGCAAGCCCCTTTAATAGAGAGTTGATGGATTTTCAACGGAAAAATATGTCAATCGAATTTCAAACTTTTAAATATTTTCACAGAGTTCTTTCTTAAGGCTTTTTGTTTAGTAACATTTAAACTGATAATTTAAAATGAGAACATCTTTAGAAATACCTTTATTTTTAGATTTTATTGCTGTTGGGTTATAAACTTTCACTTTCTTTTTATAACATCACTCAAAAGGAAACACAAAATAATATATTTTTTACGAATATAATTTTAAAAAAATAGTCTGCAATAACAACTGATTTAAATTGATGAAAAACACTGCTTAGTCTCAACCACTTAGATCACTGAAATTGTTAACAATACATCAAACATAAAATCCAGTATGAATTATATACGAAAAAAATCTTCGCAGGGTAGTTTTTATTTCATTAATCTAGACGGATAGGTATATCATAATATACCTATAATAGGAATGGGCACGCGTGTGACTCCATCAAAATATTTCCAGCAAAAAGTGTTGTCGCTTCCATCGATGCTACAAACTTGTTTCCAATTCCATAATTATAATAATATTAACGAAACTAGCAATCTTTTTTTTTGTTAAATTTTTTAACTGGTATTAATGTCAATAAAACAAAAACAAAACAAAAATAAGTTCTTATAGAATTAAACTGTTGTGTTTAGTGGTTTATAATATCATCGAAATAGTTAACAACGACAAAGAATCCAGTTTGTACGCAAAAATTCTTTTGTACCATGTCTTGGTGAGTGTTTGGTCTCATATTGTCGACAAGACCAACAGCAAGGTACCGCGACACTACATCATTTCGGATGAGCACTTGAGCAGACAGAGCCAGGACTTAATTAATACTAGATTGAAGCTGAATTGTCTTTATGCCTGCGAGCCAATTCGAAATATAAATAAATTGGTAATAAGAAGTAATGGTTTGCAAATAATTCTGCAAACGAAAGGGGACAAAGATTCATACTCAGAAAAAAAAAAACAAAAATAAAAAACATGGGCGTGAAGTGGAGGCACGAATGTTATTATTCTTACATATTGGTAGGTATTCGTATTGGATTGCGGAAGTATTGTTTCCATCTTAAGTTGTACTTACTTAATCATCAAGAATAGTATTTAGCAACGACAATTATTTTTGTCTTCCTTCTTGACGTGTCGACGACGCGACGACGCACAGCTACGTCTGTGTACGATAAAATGCGGAAAGCGGAATCCCCCGAGTTTGAATGGTTTATTGTGGGGTTTTTCCATCAGTTGTTCGCCGTTAAGGGGACTTTGGCTCTGTTCGTTCAAATTTTCCCTGTTTAGGTTAGTGGCTTCAGCAACTTTACTTTGTCCATTGAGATATATTTTAAAATGACATGGCCATTTGGAATAAAGGACGTCGCCCTATATAGAACAGAGTTCTTTAGTACCTTCGATTTGCGGTAAGAAGGAAAAAAGAGAATGCGCACAAAAACAGGTAGGTACTGCAACCGTTGCATTGGAGTTGCCAAGACAGCTGTTTGTTTGGGGTTCCAAGTGACCCATTGATTTTTTTTTGCAATAAGACTGCATAAAGACTCTGAAAGACTCCACTTTGAAAAATGTTAGCTAGCGCAGTAAAATGTTCTCGCTTAAGCACGAAAAGTCAGCTTTTAATTTCTTCGTAACTGTATTACCGGAATTTGATATTGATATAGTATGGAAACGTCAAATATTATACCGCCCCTGGTTTCATAAAATTTAGAACGGTATATTCATCTTATTTGTGCATTAAACTGGCTTAAAAGTCGTCCTTTGTATCATATAGGTAGTTGCTTAATTGGCAGCTTATTCAACATTGACTTAACGAAGCGTCAGAAGTTTTTGAAATCTAATGGTAAAAAATCGCTGGCATGCTGCAATGATTTTTGTCTTGCTGGCATTGTAGATTGAAAATGAATCAGCATTTTCGGGAGATATTCAAGTTTCTAAGAACTCAGAAATTGTCCTCAGTTAATCGGACCTAAGCCGGATCCACACTTGTCTCCTGTGTTGTGGAGTCGTGTATCGCTGACATTCAATGCTCCACACAGCAATACAACACACGAGAAAAATATAGTTCTATAGGCGTATGAAATACATACAGTCATAATGAAGGGAGCTCTGAAATGAGGCTTACAAACGAGCAGTGGGCTCAAGTAGAGGTCAAGCTTCTTGAATGCGTCAATGAAGATATACTTGCCTGTACAGGGTTTGTGCCAACTTTCGGGCCGTTGTCGACCAAAAAGGGTTTTAAGGTTCTTGCATGTTGCGGGCAACCTATCCTGAACTGGCTTCGATCCAAGGTAGATGACATGAAGGGGTTACTTGAAGGAGTTACACTAAGTGTTGCTCTCAAATGTGACCTCCCCACAAGACCAAAAGTCCGAATTAATGTTCCGGGCCCTAGTATCGACAGCATCACCCTGTTGAGATTACTTCGTGCTCAAAATCCCAACCTACCCAGTGCTGATTGGAAGGTCATGCATATGGAGGAGCCCACTAAAACGGGCCGGGAAGTTGTACTCATGCTCAATCACGAGACAATGGGTATGCTTCCCTCAAAGGATTATAGGCTTAAATTTGGCATAAACGCAGTCAGGGTGCGACCGGAAACGGTAGCCAACACACAAAGCAACAAAAAACAAAAGCCAAAATAAAAAGGATGAGAGTGCTGCAGATCAATCTGCAGCACAGTAAGTTGGCCTCTGCCACCCTAAACTCCCTTTTATCCAAAGACAACATCGACATAGCCCTTATTCAGGAGCCATGGGTCAACAGCGGCAATATCTGCAGACTAAGGTCCAAGGATTACAACCTGTACAATGAAAAAGGGCCCTTAGAAGGTAATTATCGTACGTGTATAGTTGCGAAAAAAATTATAAATCTTTTCCTCCTATCTCCTCATCGTAGCTCGGACATGACGACGGTGAAGTGCGAAAGAAAAGGGGCCCCGCCCCTGATCTTAGCCTCAGTATACATGCCAGGTGATGAACCGGGGCCGCCTCCATCAACAGCATTTGATGACCTAGTAGCAGAATCTGGTAAGAACGGTTGGGACCTACTGGCAGGCTGCGACTACAATGCACATCATTTGCAATGGGGCAGCACTGACACAAATACAAGAGGTGAGTCGCTTTTTGAATTTATTATTAAGAACAATATTGTAATACTAAATACAGGTAATGAACCAACCTTCATTACGAGAAATAGAAGGGAAGTGCTTGACATCACGCTTTCCACGAACTCTGATTCTATTCGAATTAGTGACTGGAAAGTATCAAAGAATGTAACATACTCTGACCATAGAATGATAACGTTCCAAATAGAACATGACATAGAAACCCCTAAGCCTAATAGGAACCCTAGGAAAGCAAACTGGGGAGCTTTTAATACGTTAATGGCCTCATCCTGGGGCAGTTATGTGGGTCAACCTTTATCGAACTGTTCAGAGATTGAAAAACGCGTTAGTGAATTAACAACATCTATTCATAACCCATACGATAGCTCTTGCCCCATAACTAAAGGAAAAGGCAAAATCAACCCCATCTGGTGGTCAAACGAGCTTTCTGTCCTTAGGAAAAACTCAAGGAGGCTTTTCAACAGAGCGAAACATAGTAATACCAATGCTGACTGGACTTGGGCCATTGACTCTTTCTCAGCATACAAGTCCGCAGGGCCCGATGGTATAATTCCAATTATGCTCCAAAGCTCTAAGGACACAATTGTTCCAATCCTTGTGGATATCTTTAGGGAATGTTTAAATATTACCTATATTCCATCAGGATAGAGAGAAGTCAATGTCATCTTCATTTCAAAAGCTGGCAAGCCCATGCACACTGAACCGAAGGATTTCAGACCAATTAGTTTATCTTCATTTCTTCTCAAGACATTAGAAAGACTAATAGAGACCCACATTCGCCTTAAACTTAGTGATGATGTTCTCTCACAGGCCCAGCATGCGTATATGAAGGGCAAATCTGTTGAGACAGCTCTTCATGAGGTGTTCGGCACAATTGAAAGATCAATTCATTATAAAGAATTCACTCTAGGAGCTTTCCTAGACATAGAAGGGGCCTTCAATAATGTCGAAAGTAAGTCAATTCGGCAAGCCCTAGACTCTACGGGTATTGATCCATTGTTGTCAAAAAGTCAGAACATGTAGGGGAACACCACAGGGCGGGGGGTATTGTCACCGCTACTTTGGCTCCTGGTTGTTAATCAGGTTTTGGTCGATCTAAACCAAAGTGGAGTCAAAGTCGTGGCATATGCAGACGACATCGTGATAATGACCTCTGGAAAATTCGTTTCCACACTTCGTGATCTCTTACAAACCGCCCTTGACATGCTCAGTAATTGGGCCAATAGATGTGGACTTAATGTCAACCCACTTTAAACTGAACTAGTTTTGTTTACGAGAAATCATAACATTCCAACAATTAACCCTCCCACTATAAATGGGACACGATCGTAAACTAAACTGGAAAGAAAATGTCAAAGAACGTGAGAAAAAGGCGTCGATAGCATTCTACACTTGCAGTAGAATTTTTGGTAGGAGATGGGGGCCTAGCCCTAAAACCATACACTGGATGTATACAGCCATCATACGGCCAATACTAACATATGCATGTTTGGTCTGGTGGCCAGCACTTGACAAAGCCACCAATCTCAGGAACATGACAAAAATCCAGAGACTAGCGTGTATAGGTACAACAAGTGCCATGAGAACTACACCAACCGCAGCCCTAGAAACTTTCCTTTCGCTAGCCCCACTTGATCTTTTTACAAAAGAGCTGGCGGCCAAGAGCGCTCTCCGTTTAAAAGAGTGCAAATATTATGGTCATTATGGTCATAAGACTATAATTACCTTCACTGATATTAATATTCGAACTGACTACATCTTACCGCACACTGATTTCAACCCAGTTGTACTTGCAGACTTTCCATCTAGAGAACTCTGGAAGGAAAACCGGGTCACAAACGAAGATCATGTAACGGTATTCACTGATGGGTCCAAATCAAACGAGGGGGTAGGGTCTGGCATCTTTTCAGAAAACCCACCCATAAATAAGTCGATAAAACTACCGAACTACTGTAGCGTCTTTCAAGCAGAGGTCCTTGCAGTTTGTGAAGCTGTAAAGCTTCTCTACACGCTTGAATTGACGGGTAAGAATATTGATTTTTTCATAGATAGTCAGGCCGCAATCAAAGCCATATCATCAATTGTTACAAAATCCAAACTGGTTGATTGCTGTCGCAGCGAACTAAAATCGTTGGGCGCAGCAAATACAGTTACCCTTCGTTGGGTCCCAGGACATCGTGACATTTTTGGTAATGAAAGGGCGGACGAACTGGCCAAAAACGGGGCAACACTTGAACCGAGCCAAGTCGTACCCTGGGTACTTATGCCTCTAGAACAAGAAAAATGTAGAATTCACCACAGTTTCTTAAAAGCCGCGAGCGACCGGTGGTCAACACTTGATACCTGTCGGGTTTCAAGGACTCTGTGGCCGTTACTCTCTAGGAACAAAACAGACTATTTACTTAAGTTAAGCAGGCCCCAATTATCCCTTTTAGTTGGCACTCTCACGGGTCACAACTCCATGGGAACCCATTTGAGCAGAATGGGCATCAGCTCATCTGACCTATGTAGAGGGTGTCAAGACGAAGAGGCGGTGGAGGGCTCATACCACTTCCTTTGCGAGTGCCCCAGCCTAGCTAAAATAAGAAGAGCAACTCTCGGAGAATACTTCTTTGACGAATTAGATAGACTCTCAATTTTGCCACCTGCAAACATCATGAAATTCATCCAGATTTCAGGATGGTTCAGGGAGGCTCCTCCTACCATAACCCCTCCCTGATGCCCACCAACCTCTCCTCACCCATCCTTTCTTCTACCCAAGTAAGCTCCCGGGGAGCACAATGGATCCATTGAGATCCGATTGAGATGTTTCGGCTTGCCGCTTCATCACCCCTTCTAACCTAACCTATGAAATACATACATTGTAGCGATAGTGACACGCGATTCCACAACAAAAGACACAAGACAACTGTGGTTCCCGTTTAAGCAGGAGCAGAAACCTGAAGACGTCGTTTTCTACTCATTTCACTAAAAGTTGAGCTCATTCTGAAATCCAATGGAACAGTGGATGTATGCAGCATCTACTCAATTCTTAAGTTTTGATTTTGTACCAAAAGGTCAATCTTCAAATAGAAATTCCCTGCTACCACACAAAAAATAAAAAGTAAAGCACAAGTATGTATTATTACTTTTTGAGTGGATTAAGATTTGAATTCGAAAAGTGAAATTTTCTTCTCAGAGTCGTCAAAATCGTATTTTCGCGCCAATGGAATGGTCTTAGAGTTCTTTTTGATTTCGGATGGTTCCGCACGACCAATAGAAAAAGGCAACAAGAGTCGAACTCACTCTCTATCTCTTTTTTTACAAATTGATTAAACATATAGCAACAAAAAAAATAACTGAGCAAGCAAATCCAAAAACCGTTATCTCAACTTTTTGACAACAAAACTGACAAATTTTGCTGAGTTATTATGTTCAGTTTTCGGAATTGGCTGAGGTCTCAGAGAACTCAGGAACCTCAACTAGCTATATGATACAATTGCCAATACCCAATAGTCAAAAAATGACGGTGACCCCTCTGAGATTTCATTTTCCACAAATAGTCAAATGACGAGTTTGTTATAATCTGACATTGATACAAATGTCATGACAAACTTGTGTTTCAATTCTTGTGACAATTAGTCAAATGACAAGTTTGTTATAATCTGACATTGACACAAATTTCATTATAAACTTGTGTTTGAATTTTACTGACAACTACTGTTAACATTTTATGAAATGAAAGTTTTTAGAATTGTCAGCTGTCATCTGTCCATTTTTCAGTGCGGGATAAAAGTTAAACCCGAGTTAATTCACCAAATTTGGTGAGTTAACTCTGAATTATGTCAACAAATGCTTTTGATATTTCATCTTACGTGCTTTTTAAGCCTTTCTGAATTCGTTCTCCACTTTTAAACTGCTTTTGACAAATCTGTTTCCAGAGTTAGCTAACTCACGTTTAACTCACTACTGAAAAACTGGGCCTTAATATTTAAATACATAAATCAGTTAAAATAATATTTGGGCAATATTTGAAGAAAGTATGAATAAGTCTGTATATGAAATATTGGAGTACAAAGGTCAACTAATTCTTAATCTGCAAACCAAACTTCCTGACTGAGTTAGTTCTTACACCATGTTTTTCTGAGAGAGTATAGTTCAGGTCGTTTGTTTTGAAAAATAAACAAAAACTCTCATTTTATAATAGTGGTCTAAGTTATACCAAATTTATTTTTAACTTTTTAATGAACTAAAATTATTAAAAGCGGCTTAAGAAACGAGTATAAAACAAAAACATTAAATACAATAATGATTTATTATTTTAAAACCTGCCAGAGCAGATATACTCGAACAAATGTACATGTTTTATTATATTGTTTTTATAAGAAAAAAAAAAAACACTTAAAATAAATTAATGCTAATAAGTCACACTTATTCGGAGATAAAAAGTGTGTCATTAATTGATTTGAATGGAGATGGTGGAATATATTATGCGTAATTTGCACAAAACCTGATTGGAAATTTTTGCAGGTTCTTCAGGTGGAGATTTATTGAGTATGTAAATACAGAAATGTTTAATAAAATAAAATCATGTGTTTTTCCATAAATTGTCAAAAGATTGTAAACGTAATTTCAACTTGATTTTTTTCTAAATAAACACTTGAATGTGATATTTTTGTGTTGTATGTACATTATTTATAGAACATGGGTTTATATGAGAGTAACTGTAGCGTTTTCGTTAAAAAAGGATTAACTTAGAAAAGCTAGTCATTTAACTTCCTCGAACAAATGTTTTAAACTGTACCTATGTATATTCTTCAACTAAATGGTTTCTACTGTCTTGTGTTAATTTATTTAACTTAGAAATATTTAAACAAAAATTCTTACTTACTTTTAGATACTTTTGAACTTATAACACTTTGGAACTACACAAATAAGAGTTGTAAGATAAACTGATACCGTTTGTTCGAATCCAACCCTTTATATATGAAAAATATTCGTGTTTTAGGATATCACAGCACAATATAATTTTTAACAAAATCACTAAGATAGATATCCAATAAAGTGTTTCCCTTTATTCAATACGGAAGTTAAGATAAATATTACTCCAGTCGCACAAATTGAAGTGCCTAATTGTTTAAGTGCATCCGTCCTTGTGTTCTTACGGTGGGCTTTTGAGTGTATCCTGTGGTTAAAAGATTTGATTAAGTAATCAAATGAAAAAAAAAATCAACTATAAGGGTCTTTGAGATTATAAAGAAAATAATTGTGTTATTAAACAAAATGAGACCCCGTATAAATAATCCTGGAAATTGTACGAATTGTAGTTTTGATATATTTTGATAAATGAAGTAGGTACTTAAGTTTTGGTTTTTATTTTAAGAATATTCAAGCAAAAAGGATTTTATTTCCACATTAAACGAATTTTAATAAAACTAAACTAAGTAGTTAAACAATTAAAAAATTGCAAGTGGCAGGTTGGACAAAATTAGTTTTTGTTCGTTAGAAATAATCCCGCACATAAAAACAATCTAGTTTTCGACAAGGCACTAGAGAGTTTTACGTAAATTCTGGCAAGGGGCTAGCAAGGGTAAGTAAAGGCTAGAACAAGAGCCTTGACGATTATAAACCCGTTTGCCTCGTCAGGCAAACAAAAAAAAGTTGTCTAATGTCTCATACTATATTGCATAGCAAATATGTACAGAACAGAACAGGATTTATTTATGTACTTGCTTTTTAGGTAGAACAACTAAGAACAGGTTTTCTGTTCTAACTTTTCTGACTTTTTTACCAAATCTGTGCTGTTCTGTTCTGTATGTATTTGTTATAAAAAAGTGTGATATAAAAAAGAAGACAAAAGGTAAGAGAAAAAAAGTGTCGTATGATACTGAAATTGCGTTTATTTTGTTTTTGGTGTACAAAAGACATTCCTGATAGGGTACTGAAGCATGTCCAACAAGTTTTTACTAGTGAGGGCCTCACAAGTGTTTGAAAAGTTTCTATCTTCTAAGTTTTGGTGCTGAAATCCAGAAAGGGCTTGTTAAGTATCGAACAAGTTTCTCTCGTCTAGATTTTCCGTACTGAAAACTTACTAGGAACCAGAGTCTTGTCCAAACTAGACAGAAACTTGAATTTTTCCCACCGGGATGGCGCAAAATTTGAAACAGCCGTATGTTAGATTTAAGTTTGATACGACTTAACATTTTTTTAGATTTTAAAACCATTAAAACCATTTTTAAATGTTAAATACTTTTTAACTTCTAATAAACTAAACCAATTTTCTTTATAAACTTCATCTGAACACCTCATTTTGACATTTCTAAATATCAAAGTGTCGTAGATTTAGACCACGCTAAACTTGTTAAAAATGAGAAAAATACAATTCTTAACCTAGTATCAACTTAAAACTGATTTAACATCGCACTAAATCAACTAAAATTTTGCTGCAGTATTATGAATTTTATTTTATAAACATCTGAAAAATTTCAATTTTTAGTTATGAGTTTCCATGATTTGAATTATGTAAAATTTACAATCTAGCAAATAATCATTTCATAAACAATTTCTCTTTACATTTTCAGGGTTTTCGATATTACTCTGCTTAAAATATTTGGATGTTTAACATGAATGAACTGAGAACTCGGCGTTCTTCTAAATATAACTACTTTTCCGGCTGAATTGTTACACAGGTTTTTGTGTACAGTAGAACCTGGCAGGCACCTTTTTTGACATTACTGTTTTTGGTGGTGATTTTATATCATATACAGGGTGTACCTTTAACAATAGTCCAAATCAAAACTGGTGAAAGGCCTATCAGAATATGGTAACTTTTCCATATCGAATCATAGAGGTTCTCGAGTAACGGCAATTTTTTAAATTTGAAAAAAAATCTTACTTTGAACCAGTGTCCATAATTGAATTTTGTTTTTTAAAAATTTTGCATTAAAACATTGAATTTTAGTTTCACTAACTTTACTGAGTAAAATATTTTTCATCACCATTTGCCAACAATTCATTAGTTTATATTGAACTTTGCCAAAATTAATTTTTGATCCAATCTTCTGACGAGCACCCTGAACAAATTTTGTATGGCTCAATACAGGGTTTATATTTCAAAAATCGCCTATTTTTCTGTAGTTTTAACAAAAGTACAGGTTCAAAATCAAACAAAAATAGTACATTTTTGTTCAAATATTTCGATAAAATTAGAATTTTACTTCAAATACACCTTCGGAAGAGCTGAATTTTGTTGGAGAGTTTCGTTTTGATGTCTTACGCATTTTTTAAATAAATACCTTAAATTTGGACAAGGAGTTTCGATTTTCTCTGGCGTAAGCGTGTAAATCCAGTATTTTTGAAAATTTTACGAAAACTATCAGGTTTTTTAAGAAGTGTCTTTGGAAAGCTTGTAAAAAACAAAAATCAAAAACCAAAAAACTGGTTAAAGTAAGGTTTTTTCAAATTAAAAAAAAAGCCGTTACTCGAGAACCGCTATGATTCGGTATGGAAGAGGTAACAAATTCTGATAGGTCCTCACCTGGCCTTTCACCAGTTTCAGTTTGGACCATTGATAATGATACACCCTGTATAATGTATTCATATGGGTGGATGGCACCCCCTAAATGGAAAATAGTTTTTCTTTTCCTAGCATTTTAAGCCCTAACGCTATTGCGCTCTTTCAAAGTGTATCATTATACGACAATCGAAAGTGTTTTATCTATTATTGGTTTCGTGTGGACAAAATTCGAGGTTTTAATCAAAACTTATATTCCGATGCTGGAGAAGTCCAAAAAAGTGATTTTCGCGACAAGAGTTCCACCGATCTGTGAGTCCTGATACTCATAGATTATTTTTTTTTTATTTTATTTTATTAAGCATGTGGAATTAGTACATAAAATGTTGTTGCACGTTATATGGTAAAGTTAAAACTTATGGGACATAAACATTCTTTTATTAAAACATTTCTAGTGCATATAACATTTTTACATAGGCAATTTTAAAAATTATAAAAAAACAACAGCTATTCTATATCACAAAGGCTAGGTTACGTAACCACTCTTTCAAAGCTATTTTGTTGTTGGTATCAGTGAAATCTTGGATGTCGCCACGGTAGGAGCGTTTGTAACATTCCGCAACTATATGATGGATGGTTTGTCGTTGTGCCCCGCGGTTGCATGCTGAAGAACTGACGCTTCCCCAACGGAACAAAAAGTTTGTACATTTTCCGTGATTGGAGCAATGTTGCTCTGCACAGGAAGCCATCGTGCTGGTGTTGACCCTATAGTGCCGGATATGAGTTGCATGGTATTGATCAGTCGCATGTCCACCTTCGGTATATGGCACAGTGGTTCCACTCTCGAACAAAGGCGGCCATAATTACCTACTTACTTGATAACATTGACAAGCAATTGGTTCTAAGGTAATTTTTGGCTCTCTGATTACGAATCTGTAATCAGTGTTGATGTATCTTGTCAGAATTTTGATATACATTCAGTAAAAGGGTTCAAGATCGGTTTACTCCAGTTTTATTATCGAGACTTAACATAATTCAAACTAAGATTTTTTTTTCTTTTTTAAATTAGGTTTATTCCAAAGAGTTTTTTTTTTAACAAAATAAAGGTTTATCTACATAAGAGCAAATTACAAAGTTAAGAGAATTTCAATAGTTTAGTTTTTTAATTTTTTTTTTTTTTATTTAAGCGCGCACTCAAGAGATTTAGGTTGCCCTTAAAATGTTTAAACAAAGTGCGAGCGTTAGGAAAATAGGGACAAGTACAATCCTTTTTCTTAGGTACCTAATTTTCGTAAGCTTGTAATGAAAGGATCAGAATTTAAAAGAAGCTGATGAAATAGATCTGTGTTGCAAAACTTTGCGTGATATTTCCCTTGTATGATCCCGGCGAAATAGTTTGAAGTTTTTATTATTGGCCTCTGCAGCTTCTTCAGAAAGTTCTCATATTGCTAACGGAGCATAATTGATTATGTCTGATCCATGAATCAAGACTTTGTGGACTGAACTAGGGAGATTATACAACCCATATTCTTGAATAATGAATCTGACTGTTTCCAGTGCAAATTTTTTTAAATTTTTCGCAAGCAATTTGAAGCCAGAAAATAAGGTGATAAGTGTTGTGTGACATCGCCCAAGAATGTTCTTATCGATTCCCGTGATTTCAGCAGAAATTGAAGCATTTGCTAAAAATTTACGTGCCGTATTTCCATCATTAAATGTTCCACTTCCGCCACTTCGCGGTCTATTAATTATAAGTCCCAATTTTTGTCGAAATGTATCTTGAATATATTTTTTTCTTTCTGCGAAAAGGACTTTGCCATTGTATGTATGATCGCATTTGCCATTTTGATTATGTAATATGTAGGAAACATGAATAAAATATTCAAAGAAAAGAATCCATGAGTGCAGAGGGGAAAGACCAAACTCATATTTAAATTCATCAACTGGCTTCTCTAAACATTTCTCAATTTTTTGCATATATTTTGGCGATGTATACATACACTTTCTTGATGCAGTTTCACTTAAGGCACAACACACTTTTCCATCTACCATAGTGAGTTTTAGGGATTATGTTATTCTTACTTCAATGTTATTTATTTCAAAAATAAATGGATTCAAATTCGAAATATTATTTTAATAAGATTGCTCAGAAAGCTCCTTAGTTTCCTTTGCAATTTGAAACGAATTGGCATACAGTATCGAGTAGATGAGGGGCGTGCATTTTTCGAGAAAACTTGATTTGATGCCTTACAGATCAACCGCAAAGGAACAAATGACGTCACAAACAAGCTACTGTCATCATCGACATTTGAATTTAAAAAGTGCTGCTTATACTCACTTTGTCCAGTGCTGCCATTGAAGCCCCATTTCCCAACTAAAACCAAATTCGTAAAAATCGGGTGAAACATTTTTCAAAGCATTTGTTTGCGACTGAAGTTAACGCTTGGCTGTATGGTCAAGTAAACTGCAGTTCCACTTCGGCAGTCACTTCTATAATTGTTTTATGTGCAGGATAACATAATTTTTTAGTTTGAAGTATTTTCTGATACGAGGGCAATTAGTCTAAGAGCCCACAGCAAATTAAGGGGTGTGAAAGTGAATCGAAAAAAAAGTATATGAGTTGAAAGGTGTGGTAATGCTTATGAAAGAAATGCAAGTCTTGCAGTCCCTGGAGGCGGCTTAAGATGCGTTATAGCAATTTGAAAACCTAATAAAATCAACTTTGAGGATGATTGTATGAACCAAAAAAATTGTGTATCCATCCCTAGGTATTGAGACCCTGAGTACAGATCCGTATGCCCAAGACCGATTGGAGGCGGCATTTACCCTGCCAGACCGTTTGAAAAACCGTAAAAATCAACTTTGAGGATGATTGTGTGAACCAAAAAATTTATTGCCCATTCCTAGGTATTGAGCTCCTGATAACAGATCCGTATGTCCAAGACCGATTAGAGGCGGCATTTACTCTGCCTCAAAGTTGATTTTTTCGGTTTTCAAATTGCTATAACGCATCTTAAGCCGCCACCAAGGGCTGCAAGACTTACATTTCTTTCATAAGCATTACCACACCTTTCGACTCATATACTTTTGTTTCGGTTCACTTTCACACCCCTTAATTTGCTGTGGGCTCTTGGTCTAAATAATTCAGATGAGGTATACCAAAATTAACAAAATCCCTCAATAACAAGTACTGATTTTTGGTGAATTTAGTTTCAATAATTAGTGAAAGAACTGCCTCATTACCTTGTTTTACTAATACCTGTATTAGGCACTTCTGATAAGGTACCCAACCTTCTTCGTTTTGATATTTTCCTGCTCTCGGCAAAACCTTTTTTAAGTCACCCCGCAGAAGTTGACGCCAAATTATTGTAATTTTCAGAAATAATTGTGGTATTCATGCAAACGCGTAAAACCCAGATAAAGCTTAGAAACCATAGAATTTTATACAAAAGTTTATATTAAAAAAATAGTTTATAAGCTTTCTATGGGTTTTATGCGTTTGCATGAATCCCATAATACAAATTTCTTTTGTATTAATCAATTTCAATTTTTATGTCACCAACTGCTATCTGTGCGTTTGAACACAATGGTCTCGACGAAGGGCCGCGAGGTGTGTTTGCTTAGTTCATCTTGGTAATCGAACTAGCTTTCCACAGGTTTTATTTAAAACTTCTTGCTTATTAAAACATGTAGTTTAGCAATAATGTATGGAAAAACTTGTGTTATTGATTTTAGGTTTCAGCCAAAACCGATATTTTTGCGAAAACCGGGTTTTGAGTTTGATTGGAAAAGGATATTTGTCTCGTTTCGATCTTGTCTTGATATGGTCTCTTCCTTTTGATGGTTTTTAGTGTTTAAAGAAGACAAAATTGATATTGATTTAGATCAGTTTTTTAATCATCAGTAAAACATTCAGTTATCTCTCATCAGACGATAGATAAGAACAAACTCTTGTTTTATCTGAAAAATAAGTTCTAGCTGATGGTTAACTGACTTAGGTGCCAGTTATAGCTATCATTGGAAACCAGCATTGAAAAAGTTAGCTATTGATCATTGAATCATTGAATATTTTAGTGCAGAAATATAGCGTACGATTTCAAAATTATTTCTACTCCAAAATAAATTAATTTTGACCCTTATTTCCCCAAAACGTAACTTTTAATTTTTTCAATTATCATTGGTAAGGTAGTTCATCATTGAAAAATTAAAAGTCATTTTATGAGAAAAGTTGTGCAAAATTTAATTTTTTCTTAGCTAGAAATAAATATTAAGTCAATTAGCTTTACTTTGGCATCAAAATAGTCATTTGTTTTTTCTTCAAAATCTACCGAAATTGACAATTAATATTTTCAATCATGATTTTCAATGATAGCTATAACTGGCCCCTTAGGGCCAGTTATAGCTATCATTGAAAACGTTAAATTCTATATGGGCTTTAGGTCTATTTTTGTATCTAGGTATCTAAATCAGACGACGTTTCAAACGTGGTTAAGTTTTTCTTCAGGTCTCTTAAACATACAAGATACAAACATAGACCTAAAGCCCATTTAGAATTTAACATTTAAAGAAAGGTCACGAAGAAGGAATAATTATTATTATTACGGAGGGCTCGCCGTACTACAACTAATTTTTCAAAATGAGTTTTTATGAATATATGAAGAACAATTATGGAATTGAAATTTGCAACAATTTGAAAAGTTATAGCAGAATAGGGGTAAGGAATATTAAAAATAAGAACACGTTAGTTTTTCTGCTTAAATATAGAGAGTTTAAATTGATACCAGAATTCATTCAAAACTCTACAAAAAACATTTCATCAATTTTTGATGATGAAGAAATTGATGGCTTTTTAGAAAGAAAAGTTTCTCCAACTACAAGGAACTATCATTCAAAATTGCTTAACATTTCAATTTCATTTAAGCAATCTCAAATTAGAAAGCAAAAGAGATTGATAGAGACATTAGAAAGCAAAATTAAAAATAGATTATTAGAATATGAATATATGAATTTTTTCAGAAGTCAGGAACAAACAAAAAATAAAATCAATGATAACTCCAAACGATCACAAAAAAGAAAACTTGAAGAATTAAAATCTAGTCTTAAACTTGAAATAAGAATACATTTCCAAGAGAATTGGTTTAATAATAAAACCGAAATAGAATTTCCGGAGGATGTTAAATGGCTTTTGTCATTAGGACCAAAATTTGCTTTACCAGTGCAGACAAATAATTTTCCACTGTTCAAAATTATTGCAGATGGTGAGGAGCTTATTAAAACGAAGGAAAGGAGTGAACATGAACCTTCACGGTCTTGATTCACACAAATATTGCAAAACTATTTGAGATTTGCACCCACTCCTCGCTTTGATAAATATTAAAATAAAATTTTTAATGATACAAATATGTTTTTAAAAAGACATCCTGAAATGTATATAGTTTCTGCTGATAAAGGCAACGTAACTGTAGCGTTATTAAAAATAGACTACCTAAATAAAATGCAGGAAATAATGGCAGATAGAAATACTTATACTGTCATGAGAACTGATCCAACAAACAAACTTCAAAACCGAAATAAAAATTTTGTTAAAAAATACTTGTTCCAAAATAGAAACATAAATGGGAATGAGAAAAAGTATATGACAACATATACTGCTTGTAGTCCAAAGATTTATGGATTACCTAAAATTCATAAGCAGAATGTTCCACTTAGACCAATATGCTCGTC
Source organism: Melangyna quadrimaculata (assembly GCA_949320155.1). Lineage (NCBI taxonomy): Eukaryota > Metazoa > Arthropoda > Insecta > Diptera > Syrphidae > Melangyna > Melangyna quadrimaculata. The sequence goes on from OX439483.1 coordinate 375,786,979, forward strand.
TTTAAAAGTTCCATGTTTTGAACTCTCCAAATATGTTGTTAAAATTTTAAATAATGTTACAGAGAATTCAAAATATAACGTTAAAAATGCTTCAGCATTTATTTCAACTGTTTTTTAAGTTATCTTAGATGAGGACGATATTCTAGTGTCTCTTGATGTTACAAATATTCCTATTCCATTGGCATTGGATTTGGTAGAGAAGAGTTGGGACATTATTAAGGAATACACTACAATTCCGAAGTCAAAATTTTTAGAAATTTTACGATTTTGCGTTATTGATAACAATTATTTACAATTTGATAAAATAATTTATCAACAGACTAATGGAGTTCCAATGGGCAGTCCTGCTTCTCCAATTTTAGCAGACATAGTTATGGAAGCATTGTGTATGATAAACTTCCTAACAATCCAAAAATTATTACTAAATATGTTGATGACATATTTGTAATTCTTAAATCTAGCGAAGTTAGTATTACTCTCACTGGACTAAATTCTTTTCATCCAAAGATTCAATTTACGGTGGAAATTGAAAAAAATCGAACACTTCCATGCCTGGATATATTGGTAGTGAGAAAAAATAGTCATTTAATTTTTGATTGGTATAGAAAACCAACATCATCAGGCCGTATTATTAATTTTAATTCAAAACAACCAAAACAGGTAATTATCAATACTGCAAAAAATTTTAATAGCAGAGCGTTAGATAATAGTGACGTTACCTTTCGTCATAAAAACATCCAAATAATTATGGATACATTAACTTCGAATTCATTCCCTTTAAATATAATCAAAACACTAATAAATAGATATTTTAATCCCTTAGTACAAACAAATGTACATCCAAATGTTCAACAATATACATATAAAAGTGTTTTATATATTCCTAATCTTTCTAATCGTATATTAGATGCTCCAATATGGAATAAAGAAAATGTTCATTTAGCCTTTAAATCAGTTACTACTTCAAGAACATCTTTATTTTCAAAACTTAAGAGTAAACTACCAAAAGGAGATAAGTCAGATATTGTATATAAAATAAAATGTTTAGGTGATGGAATATTGAGCTGTCCTTCAGTATATGTTGGCACATCAATGCAAAAACTTAAAAACCGTATATCAGGTCATAAATCTGATATAAATAACGGAAATTCACAAAAAACAGCTTTAGCTTTACATTGTATAAATGAAGGACATAAACCTGATTACAATAATGTAGATATTTTACAGACAGAAAATCATTATAACAAAAGGATGTTAATAGAAATGCTACACATTTTAAACACAGAAAATACAGTTGATAGACAATCAGACTGAAGGACTTAGCAGCATATATGGTCAACTCATTGAGAGGCAATAAACCAAAACTAAGAATTTAAATTTAACTTGTTTTCTAGGTTAGAATAATTTAAAATATTTTGAATTATTATTCAAAATATAATAAATTTGGTTTGAAATATTTATTATTATTTTGATTTAAAAAAATGTCTTTTTCAAAACATTTCTTAATATTCAAAAACCCAAAATACAACCAAAAGAGGATTAAACATTGATATCATTTTTATAAAAGAAAAAGTTGTAAGTACATATTCTATAGTTTTTTTTTTTAGAAAATTGAAGCTATAAATTATTAATAACTACATATGTTTTAGAGACCTGAAGAAAAACGTAACGACGCGACGTTTAAAACGTCGTCTGATTTAGATACCTAGATACAAACATAGACCTAAAGCCCATTTAGAATTTAACATTTAAAGAAAGGTCACGAAGAAGGAATAATTATTATCATTGAAAACCATAATCGAAAATTTTATTTTCAATTTTGAGTGATTTTGAAGAAAAAATAAATGAATATTTTGATGCCAAAGTAAAGCTAATTGACTTAATAATTATTTCTAGGTAAAACAAAATTCAATTTGGCACAACTCTTCTCATAGAATGACTTTTAATTTTTCAATGATGAACTACCTTACCAATGATCATTGAAAAAATTAGAAGTTACGTTATGGGGAAGATATGGGCCAAAATGAATTTTTGTTTGGAGGAGAAATAATTTGGAACACGTAAAGCCCGTATGATACTTCATTTTTTTCTCATTTTTAATTCATCAAATTATGACTTTTTATCAGCAAAGAGGAAAAGAGAAAATAGTATTTTTTATGAAAAGAACGACATTACGTTTTGACAATTACAATGTCCACAAAAGTAAATATACACCAAAAACTAGTGTTCTCATGAGTCCAGTGTATACTTTTCTTGTAGTCACAGTGTACTTTGAAATAATTTTTAATTTTCAATTTCTGAAAAGTCAAAAAAAAGCTGCCAGAATCTGAAATATGTTCATTTTCAATACATTTTGTGTGACTTTTTTACATTAATGTAGTTATTGTGTACGCGCTCACTCATATCGGTATTTTCAATTATAAATTGTTTGAACTACTCTATTTTCATTTTTAATGCCTTAAAAATGAGAAAAAAGGTAGTATCATACGGGCTTAAGCTATCTTTCTTCAATGAAATATTTAATGATTAACTTTTCGAAGGGTCTCAAAATCAACAGCTAACTTTTTCAGTGATGATTTCCAATGATAGCTTAACTGGCACCTTATTTAAAAACTGTGTCTTCGTGGAAAAATTGATAATCTATAAATATTTCCAGAAAATCAAATTATTTTACCCTAATAATAATTTGTTTTCTATTTAAATCCACGAGACTATCGTTGAACGAAAAAACAGTAACGGCTCTGATGATTTGGAGCAAGTCTAATCTCCTCTCAGTTTCCCGGAGACATTCCCTTGTGGCAATCCTTATACTTTAGGTGAATTAGGTGAACATGTAAAATATAATAACAACAATACATTTTTTTATTTATGATAATTTATTGAGGAAAATTTAATATAAATCTTACAAAATGAATGAAATTTAATATATACAAAAATAATATGACAGACAAAAACAATTACTCTAGACACTCAATAATAACATCAACCCAACAAAAGTAGTTATTATTCTAATTTTGTTTATACCTTAGTATAATAATGGCTGCAAGGTTAAAAATAATGCTGCTTAAGTTTTTGTATTTAACATTTCTACATTTTTTTATGAGAGACATTAAAAAAGTGTAGTTAAAAAAAAGTTCAGTGGAAAGGAGAATGAATGTATCAGCTAGAATTTAAGGTGACTTAGATTAGATAAAAGTGAATAGAATATTGCAAGGAAAATAATTGTTAAGTATTAAAAATATGTATCAAAACTTTAATTTATGGAATAAATTCTTCTGCAAAAAAACTAAACCATAATAATTGAAGGAAAGCTTAAGATGAAAATAAAAAAAAAATATTGAGCTATTTTTGTTTAAATTAGTTCTTAAATAAAATACAATAGAAATCTATTTCGCATGGTGTGATCTTGCAGAGTCTTGTCAATGTTCTTCTTTAAGTCTAAAATGGGTTTTAATGACTTCATGATATGAGTTTATGTTTTTTTGTTTTATAATTTCGAGAGCAGAATATCACGTCTATTGATAGATTTTTTATTTCTTAGACGAGTCCTTATTTCTTCTTTAGCAATGTGTCGGGGATTTCATTCAGGAAATTCTGAAAAAAGAATAAATAATTAAAAATAAATACAAATTTATTTTTAAGTGTTCAAAGTAAGATTTATTAGTATATGTACATAATATTATTCGTATTTCGATACCTCTTCCGAAGAATTTGAATTTTTTAATATGCACAATGCACATCATGATTTTGCCAACAAAATGTTTAAAATCATGAAATTAACTATTTCGATTCATTAAATTGTATATCTCGAATAGTTTAAAATTAAAAAAAAGATGCCATTAGATTTCTTAAAAAAAATATAAACTTATGCAAACAAAATGTTTAGAAATCGGTACAGCAGTTTAATACTTTTTTTTAAGAAAAAAATTAATTTCAAAGGATTTCACTAACCAGCTACTAAAATTTCGATTTGAATTTGAACTAAGTAGTTATTATAATAGCCGTGTTTTTTTGAGGGTGTGACTAGCAACTCAGCAAAATGTTTACACGCCAAACAATAACAAACAAAAATATTATAGAGAATTTTGTTTGTATTTTCCGTGTAAAACTTTTACTGAGTTGCTAGTCACTCTCCCAAAAAAACAGGGTACCTTGAAACAAAAATTTGATTGGGAAAATTAAAAGTAAGTATCCATATTTTCCTCATATTCTATGAAGGTATGTAGGTATTTATTTATTTATTCCATATTATACTAAAATAAATTCATATGGCTATTTTTTTTTCCTTTCCAAACACAAATGGGGGAAATTTTTTTCGAACAAGATAAAAGTCGACATATTTGGCTTTATTTAAGTTAGCTTTACTAGGCCCTCATTATGAATAGCGAATCGAACTTAAGACTTTGCGAATTCGCTAATTGGGTTTTAAGAATGCCGAATCTGATTATAACTGTATTACAAAAAGCGACAACTTTCAATAATATGTTCGCTAAAAGAGCCAAAACTTATCGATCTAAAATTCTATGTAACAACACTATCGAATAAAAAGTTAAAGACCTTGGCGCAAAATTTTAAACATTGCTCGTTTAAGGAATAAAACCGGCTCTAGGTAACGTAGTTGTTTAGTTGTGATCCCTTGTCTAACTATTTTGTAATTTTAAACACGTTATTCAACTCTTCTAATTACAGTGGACTCCGCAACGTAACGTAAGCCAATTAAGGTTGAACATATAAGGCAATTAATATTAACTTACACCTAACAATACTCTGTTCTTATATTTTATTTAAAATTCTAAGTATTCTTTTTATTATTCTAAAAATCATTTATTATAAAAAAAGCTCAAAAGAATAAAACATATATAATATTTTTTATCTTTTATTTTATTTTTTATATATCTTGTTATTTGAATTAAACAACATTATTCGTATCGATAGAAGCATTAAGAAAGGCCCTTTACAACTCAGAAATGGGATAAGCCAAGATTGAAGATTGAACATTAAAAATTAAAGAAAAAAAGCATCGAAAATACTTACTTACTTTACTTTTGATGGCGCTCACAGCCCAGGATGGGCTTCGGCCTCAACTAACAAGCCCCTCCAGCCAGCTCTGTCCCTAGCTAGCCGCTTCCAGTTGCGCACACCGAGTGCTTTGATGTCGTCATTCACTTGATTGCGCCACCTGTTACGGGTTCTTCCTCTGCTGCGTACCCCATCGGGGTTGGATTCGAAGACTCGTCGGGCAGGTGCGTTGCTGTCCATACGCTCCACGTGCCCCAGCCATCTAAGCCGCTGTATTTTCAGCTTTTTGACCAGGTCAACGTCGCTGTATAGCCCGTATAGCTCGTCGTTGAATCTTCTCCTCCATACTCCTTCGATACACACCGGACCGAAAATCACACGAAGAATCTTCCTCTGAAAGCACCCTAGCAGATTTTTATCCGAATCTTTCAGTGTCCATGCTTCTGACCCATAAAGCAGGACCGGGATGATTAGGGTTTTGTATAAAGTCTCCTTGGTTCTCTGAGAGAGGGCCTTACTACTTAAATGCCTTCTTAGACCGAAGAAACAGCGGTTGGCAAGAGTAATTCTTCGCTTGATCTCTGCACTGATGTCATTCTGCGATGTAATAGTGGAGCCCAGGTAGACAAAGTCCTTGACAACTTCGAAGTTATATCTGTCCATCGTGATATTTTGCCCGAGTCGACGATGTTGAGATTCCTCTCTCGATGACAGCATATACTTCGTCTTGTCCTCATTAACCGCCAATCCCATTCTAGCCGCCTCCGATTCAATGCTCGCAAATGCCCCTGCCACAGCTCGCTTCGTTCTGCCGACAATGTCTATGTCATCCGCATATGCAAGCAATTGAACGGACTTTTGATAGATTGTACCGCTGGTGTTGACATGTGCGTTGCGTACAATGGCTTCAAGAACGATGTTGAATAGGTTGCATGATAACGCGTCGCCTTGCCTCAATCCTTTCTCAACATCAAAGGAATCGGTGGTGTTCTTACCAATTTTGACGGAGCAGCGAGATTTCTCCATCGTCATCCTGCACAAGCGGACGAGTTTGGCAGGGATGCCGAGACTCGACATGGCTCTGTATAATTCGTCCCTTTTCACGCTATCATACGCGACTTTAAAATCGATAAAAAGGTGGTGTGTATCGATCTGGAATTCCCGGGATTTTTCTAAAATCTGTCGGAGTGTGAACATTTGATCGACGGTTGACTTGCCTGGCCTAAAACCGCACTGATAAGGGCCGATCAGATCGTTGACAAAAGGTTTTAAGCGGTCACACAGGATGGCCGACAAGATTTTATAAGCGACGTTTAGGAGACTAATTCCTCTGTAGTTGGTACATTTCAGAACATCTCCCTTTTTATGGATGGGGCACACTATACCGAGGTTCCATTCATCGGGCATACTTTCCTCCGACCAAATTTTGCAGATGAGCTGGTGTATGCTCCTAGCCAATTCATCTCCCGCTGATTTAAATAGTTCGGCTTGTAAGCCATCCGCACCTGCAGCCTTGTACGACTTAAGTTTGGATATCGCCAGCCGAACTTCGGTTAGGTCGGGTGGACGGAACTCTTGGCCATCATCGTCCAAGTTGAATGGAGCGTTCTGCCTATTAGCGGCATCTTGGCTGTCTTCGCCATTAAGCAGTCTAGAGAAGTGTTCTTTCCAGATCCTCAGCACTGACTGTGTGTCTACTACCATATTCCCACTCTCATCTCGGCAGGCTTCCGTTCTAGCCTTGAATCCTTGGGTGGATCGCTTCACCCTCTGATAAAATTTTCGAACATCTCCCCTACCGCTACAACCCTCAATAGACTCTACCGCCCGCTTCTCGTGCTCTCTCTTTTTCCTCCTGAGAAGTCGGCGTTCCTCTTTTCGTTTCAGCCCGTAGAGCTCCCGGGCCACTCTCTCAGCAGCTCTTGTTCGAGTCTGCAGCATTGCCTGGTAGGCCTCGTCCTTAGCTGCATGCGCTAGCCGGCACTCCTCATCGAACCAGGGGTTTCGTTGTATTCGCCTAGTGAAACCCAGCACATCAGAGGCGGCACTTCTAATGGCTTGTTGACAGTGTTCCCACTGGTCCTCTGCACTTGATGCTGGTAGCGGACCTCCTGAGAGATTAAGAGTTACGTGGTCTGCAAAAGTTCTGGCAGTCTCTTGCGATTTAAGCTTCTCGACATCGAATCTTTTCACAGCATCTGCTCTGCGTTGTCGCGTCATGGATATCCGCATACGTAGTCTAGCTACCACCAGGTAGTGATCCGAGTCAATGTTGGCCCCTCGGAACGTTCGGACGTCCAAGATACTGGAAGCATGTCTCGCGTCTATCGCAACGTGGTCGATTTGGTTGACGGTTACTTGATCACGCGACCGCCAAGTCCCCTTGTGTATATTGAGGTGTGGGAAGTAGGTGCTTGAGATGATGACATTTCGCCCCGCCGCAAAGTCTGCCAGCCTGTGTCCGTTGCCGGAAGTTTCGTCGTGTAGGCTGTGTCCTCCGACTATCGAACCAAAGATGCCCTCCTTTCCGAATCTTGCGTTGAAGTCACCAAGAATGATCTTCACGTCGTACTTCGGGCACATATCATACGTTGTCTCCAAGAGATCGTAGAATGCTTCTTTGGTTGAGTCTTCTCTCCTTTCATGGGGGGCGTGAACACAAATCAGCGAAATGTTCTTAAATTTGCCTTTGATGCGGATTGTGACCAGGCGCTCGCTTACACTTCGGAAGCCCAAGACTTCTTGCCTAAGTCTTCCCCTTATCACAAAACCACAACCCAAGAGCCGCTGACCCTGTTCCTTCAAGCACCCGCCGTAGTAGATGTCACACGTTTTCAGTCTCCGTATGCCCTCTCCATCCCATCGCACTTCCTGGATGGCTGTTACGTCAGCCTTTAGCCTGTCCAGGTTCTCCACTAATTGTTCGGCTGCACGTGTTCTGTATAAGGACAGGACGTTCCACGTGCAGATCCGAAATTCATTGTCCTTGTTTCGTTTGCTGGGGTCGTCAACTTTAAAATCATCCATATCCGAGGCTTGTTGTTGTTTCGGAACAACTTTTTTTTACGTGGTAGGGAAGTTACCCCGACGCACAACCCCCGACCCGGAGGACCAGACCCTTCGTATAACTCCAAGGGTAGGGAGCCGGATAAACCGCTCCTTATAGGCCTGAGCTACGAATATGTCGTAGTAGCCCATATAAGGTGTTCACTAAGTAGTTCAACCTAACTGGAACTGTAGACGCCACCGTTGATTCCATCTAGAGAATTCGTCCGCTGCCGCCTCGATGAAAGGAGAAGTGCCTTAGTGGGAACACTCCTCCCCCCCTCTCTCGTTGGCTGTCCCCAACAGCTTTCCACGGGGATTTAAACCCCGTCTCCAGCTGAGGTACTAGACACCCGATGTTCACCACGTGGAGGTGAGAGTAGGAGTTGGTAGACAGAGGTGGATTTTGAGAAAAACCTGTGGACGCTTGTGTCCTCTTGAATGCACATAACTACCCTTTTGAACATCGAAAATAAGAAAACAAAATATAATGTCACAACGTATGAATAAAGGCGAATTGCTTGCATGGTGTAAAGCAAACAATGTGGAAGTTCCGGCAACTGCAACGATAGCACAGCTTCGAGAAATATATATATTTGACAAGAGAGTCTGAACAGGAAAGAATACAACCACTTGTTGTTTCTTCTGACCATATTGAAGACATTGAAACTTCCGAACATTCCGAGCAGCATAACACTCTTTCAACTGTTCAAGAAAACATTATGTTCCCGAGGAATGTAAGACAGTTGGATGAAGAAGAAGCTCTCATTGAAAGAGAAATTGACGTTCTTGAGAAGAAAAAGAAATTCATCGCATTACGCAACGAATTGAAATTGTTGGACGAAGCAAGTGATATAAGTAGGTTTGTTGCACCTTCTTTTAAAGACATAAAGCACTCTATTCCTGAAAATTCCGGTGATGATTCATACGATGCATACAATAACCCGGGAGCCGTGACATATTTTAGTCAGTTACTCCACCAAACATAATTTTGCTCGGATATGGTTAATTTGGTGTCATAATGAAACCTAGTGAAAGTCAGCTGGCTGAGCACGGGTGAGTGTGGCTACAGCAGCCTCCCAAAAAAAAGGTTGGGTTGCGACTCCACCAAAGCTGAAATTTGGTTATATGATAGTTAAGACCATATATTATGCAAAAACAAAAGTCAGCTGGCTGTATGCGGGTGGAAAGATCGTCAGCTGACCTAGTGAAGTATTCACGCATAGAACCACGGTAAGAAGCCATGCTCACAACTCACTACGTCAGCTGACGGTCTTTCCACTCACATACAGCCAGCCAGCTGACTTTTGTTTTTGCATATTATAAGGTGTTAACTATCATGTAATCACATTTCAGCTTCAGTGGTATTACCTTTCTAAAGTTATTCTGCAAAACGTGTATTACATTCGTTAAGTTTAAAACGTAATGTATAGATTTTGTGTATGACGCATTTTATTTATTGAGCAGAATTTCTCAGATTTAAACTTAATTTTATTGACTGCACTCAAAGGGCTTTATAGTAAACATACAAATTAAATGAACATAAAATAAAAAACCCATTTTATTCATTGAAATTTGAAAAAAAAAATTAGTTTGACAGATTTTAAGTGTCTGGCTCACGTTAGGCCCCACTGTTGTCGTCTGGCAAGTGTCAAATAAATTAAATGACACCATCCCCTAACACATATCAAAAATTCAGCTTTGATAAAATAACGCATTGTTGCAATTAGTGTATGCAACTGTAACACTCGCTACCTTTTAATTGCACCCGGATTGAAGATTCTTAGTATCCATTTGTTCTTAGCTACCATAGTATCTGTTCTGGCGGACCTTATAAGCTTGATAACAAGGTTATGAGAAGATTTATGCAGGTATAATAATTTTGTTTCGATCAGAAAAAATAAAATATTACACCACACAATGCAACGTTAAACACAAAATAATGACTACACCAGATGAAAAATGCAAAACCCGATAAATGTACTCGATTTTAAGCTACTATACTGCAGTTTAACATAGAAAAACAAAGTTATAATCGGACGACGAAATTCACACGTCTAGCTACTGTCCATCAAAATTTTGTACGTGTGTTCAAGACAAGATAAAAATCGTATTGAGAAGGGGGCCTATTGCCAATGATTAGCGGGGAGGGGGCATAATTTGAATACTAAATACCTTAAATGGAAAGTAAATAAAGATAGAAAATAAAATGATCAAATAACAACGGCAGCACCAAAAATATTACGCTTTAACTTAATCAAAAGCCAAATCACTTATCTTTTATTTAAATTTTATTTTTCTTACAATGATTTTAAATCATCATTTCTTTTAAATGTTATTTTTTTCTGTTCGATGCTTTTATTAATTTTTGCTAGAATGGACAAAAAGTGGATGTTTTTGTGTCTTCTACTTTTTGATAGAAGCGAGTAGTATGTAAATACAATTTTGAAACGCATTTTACCATAAAGGAAATTGTTGTCAGAAAGACACTAGGCTTTAGGATAATCATTAAATCGTATATTGAAAAAATTTCAACATCTTAACATGTCATTCTTCCTCAAAAAAAGGGAGTGGGATAAATGTTGAATAATTGTTGAAGTAGACATTAAAAATGTATTTTTTACTTTTTACAAGCTCCAAACTAAAGTTAAATATATCTGAGTATTGTAAAATTCTGGGTTGCCTAATATATCGTTAATTGCTGATACTTGAGAATAAGTTAATCGAAATGTTTGTCTTGTTTTATTTCACAAATAGAAAGCACCTCATATCTTTAACCTTAAACCACAAACTTTATAAAACTATATTCAAACTTACGTAAACTGGCGGAGAGTAATCCGAACCCTCATAATCCGCCCACTTGGAGATATTTATTGATGGAATCACTCCACTCTTACACGGAACCCTTGGATTGCTATACATCCATGAAATGAAACAAAAAGATTAAGGTTTGCATAACAAAAATTTTAACAAAGATAGATGTCCATAGACAAAAAAAAAAAAAAATATCCATAACATAACTTACATTTCATGATCAGGTAGCACCATTGGATAGATTTGAATAGTATCTATTAAATCTGTATTATCGCAAATCAAACGTGAAAGTTTCGCCTTTCTAATTTCCTGTAATTGTTCGGGCGTAAATGATGATGGTTGATTTGGCATCTCATACCAGAAACGATCACCACGCCGAACATAGCTCATCTGGGTTGCGATTATACAAGCGAAAGTCGGTCCCAACATAGATCCAGGCAATGACTTTTCTGACACACCACCCGACCATAAATCAATATCTGCTGGATGTCTGTAAGAGAAAAATATTAATATCAAAATAAAACCCTTTGCTACGTATATATCGTGCAATCATTTTTTTTTTAGCGAAACACGCAAACTCACTCAAAGATACTTTCGTATCTGACAATTGTCTCATTCGGCATTGAACCAAACATCTCATCCCACGTGTTCGAGGTCGGCAGACCGCAGAACTTTCTGAACTCCATGTAACCGGGTAAACCGAACTCACGACCGCGCTGCATGTTGAACGAGACCAAATCCATGCCGAATCTAGCACCTTCCTTTTTAAATAGATGGTTCGTGACTTCTTGGGTTATTGAGTCATCCATCGCTTGGGCAACTTGGTTCATCAAGCCCATAAAGTACTCATCAAGTACACCAGCGCGATACAGATCGTACGGGCGACGAATTAAGTCCGACAATCTCTTGGATGCAATAAATTTGTGCGCCTTGGACCAGCGTTCGACTGCGGTGGGTAGTAGGGAGTGGCCGAAGCGGAAGGCAGCACCAGCGAAAGCATCAATTATGCCTGGGTTGACCTTATGATCATATCCATCCCAATAGCCTTCCTTTTGTAAGACCAAACCAAACTTTTCCATAATTTCCTTCCCCAGAAGAATTGGCAAAAACTCATTGAATGTAACATGCTGAACAATTGCAATGTTAATGCGACGTGCCTCTTGGAAAAGTGTCTCGTCGTCCCAGTGTTTGTTCACTTCAGCCAGACCAGTTGCCAGTCGATTGTGCTCGCGTGCCATAAGGGTGTGCATGCAGGTGAGGACAAGTTGTTCGTTGACACGAATCTCGCCACCTTCGAAGCAGAACATGCTCTTATTGGGTCTGGTGCAACCTTCGTCTGGTATGTCTAGTTTCAGCGGAAGCAAATCCTTTAGGCCATATTCTTGGAAAACTGGATTCATACGCATGAGACCACCAAAGCCTGTGCGGAGCTTGCGGGCAAAGTGTTCTTTTACACCATATACAGTATTGGCGTCGATAACACCGGTTAATGTGTTGAATTGCTGACGAGACCCTTTAAATGAAAAACAAACAAACAAATAATCAAAAACTGTTTAAAATAGGTAGATATCTGGTGAATAGTGAGTTAAAATTATGCTAACAAAATGAATATAAATCCTGAACATATTTGAAACCTAGAAATGTGATTTTTTTGGAAAAAAAACTCAATATAAGGAATAATTTGTTGTAGGTACTCTTAATAATTATAATGCTGAATGATCCCTTGCTCATAGTCATCATGCTGGATGTACATTGTATCTTCGTCTGCAAATATGAAAAAAAGTAGAGCCAGACAGGCCAAAACTCCGAGCGTGTGAAAGAGAACCATCAAGAAGATGAACATGTTCGTCTTCATATCTGCATTATGACACTTCCTATAATCTTCGTGCACGAAGATCTTCTGCATTTTTGTGTTCCCTCTCTATCCAACAAATGTAAATTTTAATTTTGCATCCCCTTTTTTTCAGAAGTCAGACGAAGATACATGTTAATCCACTATCAACGATTAACCCAACGCCAAAGCCTAGTAAAATTAGACTTTTAATTCGGATCAAAATTTATTTTGATGACATGGTGAAAATAAAGTTTTTTTCCCAAAAAATAAATATCGAGTTAAAAACGTTTCAAACAAAATATTTTTTAGTTAAGCTTTTAAACTTGGGCGTTTTTCCGTTTTTCATTTAGAGTAAAGCTCTGAATAGAGCTGGAGTATATTGAGAATGCTTTGAACATCTTCTGATCACTTTCATTTATTTCCGAAACATATTTCAACGTTTTCGTTCGAAGAGCCCGCTCTGAAGAAGTTCTGATCTGTTTCGCCACACTTAACTTTACTTTCCCGAACTTTTTTGATGCACTTACTGGACTGGATAAATGTCAAAAAGTTTCGGCGTCGAAACATTTGGATATTATACCAAATTGCTGCCAAGCCGTTCGGCTCGGTCGTCTATGGCCAGCTTAATAATTCAATTAACTGTTTTCGGTTATATTTGAGGTTATGTTATACTACGTTTCCACCAACCACTAAACCGAGATTTAAGTAATGAGGTGTTTCTACTGCAAAACAATCAAATGGTGTTGCATTTTTTTGATATGAAGCGGAAGTGAGATAGATAGTTGTTTACATTTCCATATGTTAATAAACGAAAATGGTGTTTAAATGGGTCGATTCCACAATTATTCTCCAATTAAAAATGTTGATTTGACAAACTAATCAAGTAGATTTGAATTTTTGTTGAAATCTTCATTTGAGGAGATTAAAACTTGTATGGTAAATCTTCGAGATTTCAATGAGATTTGTGATAATCTTACTAAATCTGTCTGGTTGAATCGTAGTATTACACATCGAGAATTCCTTTAACGTATCGGCATTTTGAAACTCTTCGCGTAACCTTACTAAATTCCCCAATTATTCACTAAACCGGTCGTTAAAGGTCACGCGTAACGACGATCAGGTCAGTCTTTTCGGAGACATCATTCGAATTCCCAATTGATCTTAAATGACGAAGTTGTTGAAATATTTTTTATACTTGTCCACGGATTAGATTATGGTAGTCTCTACCAAAAAATATTGGGACCTCTTTCTGTTGCAGTGAAGTGATCAGTAATTGCAGAGAACTCATTATTTTACCGAAGGTTTGTCAGCCTCAGCTGAATCACGTATAGGATCAGTGGTCTTTTGAACTTCCTTGCAGTCTTCCTCATTTAGGTTTTACCTTTTGTATAAACGTTTCGTTTCATAATTGTCTTCACAGTGAGTTCTAACATGATAGTTCTTGTCTGCGCACTCATACTTTTGTCAGTTTTGAAATCGTACGAGTAAGTTTGAAGAGTAGGTAAGTACTCAAAAATTACCAAACTTTGTAGAAATTGTTAAAAAGTATCTACATATTTTCACAAACAAAAATTTCAAAAAACTAACGTGGCATTTCATACTGCTTTAAGAAATTTCGTTGTATATAAATTCTTTTTATGGAAAAGCTGTATGTTCTTAATGCATTACAATTTACAACCCATATTTGGCTTTCATATTTATTTCTTAAAGGGAGGGAAAGTTACCATCTTCCAATCTACAAGAGGAAGGGTGATACACGAAATTGCGACAGCTACCGTTCGATTAAACTGATCTCACACACCATGATCGTTGAGCGGATATTAGATGGCTGCCTATGAAAAATAATACGGCTATCTGACGACCAGTGCAAATTTGTTTCGGGTAAATCAACCGAAAGAAAATATAAGAATCAGAATGGAAAAATTTTGGGATTCCTCAAGAGATTTGCATATTGTATTGGTTGACTTTGAGAAAGCATTCGACTCGACAGACTCGACAAACGAGGAGTTCCGGAAGTTTTCGTGCGGAAGGTCATGTACATGTACGAGCAAGTTAAAACAAAGGTTAGATGCCCCGCAGCAATCATTGAAGAGTTCCTAATTAGAATAGGTGTGCACCAGGGAAGCGTATGAGTCCTTTGCTCTTTATTACTGTCCTTGACTTTCTGCTTGAGGATATGGTGACGGACCCCAAAGTGAATCAATTATTCTTTGCTGACTATGGAGCCATCATAAGTGAAGATCCTGTGTCCTTGCAACGAGCACTTGATGTATAGGTGGATGTTCTGGAGGGAAATGGATAGCGCATTAGCGCGAAAAAGGCCAAATACCTATGCTGTCCATTTTCTGATCCACACAGGCCTATTCCGGACAATGCTTTCCAAGTGTGCAAAGTTTAAATATCTTGGATCAATGATCAATAGCAAAGGATCTTGTGATGACATCAAACATCGAGTAAACGTAGTGTGGATGAAGTGGCGTCTAAATATTAATTCGAAGGACCATAATATTTGAACTCCGATTTAAATTTAAATTAAATAAAAGGGGTGGCATGTCCTTAACTCTTAAAATAAGTTCAAAATGTTATGAATAAAACAAAATGTCTGTTAACTCACATCATCTGTTGATAGCAACGATTAAGTTAATTCCCCTAAGAAATCGATTTAGCGAAGGACTAAGCAACAGATGTTATTTTGCTTTTATATCAATAAAATACAAACATTTTAAAAACAAACAGATTAAAAAAAAAGTATAAATTCGAAGAAATTTTTCGAGTAGTTAAGAGTGTCACCTTGGTTTCACTGTCTGCAGAGCTTAGTCGAACTAAGTTTACTCACACCTTCTTCGAGCCTTTAGTGGCGAGTTGAGCATTTTTTAAACAGGGCTTTTAAGGAGCGTACAAGCAAGTTGTCAAAAACACAGTTAACGAAATCCATTTTTTTTTTGAAATTGGATACATTAAAAATATTGGCTTTTAACATTTTCCATGAAGCATCTGCATACAAAAATTAATCAAAATTGGGTAAGTCATTCCGGAGACATTATTCGAATCCCAAGAACCCGGTGTTAGATATACTTGGTATGGAAAATCATCTTGTTCATAAGGTATACCAACTCAGATTTGGCTTTAATAGTTATTTTTAAACAAATTATTTTTTTTGTAGATTTATAACTAAGGTTACTTATAATGCTGCATTTTTATAGCATCATTTACCCGCCTTTTGTAATAAATTATACAGTAGAAGTTTAGACAATAAAACTTTGAATGATGATAGATTTATGTGGAGGCCGAAGCTTTTTTTCGTTTTGCCCTGAATAAATTATCACCCTCTTAGTTTGTTCTCTTTATAAATATTTCCTGTTGTTACAGAACCAATAAATAGGTCATAAAAGTCCAAGTAATTATACTGAAACCAGTTGACCTTTTATAAACAATTCTTACCAACTGTCTTGACCTTTTCAGAAGCACATTACTTTTTTGAAGAGGAAAATCTCAAACTTACGAGTAGAATAAAACTAAAATATTTCTTTATTTCCTTTTGTTTGAAATTCTTTTGTCCAGATTTTATCATAACCCTAACCAACTTACTTAGCCCCTCTCTGTCATCATCACCAATCAATACCAATTAAGACGGTAAACTCAACCTTGAAATAGCGTAACATTTAAGTATACATAGTTGTAATAAATACTTCAAAGCCTTATCACAGAATTTTACTAGCTTGGTGATGCAAGACATTCTTGTGATCTGCAGTTCAATGCCATGGTAAACTGACCATAGTCATTTAATTAAGTTTGTAATTAAACAACTTCAAGCCTCATTTATCGTATTAGTTACACCTGCTAAGCTTAATTAAGATTTCCCACTTTACCAACAACTCAGCTGCTCCTATTCCTATCATAATTATCTTGTCTAACATAATTAAGAACAATTTTTAAGCTATTCAAAAGATTGTTTTAACCTACCCAATCTGCATCCCGGCCTGGGTGAAGGAAATCCACGAACGAAATCAATACACTTGACATTGAACAGTCTATAGAAATAATCATCATCAGGAATACGAATTTCATTGCAATATGGGTGTTTCAAGTGCAATGGCCGCTTGCAGCATTCCTCCGGATCGTTACGGTTGATTGGATCTAAAAACAAAAAAAAAAAAACAAAATATAAAGCAAGGTTCAGATATAGTAATTTGTTTGTCCACAACTCAATATAATTAACTGGTACGGTCATAACATAACAAATAAAAGTATTAACTAACCGAGTGGTGTGCCAGTGAGCGTGAAATCATGATCCATAAATTGCCCCCAAGCAATTACCATTACGGTTCCGGCGTGATCGTGGAATCCATCGTCTGGGTGCATGGTACGTGACACAACACGCGAATAGGGCAGATCTCTTCCGGTGACGGAAATTCTTGGTGCATTTATACCGTCGGAATAAAGAGGCCCGACCAGACGTTGGAATGGTGACATAGTTGCTCCCCATGTTGGATGTTCGATGTTATTGCACAGGCCGTCAAAGCGACGATATTTTCCAGGGCGACATTCAACGCCCGAAAAAAATGGCGGGCAAACTTCGCGAATAAGAGTTTTGGATGTATCAATTGTTGGTAGTCCTTTTTCAATCTCTTCGTAAGATAATCCATATCTATAAATAAAACAAAATAATAATTTTTGTAAATGCTTTTGGTTTTTTTAAGATTTTGTACAGCATATTTTTGTGTTTTGTACCGAGGTTTTCAATATTTATCAATTTTAAGATCGGATAGAAACTTTAAATATACTCAACGGGTCATATTTTTCAATTTTAAGATCGGATAGAATTTTTAAAGCTGCTCACGCAGTGGATCAATTGCGCTGGGGGGAAAATGCAAGATGGTTTCTACTCGCTCTCTATAGGGCAAGTTTTCTTTTTTTTTTACACTATCAGATCTTTGTCAAAAAGCGCTTAAATTAAGCTGCAAGCGTCAAAAGAGAGAGGTTTTAATGGAAATAACCACAACGATGATGGAGAAGTCAAAAAATTTGATTTCAATAAGGGTCTAAGTATTTGGACGGATTTGCATCGAATTTGGTGTGATTCAAATTGTTGTCTTAGTTTATCTAGAACGGGTAGCTAACATAAAGCTTTATTTTGCTAAAATCATCCATACGTCGACGTAGGGGTGTCCGATAAATTTTGTCTGCCTCATATTCAAATAGACATTTTTCCAGTGCATTTTTTTTGAGAGAAAGCATAACCAATTTTTAAAAAATCTCAAAAATAGGGTAACAAATGGTTATATTCCATTTTCAGACTGGAATATCTCAAAAACTAGAGCCGATGGCGGAAAATGGATGACGGATTTCAGTTCAGCACACAAAATTACTTCTAGGACGAGTCTTTATTGCTCGTTCCCAAACCCGTGTAGACTTTTAAAATCGAGAAAAGCTTACAAATCAACCGCATATTTTGAAATTTTAATGGGGAGTTACTTGTGCTATTTTATTATTTGCATCCTTAGAAAGCCAAAACAAAACAGTGAAACGCGAATTTCTTGATCATTTTTTGACTTTGAAAAAACGTGTTTTATACATTAAAAACGGCCGCGGGGTCTGACGGTACCGTTTTTTAAATTTCCGAGACGTAGAAACTTGTGTGGGTATACTGTACAAGATCCACGAAAGGCATTTTGAATATTTGACAAAATAAAAAAAAGAGTGTTGTTCTTTCTTCGTCATCAAACCGTAACTTAATAGATCAGTATTTAAATAGTTGATTAAAGACGAGCGTTTTTATATCTTCTTCCCCTGAAAGAGAGCATCACTTATGGCATATTCAATAGCATCCCTTTTTAGACAAAAGTTAAAGGATTATAAAATATAAAATACATGTCAAAAAATTAAATCTAAAAGTCGGTTGACTTAATTGTCCTCGGGGTGTTCCGTCCCGGTTGTCAAGTTGTGGTTTTTGGTGGGGAGCTGGGTTGGCGTTTAGCCACGGTGATATGCTGACCCAGTTTCAGCGTAGAACGAAACTGCTTGCTCGTTGTCTGTGATGATGTTGTCGTCCAGGATGTCCAACGCACTGAGGTTTCTCGGCTCGATTTGTCGTTGCTCGGTGGCCATCCTTCTTATTAGTTGATTTGGGTGATTGTTGGTGTGTCCTACAAGCTTGTTTGCTTGTAGGGGTAGGTACCGGTCCAGGGGGATGATGTTCGCCTCTGTGTACAGACGCTCATTGCTGTGATGTCTCATTCGCTGGCGGTCGAAATGTAATCTGGTACAGATCCGGAGTAACTTTCTTTTGAATATTTGAAGTTCCTTCATGGCCGTCTTCGAGATGGAGAACCAGATTGGAAAGGAACAGCTGATGACAGGCCACAGGAGCTGCTTGTACATAAGTATCCTCGTCTTTTGGCTTAGTCCATTTCTGCGTCTCATCAATGGGTTGTCTATCACAGGCTTCTGGTAGTATTGGTGTGTTTGTTACTCGTTCTGTTTTTAATGGAGTTCTTCTAGTGGGTGGTACTGGGAGGTGCAGCCGATACGGTGTTGTTCCTATTCAATTGTGATCATCAGTGCTGCTACTGTAAGTTGCAAACGGTGTAGGTTCGGCTAGGTTATTAAACAAAAATTCCTCATTTGCTTCCGCATCATGAAGTTTAATGGCAAGGTTCTGATTCATTTCCTAAGTCCTCAAAAACACTTTCAGAAATTGAAAGTTCCACTACTCTTTCTTTATTCAATAATTCATTGAATGTCTTAAACTTTCTCGAGTTAGTGCCTACCGAATATAGAATATAGATTGAGATAGGTGTGAAAATAGTGGATATTTTGTGCAGATACATATTTAATCATCTGTAAATTTGGTTGTTTTTTGACGCTAGCAAATACAGTAATCAAGTTTAACTGGCTGTATGCGATGCGGAAGAGCTTAAGGACGTCTTCCCATTTTGTTGCTTTTTTTGATTCCTTGACACAAATTAACGGTTTTGTCTTGTAACAACAATGGGAAACCTTTTAAAGCTCTTTATCGCTAATTTGTTGCTTCTCCTTGTAAATTTCGATTGTTGCAATAAAATCTTCTACGTTTTCCAAAATGGCGGGTTTCCCCAGAGGGATGCATGGCGTCCCGAAAAACTGGACGTGTGGATCATCAGCGAGCTCGAAAAGGCGTCCGACTGTGTGAATAGAGAATTTATCTGGATTGCTTTACGCATGAGCGGCATCCCAGATAAATTGATTGCTATTATCAGGGGTACAGATGATGTATCCAAATGTCACGTTCTGCATAGAGGAAGGTTATCAGACGAGTTTGAAATCCAAGGATAAAGCAAGGCTGGTATACCATCACCAATACTGTCCCTGTTGGTGATGAGATGATAAGAGATGTACTGCACGCAACCTTATCAACTGGAAATTGATTAATTCAGTGGACTCTCCAATCACACCTCAAACATCTGGTCTATACTCTCTTATAGGATTATCTCCATCAAATGACAACAAGATTGTAGAAAGAAGCTTAAATCATTGGGCTAAATACCACTACGGCAAACACAACAGAGGATCAGCCTAGCCACTTCCTCATCTATCAAAGTACAAGGCTATTTCTGGAGCACCAGTAGAGATGGTTGAGAATTGTCAGTATATATTGGTAGTATTTTCTCTACTGATGGCGGAACCGAATTTGGAGATCAAAGGCTGCGTTCCGAATGCTGTGCAAAATACGGAGAAACAGCTTTTTAAGCTAAAAGAACAAGCTACGACTGCTCTGCTCCAATTATGAATACGTGCTTCCTTATGAGTGCAGCACTTGGAAAGTCAAACTCGATGTCACAGGAAAGCTGCACAACTGGGAAAGAAGTAAAGTGAACATTTTTAATATTTTCACAAAGTGTCATGGCGGGAACATTTTTTTTTTTAAATTCTTTTGGTAGAATTTTGAATCCCAGACTTAAGCCTCTCCCTAAAAAGGACCCGTCTAACGGACCCTTCTGACACGTTGTCATCGTAGGAGATAAAACATATATGTCAACTTAAAATTGTCAAGGTTCATCAATGGACCATTATTTTTAAAGGATCTTACGCTAACATAGAGTCTTATTTCTACGCTGTGTGTGTGTATAATATACAATATTTTAAAGAGAAATCCGATAGTCGCACAGAACGACACGCGACGGAAAGTTGTTTAAGACCTCAACATTCCTTTGCCTTATAGCGCAAGTAAAAAAAATCACAGTTAATTTTCTTCTGCCAAGACAACATTTTTTCATTAGTTCTAAAACTTTATTATTTCAACACCAATCATGAAAATTAAAATTCCAGAAGTAGGTACAAGAGTACTATTAAATTTACATTGCTTAACGCCGATTATGCAATAACCTTCGTTTAAGAAGATCAATTCTCCGGTTGTTATGACCACAAAAACATAAACAAAACTTTAACCACAAAGCAGACAAACAATCTCTATTTAATTTATAGCACTTATAAGCACGAGGGCAACAACAAAAGAGCCGCTCCTGCTTCAACGAAGCCGCTTTGTTGATCCATTTATGACATTGTGTTCGGATGAAAAAAAAAAGTAAAAAAACAGATGGAGCAATGTAAGCCAAGGTTTTTCTGAAATCACCCCTTTTTATCGTGAGGACATCAAAACTAAACTCACAGCTGAACCCATAAAGAAGGTTTAATATAATTTGGGCATTACTCGCTTGTCATAAAAAAGAGCTTCGGAATGCAATCCAATGAGCAATGAGTAATCGTTTTGGTAGCGCAATTTTCATGTTAATTGAATTCTGACATTCGAAAGTAGGTCAGTCGGTTGTCTAATATGATGATGATAGTTTTGCAAGACCGCGAACTGGAGAACTATATAAAACTTCTTCACACCACTTGACATTCCTAGATCACCTTTTCCAGCATCCAGCCAGCCAAAGACAACTCTACCTACCAAAGTACCAAGCCAAGCGTTCCAAACTCAACTAACTCACAAGACAGCCACCGCGCCGCGCCGTTTGTGCGATAAATAAAACTTATGAACAATTTATTTAATATGGAAAATCGATACTGTAGTGAAGTGATGCCATTGCCAACATGCCACCTGGAGGCGCAACAAGTTCATGTGATTTGTTATTATTCTTTTATTTATTTGGTGTATACTTTGGGGTACTTCATCTCATGTTTGGAGATTTGAACTATCGAAAGTAAACCAACTGCAAATATATAACTATGCCGATTACACTTCATAAACGAGACTTTAACTCCGTGTGGCTGTGGGTAATTATAACACTGCACCAGCATCAGCTCAGCAGTGCCCCAGCAGCTCTGAGTATACGATATGGATGCTAACAAATTGCAGCAACTGTTTTCTGTTTGGATTTCGATGGAAAAAAAAGATACAATCCACGAATGTGATGAATGGCGATTCATAATTTTGAAACCAAATGCTCCTTTGGATTTGTGTTGATGTGTATTGCATGCGAGATCGATATGGGTTTGCGTTTGGGGAGGCCCAAAACTGCAAGAGTGCAAATTTTTAGTTGCGTTTTGGATATTATGCATCAATAAGTTAAAAAAAAACTTGCTGTTATTTATAAACGTATGCAGATACTTTGTTTATTAAGATTGAGATTGAATTTGGGCGGCTAAGGTTCAGCTTTGTTAGGTATTCGTTGAAAGTCCAAACTAGGTTTTTATCAAAAAAATGACAAAGATAGTCAAAAAAGGCCACTAAAGTTCGTCTCACAATTCTGTCTGACATTATTATGCAATTCAAAACAGTTTCTCTTAAATACCTAGACCAATTTTGGTTATATGGTTCATATTTTCTAATTATAAGGACGTATACAAAATATCAACCAATGTCCAACTGCCTCACAGGTACGCTCTTCTTATTCAATCGGGATTTTGCTACTAAGGAAGGAATGAAAAGGAGATACCGGATGCACATTAGTTTTGAACCTCATCAAAATGGCGGAGAAAAATAGTTTTGAGTAAAGCATTCCACATTCGTGTAGTGGGTCTGAAGAAAGAATCTCTATAATACACAGTACGTCCGAAGTTCGGCTCAAGGGTCAGCAAGGGAACCCAATGTCCGAAAGTTTTAAATTCGATTTTTTTTGTCAAACGATAAGAGGCTGCTGCTTGCATTATGTTGTTCTTGTCATTTCTGTTTGCAAATTTTATGATGATGCTGCCATCAGAATCAGAAGCTCTTGGTCCATTGCGACGGAAGATTGTATTTGGTGGCAGGGGTTGGATGTTAAATGCGTCGCCCATACTGTTGTAGATATTAAAAAGGTTTTCTTCAGGTGGAGATGGAATGCCGAAAATGATAACATCATGTTTAAGCTAAAAAAAAATAAAATAAATTGGGTGGCGCAACGGCTCGTGAAGAACCAGGGCCTAGTAACTAACAACTCGCAACCATTCCTTTCTGCGCTTGTCGACAGGAATGGAAGGGACCTACAATTTTATGCCGAATCCGAACGGCTTGACGAGAAGCACTTATTCGTGACAATTGATACTCTTGGAGGATTTGTCAATTCCTCGCAAGAGGCAGTAGCCCTGAAAAAAACTTTTTAGTTTTAAGGTGGACGAGGCTGGGGAGTGAACCCAGAACTCCAGCGTGACAGTCAAACACACTAACCATTACGCTACGGGCTACTAGCCATTTTTAAGCTAATCTCGTTCAAAATCATCGTTGATTACCTCGAGGTGTTGGCATTTTTTTGCTGATGATGTCGATCAAACAGAGTTCCGTCGTATTTTGTTTTATTTTTTCGTTGAAAATTGTCTCGAGAAAAGCTACCTTGGTCACCATAATCGCCGTAAGTTCTTTTTTGAACTAGTCCCCCCACTTCTGAAGCTCCTTCTCTATTTTGCTCCACAGCTTATATAAAACATTGGCTGAATTGTTGGGATTGGGAGTACCATCTCTGGGAGAAGAAACGATAACTTGTTGCTCTAATTTCGATGCTCTTGTCGGTGGCATTGTATACACAGATTTTATATAATAGAAACAAAAAGAAGACAAAAGAAATGGAATCGGTTTTCGTTTTCTTTCTTTACTTAAAATCGTTAGCACTAATGTGTTTATGTTTTTTGATCAAGTGTTCACTCATGTTTCACTATACAAATTGTGGATAGTAATACTTTGGTAGGTATATATTAAGGAAAGTTGAAAAAACTATCCGACACAAATTAGCACACTACTGACTTATTGTCATTACGTCAACTCAGCGTTTAATACGCTGAGATGCAAATGTTTCCGTTATATTTCTATCGCCTATCCTTCTCATAGCTTTTCCTTGTATTCCATCTAGAAGTCTCATGTGAGTTATTGGAGCACCTGCCCAAATTGTACTCGAACCTTAAACGAATAAAGGCTTTATAGATTACAGCCAGATCAGATGCGGAGAGAATTTTCAATAATAGTTAAAGCGGGCTATAGGTCAATAAAAGATGTTTGTTTAGTGCAACGTTTTGAACGTGTTTACGTCCTTCATCAGGCAAAACTTATTAGGGTATTTTTCAATACGTTAGATATCACAAAAACACATAATAATTTATATAATTTATAAATTTTTTCAAACAAAAAACCGAAGAGATTTATTAAAAAAAAAAAAGAAGAAGAAGAAGAAGAACGATGTCGTCACCACCCTCATCGCACACAATCTTTGGTTTTTTGTTTGAAAAAATTTATAAATTATATAAATTATTATGTGTTTTTGTGATATCTTACGTATTGAAAAATACCCTAATAAGTTTTGTAAACACGTTCGAAACGTTGCACTAAACAAACATCTTTTATTGACCTACAGCCCGCTTTAACTATTAACAAAATTATAGAAATAAAGGTCACGGAAATACTTAAGAAATTTGAGAGAAATTTCATGCATCGGTGCGCGCCGAATAAAACCTTAAAACTTAGCAACTTATTTGGCTGTGATACACATACACATACCGAGTACGTACAGCTTTTCGGTTTCCTCAATGCAAGTGCCACACGTGGATAGTGGCATTTGAGTCTCCATTGGAGGTTTTTGAGTCTCCATTAGACAATGGCCAGTATTTAATGAGCTTAAACTGCCATTGAAGTTTCATATCCGAAAGACATGGGTGCAAATCTAAAAACAAACATGGAAGGCTGATGGTCATATAATTAGACGCGCTGTAGATTTTATACAAAATCAAAATTAACTGCTGTTTTGAACATTTGGTTGCAGTTAATTGGATCTGTTTTTAAAATATTCTTTCTACTTTACAAATATGAAAATTATGTAACAAAATTCTAATATTTAGTTGTGGATGATTTTTTCCAAGAGATACGTTTTGGTTGTGATCACTTCTATCATTCATTCGGAAACCATTCTCCGACCTGGGGCAACAACCGATTCCTTAAGACTTCTTTTCCTGGTCCTATTTCATTATGCCATTTACCACGTACAAACGTCCTATGCCCTTCCCACTGACGACTGACCAGATCATAAACATTGTAGTCGGGATGGAATTTTTAGCCACAGCAGCGACGGCCTAAAAATTGAGCTTTGTTGGCTATGATCTGAAATGTGCTTTCATCGCTGAAGCACACCTTTTAAGAACCAAAATAAAATTGGAAAATCAAGTAAACAATGCTCAATTTTTATTATTTTATCGTCATAGATAAATTAAATATCCAATAACCGATCTGGACTTCCACATCCTTATAACGAACCTGTCCAGTTCAGTCGTTTTTTTTTGCAGCTTCGTTTTTTTTTGGACTTCTTGGCGGGTCGGCAGGCCTTGAATTGTAGGATTTAGTTTTCTTCGTACAATACGTTTAGAAGCATTAATGTTGGCATCGTCCAGTTGTGATTTTATTGTTTTTTGTGGTTGCAAATCTGTTTTCTAGACAAATTAAAGCTAAACACTTTTCTGATTAAAAATGGGCATTCACATACACATCCAATCAGATATCGGTTTGTTTGTCTGTCGGGCATTAGATTTAAGCTTGGAGCTTTGAAGTGCATCATTACTTACGAACAAAAATTAAAGCTGCACGCTGCATTAACATAACTTAGGGTCAGTAGTCCAGCTTTTGTGTCTGGACTAAAAAATTGAAAAAAAAAAAAAAAAAATTACAGAATAATTGCAAGGTTATACACATTAAATAGAAAAATGTACCAACTCTTTTTCATTTTCCGCTTGTTAAATACCGACACCATATTAATATACCAATTGCAATGGTCACATGTTTTACCAAGATAGATCTTGGAAACTACCATCAATCATGGAGGACTTCCTTCCTATCATATTATAGAGTCGATTCTTTTTTTTATTGATTCAACTTGATTGGCAAGTCATATGAGAACCATTTTTTATTTAATTCAAACCCCATTTATCTGAACTGCTTGTCGGTGGATTACATGTTTTTATGTTTAATTACATAACACAGTTAATGGGTGTCATATTTGTCTGTATTCAATTTGTAGGCTATAAAGTGGATTTTATGGCCCACAATAATTATGATTCACTTGAAATTGTTAATAACTAAAATTTTATTTGATATCTTTAAACGACTAATATTTTCTTTGCGTGGCCATAAACCACCAAGTAAAAATAAATCAAGCTCAAAATTACTTCCTCGATTGTGCAATTCTCTAATTACCGTTACCGATTAATTTGATACGAGAAGGCTAAAACTGATAATACCGAAACTTTTTTCAATCATATTATGAAACGATCAGTGTCTTTAACTCTTCTTGTACTTAAAACCAATCAATCTCTTGCGCGATTATATTTATATACAAAGTACTTGAAGCTTCCTTAATTTACTATGGTATGCATTTAGCTACATACACTACCTGTCACTTGTTTGAGGCCACTATTTTCACAAAAGTTTTTTCTCGATAAATACCTGTAGGAAATATTTTTCCTGGGAATTTTTGACACGTGTGAGTAGGTAAATACATTTTTCAATAAAAGAATATAAATTTCAAGGGGTAACTTGGAAATTTCATAGGAATTTCACAAATTATAAGAATGGACTGCAAATATGGGTATAAAAAAATGCGTCACTTGATTGGGACCACTTGAAAAATCTTAAAAAAAAAGAACAAAAGTATAAAAATGTTTACTTTTTTTTTTTTTTTTTATACATAAATGTATTATGTTTTTGCAAATAAATAATTAGTATGTCCGCCATTTTTTGAAATTAGCTCTATTAGACGGTTTGGAAATCAATCATACAGTTTTTTGAAATAATCCAGTGAAATCTGGCTCCAGGCAACGCAGTTAGCTTCGACCAAGACGTCCTTATCTCCAAACTGTCTACCAGTATCAGAAACTTTTCGAGGTAGCCAGGCCCAAACGTTTTCGATGATGTTTGAGTCCGGTGAATAGAGTGGCTATGGTAGAAACGTTTTCCGACTGAAGCCAGCTACTCTGGAAGTATAGATAGGGGGGTTGTCTTGTTGGAATAACCAAGGTAGAGGTTCAAGAATATTCTTTAGCTTTCGAAATATTTGTTACAGCAGACATTTCTAACTATTTCCGTTCATTATTGTAGTTATAAACTCCAATTCAATTGTTCCATAATAGGTGAAAGCTCCCCACACCATAACACCTGATGTATGACTGTGATGTCTGGACAAAATAAGTTCTTCTTTTCTTTAATCGTAATTGTTTGTTACCATCGGGTCCGTCAAGATTAAACTTGTTTTCATCATTTCATCATTGACAACCTTTTTCCATGCGTTGCTACAGGCAACGTGCTCCCTGGCGAAATTCATCCGTAGTTCTTGTGTAGCTGCCGTAGAACCGGTTTCTTTTTGATGTTCATACCCTTGATGTTACTACTGGTTTTAATAATCCTTAAAACCGTCGAAATACTGGCTGATACCCCACTTTTTGACCTTATTTTAGGCACTGATAGTGTGGAACTTGAAGATAACCGCTGAATGAGATGCTTTTCTCGGATTGTTGATGCTTGAGTTGTGCGTCCTTTTCGTTTTTTTCCATAGTTTTCAGTGTCTGCTAGATAGTTGTTGACAATGGTCTTGCTTCTTTTCGGTCTCCTAGCTATTTCTCGGCCTGAGAGAGAGCATCTATTGATCATCTTTCTGCTACTGTCGACGTGTTTCCAGAGCCCATTTCAACTTGAAATTTAATATAAAATTTTTGGAATGGCCTCAATTAAGTGACGCATCTATTTATATATATTTTTTGCAGTCCATTCACATAATTCGGGAAATTTCTCTAGATTATCCAAGTTAACTCTTTAACTTTATCCTTTTTTATTGCAAAATATATATTCCTACTTACACGAATCAAAAATGTCCATGAAAAATATTGTTTACAGGTATTTATCGAGAAAATACTTTTTTGAAAATAATGGCCTCAAACAAGTGACAGGGAGTGTAATTTATACATAGATATAAATACGTGTATAACATTAAATGAGCAATCACGTTGTGATGTTTGCAGTCTTGAGATTGATGTCGGAATTTCCTAAAGACTTTTATCTTTGTAGCATTATCATGATGATCATCATTAAAGTGTAAAAAAAAAAATCGTGATACTAGGCGCCTTGCTTTTTTCTTTGAGGAAAGAGACCGATTATCACACGTTCATTGGAATTTAAGCATAGATAATGGGCACAGATAATGTGATGCACGACAAATAAAGAAAATCTGGCTAAATTAATAGCAGTCCTAAATATATTTATTATGTAATTTTGAATACAAATAAGGTTAATTGAAAATAACTAAATCAAAACAATGACTATAGCTTAATAGGTAGGTACCTTCATACATACCTATTGTGTTACCGTTTTTTTCAATATTTTTTTTTTTAATTTAAAATCTGTTTTTTTTTTTTAGAAAAATACGGAGTAGTATGGCGGAATTTTTGTGGAAACGTTTTTGTCCTCAACGATTTGTAAAAAAGTATTCCAAATTTTACCCAAGGATTTTATTGTTAGGGGGAAGGTGGTTCACCCCTTTTGTTTTTTAATATATCAAAAATTCAATTAAAAAAGCACTGACCTCAACTCCAGAAATTGACGTGTTTCACCCATACATGAAACATGACAGTGGGATCATCAGTCAGTCTGTGATTTGTCATATCGTACTAAGACACAAATTATGGTCGTGTTTCTGCGAGAAACACGTTTATTTCTGGAGTTGAGGTCACTTGTACTTTTTAATTGAATTATATTCGTTCGCTGCAGTTAAAAAAGAAGTGATTTTAATATTTAAATACTTAAATTTCTCTCAAAAATGATCAATGTTATAGGTTATGAAATTTCACAAAAAAATTTTTTCGGAGAGCCAATCGTTTTAAAGATACAGGCTGAACTATGTCATCAGAACTATGTAATCACAATCAAATAGAAAAGTCAAGTAGACAAAACTATCTGATTTCATACTTAGTTTAATTTTGTTAGAAAAAATGGAATTGAACCGCTTTCCCTTCGAGCCTTCAGATCTTTCTAAATATAAACGAGGGGCAAAAACCCAATTTTTATTTCGATATCATTCCATAGCGTTTTTGAACCATACATTTGCAATATTTTTCCATATTTTAGTTTTTAACCCTAGGACTCGTGCGACCCATTTTTGTTGAGCGCATTTTAATTTTTTTATTTTGAACACGCCAGTTTCACTTACATAAGTGAGTGCTGCAATCGGGATCACTAAGGTAGGTAACAATTTTCTCGATGTAGTACGACCCATCACTTAGTGCTATTGCCAGAATTATAATGTATATCTCTATTTTATTTGGGTCTCTTAAGGTTGTCTACTGGTGAAAGATCTTGATGGCCACTCAACAATACATCAACACTACTTTGGTTTAATGCTTAATTTATTAACAAATGGACAGGGTTACCTTTGGGACACTTTAGTGTCTTTTTGACACCTTTTCGTACCCCCCCGACACCAGGACACTTCTTTTTAAAAATAGTCGATTTTGGACACCTTTTAGAAATCAAGCAACTTCTTGGACACTTTTTGAAATAAACTAAAATTTCATAAGGAATTTTTCTATCTTATATCTACAGTAAAGATTGTTTTGTCACTCGTAGCTATATCCATTTGCATCAGATATGAGACTGAAATTATTATTAAAAATGGACAAATTAAAGAAAATGAAATCCTTTTAATTTAAACCATTTAAACAAATATTCTAAAACATTTTCAAATAATTATGTGATCAGTTATAATACGTTTATTATACCCTAGAAATAATTAAATTGGGAAATTAATTTTACTATTTTCATTTGGTTTCTGAATTTGAAAATTTGATCTCTTTTCCCGAGAAGGTAATCGACTAGTACAAAACTTTGGAGTTATAAGCTAATGAAGCTAGTTTTGAAGATATTTTTAAATTAAATGTTCTGGTTGAAAGAATCTTAAATAATAAAACATTTAAATGAATTTCTTTATTTAAATTTATATTAATTTGTAAGAAAATATTGATTTTGCCTCACAGCAGCGCTTGAGCTCTGAGAAAATTAAAAACTTTTAAAAAATTTAAACTTATATGAAAAATAAGCTGACTTACATTAAAAGTTGAAAATTGCGAATCAATGCTTTAAGTATTTCTAATGTTTACTTCACTATGTTACCTAAACATGTACTTTAATATATGTATCTAGCTAATATAATAAAAAAATCAATTAAATGTTGCGTTCGAACTGACATTTTTGAGGAACACCTTTTTTTCTCTCGGACACCTTTTTTGACACTTTCTCAAATTGTTCAGAGGTAACACTGCAAATGGGTAGGTATAAGAGTTGTTCCAGTTTCGGTTTTCACAATCACAGTAACAAATAAAATAAACCTTTAATAGCTGGGTATTCATCTCACATTATAGTCTACAATAAAAATCTGTTTAATTTAATAGTTTATATTATGCGTGTAATTCACATTTTTTAAACTAACCGCGCAATACAAAAACATTATAATTACATGAAAGAAGTGTTTTATTATGAGATAATCCTACCTTCAATTTATAATTTATTTTATGTGACTGAAAACAGATGATTATTTGTCTTCAATCTTTGACTTATTTCTTGTTACAACACTGCCTTTTACTTCTACTTTAATTTGAACAAAAATGTTTGTTTCTAATTAACTATGTGACTACTACCTACTACATCAACTTTTAGCTCCGTTTATACTTCGAGATATATAATTAGCTGCAATGTTTAAATTGTTTTGGATGAATAGTCTTTTGAAGTATTCTATTCTACCAAACATTTGTTTGCATTTGATTTTTTGTAGATTAATTTTCACAATACCCTATATGTAAGGAGTCACGAGGAGAAACGAAAAACATGACTACTGTTTTGCTTAACAGCACACTCGTGATGATATCGTTTGTAAATAAAGAAGTATGTGTTGTTGTTTTGCATTAAAATAAAGCGTCTTAATAGGAATAATAACATAAGGCAAGGAAAAGTGAATTAAGAATTTGTTTCATAATTAAAGCAATTTAATAAATAGAAGAAACAAGTTTTAACTATTTTGATTTAAACCTTCAATGGATCCATTGGAATCCGAATGAGATGATGTTATATTTATTAATTAATATTTAATATTTTGAGAATTAAGAGCCGATTTTTCAAAAGTCAGTTAAGGAGTCAGTTATTTACTCGAAAGAAAAAAGTTATTTGGCTCTTTAACAATCGGATAGCAAAATTGATTTTTTCAATTGAAAAAAATTATCTACAGAATATTATAATTTGAATGTTACTCTCATTTATGTTTGAATATGTTTTTGATATTTCTTTTTTGTATATCGAACATTTCTAAAGTAATTTTAATTTAATTTAACGTTTATTTCAAAGCAATGTTGACAAACAGTAATGTTTGAATTTGAAAATATTTATTCCTATGAATAACTTTATCTGAAATCTCAATGAGCAGATAAATTTACTGTTCCTATTCGTTCGAATAAGTTATATCTGCCCATTGAAAAATAAATGTTTGCTCTATCTGAGGATAAAATACTAACTGACTGCTTATATGACTATTGAAAAATTGGCCTAAATCATTTTTTGTATAAAATTGCCCCTCCCGCCTAAAGGGGGGAAAGACCCCCTACTACACGATTTTTGCATGTATCGATAAAACCTACGCGCTCTATCTTTTTGTCACACCTTAGATTAATCACCCTGTATATAAAAGAAAAATGTCGTGTGTGTCCACGCATAATGGTGGATTTACGATACATGTAAATCCACCATTATGCGTGGACACACGGACGACATTTCTGTTTTATACACTTCTGCAAAAAAAGGGGATGCCAAATTAAAATGTACATTTGTTGGATAGAGAGGGAACACCAAAACGCAGAAGATTAAAGGAAGTGCCATAATGCAGATATGAAGACGAACATGTTCATCTTCTTGATGGTTCTCTTTCCCACGCTCGGAGTTTTGGCATACATCTATCCCGCTCTACTTTTCTTCATATTTGCAGACGAAGATACATGTAAACCTAGCATAACTCGAGAACGGATCGCTCGATTTTGACCCTCTTTAGATTGTTACTACTTAAGCCTTGTATATACTTGTGAACCACCTCGTGAACCCATACAAATTTCACTTTTTTGTTCACCCGTGAACGTGCTAGTGAAGCTGAGTGGAGAACAAAAAGGAGAGTTTTCGTTCACGGGCAATTCACCAGCAAAATGCACGGGAACCCTTGGTCAAGCTTTGACAGTTGGATAAAAGAAAAAAAATTGTCTACAGTTTGAATTTGAGCGCATTCCTCATTTATTTTCTGTTTTTTTTTTCTTTGCGCTTCTTGAAAAATTAGAAAAAAATGCAACAATGGATTCTTTAATAATGAATTTACAAACCAAAGATTTATTTTGTGCTAGGGATTTGATGCATTGAGGTTTCAAACGTCAATCGTTCACAACGCATTCACAAGTGTGTACCAGGCGAATGTTCACTTCACGAGGAAGTATGTACTAGGCTTTACTACGTAGTGAGCAGTCACTGCGTGTCTACATTCTTGTAGTTTTCACTCATGTGTATCTCTGAACTCTCAAAGAATATATGGGAATTATGAACTAATTGGAACAAAATGCAACACTTTGGAAATGAAACACGACTGCTTACTACAAGCTCTAAGTTTTCTTCTTGAATGCCACCTTTGTTTCTAACTAACTGATTTCACCCAACGAAGCTTTGATTTTGATCGAGGATATGGTGTCCACTTATAAGTGGAAATTTGATGTGCAAATTGGGAATATCATCGCCAAATCGGCAAATGCATGAGGCATCATTTTATCGAGAATTGGAGCAAGAAATGGATTTCGATCGAGCTGCATTGAGTCAAGACAAGCAGTTCGAATAAATTTTCCAGTGTTGAATAAAGAACAAAAGTTATTGTACTATGAATTGATTCAAACAGTCGGTAACGGAAGTACTTTAATTTTCTTCCTTGGTGCACCCGGTGGAATTGGAAAAACATTCCTGATTTCACTATTTTTTTTTACTACAATTCGTTCGAGATCTGAGATTGCCTTAGAACTCGCCACATTTGGGATAGCGGCTACGTTGTTGGAAGGTGGTCGCACAGCTCATTCTGCATTTGAATTGCCAATAAACCTGCAAGTGGATGAAGAACCTACATGCAACATTTCAAAGAACTCTGCAATGGCGAAAGTATTGCAGCAATTTAGATTATCACCTGGGACGAGTGCACAAAGGCTCACAAACGCGGATTGGTTGGTAGCCCTGAAGACTACACAAAGCTCTTGCAAAGGAGAAGACAATAACATCATTAGCACTTCGCTATAATGATGGGAGCTTCACTGAAAATGAAGAGCTGAGGGCAACTCTGCTACTTAATACGCACTTTCCAGGAAGCCTACCACTGGTAGAAAACTCATTAGAGAGAAAACCTC
This sequence comes from Melangyna quadrimaculata, assembly GCA_949320155.1. Lineage (NCBI taxonomy): Eukaryota > Metazoa > Arthropoda > Insecta > Diptera > Syrphidae > Melangyna > Melangyna quadrimaculata. The sequence continues at coordinate 375,820,577 of OX439483.1, forward strand.
TCAAACCTAATGGAGAAGACTGGAAAATTGATGCAAAGATTTGCTCAGGCAAAAGGATTGAGTGGGCGATTAGTACCTTTCAACCTTTTAAGTCACCAGGGGCAGATGGTATCTTCCCAGCTCTTTTGAAAAAGGGATGAAAAGGATGATCTTATGCCCTACCTTATTAGTATTCTTCGAAGTAGTATTGCTCTTGGGTATATATCAAGACTATGGAGGAGAGCTAAAGTAATCTTTATTCCTAAAATTGGGAAAAAAGACACAGCCCATCCAAAGTCTTTCAGGCCAATAAGCTTAACATCCTTTGTACTGAAAACTTTAGAGAAAATAATAGACAACTTCATAAGAACAGAAGTTTTAATAAACAGGTCTCTCAATCTGCGACAACATGCCTATAGAGCGGGTAGATCTACAGAAACCGCTCTATTCGAACTAACTAATACCTTATAAAAAGCTTTAGATGCAAAAAAAAAACGGCATTAGCTGCCTTCCTAGATATAGAAGGAGCGTTCGATAATACCTCCCACGATTCTGTAAATAAAGCCCTTGTCAGGAAGTGTGTTCCCATCACCATAACCAGATGGATTAGGGAAATGTTAGGCACCAGAACAGCAGAGGCACTAGCAGGAACGAACATACAGAGTGTCGTTACCACAAGAGGTTGTCCTCAGGGAGGGGTAATATCACCCTTGCTGTGGAGCCTCGTAGTGGATGAACTGTTAAAAAAACCTTACGGGGAAAATCTCTCGGGAAGTTCGAAGAAACTCTATGTTATATAATCCAAAGAGGACTAACAATTACAAAGAAATGGTGTCTATCTGTAGGATTAAATATTAACCCAACAAAAACTACGATTTACCAAGAAAAGACTTGTACCACGCATGAAACCCATCCGGTTAGCTGCCGAAGTAATTGAAACAAAGAGGGAGGTAAAATATCTGGGAATTACACTAGATAGTAAACTCGTCTGGAACAAGCATGTAGAAATAACTGTCGGGAAAGCCACAAAGGCCCTTATGATCTGCAAGAGAGTTGCGGGAAAATCTTAGGGGTGCAAGCCTAACATCCTCAGATGGATGTACACCATGATGGTAAGACCCATCATTACCTATGGTGCGGTTGCTTGGCACAAACAACCGAATTAATAACAACTAGGAAAGCTCTAGAAAAATTACAAAGGCTCGCATGTTTATGTTTAACTGGAGCCCTACAGCAGCTATGGAGGTTATCCTCCATCTATCCCCTCTACACGAGGTTATTGAAAGTGCTGCAAAGGGAGCCATTATGAGATTTGCAAAAAAGGGAACCGGGACTGGAAAATGTATAAGTCTGAGGGAAAGAGACTGTATTCCGAAGTCCTCAATAACAAACCTTATTGAAATTCCAAGAGGTATGACTAAAAAATATAACTTTGTGAAAAACTTTCAAACGAAATTAAGTTGCAAAAAAGACTGGGTAGCCGAAACAGTGAACTACACTTTTAATGCAAATACCATCAAGTAGTACACTGATGGATCGAGAACGACAGAAGGGACTGGTGCGGGAATTTTTGGGCCAAGAACCAAACGTTCCATACCGATGGGACAGTCCTCTAGCATTTTTCAAGCTGAAGTACAAGCGATAGGAACATGCGCAGGTCAAAACCTAGAAAGAAATTATAGCAAACAAAACATTGCCATTATGTCAGATAGCCAAGCCGCACTCAAAGCTCTGAGCTCCTACTCCATCAGCTCTAAGCTGGTATGGGAGTGTGTAGGAAGGCTAAATGAACTCGGCAAAAATAACACTGTCACACTCCATTGGGTACCATGTAGGTGCCCAGGGCAACGAAGAGGCAGACTCCATAGCAAAAATAGGTGCAACGACTCCCTTAACGGGACCTGAACCATATTGCGGAATAGGAGAAAACGTGATTAGAAACAAAATCAAAAAAGAAGAGGAGGCAATAAGATCCAAAACTTGGAAAGAACTCCCAAAGCTAAGACAGGCTAAACTATTACTTGGGAATTACAACCACCAACGTTTTACAGACTGTATCAACTTAAGTAGAAACAACTTAAGAATTATAACGGGTCTCCAAACTGGACACTGCAAGCTAAAAAGACACCTTAGTATACTTGGCCTAGTAAGTAGTGCCACATGCAGGTTCTGTAACACAGATGAGGAAACGCGGGACCATATTCTAGGCAGATGTGGCACACTCATACATCAAAGAAAAAAGTACCTGGGACGCTACCAGGTAGAAGAGAGCGACTTACCATCTCATAAAATACTCCAAATACTCCAATTCTTAAGAGGAATATATCTTGGGGAAGAGCTGTAAGATGAGCAGGCCTCATTCAGCTCTAGATGGGGGCACAATAGATCTTAAGGTCGCAGTGCAATATCCCTCAAATTTTATATTCATTCATTCATTCATACAACCTACAACATGAAATTAGTAAAATTTAATTTACTAAAATATGCATAACATTATCTTTCCTAAAGAATATGGAAATACTGTTCTACTCACGTAGCCAAAGCTGTGCTGCTAAATAACAACGCTCTAAACAACGGTTTTAAATGATCCCAAACATTCCTCAAATTATTTTTCTTTTTCTTAAATAAATTAAATAAATTCACAGAAATTACGATATGAATTTAAATAAGCAGTAATTCACAGTCGATGTATAGACTAAGGTAAAGTAGGTAAGTAAGACTAAGTTGTGAGACTATTTTTATTGTATTTTACACTGTGATGTACATATCACGTGTGGAGTTAATATTAAGCAGCATGGGAAAGTGTTGTTATAGGTAGTGTTAAAAATTATGAAATACGATTCATTTGGATTAAATTAAATGCGGAAAGTAACACTACCCATACCATAACTTAAAAGCTTTCCAATTTATTTATCTTTTAGCCGCATAATGATGGATTACCAACTTCATAGTAAATTAAATATTTGATTTACATCAAAGACATTCTCTTGTTTTGTGTGTTGTGTCATGGAATTAAAGTAAATTTTATTTCATATAAAACATTACCTATACTAACTCGGTTACATCGACCGATATTGTTTAAATATTTTACCACTATGTAGACACTTCAAACAAGTTTTATTGTTGGTGATTACAACCGAATTCGATAAACAGTATAAAAACACTTGTGGTACAATGCAACCTAACTGACTTAAATTACAACTTGTGTGGGTACAAACAAATGAAAAAAGTGAAAGGCCGCCGCGCAAACCCCCAGCAAGACAATGGTTAAATATTATTATGCAACACCATAAACGAAGCAAGGCCTAAGGACAAGTTTGTTTAGAATTCGAACAGTTAAATCAACGCCAAAAACTTATATAGCCAAAGGCTTTTGAATTTAATTGAGCTTCAAAGGCATCAATACTGGTAATTAAGGGTTATTTTTGCATGAATGTATGTATATCACAGCGACAGCACAGCCATTGTTGTGGGATTCCAATATAATTGGCAAGTGGGTGTAGCGAGGACAAAAGAAGTGAGTCAAACTTCAATCATTTCATACAAAAAAAAGAGGGCAGCCTAAAGGAATTTATTGTTACGTGTATCCCGGTGTTCTTATTGGAACTATGTCACTAAATATGGGTGGATTTTTTGATTTAAAAGTTTATGAGAATCTATAACTTCGAGAATGTGTAAAATATTGACAGATAACAGAAATTGTGAAAGTTAAAGCTGTAAGACCGACACGGTTTGATGGCAAGCCAATATTATGACTCAGACTCAAATTAACCTTCCGAAGGCAAGTGGCTTGCTTACCCATCACTACATGAGAAAGGCTATAATGTCTTTTGTTTCTGTTGTTACTTATTCTATCGGTCGATCTATTCCCCAATTATATAGCAGGCAATTAGTTGCTTGTACTAGCGTCTCGAGGTAAGTCGTTATTTTGGTCATATTAAATATATTATTAGTCAGCCTCTTTGCTAACTTCACGTTAACTTCATTATTTCGCGGTATTATAACTTTGTAGCTTGGTTTTTAGTCAAAAATTGCTTCGCTTTTGGATGATCAAATTGAAAATTTCTCTCAAGGAATAGCTGGAAGTTCTGATGTAGAGTGTTTCTCAGATAATGCTGGCTGAGATATCTGAAACAGAAGTTAATTATATATCTGTGCACTTAGAGGAGGAAAAAGTTATTTCCAACAGCGCAAGTAATACATGATGATACTCCGCTTTCCGCTAGCTCAATTGCGAGCAATAGTGCTAAGCGGTAAGAAAAAGCATATTTAGTTTCCTTGGCTACTAGCTTTGAGTCTCAACCCAAGGAGAAATATTGTGACCATTAGCCGACAAGGGCAAGGTGATGTTCTCAACATTGGGAATGAAAAGGATGCAGCCACATAATAACTCAGCAAGCCAATTATTGAGTCGATTGATCTCACTGACAAAAATCACATGCAATGGAAATTTTGTTGCTTCTAAGGTAGTCTATTCGAATTAATATGGGAAAAGGAAAATTCGTATCTGTCGATGAGAAGTCAAAAATTGAAACTTACAAGGATTCGAAGCTATCAATAAGTGCAATATCGAGACAAATCGGTTGATGTCTTAAATTGATAGCCCCATTACTCTATAATAAGTCGGGATATGGTAAACACAATAAAGGCGGAAGTAGGTAATACGATTTTTTCCAATGCTGATAAGAGAGCTATTTTGAGAGAAGGATCGATCTCTCATAACTTGACTGCAAGAATCAGGGCAAATGTATGTTGGAATTAAAGCAAGCTTGAGTGATAAGAAGTGATTCACATCTAAAAGGGTTGAAACTTAAGTAAAAAAACCTCAACGCGGCTTGAAAAGAAATGCGCTTAGCGCTTAAATTGCGCACCAACGCACATGTCCCACAGCTCTGATTGGGGCTAGGTTGTCTTTCTGGATGAAAAATAATTCAATTTGGAATGCCCAGACGGCTACAACTCCTACTTCCATGATCTTCGCAAAGGGGGAACACCAGTTGGATGGATATATCATAATGGTGTGGCGAGCTCTCTAGAACTATGGAACATGCGAGTTACAGTTTTTGCCAGCAAATATTAAGGCAACACTTACAAAAACGACCTGGAAACTGCTTTTCTTCATTTTGAAAATTTGTTTGGTAGTTTGCCATTGCATTTTCAACACGACATTGCTCCGATCCACATTAATCGGGTGGTTAAGCAATGGATTTAGGGCCAAAATGCGAGTTTATTGCAGTGGCCGTCTTACTAACCCGACTCAATATTATATAAAACGTGTAAGTCTAGGTTCTGGGAAACAATATTCCGGCAAAGAGGAACTAAATGATCATTGAAGGTATTAGAAAATTGTACGAGTCTCTTCCTAACCGTATCTATGAAGTCCTCCTCAACAAGGGAAGATTGACATAATATTAAAATTTGCCAAAAAATGTTTAATTTACTTAGGGTCAGTTTTTCAGTGTGGGGTTGAAGTTAAACACCCGAGTTAACTTTGGATTAACTCAAAAAAAGTTCATTCTGCATTCATCATCAATTAAAAAACGGTCTCGTTAAAATCGAAAATTTTCAGTCTCGTGTCGGTCTCGTATAATTAAGTCTCGTATCGCTCTCGTCTCCGAAAAATACGATTTCTGGACAACCTGTTGATGATTGGAACGAAATATTTTCGATTAGGTATAGTTTGAATATGTGCAGAAGAAAATAAATATATATGTAACTGAAATTGGATTTTTTAATTTATTAGACTTTCTGTAAATTTCTGTCCAAATATACAGTCTCGTCTCGATTGCTCAAAAGGCAGTCTCGTCTCCTACCGAGACTTCTCGTCTCGAGGTCAGCCCTAACGAAAAGTAAAAATACGTTTTAGTTAACGAGTTATCTCTTAATTCACACGAGCTGGAAAGTTATAGGTGAGTTAGGCGCTGTTTTTAATAATATGGCTGTTATAGTTTAGCTAGGGGCACAATATGTTGGCGATTTTGATACTTCTACAGCATGATTGATTAATCTGGTTTATGTTGTGGCTTAGCACTCAGGCACCCCAATTAATTTAATGACGTTTAAATCTTCAAATGCTGTAGTTTAATAAACTACCTATCTTAAGTTTTTTAATCTTATCAGTCTTTAACAATAATATGATGTTGAAATAGAAATAGAAATAGAAAAGTATTCTCCAATTTGCAACATTCTTATCTTATACTAAAAATCAGTTCCAATCTTGCAATGCTGCAAAGCTTGCCATTCTAATCCACCTGAAGCGTGCTTAAATCCTGACATTAATTAACTGACAGCCGAACATTGGTGTGCCATGCCTTCTATTATGAGATTGGCTCAATGACACATGCCGTGACAAACCTAATTAAGCAATTAAATATAGCTATTGGCAAATAAATCAAATCTTGATAATTTACTGTCGCCAGTCGAGATAAATAAAATATAAGTTTACTTTGTGCACTTAGCATTAACAATAACAATTACCTATGTATGTATATAAACATAACTATTTATCTTAACTGTTCTATTGCTCGTTTCACAATAATGGCTGCTGTCAAGTTAACTGATCTTAAAGACAATCACCAGAAACACAACCCACTAACTTACTAACTATATAATATAAAGCGTGTCACGGGCAAAGCTATATAAAAATGTGTACTCGTATTCTACAGTTTTATCAATATGCACTTAAAATTTTATATTATGGTGTTGTATTTGAGTGGAAATTTGACATTTATAAGTAGTGACATCCCTATGGATTACTACTACTGCTGGTGTTTGCCGGGAACTGTTTCCTACTTGTTTTTAATATTTTTTCTGCATGTAGGAGGTTAAGAATTACGTTTCAACTATATCTGCCTTGTTATGCAGGGTGACCAGATAGCAGTGATAGTTGTTCTGATTGGTATGCTTTAACAGCTCTCAATGTTACCAACGACTTTCAGCTGTCAAAATATTTAGAAATAGTTGCCTATTGATCATGCATCGCTTTATGCTTGCCGAACGTGTGGAAATTATCGAAATTTAATTGTAAATCCGGAGTTCCATAGATTTTAGCCAAAAATCATCTTCTTGAAAGAGACCCAGTGGCTATGTCAGCAGACAAAATTGCCGAGCATAATTCACCAGTGCTCAACCAAGCATCAATGCATCCACAAATATTGACTGTTTGGAGCTGTTTCTTTATGCATTTTTATTCCCGAATTTGCAGTTCAGCAAATAGTGGGTAAAATCATATAATAGTGACATAATCAGTGACATGTGAAGTATGCTGGTCACATATCGTATTTCTCGAAAATTTGAAAAAAATTGCCTTCACTATGAAGTTAACAAGTCACAATGTACATATATCTTAGGGACCAAGCATGCTAGGAATTTACAGTATGGCTTTAAATAAAGAGGTTTTTTGAATATCAAGAATATTTCAGAATCCAAAATTTGTAAGTCCATAAGTTGAACAAAATTCATACTGCCCGCTCAACTTCACAGTGAAGTTAGCAGCTGCAGAATTAATTTTGTTTTAAATTAATTTCTTAAAACCTAGAAGTAGACCTAGTCTATTCGTCGAATGTTAAAAAAACTGCAAATTTAGAGCTTTACTGCAAATCTCGAGATCCACTTCGTTATCTGTCAACTTCATTTTCATCACATAACTTTTCAGATGGGTATCGTCCAAATGATAGTTATGGTCTAAGAGCCGCTGCAAATTTTGGGAGTCAAACGTCATAATCTTGGCAATCCGACCAATATAACTCAAGATACCTATAAGCTTTTTAAGAGGACCTTATCGTCTTTTTCTTTGAGAATTATACAACACAAAAAAATCAACAAAACAACGTTTCAAAAAAAAAATCGATTTAGATTCGCTTAAAAAGCTAATATCTTGAGTTCTATCGGTCGGATTGCCAAGATTATGACGTTTGGACTTAAAGAAAATGAAAGAGCATCAAGGTATATATTTTTTAAATGTATTGAAGTGGTAAAACCTCTGACAAAACAAATTGGAAAGTCGTTATTTTCAAACCCCTGCCAAAGGCTGAAAAAGAAACCTGCGAGACTGTTGTGTTTGATACCACGATATATGCATCTACAAACCCTCGTACTCATATTTTGGTTATCAATCCACTCCCGAAATTTGCTGTCGGCTCTTAGACTATTAGAAACGATATCGTCAATAGTTTGCTTCACTTAATAGTACGGGAGGCGACCGTGGGCTTATCTATCTCATCGCGGCTGCGGAAAAGAATGATGCAAAGTCATAGCTTTAGTCTTTACCTAGTTTAGTTTTTCAGGTGGCAACGGGTAGAAAACGTACTTTTTCGGTTGAATTTGTCGCTTAGAATATCTAAACCATGATGGATTTTTATAAATAGGGTATCAAATGAAAGTTTAGACTACCCTCCTTAAAAAACAAGTGGTCGGACAAACTTTTGTTGGCTCTTGCGGCGAATCCGACCACTTTTGTGAAAATTGCTATTTTCTTAACCTATTAAAGTTAAAGTGTTGTTTTTGGTGTTTTAAAGCCGCATATTCCTCGGTTTATAACTACTGGCCACATCCCAGTGGGAATGAAATAAAGGATTTCTGACTTTACATACTAAAATAATATGGCACTGTTGTTTTTAATAACTTGTACCCAACCCCTTTTAAATCTTTCGGGTACTATAAACGCTCTGGCAGGGTAAATGTCACCCCCAATCGGTCTTGGACATACAGATCTGTAATAAGTGGATCAATACCTAGGAAGGGGTTAACAAAAAATTTGGTTCATATAGTTATCCACAAAGTTGATTTTGTTGGGTTTTCTAAATGCTATTATGCACTTAAGCCGCCACCAGGGACTGCAAGCTTGCATTTCTTTCATTCGACTCATATATACTTTTTTTTGTTGGTTCACTTTCATACGCAAACATTGTCTGTGGGCTCTTGGTCTAATAGCTTTAAAAGCAGAATTCAGAATTGTCAAAAATTAAATTGTTTCAACAGGTTCTTATTTTCAATTTGTTTGTATAAATAGACTAATTTTGGACTTCTGTCCAAGGAAGCGTTTCTGAGATATTGTTATCTAAAAATCCAGTTTTGTAACGCTTTTGAGTTAATGGATGTGGGATTTCACGAAATTATTTTTTCCAAAACAAAAACCGAATAAGAATTTTAATTTTTCTTAAGTATTTCTATTGGAATTCTGTCGCTGTGCCTCTACGAGTACAAACTTCATGACACAACTGACAAATTAAGTTTGAACTCCCCGAAAAACAACCAACAAAAATAAGTGAAAATAATATTACTCACGTTCTGGCTAGTTGTATGGAAATGTCCAATAATAATTCACCAACTGTAGCAATATCTTCGGTCTTCCATTCACCTTTTGGCGTTGATACATCTGTAAACAAATTAATTAATTCATTATTTTGACATTACAACAGCGCATACGAATCAGCGGTACTATGTGTTTTTAGTATACAAATGTACTTACGGATTCTCTTCCTGGCATCCAAGTAAGCTGCATTTACCGCATCATAAGTTATGCAATTATTGTCGCCAGTATATGGATTTCTGTAAAATACAAACAAAATACCGTTTATTAAATTCATACGTAGTTCAGGTACAGCACTTTATATTTCAGTGTTAACTTGTTTGCAAAATGACCAGGGCAAAAAATACATTTAAAAGTGAAAATTCAAAAGCCACAAATCGATGCAAATTGGACTCTTCTGTTTCGATTTGATATTGTTGCAGATTAAATTTTATCATGTCCTAGTGAATAGTGGAACTTTTTACGCTCAAAACTGACCAAAAATAAATTTTGTTCAGGTTTTATAATTTTTGTGAGGATTGAAGATCTGTTCAATGAAATGTTTACTCATAACATGTTTGTTTGTGTGGGCATGCATCAACCTTGCACTTCATCCTGACGGGATGAGCTTTGGAACACTAATAGTCCATGTCCTAACTTTACTTTTAAGAAGTGTTGCCATGCTGGCAGCACTGGCAGATCGACGATATGAGGGTTGCCTTCTTACCCGGTTATAAAAACGAAATTCCACTTAAATTGGACTAGACATCGGACGTTGACGCGATATGTATTGTTAGATTCAGAATATTTGAAGCCATAAGAGAATATTATTTTTTTGGCCCCTCTCCTGCACTTGCGAACTAGAAGTAATCTGAACCTAGATTTGTTGGATCATAAAAAAATGTCATAACAAATCTAAAGTACTCTTTGCAGCTAAATTTATGAAATTAAGATCAAAAATATTCAAAGGTAAATAACCTCATGCACATATCACATCACATTTCGGTTCTTCTTATCAAATAGCCATTAGACAATGCCTTTTGAAGAATTTCCTTAAATTATTGAATTTTTTTTTAAATTCCAACTTCAAACTTATTTATAAAAAAAAAATTGGTCAGATTTTAAACAACAAAATCCCCAATTTGCGTAGCGACTATCGGATGTATGATCAGTTGCTGAATAGCCTGACTTTTTCGATGTAGGAGGAGTAGGTATGATTTGCTTGGACTTAAAGTCCTATATGTATATAAATGATCTTTGAATACGTAAAACAAATCGAACCAAGCAACATTTGGAATAATAATAAATTACTTTCAGATTGTAGATACATATATGTATAAGTTAGTGAAAGTCGAAGTGTTTAATGCAAGTTGATGGCTTCTGTGGACATCATACCTGGCGTATGTCAATAGCAAGATATACGCATCGCATAAACGTAGTCAGCATATCCTATCCAGTTTTAATATGATTTTTGGCAGACGGACATATGTAGTTGTTTGCTTCAAAAATGATAAATTAAACGTAGGCGATGAGAAAGTTTTTAAAATGAGATTAACTGTGTACATATCTTTCGCCACACTTTCTGCAATTTTTGTATTTTTTTTTGAGAGTATGATATTTAATTTAGTAGCGGCAAGTCTAAGGAAAGTCAAGTCAAAGGTCCATTTTCCTCCAGGCTTCTAAGAAAGGACAAATATAACTTGAATTGATTTATGTTCTGAGACTTTAGAGCTACTAATGATCCCTCACTTATACCAGGATGTATCACCGATATCATCTCCTGATAACAGAGTCTCTTACATAAGTGAAAACTCTAACGGCCAATTTCTTCACAAAAGTACTAGGCCAGTCTTGTACCCAGTCTAGCTAGTCCTGGTACTAGCTCTGATACTCAGTCCTAACAAAAAGTTAGTACCTGAGCATTTCTTCACCTCATTAGTACCGGATCTAAGTTCACAAAGCAGTATTAGGACATAGTACGTCTAAAACTAGTCTAATTGTGATTTTGACACTATTTTGGCATATGAAATATTATTTTGATATTAATTTAATATTTATACAGACATTTTTTATTTTATTTCGTACCGACCGCCTCGCCAACGGAAGTTCTGCAAGAAAAGGGACGAAAATTGATTGTCATCGAGGCAAAGTTCGAAGGATGTGTGTGATGATTGTGCAGCAGAACTTCGACGTTAAAGGAAACCAAAAGTTATAATGTTGTTTCAAATAGTATATATGTATGTATGTATATAATAGTCATTGTGCAGGTGATGCTGAATACGTTCGACTGCCAGCACCTAGTGACAGTCCACTAATAAAAAAAGTGCATCAAATATTCAATGCTCTGATTATAAAAACCTTTTGTTATGGACGTCAAACCCCCAACAGACGTTATCGAAAATACGTTTTTGTTGGCGTTTCTGAGCAACCACAAATCAAGAATTTTGTTTAAAGTTTTGTTAACCAATTGTAAACCAATTAGGAATAAAGTCATTCTCCAATGTCCATCTCAATGCAAGACGCTACCACGGAATATTTTGTTAGAAATATTATTTGGGCTATAAGAAAATTGCATTTTCATGCACTTGCATCGTAAAAATGCACCTTTTCAATAAAAAAGTTCATGACTTAAAGTGCATTTCATAATTAGTTTTCTATCATCTACATTATGTTACGAATATTACGTTGCAACGTCTTTTTTTTTTTTTTTTTTTTTTTTAATTGTGCGCGTACTAAATGCGTTGTGACTACCCTTAATATGTTGAACACAGTGCGAGCTTTAGGAAAATAGGGAAGGATTTAAGAGGAGGAACCGATGCACATTGGTTTTGAAGTTCTGAATATTAAAATGGGAGGGAAAGATAGAGTCGGGTAAAGCATTCCACATTCGCGTGGTGCGGGAAAAGAAAGAATCCCTGAACTTGACAGTACGTCCGAAGTTGGGCTCAAGGGTAAACTGATGGGCATTCCTAGCAGCGCGAGTATTAAGGTTGAATTGTTTAAGGGGAGGAATGCAACTGGCTTTTTCGCAAGAGCACTGTTTATGAAAATAACGATAAAATAATGAAATACAAGAAACATTGCGGCGGTGTTCTAGAGAAGCAAATGTATCAGTTATATTTCTTTCACCTATCATTTGCATAGCTCTTCTTTGAATTCTATCCAATAATGGGTTATTGGAGCACCTGCCCAAACATGAGAGTTGTACTCGAGTCTTGGACGAATAAAGGCTTTATAGATTACAGCCAGATCAGAAGGGGAGAAAAATTTCTTGCATCGCCGAAGAAAACCTAAGCACTTAGCAGCATTTTTGGCATTTTTTCTTGAAGGTGGATGGACAGGGACATTTAAAAAATGTGTTGGATGCAATATATGTATATGTACATAATTCATACATTATGTATTACATACAAATTTATACTGCCAAAAAATGCAGTATTATGATGCACTTTTTTACCAAACCCTTATAAGCACGTTGCATAATTGAATATTGAGGTCCTTAATAGCAAATTTAATGTGGTATCGCGTGAAGGCAAAATCTTAGAAAAATGTGTTTACCGCCTCCTCAGAGAAATCTACATATTATAATATGTAGGTATATATAGGCACAAGAAAGAATAATAAAAAACGCACTTACTACGCATTATTAGCAGAAACAAAAAATATTTTTCCAGAAAAATTGCAATTCAGGTACTAACGCCATAAACTGTCCATTACGAAGTACTAGCTAATTATTATTATTATTATAATGAGCTTTTATTTGCCTTTAATTTAAATAACTTAAGTCTAGAAAATAACATTTTTGTTTATCATTTTTCAATATCTTAATATACATTATCATTTTTATTATTATACAAACAAAAAATATCGAAAAAAATGTATTGTCTGGCATAAGCCTCCCCCAGTGTTGTACTAGCTAATACCGGGTCCTAACTGTTTGACATAACTAGAGCCTAGTACTTTTGTGAAGAAATCATTTGGTAACGATTTGAGTATTAACAACTGGTATAATATTTGATTGTGTTTTATTAGGCTCTTTTGGTCTTTTTGATTTTGGAATGCGAATAAAAACACTTATTCCATTCTTATACCCAACGTTTCGTAAGTATTCCTTACTTCTTCAGGGGATTATTTTATTTATTCCAGCTGTTAAATTTACAATGATAAAAACATTTTTTCAAAAATTAAACTTTAACATTTGTCTTACTTTTGTTATGGACAAACTAAGAGAAACTTGGGAACAAGACTAACTGAACACGAAGCAGACATAAAGAAAAAGAAAGAGACAACAGGACTTGCGCAGCACATAGCAAAAAGTGGGCACTTAGTGAGCTTCGAGGAGGTGAAAATACTAGACAGGGAGAGGAAATTGAACACAAGACTGACATATAAAGTTCTTCTTTAAATAATATAAATTCTTCTTTTAATAGCAAACACTTTATTCTTTTAATAATAATGCTACACAATCTTAATCGACCAAACACGTCCGTTCTTGCTAAAACTCAAACGTCGAATCCCCCTTCATTCTCTATCTCCTTTTCGGGAGATGCTGGTCTCCTTTTGGGAGATGCTGCCAAATCGTTAGTTAAAGACACTAGAAAGCCTTCGAATACAACAAAAAATAGAGAGGACAATGAATACAAAAGAAGACACCGATAACATCAAGCACAACTATGCTGCAGCATTATGACAAAAGTACCTTATAATCTGTGATAACCTTTATGTCATTTCTCGTTTAATTGAATAGTTTTTTCTGTTTATTTCGTACCTATATTTGTTAATTTATTTTCAATTTTTGTGTCAGTGCCGTCGGGTTGATGCAATTATGGGAATTATTTAAGATATATAGTATGATTTAATACAAAAGTAAGACAAATGTTTAAGTTTAATTTTTGAAAAAATGTTTTTATCATTGTAAATTTAACAGCTGGAATAAATAAAATAAACCCCTGAAGAAGTAAGGAATACTTACGAAACGTTGGGTATAAGAATTGAATAAGTGTTTTTATTCGCTTTCCAAAATCAAAAAGACCAAAAGAGCCTAATAAAACACAATCAAATAATTAACTAAAAAAATTGGTCAAACACACACAACAACACTGGTATAATAACCAGGTACTAGCTGATTTTGAGGAGCTAGCTAGTACTGAGTTCTAACTTATACTCGGTATCAAATTGACAGGACTACGGCTTAGTACTTGTGTGAAGAAATGAGTTGATACCGATTTGAGTACTAATTTGAGACATAGTACCAGTCCTAGCGTTAGTACTCTGTGAAGAAATTGGCTGTAATATTGGTAGCCAAATAGTAGACAGTAGGACGGTAGATTCTCAGCATACAAGTCTGCATGGCCGGATGAAATAATTCCGATTATGCTCCAAAGCCCTATAGACAGCGTTACCTTTATGCGACTTGAGTCGCATTTTTGCGACCTTTTTAAATGTGCGACTTTTTTATTTGTTCTAAAAAAATTAACCAAAAGTTTCCGGAACTATCGTACAATCGATCATGTGTAGGGCGATTTTTTTAGGAGCTAACCCTTATGAAAACTAAATCAACAAACCCCTTGCAAAGAGAAACTTGGAGAAAATAGGTTGGCTTCCAAAAAAAATATTGAATGTGACTGTGATATAAGCGAATGGGCTCCTGAAAATAATTTTATTAAAAAGTATAGAGAAACCATTTCAAAACAATGAAACAATTATTGTGATTTATCTTTGAAGATATCACCTTCACAAACTCTACATTCAAAACAATTAGTATGAAAATTAAATCACAAACAATTTTTTTTTAATTTTTTTTAATATGCCCAGTGATCGGCAGTGCAAAAACAAAAATGACCCACAGTGTGTAAATGCGCGTCACAGATACATTCTGCAAATCTCCGCACTTATAGCTATCCAACCATATACAATTTATCGAAATCGATTGGATACTTTTTGAGCAAATGGTACCACAACCAATTTTTAAGACTATTTATATTTATAAAGCTTAAACCTACTCGTGTACCTACAGATTTTTTTTGTTATTCTTATTAATAATTATAGTAATTATTGTTCAAATTAAAAAAGTTCAAATAATATCTTAAGTGCAGTTTTTATATGGTAAAGAAAAACATAATATGTGACTATTTTTGTTATTATTTTTTTAGTATGCGACTATTTTTTTATTCAATTGCGACGTTTTGCTCCAAAATGCGACTTTTTTCAAATAATTTGAATTTTGCGACCTTTTTTATGTAAATGCGACCTTATTTGCGACTTTTTAAAAAATCTCAGAGGTAACGCTGCCTATAGACATAATTGTTCCAGTTCTAGAGGAAATTTACAGGGGTTGTTTAAACATCACCTACATTCTCTCTAATGTCGAAAATAATGCAATTCGGCAAGCCCTTGATTCTTTAGGCACCGATCCAATGCTTTTAAACTCTGGATTGATTTCATGCTTTAATTGATACCTACTTGTAAATATGGATTTGGGTAAGGACGTGTAAGAGTACCGGACTTTTGCAGTGTCTTTCAAGCGGGGGTATTTGCATTCTGTGAGGCCGCAAAAATCTTGCCACATGTGAACTAGTTAACAAAAACGTTGAAATTTTCATTGGCAGCCATGCCGCCGTCAACGCCATACCGTCAGTTGTCACAAAAGTAAAAACTGGTGGATTGGTGTCGTAGTGAGTTGAGATTAATTAGCGCAACAAACACAGTTAGCCTATTATGGGTCCAGGACTAGCGTTGCCCACGAGACGAAAAAAATATCGGTCTCGCATGACGAAACGAGACGAGACTGCCTTTTAAGCACCCTAGACGAGACCGAAACGAGACTGTATATTTGGACTGACATTTACAGAGCGTCTAATACATTTTAAAATCCAATTCCAGTTAAATATTTATTTTCTTCTGCACTTATTCAAACTATATGGGGGACAACTTATATTTTGACGTATCGAAAATATTTCGTTCCAATAATCAAGAGGTTGTCGGAAAATCGTATTTTTTTCGAAGACGAGACCGGGATAAGACTGGAAATTCAAATTTTCTCGCAAAAATGGCGAGACTTAGACCGAGAGGAGACTTAATTATACGAGAACGACGAGACCAAGACGAGACTTACAAAAGTTTCGCCGAGTCTCGTCTCACCGCGTGAAATATATGGAAATGAAATGCCCGACGATTTGGTCGCAAGAAGGATCATCCAAGGATCCGAGCCAAAACGAATCGTCAGAAGCTTCAGCAAATCCGCTATCAATAGTTCTAACAATACAAAATGGGCATCAGCGCATCTGAGTTGTATAGAGCGTGTGAAGATGAAGAGGCGGAGGAGGGCTCATCTCACTTTCTTTGTGAATGCCCTAGCCCATAGCAAAAACCAGAAAAACAGCCCTCGGAGAAAACTATTTCGACGAACTGCCGGCACATCTCGTTTTTGCTACTACGAAACATCCTAAAATTCATACAGTATTCGAGATGGATCCACCCCCTCTGACAACGGAATCAGGCTGATCGATTTCTCTGCGGGACGAAACATGGTGGTAGTTAGTACGCAGTTTCCTCACCTCAATATCCACAAGGGGACCTGGAAATATTTTGATCAACCAATCGTCAACCACGATCGATTTGGCACTCCTCCAGTACCAGGGATGTCCGAACGTTCCGAGGAGCCAACGTTGACTCGGACAATTACGTTGTTGTAGCTAAGGTACAACTTCGGATATCTCGAACACAACCAAACCGAAGAAATGCTGTGAGGAAGTTTGACGTCGGGCGGCTACAATCGCAAGAGATTGCTAGGTCTTTCTCCGATCGGGTATCAAAAAACCTCTTAAGAGGTCTTATGCCGCCAGCATCCAGTATTGCAACCCAGTGGCAACATTGCCAGGAAGCCATCAGAGATGCCGCATCTGACGTGCTGGGTTTCACTCAACCACCGCAACGAAACCCATGGTTTGACGACGATTGCCGGCAAGCACATGCAGCGAAGCAGCAGCCATGCAAGGCGTCGCTGCACAGAAGGACCAGAGCCGCTCGGGAGCTCTACGAGCAAAAGAGGAGAGAGGAACACCGGCTTCTCAGAAAGAAAAACAGAGAGCATGGAGATGCGTGAGATCTAGGAGATTGAGGGATGTCATAACAGGAATGAGGTTCGGAAGTTTTACCAAAAGGTAAAAAGGAGCTATCAGGGCTACAGAGCCCGAACCAAAGCCTGCAAGGCCGAGAAACGGAACATCGTAGTAGATTCGCAGTCGATGCTGAGAATATGGAAGGATCACTTCTGTAGACTGCATAACGGCGATGACGAATCTAATTCCGCTGTCAGGCAGATTACACCATTCAACCTAGACGATGAAGGCCAACATTTCCGTCTACCCGACCTCGACGAAGTGAAGATAGCAATATCTAGGTTTGAGTCCAACAAAGCTGCTGGAGCCGACGGGCACGCTGCCGAGCTATCCAAAGCAGCAGGAGATGACTTGGAAAGGAGTATGCACCAGCTCATCTGTAAAATATGGTCGGAGGAAAGCATGCCCGATGAATGGAATCTTAGCATTGTTTGCCCTACAAGATCTTTTCTCTCATATTATGAGAACGCCTGAAACCGTTCGTCAACAACCTGATAGGTCCATATCAGTGTGGCTTCAGGCCAGTAAAGTCCACCACCGACCAAATATTCACACTACGGCAGATCTTGGAAAAAACCAATGAACTTCAAATCGGCAGTCACCACCTGTTCATCGATTTTAAGGCCGCGTATGAAAAAATAAATAAATCGGGTGGCACAACGGCTCATGAAGAACCAGGGCCTTGTGACTAACAACTCGTAACCATTCCTATGTGCGCCTTTCGACAGGAATGGAAGGGACCTACAATTTTATGTTGAATCCGAACGGCTAGACGAGGAGCACTTATTCGTGACAAGTGATACTCTTGGAGGATTTGTCAATTCCTTGCAAGAGGCAGTAGCCCTGAAAAAAAACTTTTTAGTTTTTAGGTGGACGAGGCAGATGTGCAGGATGACGATGGAGAACGCATGCTGCTCCATCAAAGTTGGCAAAGACCTCACCGACAACTTCGATGTCAAAAAAGGATTTAGGCAAGGCGACGCGCTGTCATGCGACTTCTTAAATATCATACTTGAAAGAATAGTGCAGAACTATCACGTCAACACTAGAGGCACAATCTTTCAAAAGTCCATCCAATTACTTACATACGCCGACGATATTGACATAATTGGAAGAACAAAGCGTGATGTCACTGCAGCTTTTGGAAGCATTAAGAAGGAAGGGGCAAATATGGGTTTAGCGGTGAATGAGGGCAAAACAAAGTATATGCTGTCATCTAAAAAAGGACGCTCAACACCAACGTCTTGGGCAGAACGTAACCATAGACACCATAGCGAAACCGGTGGCGCATGCAGGTGGAAGAGGACCCCAACCAACTTGGCGTGCGAAACTGGAAGCAGCTAGCTAGGGACAGAGCTGGCTGGAGAAGGCTGGTTGGTTGAGGCCCTGGTCCACACCGGACTGTAGCGTCAGCATAAGTTAGTAAGTAAGTAGGTCAATTCGGGATGGTTGAGGGAAGCTCCCTTACCTTACCTTCCACTTATTCCTTTCCTCACCATTCTCCTTTTTCTAGTCTATACAAACCCTGGGGAACACAACGGATCCATTGATATCTGAGTGGGAAGATTCGGCTTGACACCTCATCACTCCTGCTAGCCTAACCCATGCCAATTTTTGTTGATAGTCTTTAAAGTCCTTAAAAATTTCCATTATTTTTAACACTTCTACTAAGTTTTTGAGACTGTGGAAACTACGTGTATTTTCTTTGCAAATTTCAACTACTTAACCGATTTCGATGAAATTTGTTTACAGATTTAATTTTATAACTTTGATTCCTTTTAGGAGCGGAGACGAATGACATTCGAACACTTCCAAAACATTGATGCTGATTACGGAATCCGCAAAACTCGATCAGCAGTGCAGTACTTACTTTTTCATCTACTCATATATCTTGAAAAGGAAAGAGAAGACTGCATTGTGTATCACTGCGGATCGAGTTGTGGATTCTGTATAATCGGCATCACAACTGCATTTATCGAATGACACCATCGATAGACTCAAAATCCATATTTTGAAATAACCAGCAACCCTATCTGAAACTACGTGACCGAAACATACGACCATTTGTAAAGTCTCATAATTGTTGTTCCAAATAACTCATCACTGTTTAGGTACATACCTTCGTATACCTGTATGTAAGCATTAAAAAAAAAACACAAAATACAGCATTCCCCTTTAGGAGCATTTAAACAATTGTGCCTGGTCGTTTTCATACACGATACCTGCATTTCCGGCTGAAAGTAATCGGCCATGAAAATAAAATATATGTATGTATATTCCAATCACATCACGTGAGCTTAACGGAGCATTTCACTTTCAGTCGCAAGGTGCATGCGAGTCTTGTTTGTGCCTTAGTTTTCCATTTAAAGGTCTAGACCACATGAAACTTGTACCATTCAACTTGAGATTTAAAGTTGCACATTATGTTCGTAGTATAGGAGGATAGGCACAAACAGTTCATCATCTTAGGAATTCCCACAGCACAACCAACAGGAATGAAAATGTGTGTATCTTGAACTAGTTCAGACTTAAACTGCACTTTCCATGTTCACATGAATCAGCCAGATCACAAGACACATGCCCCACGGAGGCATGCAGTTTAACTTTGGTCCAAAAAAAGTGTTATTTTCCAAGATAATAAGTTAAATTTTTGCAATGCTTTTATCCAAAAAGCTGGTTTTACTGGATTAACCGAACAGAAGGAAAGATACATTTTCACTATACAAACATTTATGTGGCATGAATGAGGAAACGTCATTTGGTATAAGACGAGAGTAACTACCTTAGCTACCATCGCATCGTTGGCGACTACGACGCGACGCTTATCGTGTTTGAGTGCAATTTAATCATGAAAATGTGCTTCAAAGAAATTTTTCTAACCGTGTTTGGGGAATTTTTATTATAGACAGCGTTGAATGCAACCTCTAAATTTATTGAAAAATAATATTTTTTGTGACAGAGGAGTTATGGTATTTTTGTTTCCTGTTTACCTAGTTGGGGGAACTTATTTCCATTTGAAAAGTTAAGTCGAGTCTCGGTTAAGTCTCGGAACTGATGAGATATACTTGGAGGATTTTCTTAAATCTTGATTTTTTTTAATGTTGGCAGGATAAAAAAAAAACAATCTTAATGAATCCCTTATACGCTGCTGATGCGGAGCTTAAAATTCCATTACAAATGGCACAACGAAATCTTAAACTATTAATTTCGTTCTGCATTAATCTGTTTGGCGAGTTAAATTAATATAATTTCACTGAATTGCTTGGAGATGTCTTCACGCTCAATTTGCATAAAACTAGTTAACAACACAATTTTTGTTTTATTTATTTGAAATAAATGTTTTTTTTGCTGTTTTTTTCGTAAGAATTTCGTTGTCTTCTGGAAAACACGACAGCATAAAGCTGATGACGATGAACCCATGCAGAAACGCTTGTTGGAGTCGAGCTCAGTTGAACTTTAAATTGAATTACATCAAACATAGCTTGTTGTTTATTCATAGGGCTGCCAGACGTCTTGATTTTGTCACTATATACCAAATCTTCACACTGAAGCGAATTTTGGAAAAAACAAAAGAATTTCAAGTCGAGAACCACCATCCTTTTATCGACTTTATGGCCGGATATGATAGCATTCATCGCGAGGAGCTCTATTTGGTGATAGCTGAAATCGGGTTCCCGGGGAAAACTTATCCAGTTGTGTCGCGTGACATTAGAAAACACATGGTACATGATACAATTAGGCAATAAATACAAAAAAAAAAAAAATTAGGTAGCGCAACGGCTCGTAAAGAACCAGGGCCTAGTGACTAACAACTCGCAACCATTCCTGTGTACGCGCGTCGACAGGAATGGAAGGGACCTACAATTTTATGCCGAATCCAAACTGCTAGCCGAGAAGCACTTATTCATGAAAAGTGATACTCTTGGAGAATTTGTCAATTCCTCGCAAGAGGCAGTAGCCCTGAAAAAAAACTTTAGTTTTTAGGTGGACAATAAGGCAATTGCTCTTCCGAATTTGTCCAAGCCAAATTTCGTTGTCTTCTGGAAAACACGACAGCATAAAGCTGATGACGATGAACCCATGCAGAAACGCTTGTTGGAGTCGAGCTCAGTTGAACTTTAAATTGAATTACATCAAACATAGCTTGTTGTTTATTCATAGGGCTGCCAGACGTCTTGATTTTGTCACTATATACCAAATCTTCACACTGAAGCGAATTTTGGAAAAAACAAAAGAATTTCAAGTCGAGAACCACCATCCTTTTATCGACTTTATGGCCGGATATGATAGCATTCATCGCGAGGAGCTCTATTTGGTGATAGCTGAAATCGGGTTCCCGGGGAAAACTTATCCAGTTGTGTCGCGTGACATTAGAAAACACATGGTACATGATACAATTAGGCAATAAATACAAAAAAAAAAAAAATTAGGTAGCGCAACGGCTCGTAAAGAACCAGGGCCTAGTGACTAACAACTCGCAACCATTCCTGTGTACGCGCGTCGACAGGAATGGAAGGGACCTACAATTTTATGCCGAATCCAAACTGCTAGCCGAGAAGCACTTATTCATGAAAAGTGATACTCTTGGAGAATTTGTCAATTCCTCGCAAGAGGCAGTAGCCCTGAAAAAAAACTTTAGTTTTTAGGTGGACAATAAGGCAATTGCTCTTCCGAATTTGTCCAAGCAAGCACAGGATTTCGGCGAGGAGATGCGGTATAATTTGACTTCTTCAACCTCGTTCTGATGCAGATAGTGCGTTCTGAAGCTACATTTGGCTCGGCAACAATGTTCAGCCAAGAGAGTCTTCGAATCTAAGTACCCAGAGCCTGATAAGCAAGTAAGTATGCGAGGATTGATTTAATGGAGGAGCTAAAAGAAGACTTACCGCGTACACGCACCAACTTTCGTTTTTGAAAATACGAACAAGATCCGCAGCCTAAGCCTAGAAATGTAGCTGACGTTGGAGCAAAGATTCCTGAAGAAGGTATAAGATTGCTGCGAACACTAACATTCCACCAGATATGAATCAGATTGGATGGTCAACAATGTCAACGCGTTCATAGGGGAGATACCACCAGCCAGCCAACAGATTATATCATGAATGTGTTGATGTTCGGTCCAAAGTGCTCTCCAACATGTTCTAAATTTGTAAGGAAATTTAATACTAATAAGTTAAAAGATGAATTTTCAAATCCTGCAGTGGATGGTTTAATTAACCGGACCTCTGTTGACGATTACTTCCAGAACCATGATGCCATAGAACAAGCTTTATCAGCAACCAAAGAAGACATGAAAATTTGTAAGTCTATGAGTTTTGGCCTTGTTGTTGTCCAATGACATAGTTTGGATTTCCTTTGAATCAGTGTGGATCCGATTTTGGGCTTATATTGGCATCCTGGTTTCGATTTTCTCATCTTTGGGATTTAAGATGATGGCTTGTTAAAGAACATGTCAAGTATGGAGGGTGCAATATCCAAACGAGAAATTCTTAAGGAGATCTTGCGAATTGTTGATTCCCTAGGCTTTATCTCACTTTATATTATGCGAGGGCAGATTTTTCTACAAGAATTTTGGAGGGAAGGCCCCGACTGGGATGAACCTGTTTCAAAGCATTTAAAATAACAATGGGTAGAATTAATCAATGAATGCCCGTATGTTTCATGGTCTTGCAGCGATTTAGAGACCAGTCTAATAGTGGATGCTTTAGGAACATTCTGTTCCATAAAAGTCATTGAAGTGTATCTAAAGGATTTTACTAAAGGGTTTTTACTACCCTTAAAATGATTAAACAAAGTGCAAGGTTATGAAAATAGGGATGGATTTAAGAGGAGATACCGATTCAGCTTGGTTTTGAACCTCGGAATATTAAAATGACGGGGGAAAATAGTGCTAAGTAAAGCATTCCATATTCGTTTTGTGCGACTGGAGAAATAATCTCTATAATTAACAGTAGGTGCATCTGAAGTTCGGCCGGCTCAAGGGTTAACTGATGCGCATTCCTGGAAGAACGGCTTTTAGGTTGAAAGCAAAAAAAAAACAAAGGTTTCTTCTGTAAAAAAAAATCGAGGAGTAACAAATTATATTATAAAGAATTTTTTGAGTATTGATCTGGTCTGGTTTTATTTTAACATTAAGACAGTAGATCATACATATAAATAATCTATATAGGTTAGGTATATGTAAATAGATCGTGGTTTGTACGGATGCTTAAAACTTGAAACCAACTGGACCAAATTGGATTCATCCTTCGGGGGGTTTGATTGTAATTGCTCCACGAAGGTTTAGGAAAAAAAAATTCTTAAAATTCTCAACAGGTGGCGCTGTACGCGCACATTTCGTTTTTTAACCAAGATAACTCGAGAATGGAATCGTTCAATTTTCACGATTTTGGGTCTGTTGGTTTATATTGACCCAAGGAATGACACTATGGGTATGGGGGGATATTGCGGAAATTTAAAGAAAAATTGGAAATCTGTGAAGTTTTAAGTGCATTTCTTCGAATTTAATCGAGAATTCAACCAAGAAATGGAATTGATCGAGTCTTATGGCTGCGAAAAACTATGATGTCAATTATTTGAATTTTGTCAGTCAAAATCAAATCTCCGAAATCATACAAATCCATCGAAACCTTGATGGATGGAGCCACAAACTATATCACGAAATTTGCAATTCAAGCGACCTGCCATTCGTATTTAAGAGTGTCTCACTTTCGCTATGCGAATTATTAAGTCGAAAGTACAATTGCGGGATTGTATGTGGCGTGCTCAAATGTCGGTAAGCATCCCGCTTTGTACGTGTACCATGCCGAGAATAGAACGAAAAAACGTTGTTTATGGTTAACTTTGTTTTCACTTCAGTAAAAAGCAGGTTGACACGTCAATAGATGCAGTTTGATTGAAACACGTCGAAATTCTTATAATTCAGTTATTTCCATTGCATAGAATTTTTGAATACATAATTTGAATTGACCGAATAAGGTTCGTCAAGCAGCATGTGCCAGGATCGCAATTATTATTTTTATTTCATTAACAATTTTGGCGGAATGGAGTTCGCTGGGTCAGCTAGTTTTATACAAAAATGTAAACAAAAAATTATAAATATGTACTCAAGGCTCACTTGTGATCATCTAAAAAAATAAAGTTGTTCGAAAGTAAAAGAAAGTTTAACTTGTTTTGAACAATGCATTCAAAAATAAAATAATTCAAGTGACTGCATATATTTTTTTAAATAAAATCAATTAAATACAAAAATATTCCACAAAAAGTAGTTCTTTTAAATCCTTTTACTATATTATGTTTAACTGCACGTACATTCAGTATTCAATGCAATCGATTTTAGGATTAATAGTTGTCCAAGTACAAACAAAAATAAACTCATGCATAATCTCCAGTTATACGCAATCCGCAAAAGTCAGCAAAGTGGTGCGGTGGTTTTAAATCAACACAGCATCTGATAAATTCATCAAAAGCGAAAACACATTCCCATACCTATGACAACGCCTGAAGTGTTTTGCTAATGTGAATGTTCACACCTTTTGTGACAGCTAGAGGATAGTAAATTATTTCACGCTTGCAGCTATCTGCTATTCAAAAACTTTAAAATATTTCATCTTGCGAGCTAACAATAGAACTTTGTCTGTCAGCGCAAGTTTGATTTTATGAATCATTGCCATATACCGAGTAAGGCCACAGGGTTTAAATACATGATGCCTGAAGTTAGAAGATCGATCTAAGAAGTTAGACAGAGTGACCTGAATACCATATTATTAAATAATAATCTCCAACACTCAACACTGCCCCCATGAACTGCAGATCACATTGCAATATCAACAAGTGAAAAATCTGGTTAATGCCACCGTGTCGTGGTGTCTTAATATACGAATTAATAATATGCATATAAACCGCTTTCGCTTTCTATACATAAACGTACAATGTACCGCACACGTACCTGTTTTCAAGTTCTCCGCCAAGAAGTCAACATTTGTATAGATAGGTAGATTATGCTAGTAAATCATCTTGTTATGTAGCACTGCGCTTAGATCTGATTGAGATTGCATCACCTCGTAGATCAAAAAAAGCAACTGAAAATAAACAGCGATTCGCATCTCATTTGGTGTGCAGTGTGCACGCGAAAATATAAATTAAATTGTGGCAAGTGGCATATGGTCAGGAATTATTGTTGTTTATTTAGCTAATAAATTTATTTGCTTAAGTTATTAGTGGTATTCTCAAAATAAATAATTAAGAGGTATTCTCAAAATAGAGTTCGGACCTCAGCTCTTTTGTTTAATGAAGATAGTATTCGAAAATGCAGGTTTACCTAGGTTTAAAAAAAAAAAAAAAAAACAACTTACCCTGACCCTCTGAAGAGATTAACATTATAATCATAGACCGATGATCTTCCAGGTCCAGATAACATAAGCGCACAATCTTGTCCATATTCTGTGTTTATGTTCTGTCCAAAAGAATGAAACTGTCCTTCTGCATTTCTCACAATTAATAATGCGACAGCTAGTACAAATATTCTGAAAATGAAAAAATTATAATGTTACAAGAGATATGAATTTCATAATCTTAAAATAAAATCTGGTATTTCTTGAATCATTCATAATCAAATAATAAACGCTATTCCTTCTGTTCATAGTTCATATATTATAATATCATCATTAAATAATTATCTTCAAAACAGTGAAAGTAGAGAAGCTTATTATGCATCAACCGAAAGTCAAATCAAGAAATTAAATACAATTTTGTTTTTTTATTAATGATTTAACATGTAACAATCAAGTAATCTGACATACTACCTAAACCAAGAGCTTATTATATTCTCGTATCGGATTCAGTGTGGGCTTAGGTCTGTAATCTTATTAAAAATAAGAAAATGAAGGATAAACCTATTATAGTAGTAGGTATATAGTAATGAACTTCGAAATAATGAAGTATTAATGAACTTTCATATTTTTGGTATGAGTTGATGAAATGGTGTTAACAATCAGGTAAATTTTCTTTTGTTGGTGTTTTTTTTTTAAGTTTATTTTTATTGGTCTGAAACATTGCCTTATTTTTGATGTAGATATTGAATATTAGAGTAGCGTTATTTTAACTTGCGATATAAAGGCACTATTTGGGAGGATAGGGATTCATACAAAATAAAATACATTACTATTAACAGTGGGTATACTATGATGGTTCGATAATGTTTTAATCCAGGTTAAGAGAAATTGTTAAAAACAAGTTAAAATAAAAAAATGGACTCGACTGGATCGCACAAACTTGCTCTCGTAGCTAACAACTTTAACGTAGCTTGAAATAGACAATGTACGTATGTATTGGTTCCATAACATTATGATATCATTAAAAAAAATTGAAAACAATTTAAAATATAAATTATTACTATAAATTAAATACTATAAACTACCATAAATTTGTTAATTTAATAGCTAAAACAGATAGAGGTCAAAATAAGGTATGCCATCTGATTTGCTTGATAAATCCGATTTTTTTTTTTCAAAAATTTGGATAGGTATGCAAAATTGTGAAAATTGTAAGAGACTTCTTGTATAAAAATTTTGGTTGAAATTGATTTAGCCGTTAACGAGAAATATGAAAACAAAAAAATTTGTTCTATGACAGGTACCGTTAATAACTGTTATTAGTAAATTTGTTTTATCAAAATATTGAGCATACCCTTAATAGTTGTTCTTGACTTTTTTTTATCAAAATTGTTAGATCCGTTTTTGAGATAAATTACCCTCTTGATAATAGTTGTATGGCGGGTACGGTTATTTTTTTAGCTAAAAAAATGTATTTCCCCTCTAAGGAATCCCCTAAGAACCTATTGTCCAAGGTTTGAAGAAAATCGCTTCAGTGGTTTAGGCTGCAGGTAGAGGTACAGACAGACATACAGACAGAGAGAATTTCGGGACCCACTTTTTTCGCTTTCTCTATCATCGTAATGTTAGGGAAAAATACTATCTCGAGTTCTATTTTTGTTTGCTGTACTATAGTACCTACATGGAAAGTAAAACAAAATGTCAAAATATTTTTTTATGATTTTATGCTCTTTACATGCAGATCTTCGTCAAACACTAAAAGCCTTATGGTTAGGAGTTTTATCAAGAAGTAGGAAGGAGGAAGGAAGAAGTTTTTATGAAGAAGTATGTTCCTTTATTTTTTAATATTTTGATAAGTTAAAGTCCAAGAACCAGGCGCGAACGCAGGAAAAAATTTCGGGGGGGGGGGGTGCCTTTGAAAAATTTAAGATGTTCATAAACATTATATTTTATCACGAAAATCCGAAATCTTGACTTGAAGGACAATAGTGTTTCAACTCCGAATAAAATGAAAACAACTACATATTTTTAAAATGAAAAGGTATTCTAAAAAAATAAAAAACATTTTCTCTGAATTAATACATTACTTACCATCAGCCTTTGACAGCACAAGATTTGTTTTTAAATCGACAAGAAATCTATTTATTTCATAATCATTTGTATAAATATTTTTTTGAGTTTATTATTTAGAAAGTAAAAAATTTAGTTCTCATTTGTATGTATTGTGGTCCTTTTATGAGCAAATTTGTATTAATATCGACTGGTTTGAATTCAAAGACTGCAAGGTTCCAATTCTTAAGAACTTAGGGCTAGTTCCTAATCGCAGAAATCTGCCTGTTGCTTAGCTTGTGCATATCGATCTTATTTTTTTTCTGCCCGCAGAAAGCAAAGAGGCGGCAGTGTTTTAATGAATTTGTGCTCGTAAGCATGGTAGCGCAGAAAAACAAATTTTTGTATAGAATTAATATTAAAAAACCGACATTTTTGGAATTATATTTTCACTCGGGAAAAGACGAAGTATAAACTGTCAAATTCCATTAAAGGATAGCTACGATGGTGATGGATTTTTGAGATTAAATTAAAATCAAATAATATTCGTTTGTAATATATTGGTTCGGAATGCTAACACTTTCCACAGGCGACTGCATACAAATTTAATCAAAACTAGTTAAGCCGTTTCAGGGAAATTAAAAGATTAAACAAAACAGTTCTATGGAATATATACCGTTAAAAACAGTTCTTTGGAAAATAAAATTAACGGCTGCATCGGATTTCAGACATAAGAAAGTATAAAATTATCAAAAAGGCAAAAAAAGCTACAAATTATTTGTTCTCTTATTAAGCTTGTTTATACAAAATTTATTTTGGTCAAATATTTGGAATTTAATATGATGAGTATGTACCTACTTATTTGAAGCAACTGTGTGCAAAATAACCTTAGACGTTCACGTGATAGCTATACGGGAATAACACAAAAAATACGTCAAAACCTTGTTGACGTTCTGTTTGAGACTTTCAATGCAGTTAAGCTACTTTATTCATTTCAGACTCGAAGTTTATTCAAAATCTATAGAGTCAATTTCGTTGTACGTCAGCTACCCTTTAAAGGAAAAATTCGAATATCTCATTTAGCTTTAAATACCAAATTTGAATCAAATCAGTCCATGCCTCTAGCAACAACAACAGAATAAATTTATTTTTGAATATTTTGTTCTAGTGTGCTATTCATTAAAGAAGTCATTCTAAAAACAAAATTGTTTATAACTTTATATTGGCTAAGTTTTTTGTAATCTTTTTACTAACATTTCTCTGTACTGAGTTCGTGCCTGCATATAACGGTTTTCAGTGTTGATAAGAGCATCGATTTTTTAAAACAAAAATACAACTAAATTACGTAATATCTTTTTTTTTTTTTTTTTTTTTTTAATTTTGAGTTTGGAAAAATTTTTTTCAGAAACTGTTTACGGAAAAAATTTTATTTAAAAAGAAAGTAAAACAAATGATTTCAGGTCTTACGAGGACGAGGAGTTATAAATATGGCATTGTAATCGATTTCTTTTTTAATAATAATAAGAATAGTTTATTCCAATAATGAGAAATTCGAAAATAGAGAAAATCGTTCTGCAGGAGAAACTGTTAATATAACAATGTAATCTAATAATTTTGCCCTTGGAAGTAGATCACACTAATATTTAAAGACTAGCGCAAATCTTTTATCAAAGTCGTTGGAGTCGTTTTTGAGAAAAATAAGATTGTTCTTAGGGGTTTGTATGGTAGGTTCCCTTTTTTTTAGGTTCTACACAAAAGTTTTTTGTTTTAATATTTACAAAATTTTTAAAAAATCTCTTTGTACCTACAATTTTTCAAAAACATTGACCACGTTTTTTTTCATATATATATAAAGAAAAAAATATGTTGAACTTTTTTTTTTAATTTCATATGTATGTATGTTGTATCTTAATTTTAAGAAGAAAATTAAGAAAATAAAACAAAAAAAGTGTTTCTATTAGCTGAACCATTAATAAACCATTTTTTTTTTTTAAAAGGGTTTGGAGGAAGGGCCTGTGTTCCCTCGTAGTCATATAAGTCAATTTTTAGCACCTCATTTTTGGGTACCATTGAAACCCTGATAAGAGGTTAAGTTTCAGTAATTGGTTAGTCAAAGATTTTTGTATTTGAATTTTTAATTTTCACACCCCACGAAGTTCGGACAGATTTTAAATATTGTATCTCCCATACAGATGTTGGAAAGCAGTTAAGTTAATTTTTCTTGAGAGCATCTCCAACGATTTTGAAACAAAAATGTGTGAAATAAAATTTTAATAATAATTTTAACTACATATATGCCTGTACGACCTCAGGTCTTTTAAATGCAATCCACGGCACTAGTTAGAAGGAATAGAAGGAAAGGAAAGATTTTTTGTTGGCACAGGGGATGTTAATTATCTCATGAAATTCCACGGTTGGCTGGGGAATATAGTAAAGAATGCTACCTAGACTGGGGCTCGAACACACACGTCCATCAGGTTAGCAGTATACATTCACTACGCCAATGCTACCCGCTCATACTATTACAACGTACAAACTTGCTGTCGTAGCTTACCTCTAGAATATAGCTAGACACATACAAATCCTTCACACCTATTTTAAAGTTGCCCGTTGAACCGTTTGGATTCTTGCTCGATGTACATCTAGACACACAGAAAAACAGACCGGCTGACGCCTTGTCGAAAATCAATTTTTTGAACTTATCCATCATCGTAATGTTAGTTTTGATTAAAACCGTGATTTTTTGAAACGAAACCAATACTTGCCCCTTAGAGCAAGCAAAAAGCAAGTAGGTAACCCCTTCCCCAATTTCCTGTTCAAAAACAGAAGTTCAACAAAATACAATATTTAGGTATAGAAAATCAATTCAAACAATATAAAGTATGTAAATTATATAACTAAATAGCTTATCTTAAATTATTCGTCAACATATCCTACATTCCAATAAAACAACTAAAATCACGAACACAAAAATAAGGATAAAATCCAGAAATGCATAGCTTCACTTTTCTAAACATTTATTACGGCATCAAATCGGCAGCACATTCGTCAAATATTGCTTATTGTACCGTGCATCAAATAATGCGCAACCTATGTCCCATTCAAACAAAACTGAATCACGAAATTCTTTTTTTTTTTTTGCTGTTGTATCAGCATCATTTGCGCATCTGCTTCTGCCGTCATGTCATCGCAACAGATATAATGACATTTATATAACCAAGTCGTCTTTGTCTTAAGGAGACACATTTATTTATAGATCATTCTATAAGCTCACTTATTTTTACAATTTATTTATCTTTCAATTTTTTTTTATTGAGACCATATCCAACAAACAAGAGGGTCTGGCTGGTTTGACATTGAAATACCTTTTTCTAAAAGAAAATGTTTTTCTTTTTTTTCAGTTTGTAAGCCATGGTATTTTAATCCATTAAAAAGATTAACTTCCATATCGATAGGCCTTCAAACAGCACTCCTAACATAATAAACCTTCATTTTTAATCAAGTCCATTAGAATTATTAATTTTGCTTATCAAAATCACACTCCAAATTCCATTCAAAATGTACGATGTCATTAGACGTAAATTAATCAACCCACACACTTGAACTCACATGATGATGTGTTGATTGCAATTGACTTGCACATATACAAATTACAATCAATCACAAGATTTTTATCAACTCTTTTATGTAATATACATGACCACTAATTAAATAATACACCATTTATAAAAAACAAAAATATCAATTACTCTAAAAAATCACTCGCCGCATAAAAATAAATATAAAAATAAAAATTCATTAATTTTTCATCAAACTCTGGCAATCGGAATTTTTGAATTTATCGGTCCATTCGATTAGATGACGATCTAAACACCTTGATCGAAGCCTCAGTGGAGTGTTTCTTGTCAGTCTGTGGTGAGTGTCGCTCCTCCGACTACTCCGAAACCAAAGTTAGTCGCCTTGACTTTATTTAAGCTGCGGTTTGTGCGTAGCGCAGAATTTATTTATCTATAAGTGATTCTTTTGGTTAGCGCGTATGTATTGCAATTCTTAGCACATGATTCGTAAAATATGAAAGTCTTTTTGGTCAAAAAAATAAATATATCTGAGGAGGTAGGAAAGTATAGTATCTAATGCATGCATGTGCCATATACGAAGAAGTAACAGAGCCCGAGATGTATAGTTGTAATATTTAACTAGAAGCTAAAGAACTGCAAATTATTACGCCTTTAAGTTTAGCATTTAAGAATGTAGATAAGTAAATAAAGATAGGTACAGGCTATTCATTGCCAGATCTTATAATATTCTCAAATCTGCTAACAATGTAAATTGTTCCTTACAGTTATCTCTCAAGATTGGAGAAAATCTATCCAGACGGCTGGAGATCTAGCGTTTTTTCAGTTAGAACCAAATATAACCAATATAACTACCAGCATACTTTTTACTAAGATGGTTTCGTGTCAAAAAAAAATTTAGACCCAGTTTTTCAGTAGCGAAATGAAAATTTATTTGTTGACAGTTACGTAAAGAAGTAGTTTTTAAGTTGATTGTAGATGCAGATAGTCTTAAAACACAAAGAACATAAAATATCAAAACAATTTGTTTTGTTGAGGCATTCCAGAGTTAACTCGACAAATTTGGGGAGTTAACTCGGGTTTAACTTTAGCCCCTCACAGAAAAACTGACCCTAAATGTTAACTATTATTACGATGATGGAGAAGTCCAAGAAAGTGGATTTTCAAAAGAGTCTGTGCTTTTGTTTTGCTGTGTGTGCTGATGAACATTGCACATCGAGGTAGAGCCTAAACGGTTGAAAGGATTTCATTCTTATTTGGTCTGGAGCTGCACAGATAGACATAATATTGTGAGAACAACTTTTTAACGTCTTCCTAATCGCCCGTCGATGAGAAAAATGAAAAGCTGTGCTATGGAAGTACTGTTAACATGAACAAAAAAAAAAATATTTTTCTAGCTATAATGTAGAATGTTCTTATTAAACATCACACTCTTCTCCTTACATAGTGATCAATGGGAGTGAGCACACCCTCGCAGCGGAGAAACATTCTTCTGTCAAAGTTTATTTACATGGTGATAAATGAGAGTGCTCACATCAACGGCGACTGTTTTTCCGTTTCACCGTGATTTTCACCTTGCCCGAATTGCCGCTAGTATATCGATTTTTTTAAAAATGGAACCATCGTGAAGTTGGCTCCTAGCAGTCCAGGTATAGTAGGTGAATGAGTGAAGTGACAGCTACAGATTACGAAAGGTTTGTTCACGTTCCTGAGAATTCATAAATTCTGCTCTTCCACTTTGATGGAGGAGGAGTTGAAAACTAAAAAAAGGATTTCTCAGCAAAAACACAAAAGAACCATTTTTTTTCTGAAAATTTGAGTTCCTTAGACAAAAAATAATAATAATATTACATTGAAGTATTTAAGTCACTGTTTTTGACAACAAAATCGAAAGAAAAAAATTATGGAAATTGCATTCAGATCTCAACGAATGTGGAGATCTCTGAAACCTGAACTGACTTTTTTTCAAGTTGTTGTCATTTTGAAAAAAGAGTTATACTGTTATAAATAAAACCGTCATATTATTTTCCTTTATTATATTTATTATGTTACAGTGTATAATAGAGATCAGTGATCAGGGTACATAGTTTTCAACATTTAAATTTCGTATTACACTATCAGTTTGAATTTTAAAATTAATCTGAAAAAAGAGAAAAGAACACATATTTACTTCCTCTCACATCAAACGATAAGTCTGCGCGATAAAGTTTTCGAAGTTGGTTTTCCTCTTCAGCCCTATTCATAAATTCATGATAGCGACGAGACAACACTAACACGTGTCTTAACTCATCATTTGTATTAAATAAATGTGTGACTTGTCACATCGAACGGATAACTTTTAACTAGCCAAATTTCGCCTTTAAGGAACGGATAACTTTTTAACACTAACGCACGAACTTTTCGTAAGAACCGTTCCAACACAAGCTTACTTCTTATGAATCAGCGCTTATGTGTGACACATCTATAAGAATACTTCAAGGATTTGATGTTAAGGACTGGAAAGATATCATACAGCATCAGTATTTTTATGAGTAAGTTAAGTTATAAAACGGATAAGATCTTTGTCCATGTGTCAGCTTACACATGAGCTAAAGAGGGGATAGTGTTTTTTTATGAATTCGGCTGCTTCTGTTTTCGGCATCGGAAAGTAATTATTTGTTTCTATTTTGTTTTCGATCTTATTAAAAAAGTGTATGTTGTTACTTCATTTGACTTTAAAATCTGTACTTCTGGCTACCATAGTTTTTCTTATATTTTTTGTTGATTTGTTTACTTTGGTGAAACAGTTTATAAAATATTAACATGTTTTAAAAGGACAACATGGTACACAGCGGATCAATTGAAAGTCGTACACAGTGAATCAAGGAATTTTGTATGAAATTTGATTTTTTTTAATATTTTAATTTTTAAGTTTTCTAATTTATTTGATTTATAAGTTCTTTAATAGGTTATGTTTTATTTTGCTTTATGGACAGAAAAAAAGTTATTTTGTATCTGCTAATAAAAATAAGTAACTTACAAATAAACTAAAATTTTCAATCTAAAATATTTCTTATATTCGAAGAATTTTCCTATTTGTTTGTTTGTTGTTTTTCTACTAAATAATCTATTATAAATAATTTTGTATATTTAAATTTCGTATGTTTATATATGTAAGTTTTACTAAAACGCATGTATTTTATTTTTATAGATCCTGATGATGAGGCAAATAGGTCCTCGAAATATATAGATCAATAAAATAAAATAATACAAAATGTGTTTATTGAATTTTAATGAAGAAAAACAAAAGAGTAAAATAAAAAAAAATTAGTTGATTTAGGGCCAATTTTTCAATAGTCAGATAAGCAGTCAGTTAGTATATAATCCTCAGATAGAGCAAAAATCTAGTTTTCAATG
This sequence comes from Melangyna quadrimaculata, assembly GCA_949320155.1. NCBI lineage: Eukaryota > Metazoa > Arthropoda > Insecta > Diptera > Syrphidae > Melangyna > Melangyna quadrimaculata. Next base: position 375,855,318 of record OX439483.1, read on the forward strand.
GGCAGATATAACTTATTCCTAGGAATAGTAAAAGTCAATTTAACTGCTCATTGAGAATTCAGCTAAATTTATTCATAGGAATATTTATTTTCAAAGTCAAACATTATTGTTTGTTAACATTGCTTTGAAATAAACGTAAAATAAAACTAAAATTACATTAAAAATGTTCGATATACAAAAACAAAAATATTAAAAACATATACAAACATAAATGAAAGTGACATTCAAATAATAATATTCTATAGATTATTTTTTCTCAATTGAAAAATTCAAATTTGCTATCCGATTGTTAAAGAGCCAATTAACTTTATTCTTCGAATAAATAACTGACTTTTTAACTGACTATTGAAAAATCGGCTCTGAGTTCAATAAAACACACAACTTTAAAAAATAAAAAAATTTAAAATGGAAAAACCGATTTCTTATTCCTGATTCATTGTTTATCATACACTGATTCTAATGTTTTTAATAATGTTTTTTTTTTTTTTCAAATTAGATTTTTATATTTTCGTGAAAAATGTAGCTTAAAAAAGGTTATAGCCGTTCGGATTCGGCATAAAATTGTAGGTCCCTTCCATTCCTGTCGACACGCGCACACAGGAATGTATTTGAGTTGTTAGTCACTAGGCCCTGGTACTTCGCGACTGTTGCGCCACCCAATTTATAATTTTGTTTATTTATTAACACTATGTATAAGGTTGTATGAAAAAAAAAAATCAAAAATTAATAAATATAAAATTCCTTCCCTGGACTATTCAAAGTTTTAAACGGCCTTGTTAGTAAATAATTCATTTCGAGCTTGATTAGAGGTGCGTAGAATTAGGCGCAGGGTATATAAATATATTTTCAATTTTCAAAAAAAAAAAAAATTAGTTGCATTTATTGGGGCACACACGACAGTTGGTGGTAAAATATGCAAAGCAATAGGGTGATATCGCACTGAACACAAATTACAATTTACGACCGACGACGACGCACGTTCATGCTATGTAGATACGTACATGCATACGCTGCGGGAGGAAGTTGTGCAATTTTTGTAGGAGACTTTTTAATTCAGGCAGTCATTACAGTTATTTATATTAAATGCCTAACTACCTACTCATGATGGGGTACGCCAGCATGGTGAATTTTAATAAATAAAATTCATAACAAGGCCTTTAGGCTGTAATATAGGCTTCATTCCAACGCAACGATAGATGTATTAACGTAACATGTGTTTTACTTTTGAGAGCCTATTATTTTTCTAATGAAAATCTAAGGAAAATGATAGACTTCTATACATTAAGTGTTCAAATGTGAAACCGATTTCTTTAAACCGAATAATAATATGAACATAGGTGCGTAAATTAAAACTTGTTACCTCTGCTATTGGGGCTGTAATTAAAATAATTATCGTCTGGGGCGCATAATAATATTTGAATAGGGTTGGTTTTTATGCATTTAAAAATGATACTTGCTTTAGCTGCTACCAAATGATTGTTACCTAAGCTTTGAGATTTCAATGCAGATTTTTAAAAAGCGTCAAGGAAAAAGATCACCTAACGTATTTTTTTTTTTTCAAAAATAATCAGCTTTATGCTGACATTGTTCTTAAGATGTTCTGGAAGCGTTGAAGGTTGAAATGTGATTTTTTATTTTATCGAATATCAATGCCTCAATATTCATAAGCCACTTTGAATGTGTTCATTGAATTACAGCTATCGCAATTTTATCTTGAATTGAAAAGGCTATTTTTCAATATTTGACAACGAAAGGACTAAAAATGGCAAGTATTGTGTTTTCATTATTGTCATCAATTACAATTGAAAGTCTTACACTGGTATTTTAATAAACTTGATTGCGTAATAGCTTAGCCCAAAGCAGCACAGAGGTGCACAAAATTCTTCGAAAACATTAATTTAGTCACAGAATAGGAGCCTGTGACCCGTCTGTGGTCTAGACTAAACTGATCGATCAAAAAACGCTCGGCGTTTTTACAAAAAGTGTATCCTTCTTTAACATCTATAAATTAAGATAAAGAGATTAGAGAGACTTCAATTGTCCGAGAACCGGCTGGCGCCGCCGATTGTTTAATCGACCGACCGTTTGCGTTCTAGATGCTACATGATTTAATCGGAGCCCTGGACATGACCATATGATCATTGGAATGCTTCCTGATAGGTACACTTTAGAAATCTTTATTTAACGTACTTACCGCGTACGAATTAAATTATTCAAATTAATTGAATTACTTACTTGGGTGAAGTAATTCAATTAATTTGAATAATTTAATTCGTACGCGGTAAGTCCGTTAAATAAATATTAAATAAAATGTATAACAATGGCGAATATAATAGTTTAAAATCTAAAGCTTTAGAAATCGCTTGAAAGATTTGTTTTATTTTATTTAAAACGAAATGCTTAATTGTAGGTACTGGTACAGTCTTATATAAAATCAAATTTCTTGAGTCTCATAAATTGTGCATAGGCTGTCCCACTGTTAAATAACACATACGCCTGCCTGCCTTTTTCAGACGCATTTAAAGCGCATACTTATTGCTAATTATATCCGCGAAACGGGTGCGGAATAAAATATACTGTGCCTTATGTTAACTATAACTTTAAAAGTCCGAAAAGAGGACAACAGAGAATGAAACAAACAAAATTTATAAGTTTGTAAAGTGAAAGAAAGACAGCTTGTCTCTTAAAGATAAATGTGTGTTGGCATAGTTAGCCGCATTTATTTGTATTTATCTTTACTTGCACAATTGTGGTAAAAGCAAATACTTTTCAGTTTGTATGTATAATGCAGACAATATTGAAAATGTCTTGAGCAAAATACTGGAAATGAAAGAAATATTTATAATCATTGCGAGATATTTATTAATAGTTTTACGATTTGATTGGTTTGCTACTTGCTTTATACGAGTCTGTAAAATTAAATTATTAGAAATTGATCAATTTTAAATATTTGTATGCATTCACTCTCCTTTAACCATTTTAAATAGACCGTTTTTTCTGTTAACCAATTGGTAAACTAATTTTAAATCGGTTTTAGCTAAGAAGACAAAATCCACCTTTTAAGGGAGATGTGACTTATTTTACAGCCTTAGGTTTTGATGTTTGGTTTGTATATTTGTTTTATCAAATATTATTTCATGTGGTTAAAATTTACGGTAAATAAGCACATCGTTCACTTATGTTTTCATTATCGAAGTCCTAATCTGGACAGAAATTCAGCTTTTAACAACTTTTAACGAATATGAGGCTCTGTCCGACTCCATTCAAAGAACTATTGTCCATTACCCTCACTAAACACAACATCAGACAACACCCGAAGGAAGGTATGTTGAGCTCTTTGCTGAGTTGAACCACCTGACCCAGCTTCTTGACGAGCCAACTCGAATACCGGATGTTGCAGGTCAATCCGCCGACACTCTTGACTTGTTTCTTACCCCTAACCCTGGTAAATACACTATCAGTGTATTATCACCTCTAGGCACGGCACATAGCCAACAAAATATATAGAGAAAAAATTCCCAAGAGTACCGTTTGGCAATACGAGAAAGCCAACTGGGACGGTCTCAACGGTTTCTTCAGTAACTTTCACTGGTCACTATGCTAGTGACTATGATAGCGACGTAGACGCCAGTGCAGATATGATCACAAATATAATTTTTTGTGGAATTTGTGGTTTTATCCCGAATAGGGTAAAATCTATCAAATCAAAAGAAAACTCATGGTTTGATTCGAGCTGTAAAGAGGTTATCAGGTGCCGAGAAGTAAGCTTGTTATAAAGCCAACCCTACTGAGCAAAACCGGAAAAAGTTTCAACAAGCTTGAAAGACCTGTAACGTTCATATTCGACGAACCAAAGTTTTACATGATCAAAAACTACGGCAAAAAATACTACAATGTCCCAAAGGTAGTAAATATGTTTGGTCTTTTGTAAAAAATATTCGAAACACCCCTTCTTCCTCGGTTCCAACGCTCGTCTTTAATGATACTCCTTTTGTCAGCTCACTTAATAAAGTCAATTTGCTTGCAGCACAGTTTGCTGTTAATTTGACGCTGCCAGAAAGTGTTATGACTCCTCCTTTACTTGAGAGCGTAAATAGTTTTATGGAACAAATATTCTGTCGCACTCGTGCAGTTGCTAGAGTTCTAAAAGATCTCGACGTGCACAAATCCACTGGCCCGGATAGTATAGTATCCCTCCCATTGTTCTGAAGAGGTGTTCTTCAACGCTGGTAAAACCACTGCGTAAGCTTTTCCATCTGTCCTACTCTACTAGTCTCTTTCCGAGTGGATGGAAAACAGCATTTGTCCAGCCTGTCCCTAAAAAGGCGTATCTTCTTCACCCTCCAACTATCGACCAATTGCACTTACGTCCCTTCTTTTCAAGGTCATGGAAACTCTGATTAATTTTCAGCTCAAGAAATATCTTGAAGAACAAAAGCTTCTTAATGACTGGCAGTACGGCTTTCGTAGCAATAGGTCCACTGGTGATCTGATGGTATATCTCACCGAACAGTGGAACAAATCTTTACATCGTTTACATACGTTTTGTCTCCGATCCTCTTCTCATATTCATTAATTATATGTTGTCTGAACTGAAACTTCTAATCCATTAAACTGTTTTGCTGACGACACAGTACAGTACCCTCAGCTTTTCATATTCGTTTTTAGACTAACATCCATGTCCTTCGGATGTGCAACTTAAACGGTAGCGTATGATAAGCTCATTAAATTCTGATCTCGACAGCATTGTCTAACGGGGATTCAAAATCACGTAGAATTTAATTTTTCAAAAACTCAATGCTTTCTATTGTCTTTAAAACGAAACCCACCCCCATGCAACTATCCATAAGTGGCATTCGCATTGAGGAAACCGAAAAGCTTTCAGTCCTCGGTATATGTATCACAGGTCAGAGGCCACCTTATGTGGAACGATCACACATTTGGTGTTGCCAAAAATGATGCTAAGTGTTTGGATTTCTTCGGCCATGCAAGAAATTTTTCACCACTTTTGATCTGACTGTTATCTATAAAGCCTTTATTCGTCCAAAATTCGAGTACAATTCTCATGTTTGGGCAGGTACTCGAATAACCCACTTGAGTCTTTTGCACCGAATACATAGAAGGGCTATGAAAATGATAGGTGATAAAAATATAACGGAAGCATTTGCACCACTCGAACACCACCGCAATGTTTCATGTCTTTCGTTATTTTACCGTTATTTTCACATACAGAGCTCTAATGAAATAGCCAGTTGCATTCCACCCCTAAAAAATTCATTCGTTGTACTTGTGCTTCTAGGAATGCCCAACAGTTTACCCTTGAGCCCAACTTCGTACGTATCGTTAAGTATAGAGATTCTTTCTTTAGAGATTCTTTTCAATAGTCAGATAAGCAGTCAGCTAGTATTTAATCCTCAGATAGAGCAATAATCTATTTTACTTTGGGCAGATATAACTTATTCCTAGGAATAGGAACAGTAAATTTATCTGCTCATTGAGAATTCAGGAATAAATATTTTCAAAGTCAAACAATACTGTTTGTCAACATTGCTTTTAAATAAACGTTAAATAAAATTAAAATTACTTTAGAAATGTTCGATATTCAAAAACAAAAATATCAAAAAACATATATGTACAAACATAAATGAAATTGACATTCAAATAATAATATTCTATCGATTATTTTTTCTCAACTGAAAAATTCAATTTTGCTATCCGAAGAGCCAAATAACTTTATTCTTTCAGTAAATAACTGACTCTATAACTGACTATTGCAAAATCGGCTCTTACTCGTTTAAATCTTTTAATATGATTTTTCGTGAAAACTAGGAGGCATTTAAGCTCCTGGCGTTTAGTATTTGACTTAAAATTGATGAAAACATGGAATATTGAAACCAAAAATAAAACCTGACTCCAATCGACTCCGCTTAACTATACCAGCTCTGCTTAGAATCGGTTATCTGAAACAATAATTTTACTAACGGTTTATATTTTTCAAAATTTTCAGTTCCAAAATTCCAAAAAAAAAAATAAATACATATGTTCATACATTTCTGAATTAAATTTGACCAATTTCTGAAACTATTTAGTTGACCAATTAAAATTTTTTTTGTGCATATCACATATATGAGATACTAAGATTCCGAACCATCAACCCCTGCAGGGTTGCCGCTTTGAAAACTTAACTTTTTCGGTTTCTTTGCGAACAACCTTTATTTTAATTTTTGAAAAGAAGATTGGGGCCCACTTTTTGTGTACACCTAAATTGAATAGGTACCTATTAACGAGCAAAATGTTAAAAGTTGTATCAAATTTTGTTCCGCTTCTTTTTCAAAAATGGTTAAAAGCGTCTTTACGATAAATTAAAAAATACAGATGATATAAATATGTATAGTCGAAATAAAATAACTAAACTTTAATTGAAGATAGCAACCCTGCTAGAGGTCAAAAATTCTCATTAAAAAAAAAATATACTGGACTATCAATGATTTTTATTTTTTTTTTACCATGACTCCTTGTTTCCCCTTCCACACTGCTTGTGAAATATTCAAAGAAATTTCTTTAAAAATAATACATTTTGTAATCTTATTATTAAGGGTTTAAATGAATCAAGCACAAAAATTCAAATAGCCTCTCCTATTTTGTATTCAAGATTTCTTGATCTTTTGCAATTAAGTCTCTAAAAACAGTTGAATTTATCAATTAACCCAAAAGTTTTCTACCTTAAACGGAATATCCTCAAAGGAATGCGAGCTGTACTCAATTTAAAAATTCTTCGTCCGACAAATCAGTTTTTTTTGTTTTGTTTATGTTTTTCTCTTATTCAACATTCTATAACCGTATATTTCATTAATTTTTTTATATTTACCTGACATAATTTTTTTTTTAAATCAAAAAGATTTCATCACTTCTTTAACGAGAAAAAACAAACAGACCTCCTTAAAAGCTAAATAAAATTTGTTACCATGAATTTTAAACGGCTACATTAGGTGCGGCTTTGGCTATGGCACAAGCTATTAATATGCCATTGAAAGTCTTTTGATTAATTAAATGCATCACTTGGTAAACAAAGTTAAATTCAGCTCGATCAAGGTTAAGTGAACAGACCATATAAGGATCAAAAGATCACCAGTGACTCAAATAAACTTCTGAACCAAATTTGTTCAGACACCCGCCACTTACTGGCGATCTTGAAATTATTACGATTGGTGCATATATTGCATAAAAACAAAAAAAAAAGACTTTGAAAAATATGTTACAACAGGCCATCGAAAGACAAAAGCATTAAGTCCACCAGCAACTTGGTATTTACCATTAAAGGAATGCTGCCTCTTTTGTGTGCTGTGCTGTGCAGCTCAAGACTTGGCACAATTTGAAGGCTGACTTCGTGGTTATAAATACATAAGCCTTATGGTAGTGCAGTGCTACTGAAGTTCCTTATTCGGAAGACTCCCCTAGAAGAATCAACTTTAAATTTAAGCTTTTGTTATTTGAATTTGCGACAAGACCAAGTCATCTAGTTTTTGCGTTGCGTTGCCGCCCCCAATTTTATCAGATCACCTTCGAATGATAAAAATTATATTTTGTTCGTGTTCTACAACCGTCCAGCTAAGTTATTTATTGACCCCCGATTAGTAAGGGAGGCTTGAAATTATTTATGTATTTCAGGTAGACGCCTGTTGCCGTCGTTGCTAATATGGTGGCACTGCAATTTGTGTTACATGTGAACCTTAAGAAATCAACATTTTGCAGCTGCTGCTGGTTTATGCTGCGACTAAGACATGCAGATATGCATTGATATCTTGGAAACGCCACCGACCGCCGCCATCCCACCATTGCTGACTTGTTTTCTGCGATTGAAAGGGAGTGGTCCAAGCGGTTAAGGTGACGTTTATGGTTAAAATTGACAAATAAGTCCAATTCTAAGTGAACTTTAAGTGTCTCTTGTCGTCGTTGTTGTATAGCTGTGTAGATTTTTCTTAAGCAATAAAGAAACACGCAAATGCGTTGCGCAATGAGCAATTTACATTTGAAATAAAAAATACATCTTATTCTCAAGGAGTTCAACGGTTAAAATGTAGAAAAAGTGTGTTGAGTGGACACAACAGCTATTTGTTTCGATTTCAACAGTTAGTCTAGCTATTTACCTATTTGCGTGTGCCATTCGAACGAATTTGCAATTTTCATATCCGTTACAGCAAGCATCGCGTCGCCGTCGCTGTAGTGGTCAAAAGTTAATTGTAGCTCCTCACAAATGCTTAGTTGACAAATAGGTTACTTAAGGTACAATCCACAACACCCGATTGAGCTAACATGTTTTTGTCAATAATTTTTTGAGTTTTCGTATTCTTGTAACACAATTTATGCTTTTGGGTTAGTGACTATGTTATAAATAATAATCATGTAACAGTTGCCTTAAGAATCAAAAATGTATATTTAGCTTTTAGCCTTAAGCTGTATAAAAGACACACAAATGTAAATGAATTCATATATATATATAAGTACAATAAATTACTTCTTCTGAAATTTAACACCAAACGAAGCGGTTCGACTTTTCCCTTCTCAGCAATTTCCACAAAAAGGTTCGGATATAACAGACTAAGTCTCACTTAAAAAAAGTTAAATTTTTTTTTAGTAAATTGTTAAAAAACTATTAAACGTTATTTGAAGAGATTATCAATATTCTTTTGGTTTTATTGGAGCAGTTAAGAATATTTTAAAAGTAGTCATAACCCCTTAAGTGCGCGCGGAATTAAAAAAATTCGAGAAATCTAGTTTCCGTAAGACTTTAACAAATTGCACTTCTCTAGACTGCTAGACGGTGAACACAGCCAAGACACCACTACTAGGCTGAATACTCCATTCAAATAAGACGCTTATGGTATACATTTCCCTCCGCCTGACCTAAACGAAGTACGGTTGGCGATATCCAAACTTAAGTCGTACCAGGATGCTGATGCGGATGGCCTACCGACCGAACAATTCAAAGTAACAGAAAATGAATTGTTAGGAGCGTAGACCAACTCATCTAAAAAATTTCGTCGGATAAAGTATGCCCGATGAAAGAAGCATCGGTATTGAGTGCCCCATCTATAAAAAAAGGAGATGCTGTGAAACGCGCCAACTACAGAGGAACAAGTCTCCTAAAGGTTGCTTAGCAAAATTTTTCACTTATCCTGTGAGATCGCTTGAAACCTATTTTTAACGACCAGATTGGTCCCTATCAATATGGTTTTAGTCAATGCAAGTCAATCATATAAAAAAAAAAAAAATTGGAACTCCGGATCGATACACATCACTACATCTCTATCAATTTTAGAATCGGTACAATTTATCAAAAGTCTGTTCAACTAGTTTATGCAGAAGACATGGCATATCTCGGCATCCCTCCCAAACTTGTCCGCTTGTGCAGGATGACGATGATGGTGAAATCTCGCTGCTCCGTCAAAATAGGTAAGAACACCACCGAATCCTTGGATATTGAGAAAGAATTGAGGCAAGGTGACGCGTTATCATGCAACCTATTTAACATATCGGTCTTGAAACAATTGTACGTAACGCACAATTCAACACAAGCGATACAATTTATCAAAAGTCCGTTCAATTGCATGCGTATGCAGACAACATAGTCATTGTCGGTAGGACGAAGAAAGCTGTGGCAGACTCATTTGCGAGCATTGAATCGGAGGTGGCTAAAATGGGATTGGCGGTTAATTAGAACAAGTCGCAGTATATGCTGTCATCAAGAAAGGAATCTCAACAATGTTGGATTGATATAACTTCGAAGCTATCATGGACTTTGTCTAGCTGGGCTCCATCATTAACAAAAACACATAAGCCTTAAGATCAAACTATAAGAATTTATCTTGCAAACTACTGTTTTTTCGGTCGAAGAAGGCATTTAAGTTGTAAGTTCCTCTCTCAGAGAACTAAAGCGACTTTATACAAGACTTCAATCATTCCGGTCCTGTTCTATGGGTCAGAAGCATGGAAAAATCAAATCCCAGGCTGCTAGTGTGCTTTGTGTGATATTTGGGGATTTTCGGTTTAGTTTGTATCGTACGAGTGTGAGTAGAAGATTTAACAGTGAGCTTTACTACACTACAGTGACCTCGACCTGGTCAAACAGCTGAAAATCATCAACTTCGAGCCGAGGTAACGTTTCAACCCGCACGTAACAAGTACTCTGAAAAAAAAACGAGTTTCGCTTTAAACCGAATTCATCCTCTTATGCGGAAAAGCAATGGACTGAGCCAGAGCACAAAGTTGCTTCCCTATAAGAAATTTTTCAGACCGATCATCCACATACGGGTTTCCTATATGGTTTAATATTTCTAAAACCAGCATACAAAATTTCAGATCCTGCGGATCTACACGGGACTCCACTTTGACCAACGGCGGCGACAAAAGCATTATACTGATACATGACCAGTGCTGCCAGGAAACGAGCAACCTTAGCAGTCATCCCAACTCGCTAGTGAGAACCATCACCAGCGAGTAGAGATACCCAGTGCCAAAACAAATTCAAATCTCAATTTCATACAATTAAAATTAAGAGGCAATTGTATATGTATACTCCATCAGTTCAATAAATATTATTATTATTAATATTATCAGCCAACTTGATGTACGTAACTAGAGCGGCAATATGAATCGCAATATGAAAGTATTGCGCGTTTAAAATTCCAACAAGTAGACATACGAGTAGATACAGAGGTTGAGAAATCAATTGCAATGTCAAGCAATTGATGTGGAGTGTAATACAAAATTAGATGGTATTATAGAAGAATTTGCACATTCTTTTTAAGTTAAGGTCGGTTTAAGTAGTCATAAAGATGTGCAAAGTAGGACATTCAGTTAATTGCCACGTGACATCAATACTTTATTTGCTAACTAACTAGGTACTAATAATAAACTAATGAAATTTGCATGGAATAAATTAAATGCTATTTGTAAATCATAGATAATAATAGATATCTCTGGACTGGTTTTTTTCCAATCTTAACTTTCTAGGTGGAGTACCATAAATAGGATTTATTTATAAAACTGTACTGTACATACATAATACTGTACATACATAATAATTTAAATAATTTGCTGAGTTTTAAATTAATATACCTAACATTCATAATTATTCATACTTACTTACTTGTTGTTGTTGTTAATTTAAATTTAGTTCTGTATATATGTAGTTAAAATTCATATAAAATCCTCAAAAAGGATAGAAAAATTTATTAAAAAAAGTATTACATTTAAATGAATCTACAAAATTATTTTGTCACGTTGTTTTAAGGTTTTACGTCAGTTCTTTTGTTTTATGATAATTATTTAAAATTATATTTAAAATTTTATATATCTTTAATACTACCTCTACACCGACAACCCTGTTTTAATTTGTATAAGATATTTTATGATTCTTTGAAATTAGGCGTCGTGTTTTGGGAGGAAATTGCATTTAGAGGGGATAAACAGTTTGAGATGGGTTAGGATGTAATGAGTAAGAGGCGAAGTTCTGCATTTGAAATTTCTGCCTACACACAAAATGTTTTTTTTTTTAATTCTATCAATTAACCACCCAAGCCACTGTAATTATCATTTAACCCTGCTTTGGACAGAACTTAACCTTAATTAAGCTACGGAGTTGTGTCAGTGGGGCAAAATAACCTAGTGGGAGTTTTAAAAATCATTTGAATATGTGAGGCGGGGGACGAATGATTGTGTTTTTTTGGTTTATTTTATTTTTTTTTGTACAAAATTTAAAATGTGGCCTTAATTCCATGAAAAAATGCGCTGCGCCACCGGTGAGTTATTTTCATTCAAATCAGTCGACTGTGTGAATGACGAAAACGAAGCCACCAACTATCCCATGGAATTTTTGAATTCTTTAAATGTTCCGGGCTGGCGTCCACACAATTTAAAAAATGCACCGAAACTTTGTAATGCAACGCGTTTGATTGTGAAGAACATCAAATCAAATCTATTTCAAGCCACGATTTAATAGGCATAGAAGAAACAACACTCAAGAACAAAGGGTACACTCTAGCTGCTTTTCTGGATATTGAAGGAGCTTTCAACAATGTACAAAATAATGTAGTAAAAAGAGCACTTGTATACCTTGAAGTAGATAATTCCCTCATAAACTGGATTATCTGTATGTTAAAATACAGACGGATTAACTCAGAACTAGGGGAAACACGGATCAAAGTATCCACATCTAGGGGTGCCTAGATGTAGGAAGAGTTCTCTCACCACTTTTGTGGATATTGGTTATGAACGAAATCCTGATTGAACTGGAACACAGCGGTGTCAAAGTAGTCGTCTACGCAGACGACTTGGCGCTGCTAGTGACTGGTAAATTATTTTCACAGCCAGCGAATAGATTAACTACGCTCTGTCGAAAGTTTGTAGCTGGACGAGGAAATGTGGACTCTCGGTGAACCCGCAAAAAACCTAATTGGTACTTTTTACTAACAAAAGAAAATACCAGATTTTGTCCTAATGTCAATAGGAGGAACCCGAATAAGTCTTTCAGAACATGCCAAATATCTAAGCGTAGTTCTTGGCAAAAAGCTAAACTGGGGTTTGAACATTAAAGAAAGAGCCAAGAAGGCCATGATCGCTTTTTACTCCTGCAACAGGATCTTTGGTAAGACCTGAGGCTAAACCCTAAAATCATAATGTGGATGAACACGGCCATTATAAGACCGATCCTTACATATGGTTGCCTTTTTGGTTATTTACACCCCGTACAGATTTCGAAAAACCATTCTCTGTCTCCACCCCCACAAGGGAGGAATGGGATAGCGGTTTACAACATTCAGACAGACCGATGGTAGAAATATACACCGACGGATCGAAGATGATTACGGGTGTAGGTGCGGGGTTCTTCTCGGAGTCCCTCAATTTATCCAACTCTAATAGACTCCCTAATTACAGCAGTGTCTTCCAAGCGGAGGTACTGGCAGTGACTAAGGATGCCGAACAAATATCAATAATGGCGATAACGCAGGCTGATATCACATTGATAGCCAGCCAGCGAATAAAGCCATCTCTGCCACAGAAATTAAATCCAAGCTGGTTTCATGCTGTCGTGAAGAGCTGAGAGGTCTTGCAACACAGCACAACATCAAACTCTGTTGAGTCCCTGGACACTGTGGAATTGTAGTATATGAGAAATCCGATGAACTGGCAAGGACTGGGTCATCGCTAAATCCAAGCCTAATAGACTCCAGTGTTAAAATTCCAGCCTGAGCCATTAAACAGACGATAAGTAAGAAGATAGTGGCACTAACCAATGACAGGTGGAAATCACTTGCAACATATACCACTACAAAAAATCTGTGGCCCAGCTACAAAAAGGAAAAAAACAGATAAAATCTTGAGACTAAAAAAGAGATCTCTGAATCTTCTGATAGGAACAATAACAGGAAACAATCTCTTCGGGTATCATAAAAACAAAATGAGACTGAATACTGCAGACCTATGCAGAGGCTGCGGAGATGAAGAAGTAGAGGAGCAGGACACCCTTCACTACCTATGTCACTGTTCGGCACTCTGCAACATTAGGAAAACATTTTTGGGTAGCTACTTCTTCAACGATTTAGCAGAAATCTCGAAGTCAACAGATAATAATAACGTCTGAAATTTAATAGACTTCATCAACGCCGAAATGGTTTGATGCTCCATAGAGGTTTTCATAGTTTATCTATTTTAAAGGGATGGTCCAATCCATCGGGGTATCAACATTGATCTAAGTGTTACGGGAACAAAATCTACTGGCAGCCCATCAACCATACATCACCTAACCTAAGCTACTATTTTGAGGGGAAAATTCAAAGGCAAAGATGTACTCATTCCGCGGATCCCGCTTATTTCCCTTTATTTGTCGTTCATATTTAATCGTCTTACATTTCCTGCTGTCGACAAAAGCATTAAGTCCACCAGCAACTTGGTATTTACCATTAAAGGAATGCTGCCTCTTTTGTGTGCTGTGCTGTGCAGCTCAAGACTTGGCACAATTTGAAGGCTGACTTCGTGGTTATAAATACATAAGCCTTATGGTAGTGCAGTGCTACTGAAGTTCCTTATTCGGAAGACTCCCCTAGAAGAATCAACTTTAAATTTAAGCTTTTGTTATTTGAATTTGCGACAAGACCAAGTCATCTAGTTTTTGCGTTGCGTTGCCGCCCCCAATTTTATCAGATCACCTTCGAATGATAAAAATTATATTTTGTTCGTGTTCTACAACCGTCCAGCTAAGTTATTTATTGACCCCCGATTAGTAAGGGAGGCTTGAAATTATTTATGTATTTCAGGTAGACGCCTGTTGCCGTCGTTGCTAATATGGTGGCACTGCAATTTGTGTTACATGTGAACCTTAAGAAATCAACATTTTGCAGCTGCTGCTGGTTTATGCTGCGACTAAGACATGCAGATATGCATTGATATCTTGGAAACGCCACCGACCGCCGCCATCCCACCATTGCTGACTTGTTTTCTGCGATTGAAAGGGAGTGGTCCAAGCGGTTAAGGTGACGTTTATGGTTAAAATTGACAAATAAGTCCAATTCTAAGTGAACTTTAAGTGTCTCTTGTCGTCGTTGTTGTATAGCTGTGTAGATTTTTCTTAAGCAATAAAGAAACACGCAAATGCGTTGCGCAATGAGCAATTTACATTTGAAATAAAAAATATATCTTATTCTCAAGGAGTTCAACGGTTAAAATGTAGAAAAAGTGTGTTGAGTGGACACAACAGCTATTTGTTTCGATTTCAACAGTTAGTCTAGCTATTTACCTATTTGCGTGTGCCATTCGAACGAATTTGCAATTTTCATATCCGTTACAGCAAGCATCGCGTCGCCGTCGCTGTAGTGGTCAAAAGTTAATTGTAGCTCCTCACAAATGCTTAGTTGACAAATAGGTTACTTAAGGTACAATCCACAACACCCGATTGAGCTAACATGTTTTTGTCAATAATTTTTTGAGTTTTCGTATTCTTGTAACACAATTTATGCTTTTGGGTTAGTGACTATGTTATAAATAATAATCATGTAACAGTTGCCTTAAGAATCAAAAATGTATATTTAGCTTTTAGCCTTAAGCTGTATAAAAGACACACAAATGTAAATGAATTCATATATATATATAAGTACAATAAATTACTTCTTCTGAAATTTAACACCAAACGAAGCGGTTCGACTTTTCCCTTCTCAGCAATTTCCACAAAAAGGTTCGGATATAACAGACTAAGTCTCACTTAAAAAAAGTTAAATTTTTTTTTAGTAAATTGTTAAAAAACTATTAAACGTTATTTGAAGAGATTATCAATATTCTTTTGGTTTTATTGGAGCAGTTAAGAATATTTTAAAAGTAGTCATAACCCCTTAAGTGCGCGCGGAATTAAAAAAATTCGAGAAATCTAGTTTCCGTAAGACTTTAACAAATTGCACTTCTCTAGACTGCTAGACGGTGAACACAGCCAAGACACCACTACTAGGCTGAATACTCCATTCAAATAAGACGCTTATGGTATACATTTCCCTCCGCCTGACCTAAACGAAGTACGGTTGGCGATATCCAAACTTAAGTCGTACCAGGATGCTGATGCGGATGGCCTACCGACCGAACAATTCAAAGTAACAGAAAATGAATTGTTAGGAGCGTAGACCAACTCATCTAAAAAATTTCGTCGGATAAAGTATGCCCGATGAAAGAAGCGTCGGTATTGAGTGCCCCATCTATAAAAAAAGGAGATGCTGTGAAACGCGCCAACTACAGAGGAACAAGTCTCCTAAAGGTTGCTTAGCAAAATTTTTCACTTATCCTGTGAGATCGCTTGAAACCTATTTTTAACGACCAGATTGGTCCCTATCAATATGGTTTTAGTCAATGCAAGTCAATCATATAAAAAAAAAAAAAATTGGAACTCCGGATCGATACACATCACTACATCTCTATCAATTTTAGAATCGGTACAATTTATCAAAAGTCTGTTCAACTAGTTTATGCAGAAGACATGGCATATCTCGGCATCCCTCCCAAACTTGTCCGCTTGTGCAGGATGACGATGATGGTGAAATCTCGCTGCTCCGTCAAAATAGGTAAGAACACCACCGAATCCTTGGATATTGAGAAAGAATTGAGGCAAGGTGACGCGTTATCATGCAACCTATTTAACATATCGGTCTTGAAACAATTGTACGTAACGCACAATTCAACACAAGCGATACAATTTATCAAAAGTCCGTTCAATTGCATGCGTATGCAGACAACATAGTCATTGTCGGTAGGACGAAGAAAGCTGTGGCAGACTCATTTGCGAGCATTGAATCGGAGGTGGCTAAAATGGGATTGGCGGTTAATTAGAACAAGTCGCAGTATATGCTGTCATCAAGAAAGGAATCTCAACAATGTTGGATTGATATAACTTCGAAGCTATCATGGACTTTGTCTAGCTGGGCTCCATCATTAACAAAAACACATAAGCCTTAAGATCAAACTATAAGAATTTATCTTGCAAACTACTGTTTTTTCGGTCGAAGAAGGCATTTAAGTTGTAAGTTCCTCTCTCAGAGAACTAAAGCGACTTTATACAAGACTTCAATCATTCCGGTCCTGTTCTATGGGTCAGAAGCATGGAAAAATCAAATCCCAGGCTGCTAGTGTGCTTTGTGTGATATTTGGGGATTTTCGGTTTAGTTTGTATCGTACGAGTGTGAGTAGAAGATTTAACAGTGAGCTTTACTACACTACAGTGACCTCGACCTGGTCAAACAGCTGAAAATCATCAACTTCGAGCCGAGGTAACGTTTCAACCCGCACGTAACAAGTACTCTGAAAAAAAACGAGTTTCGCTTTAAACCGAATTCATCCTCTTATGCGGAAAAGCAATGGACTGAGCCAGAGCACAAAGTTGCTTCCCTATAAGAAATTTTTCAGACCGATCATCCACATACGGGTTTCCTATATGGTTTAATATTTCTAAAACCAGCATACAAAATTTCAGATCCTGCGGATCTACACGGGACTCCACTTTGACCAACGGCGGCGACAAAAGCATTATACTGATACATGACCAGTGCTGCCAGGAAACGAGCAACCTTAGCAGTCATCCCAACTCGCTAGTGAGAACCATCACCAGCGAGTAGAGATACCCAGTGCCAAAACAAATTCAAATCTCAATTTCATACAATTAAAATTAAGAGGCAATTGTATATGTATACTCCATCAGTTCAATAAATATTATTATTATTAATATTATCAGCCAACTTGATGTACGTAACTAGAGCGGCAATATGAATCGCAATATGAAAGTATTGCGCGTTTAAAATTCCAACAAGTAGACATACGAGTAGATACAGAGGTTGAGAAATCAATTGCAATGTCAAGCAATTGATGTGGAGTGTAATACAAAATTAGATGGTATTATAGAAGAATTTGCACATTCTTTTTAAGTTAAGGTCGGTTTAAGTAGTCATAAAGATGTGCAAAGTAGGACATTCAGTTAATTGCCACGTGACATCAATACTTTATTTGCTAACTAACTAGGTACTAATAATAAACTAATGAAATTTGCATGGAATAAATTAAATGCTATTTGTAAATCATAGATAATAATAGATATCTCTGGACTGGTTTTTTTCCAATCTTAACTTTCTAGGTGGAGTACCATAAATAGGATTTATTTATAAAACTGTACTGTACATACATAATACTGTACATACATAATAATTTAAATAATTTGCTGATTTTTAAATTAATATACCTAACATTCATAATTATTCATACTTACTTACTTGTTGTTGTTGTTAATTTAAATTTAGTTCTGTATATATGTAGTTAAAATTCATATAAAATCCTCAAAAAGGATAGAAAAATTTATTAAAAAAAGTATTACATTTAAATGAATCTACAAAATTATTTTGTCACGTTGTTTTAAGGTTTTACGTCAGTTCTTTTGTTTTATGATAATTATTTAAAATTATATTTAAAATTTTATATATCTTTAATACTACCTCTACACCGACAACCCTGTTTTAATTTGTATAAGATATTTTATGATTCTTTGAAATTAGGCGTCGTGTTTTGGGAGGAAATTGCATTTAGAGGGGATAAACAGTTTGAGATGGGTTAGGATGTAATGAGTAAGAGGCGAAGTTCTGCATTTGAAATTTCTGCCTACACACAAAATGTTTTTTTTTTTAATTCTATCAATTAACCACCCAAGCCACTGTAATTATCATTTAACCCTGCTTTGGACAGAACTTAACCTTAATTAAGCTACGGAGTTGTGTCAGTGGGGCAAAATAACCTAGTGGGAGTTTTAAAAATCATTTGAATATGTGAGGCGGGGGACGAATGATTGTGTTTTTTTGGTTTATTTTATTTTTTTTTGTACAAAATTTAAAATGTGGCCTTAATTCCATGAAAAAATGCGCTGCGCCACCGGTGAGTTATTTTCATTCAAATCAGTCGACTGTGTGAATGACGAAAACGAAGCCACCAACTATCCCATGGAATTTTTGAATTCTTTAAATGTTCCGGGCTGGCGTCCACACAATTTAAAAAATGCACCGAAACTTTGTAATGCAACGCGTTTGATTGTGAAGAACATCAAATCAAATCTATTTCAAGCCACGATTTAATAGGCATAGAAGAAACAACACTCAAGAACAAAGGGTACACTCTAGCTGCTTTTCTGGATATTGAAGGAGCTTTCAACAATGTACAAAATAATGTAGTAAAAAGAGCACTTGTATACCTTGAAGTAGATAATTCCCTCATAAACTGGATTATCTGTATGTTAAAATACAGACGGATTAACTCAGAACTAGGGGAAACACGGATCAAAGTATCCACATCTAGGGGTGCCTAGATGTAGGAAGAGTTCTCTCACCACTTTTGTGGATATTGGTTATGAACGAAATCCTGATTGAACTGGAACACAGCGGTGTCAAAGTAGTCGTCTACGCAGACGACTTGGCGCTGCTAGTGACTGGTAAATTATTTTCACAGCCAGCGAATAGATTAACTACGCTCTGTCGAAAGTTTGTAGCTGGACGAGGAAATGTGGACTCTCGGTGAACCCGCAAAAAACCTAATTGGTACTTTTTACTAACAAAAGAAAATACCAGATTTTGTCCTAATGTCAATAGGAGGAACCCGAATAAGTCTTTCAGAACATGCCAAATATCTAAGCGTAGTTCTTGGCAAAAAGCTAAACTGGGGTTTGAACATTAAAGAAAGAGCCAAGAAGGCCATGATCGCTTTTTACTCCTGCAACAGGATCTTTGGTAAGACCTGAGGCTAAACCCTAAAATCATAATGTGGATGAACACGGCCATTATAAGACCGATCCTTACATATGGTTGCCTTTTTGGTTATTTACACCCCGTACAGATTTCGAAAAACCATTCTCTGTCTCCACCCCCACAAGGGAGGAATGGGATAGCGGTTTACAACATTCAGACAGACCGATGGTAGAAATATACACCGACGGATCGAAGATGATTACGGGTGTAGGTGCGGGGTTCTTCTCGGAGTCCCTCAATTTATCCAACTCTAATAGACTCCCTAATTACAGCAGTGTCTTCCAAGCGGAGGTACTGGCAGTGACTAAGGATGCCGAACAAATATCAATAATGGCGATAACGCAGGCTGATATCACATTGATAGCCAGCCAGCGAATAAAGCCATCTCTGCCACAGAAATTAAATCCAAGCTGGTTTCATGCTGTCGTGAAGAGCTGAGAGGTCTTGCAACACAGCACAACATCAAACTCTGTTGAGTCCCTGGACACTGTGGAATTGTAGTATATGAGAAATCCGATGAACTGGCAAGGACTGGGTCATCGCTAAATCCAAGCCTAATAGACTCCAGTGTTAAAATTCCAGCCTGAGCCATTAAACAGACGATAAGTAAGAAGATAGTGGCACTAACCAATGACAGGTGGAAATCACTTGCAACATATACCACTACAAAAAATCTGTGGCCCAGCTACAAAAAGGAAAAAAACAGATAAAATCTTGAGACTAAAAAAGAGATCTCTGAATCTTCTGATAGGAACAATAACAGGAAACAATCTCTTCGGGTATCATAAAAACAAAATGAGACTGAATACTGCAGACCTATGCAGAGGCTGCGGAGATGAAGAAGTAGAGGAGCAGGACACCCTTCACTACCTATGTCACTGTTCGGCACTCTGCAACATTAGGAAAACATTTTTGGGTAGCTACTTCTTCAACGATTTAGCAGAAATCTCGAAGTCAACAGATAATAATAACGTCTGAAATTTAATAGACTTCATCAACGCCGAAATGGTTTGATGCTCCATAGAGGTTTTCATAGTTTATCTATTTTAAAGGGATGGTCCAATCCATCGGGGTATCAACATTGATCTAAGTGTTACGGGAACAAAATCTACTGGCAGCCCATCAACCATACATCACCTAACCTAAGCTACTATTTTGAGGGGAAAATTCAAAGGCAAAGATGTACTCATTCCGCGGATCCCGCTTATTTCCCTTTATTTGTCGTTCATATTTAATCGTCTTACATTTCCTGCTGTCGCGCTTTTGCTATGACATTTAATAAGTCACAAAGACAATCACTGAATGTTTGTGGGATCAATCTAGGCTTCATTTATTTCCATTGGCCCTAAGTAATAAATGAATTCGGATTCGAATCTACATAGCTAAATTTCGATTTTTGTTGTGTGGGGTTAACTCGAATTTATGTTTAATTCGACTCTAAATTCAACTAAGCACTATTGTAATTAATAGAATGTTTGAATACACAATTTGAATTGACCAAATTTCATGAAGCATGATGTGAATGTTCGGAATGATTATTTTCATTACAGTACTGAATACTGGCGAAACGAAGCGTACTGGCCCAGCTAGTCACGTATTTGTTTCACAAAAAGTTCAAAAGTATTTTTTATTTTTAAAAATGTATACAAAATGGTTTGAAATTAAAATCAAATAATAAATGTCTTACTTTATTTCGTTTTGTAAAACAAACCTCAATTTAAGCAAGCAAAAGTTATTTTGCAGTTTTACGTTAAAAAAATCTCGAAAATCTGACGTGATGGAGTAATTTTTGAATTCAGTACATGAGAAAAGTTAGCTGAGGTAAAGTTTGGTTCAAAGGAGGGTAAATGGTTAAATTTTGGATAGCAGTTGTTTTTTCAAAAATGTTTCTGACCGTTAACTGGAGGAAATAAAGCCCTCCGAACTTTGAACTTTACAAATAGGCTAAAGAATTCCTTCCATCAGTCTTAACAGATACCGAACTGTACCAACAATTTAAAAGTTTTTCGTATTTTGTGTCCATACATGGTTTATAAAAAAATAGAATGGTACTGAGTAAAAGCTGGTTTCAACGTTCTTAGATAAATCCGTTTAATTTGACCCATCCTAATGTACTTGTATCTTCATACATTGCCATTATTCGACATCACATATTAAGTAGCCTATTAAATTTACATTCACGATACAAAAATAATGTCAACGTCCCTATTTAAACCATGTCGAATCAGTAGATATCGACAAACTCAAATTTGTATAGTTAACTTAAAAGTAAGCCCACACACACACAAACACCTTTTAAAGTTATATTTGCCAACTTATCTTCAAGAACCTCAATATCGTATTTGGTCATTTTTTCCAAACATCAAACTTATAAAAGCCTGAAGATGCCACTCTATATAACTCACGTAAAACGATGTAGTACACGTATCGTGAGTGAATTGTGTGAAATAAAAAAAATTCCTTTCACTACTTAAAAGTCAGTTGGCGTCTTCAATCTAACTGCAATGATACAGCATTACATAAGCGAATGCACGTCTTAAGCTATATATACGCTAACAGGTGGAAACTAGTATATAAACGCATTCAAACAAGAAACCAATAAAATCAGCTTACAAAATATTCCCAGACTCAATAGCGATAGGTAGACATGTTATGTTTGGTTTTGCTTGAACTTACCACAGACCAATCGGTATAAAAAGGTGCTGAAGACTAACGTGCACCCACAACAACCCGGTCCTAGAAATTGAAGAAAAATATTCACCTTAACGGACCGTTGGTTGTTTGATGCTAACAATAATCTGATTAAGTTGAAATAAATCACACATCGCATACACACTGTACACAAGATGCGGTGGTTTTGTATTAAAATCGGCATAGCTCATGTAAAATTGTGCGCCGAAGACTCATCATGATGACTTGATGTACTAACTCAGCCCAATCCAAACAGTCTCGTAGCTCATTAATTAGACAAACTGAAAAGTACTCGTATAGGTAGGTATACATAGACGGAAATGGTTGGTAAGACTGTCTTATATTAATACGTCTCTGTTGGACTTGGATAGAATTTTAATGAAGGAGAAGTATAAAAAAGGTTAGATATACATACTTTGAAGATATCGGATTTTTTATTCATGAAATACTCAAGCATACATATGCGTACATGCAATCTGCATGGCACATAACTTCCTTTTTAGTTGAGTTTACCTATTGATTGGCATACTATCGGAAACACACCACTCACTTTATAATAATAGTTCGTCAACCAACGTTTTAATTGATATAAAAAAGTCGTAGAATTCAGTTGGTGGATTACTGTTAAGTAGATATATTGGTTTACAAACATGAATGTGTACAAAAGTTTATATAAGCTTTATACTGACATAAATAACACAAGTATATCCAATAAGGTTTTTTAGTCAATAAACTGCATTACTTAGCCATTAGCTGACGTTGGCAAACAAATTATGAAGCTTACGAAAATTTGTCTGAAAATGAAGGCGTCTGATTAACAACTCTCAATCATTCCTGTGTGACAAGAGAAACTCTTCGACCTTGCAAAATGTCTCACTCCCGCAAGAGGCTGCGCGTAGTACCCGTGCAGCCAAAGGCTAAAGTTTAGTTTAAGGCTATTGAATAGATCGGAATTTTAAGCGAAGAAAGGAACAGTTCAGTTTGTGGATTTTTATTATTTTATTATTTTTTATTATTATTGAATATGTTTGTGTGGAACTTAAGCTTACTTAAAACACAAAACTCGCTTAAATTCATCCATGCATTTCTAGGAGTATGGTTGGTCATTTTTCAATATTGTCGGTATAACTCGAAAACCAGCTTAGTTTTCGAGTTATACCGTGAATTAAACTTAGGAAAAATTAAGTAGGGCAAGTTACAAAATTTTAAAAATATTTTTAAAAACGTTTCTATATCATAGCAAGAAGACAAGTTTAAAATTAATTCATGGTTTTAAGTCTGAAATTCACAAAATAAATTCTGATGTGCCCCAGGTCTCCGTTTTATCTCTGACCCTCTTCCTTATAATCATCAATGATAAGCTGTCTGAAACTTCTAATCCATTAAACTGTTTCGCTGACTTCAGTACCATCGGCTTTTCATATTCGTTTTTAGATTCACCATCTAATTCCTTCGGATGTGAAAATTCAACGGCAGCGTATGATAAGCTTATTAAATTCTGATCACGACAGCATTGTCCAATGGGGAATCAAAAATTTAATGCTTCAAAAACTCAATGCTGCTTACTATCATTAAAACGAAACCCACCCCACATGCCACTATCCTAGAGTGGCACTTGCGTTGATGAAACCGAAAAGCTTTCAGTCCTCGGTATATGTATCACAGAACACCTTCTGTGGAACATTCACACCTTTGATCGTCATTCGGCGATGCAAGAAATTTGTCAACCCTTGCCAGACAAGTTGCTTTCAAGTTTTTTACTGACTAAGTTTTGCTTTTAAAAGTGTTCTGATCTTATATTTTTTATTGATATTGCCTAAGATATAGAAAATCGTTCTTCAATGATACAAATGAAAATAAAACCACAAAGTCGCAATCTCACATGGGTTGACCTTTATCTGAATCATAAATTCCGTTTTTTTTAATATACAAATTTAATCTCAAAAATTGAATGATTTTTTGGATGTTTTTTAATCCATCATCATCGTAGCCATCCTTTAACGGAATTTGACAGTTCATATTTTGCCAGATATTTAAAAAACTAAATTTTGGCTCACATAGAATATTTCGTTCCGTAAAGCCCTAAAATCGCCTTTTCCCGCGTAAAAAATTAGTTTAAAAAAAATTCCGATTTCTTGAAAGTTTCTCAATGCATCATCTTCGTAGCAATCCTTTAATTTAGCAGTCTATGGCTTGACAAAACGGTAACGAAACATATTTGTTGCCAATGCCCTAAAATCGCCTTTTCCTAGGCAACAAAATGTAATCTTAAAAATTTCTGATAATAACGGGTGATTTTTTAGCTGGTTTGTTTTGGCAAGACTGGTTTTGACAGCTGACGTGTGTTTAGTACCTTGTGTCACTGTCAAACAGCTTCAGTTTGGTTTGCAATTTAACCATGGATCGTCTTACAAATGAACAACGCTTGCAAATTATTGAATTTTAGTATCAAAATTCGTGCTCGGTTCGAAATGTTCATCGCGCGCTGCTTCCATTTTATGGTCGGCATTCTCGACCTTCTGAGCAGTCTATTCGGAAGATTGTGACCAAATTTCGCACCAAATTTACTTTGTTGGACATTAAACCACCAACACGTTTACGTACTGTGCATAGTGAAGAAAATATTGCGGCCGTATCAGCTAGTGTGACAGAAGACCGCGAAATGCCGATTCGGCGCCGTTCCCAGCAGTTAGGCCTTTGTTACAGCACTACGTGGAAAATTTTGCGGAAGGATTTGGGCGTAAAGCCTTTTAAGATACAGCTGGTGCAAGAACTTAAGCCAGCCGACCTACCACAACGCCGAATTTTTGGTGAATGGGCTCTTGGAAAGCTGGCCGAGGATCCGCTTTTTTATCGAAAAATTGTGTTCAGCGATGAGGCTCATTTTTGGTTGAATGGGTACGTAAATAAGCAAAATTGCCGCATTTGGAGTGAAGATCAGCCAGAAGCATTGCAACAGCTACCAATGCATCCCGAAAAAGCCACTGTTTGGTGCGGTTTATGGGCCGGCGGCATTATTGGGCCATATTTCTTCAAAGATGATGCGAATCGCAGCGTTACTGTCAATGGTGAACGCTACCGAGCGATGATAACAAACTTTTTTTTGCCCGAAATGGAAGTTCTTCACTTGCATGATATGTGGTTTCAACAAGACGGTGCCACATGCCACACAGCACGCGAAACAATGGCGCAATTGCGAGGCGAGTTTGGTGAACAGTTAATTTCACGTTTCGGGCCGGTCAATTGGCCGCCTAGATTGTGCGATTTGACACCATTAGACTATTTTTTGTGGGGGTATGTCAAGGCTAATGTCTATAGGGACAAGCCCGCTTCGATTGACGCACTGGAAGCCAACATCCATGCATTCATTCGTGAGATACCGGCCGATATGTGTGAAAGAGTATGCCAAAATTGGACTCAGCGGATGGGCTACCTGAGACGCAGCCGCGGTCAACATTTGCATGAAATTATCTTTAAACATTAAATTGCAAGGTTCAAACTATCGATTCAAATAAATATTTCATTCATTTTTTTCGAATTTTTTGTGTTTTTTTTTTTTTTTAAAGTTCTAAACCTCTTAAGAAATCACCCATTATAATAACGTATAATAATAAGCAATAGTCTAATAATAATAATAATTGTTTTGGAAATGTAAACATTTCTTGGCACTTCCTCCCTTTTTTGATTTCCAAACAATTTCACGAAAAGCTATTTAGACCGCTTTATATACATGTCTGAACGAGTCCACTTTGCCTTTCAACTTGCTTCTCTACTATACTGGCTTCAGAAATTCCATGCCAGTAGACAAGCAAGTTACTAAGTCTTGTAGGTATTAGTAAAAAAATGTGTTTGTATAGCAACTTGCTTGCCAGTACTTGCCCGTGTAGCCTCGGGGTTAAATAGACTTTGCTTTTCACTTAGCTTACCTAACTAAAAACCGTACAAAATAAGGCTTGAAGCTAGAACTTTTTTTCGACTTCTGTTTTGCTGGCTTTTATTCGAAGAACTTACATTCAAGTGTTAATATCTCTTACTATTTTGTCTGCTTTGTGTGCAGTAGAGGGTAAAGATATCAGACATACAGAAAATAAAAAAAAACGTAAATATTCGATTGGCGATTTATTTTTTTTGAAGGGTAGGAAAAATAACACAATTCATTTTGTCATAAAAAAAAAACATTCATTTGCTTCTTCCAAAGTTTATAAATTACTGTTTTTTTTTAAACCTTTTCGACCATAAATTGCACAGAAGACATATTTAGAAATGCCCCTGAGACATACTTCAAATACCAATACTTACTTAGTTTAAATACAAAAATCAAAACTATGTAACTAAATTGATGCACTCCATTATAGCCTTGACATGAATTCCACTTGGAGGAAAATTAAAAAGCCTCTCACCGCTCCACTACGAACACTCACTGATACACAAATGCATCTCATTCTCATGCAAACAAAAACCGGCTGCAAAACCAGAAATACATCGCCTTCTTCCTTTTGGCATTGTCTTTTAGCACGAGGAAGTTATTAAAAAGCGTTCTTTCAACTATACAGGTTTCTTTCACTTTTGTTTTGGGAGAAAGTAAATTTGTTGGTACTTAGCTTCATAATAAGACAAAAGTGAAGGTTTTTTAAGGTTGCTATTTATACACAGACCAATCTATATTTGGATTTTATTGAATTGAAATTATAAATTGAATCTTGGGTGAAGGCTGGATGTACTTTTCACCTAAGTGGTATAGAATGTTTGTGCCAATGTACATTTACATTCTCGCTGCACAAATCAAGCACCAAGGATGTTGTAGTAAACGATGACTTTAAAAATCTTAATGTGTAGACAATAAAATAGAAATGTTGGCACGCATAATATGCAAGTTGAGCTTAAGACAAGTTTTATTCATGGGCCTCCCAACTTCTAACAAGATAGTATAACTAGTTAAATTTTGTTAAAGTGATAACGGTTCTTATTTGGCGTCTTAAAAATTTAAAAAGTTTTTGATACAAAAAATTATATTCATAAGTTTTTCAAGCAAATTGTCAGACAAAGCAAACAAAAAGTTGCATACATTGTCGTAAGTGAACAGTGCACTGATCCAACACGACCGACGCGACAATCCCGTCGTCCACCACACCACCGTTTGCATTGCTTGATGCAATCCAAAAACAGTATCAAATTATCAATTTCAAAGAATGCATGCGACATAAAAGATACATTTTCAGCTTTTACGACACACCAAAAAAAGATACTCCTGTGCAATGTACGATCTTGTGCGGTTAATTTGCGTGTGACTGCTTGAAACTTAGGTGTATCCGTGTTGTAAGCTTAGCAGGTGCTGTTTAAGTCAAAGACGTAGGTATGAGTCTGCATAAGTACAACATATCTATAATGTCTGGTTGGTTGGCTGGTAGAACATGTATCTCTGCAATTGCATATGTGGTATATAACTTATAAGGCAAGCTCTATAGTCAAACTACATGTGATGAATGCTGGATTTGTATGCTCTCTTTTTTTAGTGCGTCGTCGGTCCCGTCGTTTCCCTTGTGAAATGCGTATCGGATTTCACGAGACTGGCAAACCACTTTCTTTTGGATTTGCGACAGCGACACCTCGCGGTATTGGTGGTCTTCATCTTATACGACTAACTGAGAGTTGATCTCCTTTATTTATAAATGCTCTGTGGGATCAATGACACACACAAACACACCTGATCGTTGGTTTCACTTAATGTTTGTCACTTTTTTTTGTAGATTTCTATACTTTGAAGTTTCCAAATTTGCTTAGTTGTGATTAACCTTTGCCATAATTTTAGTTTCATTTTAATTTTCTTGAAATGAGAAAACTAAACTCTGTGTAAGCTGAAGCTTCCATAAAACAGTAGCTATTATAATATCCCAATTAAGAGCAAGATCTGTAAGTGTAAGTACCTATCTTCTGTTTTGCGCATAACATCTTATATAGAAAAAATCATGCCATGCTGCATGTTTACACCACGTTGACAAGTAGACATGGCTACACAGAGTTAATGTTAACTCTGAAAATAACATATTATAAGCTAAAAGTTAATAATATGCCGCAGAGGATACTTACTTGGCTTTGTAAAGATTTCGGCGAACATGGGGTGCGGCTAAATGGTATAAAAGTGTGGAATTTTTTTGTTAAACAAAAAATAGGTCAAAGAACTATTGTTCTTTAAAACTTGTTATGCATCAGTTAGCTATAAATTTTATGAAATGAATTGATCGTAAACCTTTTGGAGGTTAATTTCGGATATCTTTTCAAATAATTTATCGCTGTAGATAGTGATAGTTTAATAAGGGCCAATCAGATAGTACTTATGCTAGGTTTCCACTTCTTGTCATTGAAAAGACGCAAACTGACAAACTTTCCAGGACAGGGTGGCTTCTACCAACACAAAAAGCAAAGAAAATAGTAGTAGCGAGCAACCTTGTCTTGGAAAGTTTGTCAATATGCGTCTTTTCAATGCGAAGTGGAAACCTTACATTAATCTTCGAATAAAACAAAAATTTATTCCTGTTGCTATAGAATTTATTCCTCTGATAGCTTAACTGATGATTGAAAAATCGGCTCTAAAACTGCTAAATGAATATTTCTTTTCGAAGAATTCATCATTAAAATGATTCATGATTCCTTTGGGAATTTAATGTGTATATTTTCTGGAAGCAATTTTATTCTTGTTATCGTTAGAGAACCGGATAAAAAGTTTAGTTCAGAGTTTTTGACCACCAAGACCTTGCAGGGTTTCTGACAGATTGATTTAACGAAAGAACTCCTTTTTCGTTATTTTCTAAACTGGTACAGGTTGACAGATAATTTCTTTTAAAAAGATAGAAGAAAAATATTTTACCCATATCCGAGGAATTTTCGGTCTCGTCTATGCGTTGTTTTTTGGCTTAGAAACTTTTGAAAAACACAATTTTGCGCGAAAACTTACTTAAAATTTTTGTCCATTTGCAACCCTTTTTTACTGTAAGATGATGTAATATTTTAAGGATATTGTGTTATGTTATGCAATACAAATATTTATTTAGCTAAGAACTTAATACCTGACCTAGAAGGTGTCAATTCTCAGGTGAATAATTAACAAATTAAAATTTACTTATGCTTGTAGTTTAGATTTATAGCTTTAGAGTCGAACCAGGAAATCGGTGTTCTTGTTTACAAAATCAAGTGCTTAGACGTATTTTGGATATGTTGTTGAGGTTGACATGCTGACTGGTATACATATATATACATACATCTGATATCTGATGTCTAAACATGATAACTCCATACAAAAAAATCTCCTTTGCCGTACACTTTACATCGACCTAGAGCATAAAGCGAGTGCATTTAATTAAAAATAAATGATTCCTTTATTTTTCAAACAGATTTTCCAACATTTTAATACAAATTTAAATGCCTTCACCTTCAAAATACGTTTATGGAGTTATCATGTTTATACCAATTGCCACAGATACATATTGTGTATCCAAGTTTTGTTAAAGAATAGGTATATAATTTTACCTTACCTTAATAAAAAAACAACATTTTACGGAATTGACATCACACTATTGCCACGTCAACATAAAATTCAACGACTTTCATCTAATATTTTTTTACAAAAATCACTCTAAAGCCCTAAAATCACCTTCTTCTCGAGCAAAAAGTGAAATCTAAAAAAATTTTACCTTTTTGTTTTTCTTCATTTTAATTCAAAAAAACGCATTTTTTTATTTTATTTTGCTAATCTATATATTTCGAGGACCTATTTGCCTCATCGTCAGGATCAAAATTAATTTATAAGAAGTTGTTTGATAACAATCTGTTTCAGTTTAACATTAGCTATAAATATTCATAATAACCGAAGCAATCCTGCGATGGAATTTGAAAGTCTTTGGGTTCACAAAAAGGTTAAATACTAAAGCATTGAAGTGTAAAGAATATGGTTCCGATTGTACCTAAAAGCTCTATAATCACTTTTTCCAGAGCAAAAAAAACACAAGTATATTTTTAGAGAATTATTTTTTTTGGCTTGATAAATCGGTACCTAGCTACATTTGGGCGTTTTAAAAAATATTTCGTTGCAAACGTTAACTGAAAGTCATAAGATCAGAAAAAATAAATCTCAAAAACTTTTAATTATCCAGAGGTTTTTTATATTCATCGTCGTTATAGCCATATTCTAATATAATTTGACAGTTTATGGGATGAAGAATAAAAAGCCGCCTTATAAACAGTTTAAAAAATAAAAAAGAAAAGAACTTTGCATATTTAATATCCATAACCTACTTTAAAAATAGATTCTAATCAAATGCCGATATCGATATGGCGAGCAAATGGTGATTTATGCGTCCAAAAAAATTTAGTGTAACACAATCAACATATCGCGTTGATGTGTACCCTCTTTTGATTAAGATGTGCGGCATCTTTAAATTGTTATCGCGAATGCCACCGCTATCGCGTCAGTGCATAACTTAAGCAAATAACCTTATGACAAATTGTAATCTACAAATTAAACAGGCGGCTCTGTTTCTTCAAAGTAAAAATAAAAGATGTCCTAAGTTTCTATGGAACAAAATATTATAGTTGAGAACAAGTGGCCAACTTTTTTTTTGCCGCATGTACTAAAAAAGCACAGATGCTCGTGACGAATAGTTGGAACAGCTTTCTTCGAAGATTTTTGTATGGAAATGTCATTCGACTAGAAGTCTATACAAAATAACTATCGTTCACATGTTAAACCATGCATCAACATGATGAACAATAATAATTATTCTAATGATTCTTTAATTCTGTTTCCGGGAAACGGAAACTGAAATCCACTTTATATAATCAACAATATTTATCATAATGAACACTATTAACTTATTATGATTACATTTTGTATCCATTATGTTAACTGACAATCTTATTCAATTACCTCGTTACAATGTATTAAACCCATCTTAATGTACCTGCATAAGAATAGAATGTTCAGATTGTTATGAAGTGTTTAATTTTTGGTTTTGGTGTGCAATGAAATTGTCTCCTAGAAGTGACCATTAAGTTATTATCATTTTTTAGTTTTTTTTTTTCAATAAATAACTTTAGATAAAAACGTTTTTTTGGTTTTAATTTGGTATAATATACAATTACAATACAAATACAATTAGCATTGAACATTTTGAGTTAAACAACAACAACTTAAGTGTTCTTCTACTACCAAGTTATTTTTTTTTTGTTTGCCTGAAGTTGTCGCTATATCACAAGTGCTAACCTGATAATCAGATTCTATGTGTGGTGCTGAGTCTTAATACGTTAGTTTTTATTTGGAAAGCTTTGCCCGTCATACGGATTGAACTTAAGAAATCAACTGTGACTGGAATTCGGAAGCCGAGAGCCTACCCATCCCGCTACCGAAGCCAAATGCTAAGCTCCTTCTCATTGCAGGTTTTGATACTTATCAAATGCATTTGAACGACTAGCATTTTTATCAGAACACACAAGCTTACTGTGGTAACATTCGGTTTATTTCTTTTTTAACCTTACCCGATTCATATGCCAACAATTCGTTGGTCATATAAGGGGGGAGCGTAGTGAAAGATATGACGCTGGCCAAGGGTTTTGTTTGAAATTAAGTAGGACTAAAGCATTTGTTATCGATGAATCTCTTCTTCGTTGGATTAGAAATTACCTTTCGGACCGTATTGGACAATTACAAAGTCTGTCCCAGGGCTCCGTTTTGTTTCCGACCCTCTTCCTCATATTCATTAATGATATGCTATCTGAAACTTCTAATTCATTAAACTGTTTTGCTGACGACAGTACCCTCAGCTTTTCACATTCGTTTTTAGATTCAAATCCATGTACTTTATCAAAAATCGCGTAGAATTTAATGCTTCAAAAACTTAATGCTGTCTACTGTCGTCAAAACGAAAGCCACCCCCTATAACACTATCCCTGCGTGTCACTTGCATTGAGGAGACCGAAAGCTCTCAGTCCTTGGTAGAGTGTATCACAGACCACCTTCTGTGGAACTGTCACATATTTGATGTCGCCAAAAATGCTGCAAAGTGTTTAGGTTTTCTCCGTAGATGCAAGAAATTTTTCACCCCTTCTGATCTGGCTGTTATCTATTTATCGTCCAAAACTCGAGTTTGGGCTGTTTGGCCAGGTGCTCCAATAACGCACTTGAGTCTTTTAGACAGAATACAAAGAAGAGCTATAAAAATGATAAGTTACAGAAATATAACGGAAGCATTTGCAATTCTCGAACACCTTCGCAATGTTTCATATCTTTCGTTATTTTACCGTTATTTAAATAAACAGTGCTCTACTGAAATAGCTAGTTGCATTGCTCCCCTTAAAAAATTTAACTGTAATGCTATCGTACTTCCATAAATGCACATCAGTTTACCCTTAAGCCCAACTTCGGACGTACTATCAGAAAAACAGAAAAATGCTTCGAAAAGACCTTTCATAAAAAGCAAACAAAAGAGTTGATGCACGAACTTTGGTTTTATTTATTTATTTATTTTATTGTTCATGGTTTGTATTTCTAGCACAGTAAGAGTACACTTTAAAGTTTGTGAGAAATTTACAAAATTTGTTCTAAAAAAATTTAACAAAGTAAGATATGAAAGTGAATAATTTACATAAGTTACAAAAGCTAATTAAGTACCTACGTTAATCTTTACATATTAAAATCAAGTAAAATTTATATTTAATTTAAAATTAATTGAGTTTGCTTGAATAAAGAAAAAGCTTGTGAAGGGAGGGGAGTGGGGGTTGCATGTCAAAAATTAGTTGCCTTGATTTGTGAAGAAGAAATTTTACTCACACTTGAACTGACGCGTGTCATTTAGTTCTCTCAGGTTCCGCGGAAGTGAGTTTCAAAGGCGAATAGTAGTGATAAAGAATTGTCTTTTCGATCTGTTGGATACTTAAAACTGGATTTTATTGTATAGATATAAAGGTTGCCTAGTTTTTATAATGGTGAACAATAGAACGAGAGAACGAAACCTGATGTAATTCATCAATGACATATTTAACAAGTTGTTTGCT
Organism: Melangyna quadrimaculata; assembly: GCA_949320155.1. Taxonomy (NCBI): domain Eukaryota; kingdom Metazoa; phylum Arthropoda; class Insecta; order Diptera; family Syrphidae; genus Melangyna; species Melangyna quadrimaculata. The sequence continues at coordinate 375,888,362 of OX439483.1, forward strand.
AAATGTGAGATATGATCGAATCTTTTGAGATTATAAACATAACGTATGGTACTGTTAAATGCTACTTGAAGTTTCCTTTTACTCCTCACATCACAATTATAAAATATTTCAGATCCATGCAAAAGCACTGGAATAACTAAAGATTTTGCAAGAACTAACCTTGTTTTTAGTGGTGTTAACTTTTGAGTGGTCCATAAGGTTCGCAAAACACCATAATTCTTGCTCACAATTGCATTTATGTGATTATTCCATGTGAGTGTTCTATTGAATACTATGCCTTAATTTGTCGATGTTTCTGCAAACTCTATGACTGAATTGTTAAGCATGATTAAGGGAAAGTATGATAGCTCAAGTTTCTTTTTTGAAACAACCAAACATTTGCATTTCTCTGGATTGAGTAACAGGTTATTGTTTGAGGTCCACTATGATATTCGTTGTAGGTCCTCATTTAATTCGGTGGTACAATTTTCGATAAGTCCGAGGCGACAGCTTTTATAAATTTGAATGTCATCAGCGTAAAAATGCGTAGATGTATTCAAAATTGTGTTTTGTATGTCGTTGATGTAAATGGAGAATAAGAGCGGACCCAAAATCGATCCTTGCAGAACACCTCGTATCACGGCCAGAAATTCTGATAACGCAGTATCCAGAGACACAGCCTGTTTTCTATCACTTAAATACGATGCGAGTAACTTAACGGCAAAATGAGACATATTAAAGCAGTGACGTAATTTATCAATGAGAATGCTGTGGTCGACCATGTCAAAAGCCTTTGAAAAATCCAAAAGGATCAGGAAGCTTACATAGTCTTTGTCAAGCTTCTCCCTAATTTCTTCGACCACGCCCCGAAGAGCAGTAGTGCAGCTGTGTTTAGCACGAAATACAGATTGAACTGAAACTATCAGATTATTACGTATGAGATACTCATTTAATTGTTCACAAATTTTGGATAGGTAAGGTAGAATTGATATGGGCCTGAATTCATCGCCTGGCTAGGAAAAATGCCAGTCAAGAAAATTGTATTGATAACATGCGTAAAATACGGGAGCAGCAACGGTAATATGGCTTTGATAAAAAGCGGATGAACTCTATCAAATCCTGCAGCATTTGATTTAACAGTCAAAAAGCTTTCAACTACATTCGTGCTATCAACTCTTGTAAAGAAAAATGACTCATCTGTCAAGGCTACAGGATTTTGATTAGTAATGTTTCCAGCTGAAACTGCTGGTGGAATCGATAAAAAACTATAATAAAGTTTATTACAATCTATGTCACCAATGCAACTTAACTTTTGCTTGCCTATTCCTTATTCACGAAGGTTACTCCATAGTTTTCGACCATCTATGTTGGTATTAAGTTGGCTAGAATAAAACTGTGTCTTAGCAATTCTGATCACACGAATGACTTGATTTCTAAAATATTTGTAAGGTCAGTGGAGTTCTTCTATTCGAAAAAGTTTCCATCAGCGATATGCCTGCTCTCGTTGTATTATTAATAATCGAATATGATTTGTGAACCAAACCCTTATTTTTGGCCTTGACCTAATGGTTGATATAGGAACGTGAGTTTCAAAAAGATGATTTTTATTTCCTTGCAGAAATTCAACTTGTTCATTCGGAGAGGGCATACAATAAACGAGATCCCATGGCACCGAGCGGATTTAGTGTTTTTATTGTCTTTATTGAAAAAAAAAAATCTTTCCGAGATTTTCTTTATTCAAATTTTAAAACATTTTTAAATTATTACATCCATAATTTTTTTTTTGTATTTTAAACTTTAATATTTATCCAAACTAATCTTCGCATTTGCTTGCAACTCTTTACAATTAATTAAAACACAAATTTAATAATTTCACAAAAATCATATAATATTTTTAAATTTTGAAATTAAAAACATGGGAATAATTGTGAGTTTATTTTCTTAACAGTCAAACATTTCATAATATTTCTTGTAAATATAAGATAATAGAACAGCTAAAAATGTTGAACAATTGAATTTTGAATGTTTTTTTTTAATTGGTTTTGACTTCCTATAAATAGTTTCTCATTCATAATTCACATATTTGGTTGGGTTCATAATTACTATGAATCATACTGACTGAATGCAAATAAAATCATTTAGCCGTTATTGTATTCCATAACCACCCACTCATAAATTACTCTGAATTTTGTTTAAATTGAATGCAAACAAAATAAATGACCCAAATTAAGTTCAATCTTTTAATAATAAAATCTTTATTTATAAAATATTAATATGCTCATATACATACATATTTATAAACTCTTTTTGAAGTCAATGACCATTCAAATACCTGCTAAACATTTATGTTATTTTTATTTATGCACGATAGCTACCTAGTCAACAAAATCAGTTAAAATAATAATAATAATATACATATTTCTGTTTGTTATTCAACAAAAAGAGATTATATACCAATTTAGTTTGATTTACAAGATAATATATTAATAATGAGAATTACACCATACGAGTATATTACGTTTATATAAAAAAGGAATTCACGCGCCTCTATAGGTAAGTACTCGCAATTTGCTACAATTTATTGGGTAAGAAAAATAATATTAAAAAAAAACAAGCAAAACTGTAAACTTTGTTGGAATTATGACCTACTAATCGATTTCCAATGCAAATAATTGTGAACAAATAATACTTTAAAGCCACTCGCACTGATGTCCAACCTATCTTCAGATTTTTTATCTCTCAATAGCAAAACCGTATAGTTTAAAAGAAAAGAAACCTACATAAACTCAAGGTGTATCTCTTCTTTGTCAGATTTTCATGATTATCTTTGCAACTTAGTTTATTCAGTCATAATACAACAACAACAAAAAGACAACTCTTTTAAAAAAGACATAAAGAAGTCAATAAAGTATACAACCATCATATGTATTTGTATTGTATGGCTCTATTGACCCCATTCGCATCGAACAAATATGATCATCAACTGTCTCACTAAAACTCAACTCATAAAAGATCTAAAACATCACGTACCACAAATAGAAAGATACGAGCAGATAGATAGATTCTTCTTTAAACAGATATGCTTACATTTAGAAGATAGAATACGAAAACAAAAATACCCTGTGGCTTTGGAGTGGTGTGGTGATATGGTTACACAACCTAAATATATTTATTATGGTGCGGCATAGTCATCAACCCACAAAATCCATGTGTCACCTGTATGTTAATTCTTTATAACGGTACCGCTCGCTGTCCTCCACAAACGAAACGAAACCCATTAAAGATATCTACTAAAATTCTTCCTCAAAAGATACATAGAAATATAAGCAATGTATACAAATATCTTGCATTGAACAAATATAGCGATTAAGTGCAATTAAAAAAATAAAATGTATGTTGAGCTCTACCCGACTTACCTTATAATCATTTTAGTTATTTGGCTCTTAATTAATCCAATTATGGCAGCAGATAAAAAAACAACAACTAAAAATATGATCTTATTAGGTAGCTACGCGCGCGCTTTAAACCAACGGACACGGCAGACAAACGTCACACACTACTGTTTGAGGTGAAGAAATATCTTTTCAGGATACAAGAGTATTTTTTTTTTATTTGTTTTTTTTTTTATCGAATTCGAAAATCACAAATAATCAAATTTTCAATTCTGGTCACAAAAATTTTATAACGGAGAAAAGAACAATCGCTTCTTCTTTGGAATCAACAACAAGAAAAAAAAATATTTAAAATTTAACACTCATGCACTCTATTTGAGATTCTTTTTTGGTTGGCTTTCCCTTTGTGATGTATCTTTTTGGTGGTAAAATTGGGACCAATAAACAGCTAAATTTGAATGCACTTCCTTAATAAAATAATTACCCCGACACTATTATCATACTGGTTACTTCAAAAAATTATTACTTTTAATACAAAAAATTGCAAAGTTATATAGAACACGCGAGCAACAAGACGGCATGAATTATTCTTTTTTTATCAACAAGTCATTCGGTGGTAAGGCAAACAATAAAAAAACGGCGATGTCCGAATAGAGTGTGAAAAGTATATTTTTAACTTTCCAACCATACCAGCGAATGTCCAACAATTAACTGACTTCTTGGCAACCAAGTAAGTGAAGAAAATCCTCAAAGTTACCATCGAAGATTGTCAGCAAAGCCCAAAGCCAGGCAGCCAGCTAGCCAAAGCCAACCGTCGCACTGACACCACCAACCACCAACATTAAGGTAATCTGTATATGGGTACAGTGGGAATGTGTAAAAGAGTTGTCAGCTAAAAATTGTTGCTGCGCTAATGGAAATTTTAAAGTTAAGCTTTTATGTTGTTGAGCAATACACACCGTTTCATTGGACGTAGGACAGATTATTTTATATTTGAACAATTTGTTTCAATCTTAAAGTCTTAAACATAATCGCAGAACAAGGCTTTTTATATTCATTTGAAATTGTAAAGCGGGGTTGTTCTCGAAGACGTACGAATTAGGATACATTCTGAACCCTTGCATTTAAGCTTTAAAACTTCCGTCAATAGAAAGTTAATAGAAAGAGTGACTAGCAACTCAGTCCCTTTAGAGGTTTAGAGGTTCTTTTTTATAAAATAATCGATTTTCATGGGATATGCACGAATGATTGACATAAAAAAGGTCGACTGGTCAAAATGTCCAGTCTATCGACTTTTTTGAAATTTAAAATTCCGTTAATTTTTTGTACGACTAAAAAAATGTCGACAATATTTAATCTTGACTTGACGAAATGTCGACTGCGTTAAAAAAAGTCGAGCAAAGTATCGCCTCACAATATTTTTACTCATCTCAATTGTACGAAATGCTGACTTTTAAAATATCGACTTTATATGATTGAGCTTTATTATCTTGACAAAAATATGTCGACTGATGGTGAACGATGCGAAACCAGACACTAAATATATTAGTGTTCTGCCTTAAACAATAGCAGAACGGGTAATTCAAGACGATGCGAAACTAGCCAGTGAGAGATTTAAAGTGTCGAATATCAAAATGTTGACTATTTGAATGTCGATTGACAAAACGTCGACTATCAAAATCTTGACTGTTTAAATCTTGATCATTAAAATGTCGCTCATAGTCGATATTTTGAAAATCACATTTTAAAAAATCGGTCTAGGTTTTTTTCGATATTTTGTTCACTCGACATTTTTTCTGTCGAAATTTCGAAAGTCGATATTATGGAGTCGATATTTTGAAAGTGGACTTATCGTACTCAATCCATTTTTATGTCCTTAATTACGTAAATTAGAGTGTACTTATACTAAGCGGTATGTAAGTATGCTGCTTCTGCACACTTACACTTAAAAAAGACCTCTTAAATCTTAAGTGGTTTCTTTCACTGGGCCTCCTACACCTATGAATGCTGCAGTTTAAGCTTTTATGTTTTTTTTGTTTGCTGTCAAAGTCGAAGAAATCGTGTTTTTCCAGTGCAAGAGATCGTATGAGTGATCTCGAATAAAGATCCATTGTAATCTGACGGATTAAAACTTTGGCTTAGGTATAATCGTATGCATACAAAGATGCAATAATATAACAAGTCATGTGGTGTGTGGTGTGTCTTTGGAAAAAGCTCGATTTAACTTTTGTTTTTATTTTTTGGCAAGTTTTAAAGTGGGGTGTTTTTTTTGTTATTTTTTGAAAGTGAAGCGTGTTCGTTGGTATTGTTTTTTTTCTGTTTGTTTTGTTTTTGTTGGAGAGTGCAAGTAGTAAGAAACGTGTGCTGTTTATTGGAAGTAAATGGGTATATACAGATAGGTTGGAAGTCTATTGGAAGGTAGTTGATAGTGGCACACCACGTAATATCACTTGTAATATTGGTATCCCCTGATTCGTGATAAGTTTGTTTTTGTTTATTTTTTGTTTGTTTGTTCGTTTATTTTGACTGAAAAATGTGTGACATCTACACTGTTCAAAATAAAAAGGTTTTATAGTTTAGGTTAGGATTTGGAAAAGAAAAGAAAAACAAAGCATATAGAGATTATAAAGATGTTCTATAATATACTATAACCAATACTTTTTAACAGTCCAAGAAAGATAGGATCTGAGCGGTCAAAAATTAATTCGTCAAATTTTATTGTTGGTATCGACGCAGAATTTTATCCTCAACCACATATCCTAAGTCCCCCAAAATCCCCGACTTGGCTTCTTGTATAGACGAGGAAGAAAGGAGGAGGAGGTGGAAGTTTATCATGCTGATATTTTTGTATTAGTAAAATCTGAGCATATGACAAATGATTCAAGGGTAACTTCTTAACGCTATATTTAAAGAAACTAACATTGAAAAGAGGCAAGTATCCTATAGAAAGTTAAAGTCATTTTTATGGAATGATCGCTTGTTTTTAATTAAAACAAGTAAAATATTACCCAAAACCATTTTAAGATAATATGTGATATTTATGAAAATTGGAATAAATATTTCATTTGGCATGCTTACCGAGAATGAAAAGAGTTCCCATAAATATGTACGCGGTGAAAGGGTTTCTTGTTAGGAGATGCAAGTGCGTTATTATTACCAACCATACTATCCATGAACAAATTCTGACACTCATGAAATTTGCTAAAAAAATATAATGTAAGATGGCAGTCAAGGACCAAAAGAGTCCATATACAAATATCTCAGGTCCAAATATTCAAACAAAAAATTTTAAAGGGAAAAATGAATACCAGAACCACACTTTTTTTTTTTCAAATTCGGCGTATTTAAGTACAAATTTTGTTTTTAAAAGTCAATGCTCTTATCAATTCTTAGTCAAAACTGAAAACCTGATGGTTCTAGGACTCTTTTTTATCAAAATATTAAAAAAAACAAACAAACTTCTCAGTAAAAACAAAAAAAAAAAAGGTTTCTGAAATGATTTCTTAGTTTATTGGAAAGTTGGTTCATTTATAATCGCCTTCCCCAATAGACCCTAATAGCCTTTTCACACCAAACCAAAAACCGGTTTTCGCGAAAATATCGGTTTTGGATGAAATCCTAAATCGAATACCGAACAAATTTAAGTTGTAATTTTTGTTTCCAGTTTTGGGCGTTGCGTTCTTTACAATTCGATTTGGGCGCTTTTTCCTTGGGCATAATTGCCTAACAATGTTTTTGGCGGACTTTGGAAGTGTTTTTGAAGATAAAATTCTGCGTCGATACCAACAATAAAATTTCATGAAATAATTATAAACCATCTTCATATTAAACATCACCATTTAACATTTTTGATTGAAAATTATTTTCTGTGTAAAATCAATTTCTGACGTTTGGCAATAACGCCCAAGGAAAAAGCACCCAAATCGATTTGGAAATATCGCCAAAAATTGATTTTGCTCCAAATTGTAAAATGAAAATCTCACCCAAATATTATGAATGTAAATTAAAAAAAAATAAATTGGGTGGCACAACGGCTCATGAAGAACCAGGGCCTAGTGACTAACAACTCGCAACCATTCCTGTGTGCGCCTGTCGACAGGAATGGAAGGGACCTTCAATTTTATGATGAATCCGAACGGCTAGACGAGAAGCACTTATTCGTCACAAGTGATACTCTTGGAGGATTTGTCAATTCCTCGCAAGAGGCAGTAGCCCTGAAAAAAAGCTTTTTAGTTTTTAGGTGAACGAGGCTGGGAAGCGAACCCAGACCTCCAGCGTGACAGTCGAACGCACTTACCATTACGCTACGGACAATGTTAATTATTTTTGTAAAACTTGGGGATTCTTTCTCTGTTTTGGGCAGTAGCAAAATTTTAACGGAATAAAAAATAAATTGAAAATAAATTGCGTTGAAATTTTGTTTCAGAAAAATAGCCCAAAATTGAGGAAAGAACCCCCAAATTTTACAAAAACAATTTACATGTTCAATTTTTGGGCAATATTTCCATTTTATGATTGGGGTCAAAAAATGAATTTTGGTCAATATTTCCAACTTTATATTTATTTTAGGGCAATCAATTTTTTTTAAGCGATAATTCCAAAATCACAGCAAAAAGATACTGTGAATTTTATTATTCCAGGGGAATTTGTTTAAATTCGTGCACATAGAAAATAAATACCCGTGGTCAGGTTTTTTATAATAAGAAGATGAAGAAATTTAAATATTAAAATATTGAAATTACTTCTGTTTTAAGTGGAGTGAATGAATAAAATTCAATTACATTTTTTAAATTTCTTAATCTTCTTATTTAAAAAACCTGACCACGGGTATTTATTTTCTAGGTGCACGAATTTAAACAAATTCCCCTGGAATAATAAAATTCACAGTATCTTTTTGCTGTGATTTTTATAAGAGTCGGTAAACATCGACCAAAATTTGTGTCTTAGTAGGGTATAACAGACTGACTGAAGAGCCCACTGTTATATCTTGGGCGAAACACAATAATTTCTGGAGTTGAGGTCACTTGTACTTTTTAATTGGAAAATGCAGAACTACATCGCGCTTTGCGAATTTATTGTCGAATTTGACTGGGCCAAAATTGATTTGGGCGCTTTTGCCTTGGGCGTTATTGCCTAACGCCGGCGTTTATTTCATGGCATTTTCTAAGCAGTGTATGGTTTCAATACAAATATTAATGAGAATTTGTAAAATATTTCCCAACATTTGGGCGTTATTTTGCAGTTGTATTGGACAATTTTTCATAATCCGGGCGTTGTTTCATTTCATAAAAATAAGGCAAAATCAAATAAAGCCCAAAATGATAAATAAAATTACATCAAAAATGTGTTCATATTTTTTTGGACGATATTTCTAAATCGATTCGGGTGTTTATTCGTTAATTAAGATGCATTTCGAAATGCCGGATTTTTAAACAACTTGTTTGTAATTTATTAAATCAACAAGAACTAACATATGTACATTTTCATTCCTCCTTATAATGCCTATGGTAACCTACCTACCTAACATTGATGAAAGACGAATATAACCTTGCGTCATCATATGCCGCATTAGTAATAAAATCTTTTTTCACGAATCACCACATCCAGTTTCTTTATTCTGTCATATTGTGTCAAAGTCGCAAATTCAATACAATAGATCCATCAAGGCCGACTTATATATATTTTTTTACACTAAACGATATCATTCTATTGTTTATCTACTCAGCAGCTACCATCAGCTACTAGCTACTACTTAAACCTAATGAAGATATTGAAACTTCATAACAATAAATTAATTAAATGACACTCTGATCAATCGCCAAGTGATTATTTTGTGATCGCATGTTTAAGGTATAAGCCGATATATGTAACTGAATAACTTTGGAACTGAAGAATAAAAATGCCAAATAAAATTTCAATTAAGATTCGTTGGCAATGATTTCCAAAGCTCAAGTTTCTTTGTGTTTTATATTTTATTTTATGCATTTATGTGTTATAATAAAAATAATACGATGGTGTGGTGATTGTGATACCTTCTGATGAAAAGCCGCTATTAATTTCATTTAAGGTGCGGTATCGATTGCTTTTATCGCGTACTAGTATAAGAATTTGAAATTACAATTATTGGTTAAGTTGGAAATAATAGTATAGGTTTTTACTGGTTTTTACTGTAGATAATGTTTATACATTTTAAGCTATACCAGTGCAATTAAAATTCTTAGGTAAATTTTTGATGGATTTTTATTTTATTTAATATTTAGTTGTGATTTTTAATTGAATTTCAAATTCGGTAAGGTTTTCATTTAGCTTGGATTTTATTTGACATTATGTGTTCTTAGAAGTGTTATACCAATGTTCATTAAAAGAACTGAATTGATTTGAAGTGATGCGCTGCCATGGAATAAAGTTACCAGTTTTGGGTTTTGTAGTTTGTCGCCTTTACCATTCATAACAAATCAATGATATAATGAATTGATTGCAACCAAAGCAATAAATATTCTCCAATAGTACATATAGGAAATAAAAATTAATAGATAAGATTATAAAAACGCACTTTTTACCTATGTATTATTAGAATTAAAACTTCTGAGCCAAAAAAATCAATTGAAATGAATCAATGAAATTGCTTTGATTCCGGGACTAACGCCGCGCCGTTAACTGCGTATTTTGAAGAATTTGCTAATATCGGGTCCTAACTGGTACTCGGTGGTACCAAATTGACAGGAACAGGACTAGGGCTTAATAATTGTGTAAACAAATGAGTTGATACCAATTTGAGTACTATTTTGAGACCGGGTGCCTATTCATTCGTTTTTTTTGCTTCGATAATTGTTGTTTCGTTTTTGTTATAACTATTTTTGTTCATTTCTAAAACGTTTCTTTTTTTTTGTAGGTACCTAATTTTTTCGAGTTCATTTCGTTTCACTGTTATTTCGAAATTCTTCTTTTGTTTTTTACTTGTTTCGCTTTTCCGTTACAACTATTACGAATTACTTAAGCTTGGGTTATTTCGACAACGTTTGTTTCGCATTTTGTCTTTGGAACTCGATTATTTTGTTATCGGTTAGTTAGTTTATGATTGATTGATTGGTAGTCGTCACGTGCGGTGCGTTTAAGAAGAATATTATAGACTAAAACTAAAATTATGGAATCTAATTCCATATGCAGTACATTTAAATCAAAGAGAGGAGGCGAAAAGCTTAATTTTGGGAGATTTTCCTATGATCTATTTAAAGAAAAAATGAAAAATATAATTGTACTGTGATCTTAAGAAGAATAAAAGTTATGTTTGTAAAGTGCGTATTTTAACATTAAAGGAAGAAGCTAAACATGTCATAAATTTCCATTTTCGGTGAACACAATCATGAACCAAAACCAAATGCTTTGCGAAAGCCCGTAGCAGATGTGTTATCAAAACTAAAAATTCTGCTAAAAAAAGCGTTAGTAAAAGTAGTAGAATAATTCAAGATAATATCGCGAGTTGTAGTCACGAAGTGACTAAAAACGTGAAATGAAGAAGACGACAGAGTTAATGGCTGAACCAACATCAATAGATTTCATTTTACCGGAGGAAATTAAGTTCCTAGTATATTGTAGATGATATTATAAAAGATAAGCACAGAATTATTATAATGACAAGCTAAGACAATTTAAAGCATTTGGAAAATAGTCAGTTTTGGATGTTGGATGGTACTTTCAAAATTGTCCGAACATTGTTTTATCAACTTTATACCATCCACTATAACGTTGATAGTAGTTTTAAGGCATATTCAATGGTACGATTGTACGATTTGTTGTTCAAACGTCTTCATAAAAGTGCTTTCAAACAAGGAATTACATTGAGTCCAAAATTATGTATATCTAATGGACTTTGAAAAAGCAGCTATTAATAGCATCAGAACATTTTATGTTGACTGTATTCCTAGGGGGTGCAGTTTTCATCTTTTTCAATCCATTTATCGTCATGTCCAAAAATCTTTTTTACAAAAAAAGTTTGGTTCTGATCCAGAATTTTCTTTGAAAATTTGGCATATAGGCGCACTGTCTTTTTTTGTCCCCAGATAGAATTTCATTGGCCTTTGATAAATTAAAGGAAGAAATGCCTCCTGAGACAAAGCCCATAATGGACTGGTTTGACGAATTTTATTTAAACGGACAAAATGGAAAACCACCAGCGTACCTTCCTTTGTTTTGGAGCATTCACGCTCAATTTGAGATGAAGATGTCTACAACGCAACATTTTGCCGAATCGTTTCACAGGCATATGCCTGTTTCATTCATTTATTAGAGCATCTAACATTGGTTTATATAAATTAATTTTTGAGATAAAAAAGAAAATAAAAAATGTTGAAGGTGCAATTAAAAAACTATTTAGAGGGGATTCAATTCCCCAAAAGAAGAGAAGGTGTATTGAAATATTTTGATAAAGATTCCAGAATCACAAATGTTCTTTAAAAACAAGACGAGTATTCTGATACGGGATTATTGAAAGCCCTGGCATCAAATATAAAGTTGTATTAGTTGATATGCTCATAGTGTTTATTTTGAATTTGTTATTTTTTGTTAAATGAATTATTTATTTTGTTCCTAATTTATCCTTTTGTATTTTATATTGTACCTTGTTTTGTAAACCTTCTTTTGTTTGAAAATATTTTCGTCAAATTAAAATAACCTTATAAGAAACACACAATTTTAACGTGTTTCTTTGTTTAACTACTTCCTGGGACCTGGGTATCAAAAATCTATGCCAATTTAAAATTATTTGGAAAGTATAAATTTTAATAAAATGATGGCATGACGCAAAGCATAGTTGTGAAAATAAATATGTTTTGTTTATTTCGATTTCAATCATTTCGCCACAGTTTGGTGAAATTATTGAAATCGAAATAAACGCAAACGAAACAATTAAAGACGAAACAAACATAAGACGAATTAATTCCAAAGCGAAATGATCGAGTAACGAAACAATAAAAACCGAAATGAAATTAAAACAAACATTTTCCAAACAAAAAGAAACCAAACAAATGAAAAGTGAAAAACTGAAATACAAAATAGCAAAACGCGGAACGACTAAGAAAGACGAAACAATGGCCAAATTCCTAAACGCATTAACATTAACATTAACATTAACATTTGCAAAGCAAAATACATACAAAGCATATGTAAAAAGCAAGTTGAAATGTTTTTTTTGCGTTGTTTGTTGATTTTTGCAGGAATGAATTATGGACCCCAAAAAAATAATTATTTTAATAAAGATTTTACTGAGTTGATGTTGCTTTGTTCCATATCTACACTTCATGAAACAAACAAGTCATAGTAGGTACTCCCATCTTGCTGCACTTCCCCCAGTTTCCCCATTCCTTTGTTTTATTGTTTAATATGTTAGAAGAAGGTTGCTCCATTTACGAAGCATTTCTTCTTTTGTAAAAGAAAATTGAGGATTGTTTTCTAATATTTCCTTAAGAACAGACGCTTTTTTAGCCTTCAGTTTTCCATACTTTTAAAATTAGTCATAAAATAGTTATTTTTTGTCTTTTAGTAAATATAAATTACTTCTCTTAAAAAAAAAAACAAATAAATTAAGTGTAGCAAAATTCCAGACACAACTAACGCCAAACAAATTCAAATGCAAGTGAAGTGCGCAAGATATTTTTTACATTTGCTCAAATCCTTTTACATTTGCACAAGTAAAATAGTCGACTGCGTTTTGGTACAATCTGCTTTGCAGGGATTTTAATATTTGCATTTAGGAACTATTTGCCTAGCTTAATTTGCGCAAGCTTAGCGTTTAGGAATTTTCCCATTTAAAAAACGAAAGAAAAATGACGAAACGTACCATATCCTTTGAGACCTTTAGCACCGGACCGGTCCTAGCGTACTCTATGAAGAAATTGGCTGTTAGGTTTCACCGCTTCTCTTTTAACCAAAGTCTTGAAGATAAACCAATTGAATTCCTAATGCTAGGTTTCCACCTGTCATTGTTATGACGTAAATTGACAAACTTTCCAAGACAGGGTGAGTTATAGTTGTTCGCTGCTTCTACTTTCTTTGCTCTTAAAAAAAACTTTCTTTGCTTTTTGTGTTGGTAAAAGCCACCCTGTCCTGGAAAGTTTGTCAATTTGCGTCTTTTCAATGACAAGTGGAAACCTAGCATAAAGAAAAAGTTGCTTACATTCCAATAAAACATATTAAGATTCACTTTGCATTGAACAACAACAACTTAAGTGTTCTACCAAGTAAGTTTTGTTTGCTATAACTTCAGCCAAAAAAAAAAAAAACAAACTTGTCGGTAGAACACTAAAGTTGTTGTTGTTCAATCAATGATATAAATGGTGATATTATTGGAGGATTCTTGCCGAGAAGAATATACTGCCAGCCGTTTAGCCATAACTTTTATGAAGCGTTATTGATGTAAATCCCGTATTTTGTGGTTGATGCGTTTTAATCCTCACAAGGAGACCGACTTACTGTTCTGTTGGCGTAGAAGTCCTTACGAAACCCAACGACGCTCGTGGTATCTTAGAGAAGTTCAGCTGGGATTTGAAATCTTGGACAAAGCGGAATCGCATTGCGGATTTCATCTCCAGAACGCCCTATACTCTAGGGTACCAGGTGAATCTTTAAGAAATTTAAAGAAAACTCAAAAAGTTAAGCATTATAAGCAAATTGAAGAGTAAAGATTCCCATTAAACAATTTGAACTTACCTTTATCGTCGTAAAGAAGAAAAAAAGAAAATCTTTATGAAGTGAAAGTGATTGTTTTTCAGGGACTATCATATATTTTACTCTTGTTTTGTTGATTCGTTTCATTCGCGATAAAAACTACTTGCATAGAGCCCTAAGAAGGTATGGAATTGTTTTATGGTCTAGGTCTTTTCCAGAGTTTAATGATAGTCCTTTCGAGAAATAAATCTTTCTCACGTTGTTATAGCTTCAATATCTTTCATGTTAATTTTTTTTATTAATTGTAAAACAAAAAAAAAAGGAAAAAGAAAATACGATTTTCAAAATTAATTTTCATTTAAAATATTGAATAATCGTGCTCTAGTAAAATTTTAAATTCAAGCTCCTAATAATAATCCTATATGTCAATCTCATATTTAAAATTTAATAAGACTTCACTTATCGTCTCTCTTGGATGAATTCATGTCTTTTCTTGATTTCTTAGGAGAAATCATGTGGTGCTAAGGTATCATCACCAGGGGTGTGGATAGTAGCAAAGCTACTACCATGAAGATGGTATGACCGGAACGTAGTCGTCGCCATATAAGGGGGAATCTACAATAAGGCCACCGGATTCCTAAGTTGGGTGGGTTTGACAACACTGCGTTGACACCAGCAATGCCTTGAAGCGGCGTCCGTCTGTCCGCGGTCTCATTCTTGTATGATTACACGTTACACCAGTCCGGATTTGTGTTGATTTGTTTGCAGACTAGGTTAAGCTTCCGGCGAGCTAATGTCGAGCTTTACAAGCAGACCGCCTTCCCCGGACCCTATCACTCTTACCACTTTTCAGATCTCTTCCTTTCCCAATTTCCTAACCTTTTCTTATTTTTCCTACCTTACCACATCACCAATCTTCCTATAATTCCTCTTGCCTCACAACAACTAGAATGTAGCTAGACATTGATAATAGTTATAGTAATGGTTTAAGAATATATTTTATATCGTTAAGGAGAAAATATTAAAAAACATGTAAAATCAACAGTTTTAACATTTGTTGATATAACAAACAAATTTGGAAAAATTTTAAAATAAAAAAAAATATATATTTTTTCTTTGATTTTATTTTTTCGTAAAACAAAATTATTCATACAAATTTTGAATGCAATATTTTCTAACTAACAGAGAACAACGGAATTGCAAAATAATGATAACCTAACCTAACCTATTAAGCCAATGACTATATACATATGAATGGGGAAATACACCTTAACAAGTAGAAAATGGCAATTTCTTATTTCATTTTATTTAAATGATTCGAATTTTTTGATAAAAACGTTGTACGCAGTAGTATTAAAACTGATCTAGTGATTACATGTACGACGTTTAATACAAATCGTTAGAGCCGTTTTTGAGAAAACTAGATAAAACCGAAATCGTTGCAACTCGTTCTAGATGTGATTCCTCCAGGGCATGACATAAATTGCTTCATAACAAATTTGAAACCGTTTAGGCTTTAGCTCGATGTACATCAGGACGCACAGATAAACAGACCGACAACGCACGGACGTCTTGACGAAAAAAGTTTTGATTAAAACATCGAAATATTTTTTGACATGAAACCAATCACTTGCCCAATAGAGCAAGTAAAAATCTCGGGGGTTTAGTCAAAACTAAAGTCACCATCAGAATTCCAAGTTTTTGACAAGTCGTCCATCGCGTCGTCGGTCTGTTTGTCTTTGCGTTTGAGCGGATTTCCCTTTATCCGTCCAGGACGCACATCGTCCTTCCTAAGCGTTTTGACCAATTTGGTTCAAATTTTTGTCTCGAAAAAGGGGGTTCCGCAATTCTGCCAGTCTGCCTGTACCTCTGTCTGTAGCCTAAACCACTCAAGTGATTTTGTTCAAATTTTGGAATAAAGATTTTTAGAAGATTTCCTAGAGGGAAAATTGAATTTTCAGCTCAAAAATAACGGAACCTGGCATAAAACCTATACACAAACAAAATCTTAAAAACGGGCCTAACGATTTAAAAAAAATACCATGTTATACTTTTGATATTTTGGTAATATAAAAAACCACATAACCGTTATTAAAAGTACCATTCATAGAACTGTTTTTTTTTTTTTTGTTTTGATATTCGAATTTATCGTTAACGGCTACCACGATTTCAACCAAATATATAAAGGAGGTCCTATATATCAAGATCTATTACGCACAGTGTCTTCCTAACAGTACATACATATAATTGAGTCACCTTATTAATACAAAGATTGCTAATTACTAATTAAGTAATGAGCATCACACTTCTTAAAAAATAAACTATTGAAAAGTGTTATCAATAGAAAAAAGTAGGATAGCATAGCTTAATTTAATATAAAGGTCGTTTAAAATCTGTGTTTTTTTTTGCAACAGTTCTTGCAGCAGAATATAAAACTCCAAAGCAACCACACTATAGACTCATTATTTTTCATGTTAGATCATTTAGAGTACCTTAACATAAAAAAATATATATAGGTCATTTAAAAAAATAAAAAACAAAAATATTGGCAGATATAAATTATATTTAAGATGATGGAGTTTATTTCAAAAGACCGGCGATCCAATTCACTTTTGTAAGTTGTGGACTCGTGGTTACTTATAATGGCAAAAATATAAGTTGTTATTCACACACCATAGAGGTGGTAAATCGCCCCCTACGACGCACGTCCACCATGATCACATGACTGCGAGTGCGTAGTGCGCGTGTACACCAAGTCACTTTCTATTTTATTTAACTTTATTTTATTTTTTTATTTCTACATAGACTGGTCTAGTCATATTCAGCTTATGAAGCCAAGATAGCCGAGAATAATTTGTAACAATCTCAGACAATACCAACAACAACAACAAAATGATCGCCATTATATTTTGTTGGTTTCGGTTGGTACCGTTTTAATTGGTCTGCTTCACATTTTATCGACCAATGTGACCTGACCATAATAATCTCTTAACATTATGTATCACTGTTATCTAAGTGAAAAGAAACATTGGTATTCGGACGCCCATCGAAGTGTAACGAAATAGAACGTGATGGGAATTTTATTTTGAGTAAAGTTATTAAACATTTAAGAAGAGTTGTATTGTACAATGTACATATTATGAATGTTATCATTTTATTGTCTTATTTTAAATTCATTCAGCATATCAAATGAATTTCGGTTGTTTAAAAATCAGTTCCTGTATATGTTTCGTCAAAGCTTTAATTTGTATTCGACACATTTTGAATAAATAACATCATCACTATGTTGCTCAATTCGTTAAATCAAACTTTATCACCCCAAAAACATAAATGTTAAAAAAGAAGCCAAGTTTTTCTATATACAAAAAACTTTACGTCACAAGTCAGCCATAAAAAGCAGTGAGATCTAAAAGTACGCCTAGTTCTAAGTTTATTAAATGTAATGTAAAATATTTTAAGTAGAGTAATATCGAAGAACCTGAAAATTACCAGAGAAATCTGTTATTTAATGATAATTGACTTAAATGGAGTGGGTTTAGGTACTAGTTGAGTTTTAATTTCAAAATTGAGTAATAGTAAAAGAAAAAATGCCAAGTAAACCAACTAAATTTAAGTCAGTAATCAATGAATAATAGATGTCTCTAATAATTTTTAGGTCCTTCGATACTACTCTACTTAAAATATTTGATATTTACCATTAATAAAATTAAAACTTGGCGTACTTCTAGATCTCACTACTTTTTACGACTGACTTGTTAGCTTGTTACGCAAAGGTTGAATATAGAAGAATTTGGCTTCTTATTTAACATTTATGTTTTGCAAAAATTCTTTTTATCAGGAAAAGTGGGTGGAACAATGAGAGCCTCATAAGTAAAATTAAGTTTTTAATTTATGTCTTTTGTATGTACTCCAAGTCTTACCGATCTACCAATTTTCATAAATCCGAAGTGCAATATTGAAATGATAATTATTGTTAAGAAGTGGGTATCCACCCACTTCTTAACAATAACGCCACGCCCCTGCATTAAAAGTTTCATAATTTCAATTTTTTCTTTACATACACCTGAAAACCAATTGCTCTACCAAATTTCATAATTCTGCACCAATCGGAAGAGACCTCAATATTTTTAATATTAACTCTGCATAAATGGTTGGTTGCCACGCCCACTGAATGCAATATCTCAAATTTTTAATTTTCCCTTTGCTTGCATGTCAAGTTTTATCGCTCTACCAAATTTCATCATTCTACGACGATCAGAAATTCTTTACATAGCTGATATCAATTCTGAGAAAAAAGGGTGGTGCCACGCCCCTCATTGAAAATCTCAATTTTTTCGTTTTTGTATAAATGTACTTATTACAAGACCAACCATTCTACAAAACTTCA
Organism: Melangyna quadrimaculata; assembly: GCA_949320155.1. Classification (NCBI taxonomy): domain Eukaryota; kingdom Metazoa; phylum Arthropoda; class Insecta; order Diptera; family Syrphidae; genus Melangyna; species Melangyna quadrimaculata. The sequence continues at coordinate 375,906,782 of OX439483.1, forward strand.
TATTCTACAACAATCCGAACTGATCCATGTAATTAATAACAATTCTGAGAAAATGGACGGATGCCACGCCACTGAATGTTAAATATCACATTTTAAAATGTTACCTTTGTTTGCATTTCAAGCCCTACCGCTCTACTAAATTTAATCATTCTACGACGATGTCAGAAAGTGCTCCATAATTGTGATGATCTGTCAGTCAGTCAGTAAGTTAGGGTTTTTGCGATTTTTGCAGTCTTATATCTCGGGAGCCACTGATTTTAAAGAATTGAAATTTAGTGAGTTGCCTAAACCTGGTGAGCTTCTCAAATACTGCCAGTTTCTGACTTTATTGATACTAAAGTTAGAGGGGGTCGAAATTCGCCTGAGTTTAATCCTGTAAAAAGGGTGTAGTACCAGAACTTAGCTGGGTACTACCGTGCTTTTTGATATGACTGGTGTTCATGTGATTTACAAAAATAGTCAAATAATCCAAAACGCAGAATTGTTTTAGAAAATTATGATTTACTGTCTGATGCATTCGGAAACTTCCTAGCGAAAACCCTTGGAATTTATGACATTTATCTTTGTTCTTATGTATGTACAGTGCGGTTCACTTGTTTAGACGGACCAATTTTTTTTTTTTAACTTTATTTATTTCTTTCGTATATGTATTAATTATCACACCATTGCATTTATGAGAAAGGTTGTTTATTACTCAATGAAAAAAAAACAGAAATGCATGCTTGGTGAGAGACACTTAACGGTTTTTTATTCTTTTTCTTGTCAGTCATGTAAAAACAACACAATTTTGTTGGTTCACATGATTAGACGCATAGGTGAATTTGGTTAGTTAGTAATTATCTGTTGCGTGGACTTGAACTAATTTTAAACCTTAATCTGTGGGAAGTGTCTTTTATTTTAAGCAAAAAATGGCCACTCGGAAGGCGTTTCAATGCGGAATATTGCGAGGAAAATAGGAAGAAGTGAACATGCATTTAGAAATTATTTAAAAAATACTGCCTTTTTATGGAAATAACCAAAAAGGAAGGACCAAAACAGCTTTGACACCCCAAGAAAAAAGAAAAATAATATGAATGGCATCGAATTCGGCTCACTCCACGAGCACTGTATATGTATAAAATATTTACAAACTTCATTGTTTTTATTGAGAAATCATACATAATATGCAAAGGTCACTAAAAATAATTTGTTTCCTTAATTTATTCCTCTTTATGTTACTGTGTGACCTGACTTTCCGCATCCGCATTAAATTATAAAACGCAGCGAAGTTGAAACGGTCTTTTGTCTTTTTAAATAATCTTGCCCTCTATAACCTATGTTGCTTACGACGACTTGCATAGGAAAAAATTTGCATAGGAAAAAAAAAAACAAACAATACCCAAGCTTTGAATATTCATGGTCATTGGTAAAAAATATATGCAAATTTGGTTTTCTTAAGAAACCATATACAATTTGTCAAGCTATTTTTAGACATTCGCTGCAAGAACCAGATATCTTCTTATTTTGTAATGTTTTGAGAAAATGACAGAAACCTGCCATGAAAATCCAAAATAAGATATTTGCGAAGCACTAATAAACTAAATTACCTCTTATAAGGGGAATACAAAGTAATATAGTATGAGAACTGTGTAGACGTGTTTTTTCGGCTGGCAAGTTAGTTTGAGTTTTTTAAGGACATATAAATTTCCATCAGCTTTCAAACCTAGTACATCATAAGTCACATAAAAAACTGCATTAAGTGAAGTGTAAATTAATTGTACATTCCATCAGCAAAATACATTAATTTAATTATTAATTTAATCTAATATTGCCTACTGATCAGTGCTCTTTGTTTGTGCTTATTCCAAATTTAACAATACAACTATAATACATTTAATACAATAATACACGCACACACATGTCCTCAAATAAACGCAATAGACCTTATCTCGAAATAGACTTCAAACCCCAATCCCCTTCTCTATCTTACTCCGCCAATAAACGCCCCCGTTCGAACTTCGGAACAAACATCGATTCCCCTTCTATATCCATCTCACCTCGTACGCCATACTCTTCAAAGATCCAAAAACAAAAAATGACAGCCGATGACAGCAAGATGTGGGAGAAGATGGACGAAAGGCTTCGTGCACAAAGTGAGTCTATTATATCTTTAATTGCATCACAAATGAAAGAAAATACCGAGAAACTTGCACAAACAATTCAAGCACAGTTGACCGATGTAACCAACAATATCACCGACATGAACAAGAGGGTCATACAACTGGAAAACATAACATCACTTACGAATTCTAAACTTTCAATTAAGTCCGAGATTAATGGGTTAGAATCTGCATTATCTGTTGTCAATGATAAATTAAGAGACACAAAACTAACACTGAAAAATAACAACTGTACAGCTTTCCGTAGCTAAAACCGAATTGGCCACTAATGCAAACAAAATCCACGAATTGGAAATAGCACAGGAAATACAAAATAATATATTTGTTTCTTCTGACGCCGTTTTGCTTGGTATTCCTCTTACACCTGATGAAAACCTCAAATCATATTTTAATCACCTTTGTCACACAATCGCCATCAAACCACCAATTATTAATGAAATTTTCCGCACGCGCCCGAAGAATCAAGAAAACAACTCTGCGATCATTATAAAGTTCCGTTCACCATTTGATAAAATCTTTGTTTTGAAATCAATTGCCGTACACCGAAAAAAAATGGTAAACAACTTTGTCTGAGAGACATTGGTGTCAAATCTGATACCTCAATTTTTCTGCGTGAGAGCCTTACAAAAAAAAAAACAATGAACTGCTAAGAGCTGCACTTGCATTAAAAAAACAAAAACAATTCCAAGCTGTTTATACCACACGTGGGCTTGTATACATTAAACCTTACGCAGACACAGGAGACGAGGGGAAAGCTGAACTCATCGAGAGCATCGAAGACTTAAACAAAATTGCCAGTTCTATATGAGATTATTATTAATCTATCAGTGATTGTCAAACTTTTTTAAAATTTTAATTTTTTTTTTTTTTTTTTTTTTTGTTTTATTATTTTTTGCACTATTTAATTTTTTATTTAACAATTTTAAACTAATTCATTTATTTATTATTTATTTTACTAGAAATATTTTGTTTCAACTATTATTAAATAAAACTTTTTTAAATGCTTAAAATTCAGTTAGTTGTTTTTGGTATATTAGCTAGGATGAGAAGTGGGTTTGTGGTCGCGCAGGATGATTTGTTATTCATTCCTCGTTGCATGTCTTTTCCATTTTTTTTTTTATTGATTAATGATTGCTTCTCAATCTAGTTCATGTTCCACGGGCATATATAGTGATGGGATTTTACGTTCGATGATTAATATTCTTTGCGGAATAAAAAATGGTCTGCAAATTTGTCATATAAACGCGCAGAGTTTGTATTTGAAAAAAAGATGAGTTCAGGTATTTGTTTGAGGGGTCAAAGGTTGATGTGGTGTGCGTTTCAGAAACTTGGTTTATTCTCAACGTTAATGATGTAGTATATAGGTTAAAAGGGTACAGACTTTTTCGGGCCGATAGAAATAGTAGAGGTGGTGGCACTGGAATTTATTTAAGTTAGGGTATAACTTTTAAGTTCAATTGCAGGTCTGGAGTCGAAAGCGAGATGGAATATATATTTATAAACATAATATCAGGAGAACATAACCTACTCTTATGTGTTGTTTACAGACCTAACCGAAACGTCAACATTACCCCACTTTTTACTCTCTTAGAAGAAATATCCTTAAATGCTTCAAAAGTTGTTTTAGTTGGTGATTTAAATACCAATTTATTAGAAGATCGTTCACTTATTGAAAGTATGAGGACTTTTAATTTATTCCCGGTGAATACTTATTTTCCTACACATTTCTCTACGAATACAAACACACTTCTGGATGTGTTCTTAATTAGCGACTCAAACAGCGTTTTATATTATGATCAGCTCTCTGACCCGGGTTTTTCTAGGCATGATCTTATATATTTTACCTTAGATTTTGGTGTAGATTATTCTCCTACATCCTATGAGTACCGAGATTTCAATCATATTGACTATGCTGCACTTGAGCAAAATACTCGAAGTATTGAATGGGAGAGAGTCTACGGCATAATCAACTGAGCAAATCGAATTCATTAACACCAATATCGTCAATCTTTTCAACCACCATGTCCCTCTTGTAACTAAAAATGTTAACCATCATCACCGCTCCTGGTTTACTGAAGAAATTCGTCAGCTTCTAAAATAACGGAATCTAGCCTATATGCGATGGAAGCGCCTCAAGTTAGATGTGCTTCACAATTTGTATCGTAAACTGCGGAACTAAATAGTCCGCAAAATTCGGGTAGCTAAAACTCGCTTGTATAGCAGTCGCTTAAGTTTGTCTATGAGTGGGCGACAACTGTGGAAGAACTTGCGAGAATTAGGAGCTGGAAAACAGAATCGAGTTCATGATGATATTGATGTAAATCTACTCAATCATAATTTTACCACTCCACCGTTTCCGTTTCTGTCTGATGTTTCTTCAAACGGTTCCAATACACTCGACTTATATATTGATTCTTTAGATTTGCAGCAATGACTTTTCCAGTTCTCACGAGTTGATAGTACTGATGTACTAAATCGAATGCCGTAGGGATAGATGGACTTCATCCTGTGTTTGTGAAGGCTACCCTTTATTACGCATACATTTAACACTATCCTAATGACAAATGTTTTTCCTAGCCAGTGGAAGTTGGCTAAGGTAATCCCTATTCCCAAAAGTCCCAATGGTAATGAATATAGACCAATTTCAGTTCTCTCTTTCTTTTCTAAAGTATTCCAAAAAATTATGCAGAAGCAGATTAATGTTCATCGTAGATCCCATAATATTCTCTCACCAGTCCAATCTGGTTTTCGACCTAAGCAGAGTTGCGTCACTGCTCTTATTAACGTCGTAGAAGATATCAGACAGGCCCTGGATGATGACCGTGTCACCTTTTTTGGTGCTTATCGATTTTCCGAAGGCCTTTGACATGATAGATCATATTAATCTATGCAATAAGCTCTTGTCATTATACCAGTTTTCTCCTTCTTCTGTGAGCTTATTGCAGTCGTATCTTTGCAATAGGAAACAAGCTGTATCTGTCGAGAATAACTTATCAGTTTTTCTTTCCATGACCCGCGGAGTCCCACAAGGCTCAATATTTGGACCTCTTCTCTTCTCCCTTTACATTAATGAGCTTCCTCAACAAATATTAACTTCTTCGGTTCAAATGTATGCAGACGATGTCCAATTATATAAAAGTTGTCCCCTCGGTCTCATTGAAGATTGCGCTAGCTCTATAAACCTGGATCAGCAAAATATTTGTTCTTGGTCATTAAGAAATGGGTTGTTTTTAAATCCTCAGAAGTCAAAATGCATAGTTATTAGTAGAAAGTCTTTAGATTTATCATATTTTCCTACCATATTTCTAAATAACTCTCCTATTTAACTCCTATTTGAACATGTTCAAACTGCAAAAAAACTCGGAATCATTTTGAATAGGATACTAAATTGGGATACCCATATCATTGCAGCAGTTGGGAAGGTTTATGGTATACTTCGCATGCTAAGATCCACACAATATTTCACGCCTTTAAAAACGCGATTGATGCTTGCAAAAACACTTGTTCTTCCTATTCTTACCTACGGATGTGAATTATTCTGCAAAAGTGACGCAGCCAGTAGACGTAAAATTAACGTTGCCTACAATAAAATTGTTCGCTATATTTATGGCTTAAAACGATTCGATCATATTTCTACAGGACCTTAATTTTACTCTTTAATGTAATTCAAACACACCAACCTTGCTATCTCTTTGACAGACTACGTATGACCTCATCTGATAGATCGGAACGACTCATTCATCCTCGTTTTTCCTGCTTGACTTCCGAACGTCAGTTCTTCATCAACGCAATCCGCTTGTGGAACACCTTACCACGGCATGTTACGAGGGTGCGGGGCATTGACAACTTTCGTAATAAGCTACACATCTACTTTCAATCATATTCTGGCTAATATACTAAAATATTTTTTTTTAAATACTAATTTTCTATATATTTTTTGTTTATACTTATTCCTTATTAAATTGTAAATTTTATTGATTTTGTAATTAAATACATATGTATATATTTGAATTATAAACATACATACGTAGTAGGCACATTTTAACTCATACAAGTAAATTATAAATTTGTTCTATATTAGTTTTCATTCCTAATTTTTCATTTCTTTTCATTTCATTTTTCCAAACATTGTTTTATATTAAAGCTTATCACTAGGTAATAAGATACTATGTCTTAATGTGTAAGCATTCATCAATAAATAAAATACAAATACAAATACAAAATACAAAAGATAATAAATTAATTTCTAGTCCTATTCAAGCTCCTAATCAGGAATTTTCAGAAATAGTAATTATTATCACTCTTAGGCTCGTTTCACACATATTCGGTTTAATTCGATTCGGTCTGTATTTGGTTTGTATTCGGCTGTGCATCATATGTCATGTGTGAAACGATAATTCGGCAAGAATAAAAACCAAATTAGTCCAGTCGAACCATCGTAAAAAAGGGATTGACCTTGCGTTAATCCGCACGGTCTGTTTTTTTTCATGAATCGATAGGGGCTTACAAGAAAAGCTTAAACCTAGATTTGCACCACCTGACAACTTTTTTTACCAAAGTTATTCGTAAGAACGTACTTTTTTTGGATTTTCAAATATCTCGGCTCCAGTACATTGCACAAGCATGTAGTGTTAAGTTTTTTGTTTGAACAAACAAGTAAAAAGTTACCGTTAGTTTTAGTAATTTTCTTTTGGTTTTTAGACGGTTTTTCATTATTATTTCGAAAAAAGCTTATGTTTTGGTTAGTTTGTCTTTTGTGTCTTGTCTAGCTGTAGCTATTCCTTACATTTTGAGCTCTTAACTCCAAACGGGAGCTGAGAAATCTATGAATGAACACAGGCAAGTCGGAGCCGCCCAAAAAAGACATTTTCTGTCTTTTACGAATATCTTGGCTTCAGTATATCGCAAAGTAAAAATTGATAAAAAATATTACTAATAAGAATATTAGCTATTGCTATTCAGTTTTTTCCAAATTACTCGAAAACTATGGGTTCTTTTGAAAAAAGTTGTAGGTACCATTGTAGCTCATGTAATTCTAAACAGTATAACATTTTTTTTCGAACAATTTATTGATATATTTGGAGAAAAACGGTCAAAAACATTGGGGTAGAGTACATTTAGTCAAAAAAAAATTAATCAAATGGAAAGGGAGATTGTGCCATGTTCAACGGTTTGACTGTTTTTCGTTTTGTTCAACGGTTTGACTATTTTTCGTTATAACTCCCGAGAAGTTTTTTTTTTAAACGATCTTGTAGACAGCATAATTAGCTACAAAATGACATACCTATAAATGACTTCTGTACGTTAATTCGTTCTTAAATAATAGACATCCAAAGTTAAACTTTTCGTCAATATGGGGGATGGACGGACTTTTTCTGAGATATCTCAAATACCTTTGGTTTTTTTGAACAATGTTCATACTTTTTGTTTTAGTGCTCTTTATGATCATTCAAATCACGAATACCGGACAAATGATATTCCGTTAATCCAACGTCAAAATACACACTGCGTGAGTCAGAAGAGGTTTTTTTCGTTTCTTTTATTTTTTTCTATTTTCCTTTAATATCCCCAGTAGTCATCTAGATTAAGCCCAATATTAAATGAATGCTAACAAAGCTAAATTTTTTAAAGTCCCAGATCTCACACTCTCGCTTAACTTTTTCGTGGTTCAGTCACTTTTAAGAATTAAGCGATATTATTTTTTTGCCTTTGGGCACGTGGTGCGTTTTAATAAGTTTAAATTCTGATTGAATTTATCCGTTAATAATCGTGATAAGTATTTCATTTAAAAGTGTAGCATATTTGACGTGGTTAACCTTTGAGTGAATCTATAAAAAAAAGTGAAAAATAGAGGAAAAGTGCTTTATTTCTTGCTCATCTTTATTAGATGGTGAAACTGTTGTTGTTAAACGTGGGTTACAAGCTTTGCGGGATGCGTCTAAGAGAAGGGACGATGGAAAATTTGAGTTCATTCGTGACGTTACTTCAATTGAAGTGCATACTGTTTGTCGCCGAAACTATGTCCGCAAAAGCAGCATCGTCGCTTTTGTTTCAAAAAGGAGGTCTGAAAGCTCTGTTTTTAACACGCCATCAATGTCAAGCCCACCTTGAACAAGGTTACGGGTAAGTGATCAATCTTTCTTTAATTTTGAAGTATTGTGTTTTTTTTCGTGAGGATAAAACCAATAAGGAACACGAACAAAAACAATAACAAGGCGACTTAAATTTTCATTGGTATCGGGACAGGATTTTATTAATTCTATTATTTTTATTTAGCAAATATATTTCAAGACAGGATTATGTCACATGATTTAGTGTCAATGGAGGCCAGGTACCACCACCAATGTTATCACAATTTTCTTCGTGCACAAGAGACAGGAAGTAGTGTTGGTTGACCTGGCGATTATCGGATTGAAAAAGCAATGGAGGAGATATTTTTATTCATTGAAAACAGTGACGATTGTCAGTTTACACTAAGTGAACTTAAAGATGTATGCACTAAATATATTCCAAGTGATTTAACAATTAAAAAAAATCTCAATGAAAAGTATGGACAACGAATTCTCGTATCAAGTAAATCCACATAAAGTAAAAGCACATCCTTAACTATTATTTGATATATCGATACTGTCTATAAACAAAAAAACACTAATGAAGAAGAAGAACGACATGAAATAGTAAAATCAGCAGCAGCAATTAATTATTCGAGAAGACATTCGGTCTTTAGTAAATCGCAATAGTGAATTTCCTCCAATGACGGAAATGTTAAATGGTTTGGTAAGTGATGTACCATATAGCTTACGTTTTTTTTTTAGACCTAATAATAGTAAAAAAATGTCTGCATTCACCTTTTACTTAAAAACTGCTTCTTGACGTAACTGTAGACAAATCTATTTTCAGAGTTAAGTAACTCTGGTTTAACTCATCACTGAAAAACTGGGCCTATACTTACCTAAGCCTAGTACGCAGCTGAAGTTAAACGAAAGTTTTCTATGGTCTCCAAATCGACAGCGACAACGTACACAAAAAGGCTACGAAAAATATTTATGGAGAGCTCAATCATATGTACCTATGTATGAACATAGGTATGAAGGTAAGTCAAAAATTAAAAACAAATATTAATATCGAAAGTCATTTCAAATTTTTCATGCAGAAAATATTTTTTCTTTTTCATCCTTTTTGTAGTGATACGTTGCTGTTAAGGGCTCTAAAGATTTGTGTCGCTTTTTCTTCTTTAAAAAATTGAGTTGGAAATTAATTATAATATTCTTCTATTAAGTGGCAACTAACAAAAACTACAAACGTCATATTTTCACCACCAATAATGTTACGGACGAAAACAAAATGTTTGTTTATGATTTCGTTGTGTCAATTTTTTTATGAAAACATTCGTTTCGCTTCAGCTGCGTCCTATTGGGAAATAAACACATTCATCGAAGTGGAATTTAGTTATCATAACCGTGCTGAAAAACAATTCAGTTTTCGATAAGGCACTAGAGAGTTTAACATAGATTCCGACAAGGGGCTAGCAAGGGTTAGACAAGTCTAGAACAAGGGCCTTAGTGATTATGAACCATTTTGCCTCGTCAGGAAAAACAAATTTGGCTTATGTGGGACTTGATCCCGCGATCTTCCACTTTTCAGTCCAATGCGCTACCCACTGGACTTATTCGCTATACAGAAATTTAATGTCAAAAATGAATAAGTTTCATACTTTAATGTCCCATACCATATTGCATAACAAATATAGAGGGTGCTTGGTATAAGGTGCACCAAAAAGCTGTAACGAATAGGTTGGGTTAAGACAAGAAAAAAAATCTTATAGGAGGGGCGTCTATTTCCCTTCGTTTAGGCGGGAGGGGCAGTTTTCTAAAAAATTGACTTAAAACAGAAAAAAAAAATATTTAAAAACTACGGTAAAACTTGCAATGCTCTGCCATACCTTTTTGGACAGCCAGAAATCCCTTCTTAAATTTTCATTTAAATTAAGTTACGTTTATGAATAGTTTTTACAAAATTAGTTTTCAAACTCGAAATTTGAAAAAAAAAATGAAAAATTTGGAAAAAAAAAATTTCAAAATTTTACGTTATAAAGTATTTTTTTCTTGTTCTCAAAACTCAGTATTCTTATGACATTAAAAAAAAAACTGAAAACCACTACGATCTAGGACTTTTACTTTTTAAGATATGAAAAAATAAATGAAGCAACTTTCTCATAAAATTAAGAAGAATCCGACTAAATGATCATTTCAGCAACCCGTTGATTATCATCAACATCGTTTTTTCTTGTTTTTACTAAGATGCTGGTTTCTTTATTTTTTAATATCTTGAAAAGTCAAAGGCCTAGAACCATGCGATTTTCAGTGTTTTATTAAAAATTGACCAGAGCATTAAGTCTTGAAAACAAAAATTATGCTTAATCACATATAAAAATTTGAAAAAAATTAGTTTGAAATTTTTTTTTCAAAATTTCGAGTTTGAAAATTGTTTTCACAAACGCAACTTAATTTAAAATGGAAATTAAAGAGAAGATTTCTGGCTTTCCAAAATGGTATGGCAGGGCATTGCAAGCCTTACCGTTGTTTTTAAATAATTTATTTCTGTTTTAAGTCAATTTTTTTTAGAAAATTGCTCATCCCGCCTAAACAAAGGGCAGAAGACCCCCCTCCAATGTGATTATTTTCTTGTCTTAACTAAACCTATTCGTAACAGCTTTTTGGTGCACCTTATACCAATCACCCTGTATATAAAATAGAAAAGAATTTTATGTACTTGCTTTTTAGGTAGAACAACAGGTGCCTCATCACATAAACCCAAAACGATCGAAAGAAATCGTTTTGGAGATATATAGCTGTCTTTATTTTTCTCTACTAAAGTGAAATAGCAATATTGAACACGACATCGCCCTATCGTTTTCGTTTTACGTCATGATGATGAGGCCCCAGGTTTTTCCTCACTGAACAATTCCATAATATACAGATGTCTCACACCCATAGTAAAAAACGTGATATGAAAAAGAAGACCAAGGAAACACTGAAAAAAGTGCCGTATGATACTGACATTGAATGGTGCTTATAAAATGTTTGTTTTTGGTGTACAAGAGACATTCCTACTGGGGTACCGAAATAATTACAGCCAAATTTATAATCGTGGAATATGGAAGGGCTAACCAAAAACAAAATTTCGTCTAAGTGACGTTTACTAAGTTAAACCACCGAACATGGTGGTTTGGCGAAGGAATAAAAATCCGACGTGTCAAACAAATGATAATAACTTTGACAGAATTATTAGGTGTGTTCGGTAACGTGATCGACTTATTGTAGTAGATTTTCGTTTTGTTTTAATTAATCTTATTTTATGGTTTTGTAAACTCATGGAATAAAGGTAGAATAAGCGTTTTTTATTAGTCGGCTCGTCGGCTGTTAGAATTTAAAATTACAACTGTTTTAGGTAGAGTGACTGTGACTGCATATAATTCAATTAAAAGTACAGGTGACCTCAACTCCAGAAGAAAGAATTGCGTTTCGCCCAAGCAGGATAATGGGGTCTTCAGTTAGACTGTCATATCCTTCTAAGATGCAACAATTTGCGTCGTAGAAGCATATTACATTTTAGTACAGGAGGCGGCCATAGATTTAAATAAAGCTTTAGTGTAGTCTTAACATTAAGAAAACCAATGGGCTTAGTATACCTAAACGAACATGGATTTTTTATAAATGGGGTATCGAATATGAAAGCTTATGGACAGAATTCTGTTGATTGCTGCGTCGAGTCAGACAGCTGGTTTCACAAAAGTTGTCCGACTCTGTGTTTTGTGTTTATCAGGTGTAAGCATGTTAAGAGAGCCATAACAAATCATTATAAGTAGGCACATTATTCTCAAGCTAAAATTTGACAGATTGTTGTCTCCTGTGATTCGTTTTAAAAAAATTTGTTTGAGAAAAAAGTTGAATTATGGATACGAGTGATCAAATAAATGTGGAGTACTTAGATGAGTATTTTGAGGTGAATGATGAGGAGCCCATAAATTCTCCTCAATGATGCAAAAGAATGCGGGCCAAAAAAAGGCTACATTCGGCGTAGACACCCGAAAGAAGCTAGCTTTGCTGGTGAAGCTTCACCCATCAATATGGTGTTTGGAAGAGAAAAGCCATAGCAATTTGGATGCCATTAATGCCGGATCGCTTTGCAGCTGGGAAAAAGTGGTTTGTATCTACAATTTATTTTCAATAAAAGCATTAAATAACTTAAATTTTGTTTCTATTTGATGACTGTAAGACGAATTGGAAGTCCCTGTGGGGTAGCCACCGCCATTGTAACCGATTTTTTTATGAAGACATTTTAGTTAAATAAATCACAAGAAAAAAAAAAATAAAAAATACCCGAGCTTTCTCAACGTCGACAAACCATATAAACGACCTACGACAGCGACAGTACAAGTATAGGTACATAGTACAAGTATACGCAATTATGTATTTAATTGCTTTTAACTTACAGGGAGCTATCGAGCTTTTAGATTTTCGGAAGTGGGTGAGAAGTGCAAATCGAATAGGTAGATCGTAGCAGCTTTCTTCGATGTTTCTACGATCTAATTTCGGGATGCGTTCAGCGACTTTTTCCTGTCTTCCTCTCAGAAAAAGTTGGTGTCGATTTTTTCTGATACAACTTTTAAGAGGGGGTTGGCAGGAATTCTAGGAACTTTGGCTCGAGAGTGAAAGTTTTCACTTAATGATGTCAATGATCCTGGAATTTACGAAGCTTGAAAGTTTTGCGGAATTTCCAATGTATGTCGGTAGAAACAGAACGGGAAATTTTTCTAGGGCAAATCGTGTATTCATTATCACGGTGCTGGTGGATTCACTGGATCTTATATTTTAAATCGCGCGCTAGAGAAACTATCAAGTTGTTTTTTTATTCGCAAGTACTTACGTACGTACATACTTTAAAATACAATTTTTTTTGTTTTACCTTAACACCTAATTTTAAATTCGTTTAGGTAAAGGATACTGTTGTCCAACCCTTGCAACATAAGTCAAAACTTTTCCAACCCTTGCAACATAAGTCAATACTTATATACCAGTGGCAATTCTATTTTTCATAAAAGGCAATAAGCTTATTGGAGGTAATAGTGTTGTCCATATAGTTTTAGCTAAAAGTTCGTGTGTAAAAAAAGACCATTTTTTTTTTTTGTAGGAATTAATCATAAGTGGTTGATGTTACCAACAGCCTCCATTTTGAAGTTGCATACTCTTCAAATATACTGTTGTTCAGCCGGTGTTTCTTTTTAAATATTAAAGATCTGTACCTATTATACCTACTAAGCGAGCAGTCTATTTAGCCAGCACCTTGAATACCTTCATACATTAGCTAGAAAATTCAAAGTCACTGATTGCTAACAACAATTTGCCGAACAAATTTTAAAAAGATCATAGCCCAGCCCCAGACTGTCTAGAGGTCGAAATGGTACTAAGGGGGTCCAAGGTTCGAGTAATTAAAAAAGCCGGAAACCAATTTTTTCTTTATTTGTGATTTTTCTTTAAAATTTTTTGTTTAAGAAAAGTAATTGGTATCTTAAGAAATTTGAATAAACATATACCAACATCTATGAAATTTAAAATAATTCCAAATAAGTGTCAACCCGCGTTAAATATAAAAAAAAAAACGATATTAAAACAAGTGTTAAAGCGGGAAACGTGAATAATCTCAATTCGCGGATTAACATTACACATGTATTTAAAAGTGATTAAAGGTATACAAAAAAAAAAGGTATACATCAGCAGAGAAGGGTACCATCCCACACCAGTTGCAGTGGCCATTTCAACAGGAATTTAAGGGTGATTCTTTTAAATATCCTTCAATCATAATTCACTTTTAATTAAAAGAAAAATATATGTAAAAAATAAAAAAGTAATAACAATTAGTACGCGAATCGAGTGGGGGGTCTGAACTGGAGACCATTGCGATAGTAATATAAAATAAAAAAATAGAACAGGCAAAAGAGGTAGTATTTATTTAAATATAGTTAATGAATCGAGTACGTTTTTACGCCTTGATTAATTGAAAATTTTCTTTAGTCAGCAACAGTGTTGCCATAAAGGGATTTATTTTATTTGAGCTTAAATTAAAATTGTAAAATAATTATTTTTTTTTAGGGATGATGATTTAGAAGGGGGAAGAGGCCGATGAAAACCGGTTACTCTGGCGAGGGAGTGACCATGGCAGGGCGGGTCGAGGCAATTTCTCGCGCAAGTTAACACACCCTGTTTATTATAGATTTATCCTAGTATACACAAATACAATCAGCTACATCCTATGTAAACCCACACAATTATGTCTTTATCCTTAATGATTATGTATAAGAAATATAAGAAATACTTTCCCCTACATAAGATGAGGAAGGTTTATATATTGGTGGGTAAACACAGTTGAGTCACTTAAGTGCAGATATTCAAACCCGTTGGACATAAGTATCCAGGAGGATTAGTAAGTTTAAGTCAGTAAAATAAGTAAAATAAGATATTTAGATTAAATAAAGCAATTAAAGGATTTAGATCCCGAAAAAAAATATCTTTTATTTAAATAATACAAAGTGTATTATTATTTGGCGATCCTGCCAGGAGCTTAACATATTGTTTTACTCTAGTGAGCGGAGCAAAAGGAAAAACTTGAAAGTCAACAGATCTAGCATAGCAGACGAGTAAGTAAAGTGATTTCCAGTGACATATAGTGTTATAAATCATCAAGTGTACATATGCATACACAAGTAAAACAAAATAAACAAAATTTAAAAAAGATTCAGTGAACTAGTAATCAGTGTAATATACAACGGGTATAATCAAACAAGAGAGTGAAGTTCTCAACTAAGATATATGAAACGGTTGAAAAAACTGAAAAGCCAATTTGACGACAACCGACCAGAATTTAAAAAAATTATGTCTGAGGCACAGATGGCAAGTATCCTTGCAAGACTTGAAACACTCGAGTTAAGTAACAGGGAACTCAAGAATGAAAATGGAGGTTTGAAAAATCTTTTAATACAACAAGATACTATAAACAAAGAACTACAAGCTAAATTATTAAGTATAGACAATGAGATAAAATTAGTTCCAGACGCCCCAATGCTAAAAGAAATAACAACAACAATTCTTAACGGTAATGATATACAATAAGATGCATTTAAAGCACTTCCAGAATTTAATGGTGATAGAAAGGAATACAGGCTTTGGAGAGAAGAATCTACAAGATTAATGAACAACATTAATGGATTCGAGACACATCCAAAATATTATACAGCCTTATTTATTGTAAAAAATAAAATTAAAGGCACAGCAGCAGAAGTTTTGACAAATCATAACACTATTTTTAATTACGAGGCAATTCGTAATCGACTCGATTATACATATTCCAACCAGGAACCTCTCTACGTGCTACAAGACAAACTCCGACAAATCAAACAAGGAACATTATCTGAATCACGATAAAATAAACCAAGCATTGAATCTTATAATATCAAAAATCTCAATGAGTGGAGATTCGAAATTGATTACAGAAAGATTATCAGCAAATGCTAGAGACGATGCAGTAAGGATTTTCATTGATAGAACAAGCGATGGCTTCACAAGGGGGGCTTTATATACTGCCAAAATTGCTGATCTAGAACATGCGTTTTCAATTGCATTAAAAATTGAACACGACAATGCTCACAGAAAACTTCAATTGCAAGACAAACCCCGAATACACACCAACCCAAGAGAATTTAAAACTGAACGCCGACCAAATTATGACCAGAGGCCACATCATCAACAACCTCAACATAATAACAATTTTCAACAACAAAATGGTGGTCAGCAAAACAACAATCAACAATACGGGAATCTATTAACGGACCAAGGTCTAAGACCAATGGAAGTCAACATTCAACAATAGACAAATAACGACCGCACCACGTAATTTCAACAATAATTACAATCAAGAAGGACATCGGCCAAACTTCAATGAATACCAAGGGAAGAGAGATCGCGAAAACAGCGGGAACTTCCATCAACAGAAACAACAAAGGATAAAGAATTCACAACACCAACCGTATGATGACCAGTCGAGCACATATGCAGAAGATGGAGATATGGTAAATAATAATTTACGTTTAGATCATTTAAACTAAAACTAGTAGATGGGTTGCCTTGTTTAACTTTAAAAAGTGAATTTACAAAAAAAAAAAAACAATATAAAATTTTTATTGACACAGGAGCAACCCATAATTACATTTCAAAAAATTGCGATTCTAGTATAAGTATTAACATTAAACCAGTAAGAATTAGAACGATGCATGGCTTCTCCATGATCGATTCAAAAAAACCAATAAATATAATTCATAAAAGATTAACTTTCTACGAATTAAAATATATCGAAGGTTTTGACATGATATTAGGTTTGGAAGGTTTTAAGGAATTAGGAGCAAAAATTGACCTGAATAGTATGAAATTAATCACCATGTGTAGTGAGAGTCTAAGCAATCAGGACCATAAATGCAACTATGTAGTAGTAGAAAATATAGAAAACAGGTATAAAGAAGAAATAATGAATTTAATAAAGGTTAATATTGGCATAGAATCGCTTCCTTTCACGAATACAATTGAATGTACAATTCGTACAAAGACAGAAGAGCCTGTCTATGTAAAACAATATCCTTATCCGATAGCAGATAACGATTTTGTAAATAAGGAAATACAAAAATTATTGAATGAAGGAATTATTCAGAGAAGTAATTCACCTTATAATTCACACATTTGGACAGTTCCAAAAAAGGGCTTTGACGAAAACGGTCGTCCAAAAAGACGAATGGTTGTCGACTTTCAAAAGTAAAATGCATTCACTATTGAAGACAAATATCCGATTCCTGACGTCAATAAGACGATTCAGAATCTAGGAAGAGCAAATTTCTTCACCACTTTAGATTTAGAATCTGGCTTCCATCAGATTTTAATAAAAGAAAAAGAAAAAAAGAAAAAACTGCATTCGCTATCAACGGGGCAAAATATGAATTTATTCTTATGCCTTTCGGGCTAAAAAATGCACCGAGCATATTTCAGAGATGTGCCGATGACATTCTCAGAGAATTCATAGGGAAATTTGTTCATGTTTACATAGACGACGTTCTCATATACTCTTCATCAGCAGAAGAACATATGCAGCACATAAGTATAGTATTTGATGCTTTAAATAAGGCAACTTTAAAGATTTCGGATGAAAAATCTAAATTGTTTCAACAAGAAGTTGAGTATTTAGGACATATAATTAAAAACAATCGGATTACTAAGAATCCTGAGAAAATAAAGGCAATAGATGAATTTCCTATACCTAAGAATGTTAAAGAATTAAGAGGATTCCTTGGATTAACAGGATATTATAGGAAATTTGTCAAAGGATACGCAGATGTCGCGAAACCTTTAACCATTCATTTAAGAGGAAAAAATGGTGGAATATCTAAAAACCAAAGCAAAAATGTAACTCTAAAGCTAGACCAAATTGACATAGAAGCAATAAATAAACTTAAGAACGTATTAAAGAACAAGTAGAGCTATACCAACCGGATTTCAATAAACCTTTTGAACTTACAACTGACGCATCCAACATATCTATTGGAGCCGTTTTGAGTCAAAATAAAAATCCAATATTTTTCTTAAGTCGCACACTGAGCGAGAACGAAGAAATCTGGCAAGGATCGTAGCCATACATACCACACCCGAACTTATTTACCAGATGGGAAAAACCATAAAGGAAACATTTGTTAAAGTAAGATTTATATATACTCCAAAGAAACTGGAAGATGTAACAGACAAAAACATACAAAACCTAAAAATAAGCGAAATACATAATCGTGCCCATAGAAGTTATAGAAATAACATACAAGAACTCATGGAAAGTTTTTACTGGCCAGAGTTAAGGAAAAACGCAAAGGCATATAATAAAAAATGCGTAGCATGTCTTTTCGGGCGATATGATCGTAATCCTCCAAAAGAACCTCTAACCATATCACATATCCCAACACATGTAGGAACACACATCCACATGGATATTTATTTTAATGATAAGCATACCTTTCTTACGGCGAAAGATAAATATAGTAAGTATATGGTGATCAGGTATATAGAAAACCGACTTGAACTCTATAATAAAATCGAAGAAGTATTGGTAAATATATTTCCACAAAGCAAAAGACTCATGACAGATAATGAGAATTGTTTCAATACAGCTATGGTTAAGAACATAAGCGAAAAATATGGAATTCAAAAAATCACAACACCAGTATATAGATCTACCTCAAACGGACAGGTAGAACGTTCGCATAACACAGTATCCGAATTGGCAAGAATATTAATGATTCAAAACTGCACAAATGTTGTTGATGAAATATTCTATTCGGTAAAAGAAATTAATAATTCATTCCATACAGTCACGGGACTTAGAACTTGTGAAATATTTTTCAACCAAGCTAAATACAATAATAATCGGGACATTTTTGAAATACTTGAATGTGCATCAAGTAACGTTTTGGTGAGACTAAATAAAGGAACTATCCATAACGAATATAGTAAAGGAGAAAAAATTATGGTAAAAATATTAGGTCTCAGAAAAAAGTCTAATGCTAGACATATACTTTATGTGGTAGAAAAAGATTGTGGTGACACAGTTATAACCACAAAGGGTATAGTTGTCCATAAAAATAATATAAAGTCGTATTCTTTTCCTACAGATGAACCAATCGATATTCCTAATATTAATATTACGTGGCATATCCAAGGGCTGGTAAAAATAAGAAACGTGGAAGACCATAAATACATTTTAACAAAAACAGATGATGTCTTCATATATGAGAATACAGAATTATTATATCATATAAGTAATTTGACTAATTTAATTAAAACATTTCAAGATTAAAGTTAAAAAATAATTATGAATTAAGTGAAGAAGAAAAGATATGGGTAGGAAAAATCAGAAATCTAATAGAACAATTAGATCAACACAGAAGTAGGAGAGCTATAAACTTTTTAGGAACCATTATTAAGTATATATATGGAAATCCTGACAATAACGATTTAGTCCAAATAGAAACCGAACTAAATAATATTATTTCAAATAATAATAGAAAAAAAGCAATCAACGCAAATTTTGATAAAATAATTAGGGAACTTGAACCTACAAATATTAAAACACATATACTATTAGCACATATATATGAAGAACTATCAATTACACTTAGAACTATTAATGCAGCAAAAGTAAATGAATACGTAGCTGAGAATTTAAATATGCGGGACATTCAAGAAATAATGTCATTAGAAAAAACTAAATTGCCAATCATAAATATTTTAGAATATTCAAATATTACAGTCTTGAGAACCGAAAATTTAATTGTAACCATTTACAAATATCCAATATTAACGAAACAATGTGAAACTTATAAAATCACACCTATTTCATATAAACATGGTAAGGTTATTCTAGATGAAAAAATTGCTAAATGCAAAAATAATTATACAAGAATTTATAAATGTCAAAACTATTTAAACAAATATATATGTAAGCTTAATAAAGAAAATGATGATTGTAACATACCTATATTAAACAATAAACAAACGAATTGTAATATTATTCGTTAATATAAATATTAACTAAAAGAAATTGATGCAGGAATCATCTTGCTGGATGGAGATCATGTAATAAATAATAAAAAAAATTAAAGGTATAAACCTTATTGAATTTAATGAAACAATTAATATTGATGATAACCAACTTATAAATATTAAACAACAATTAAAAGAAATAATTTTACAAAGGCATAATGAAACTGTTTTAATAAATCAGATATTAGAATCAAAAACTTTATATGCATTTGATAATATTGATTCAGGTTATTATGTCAGGTATAAAAGCAATAATAAGTACTGTAATAATAATATTATGTATAATTCTCCTTATTCAAATAATAAATGTATGTATTAACTATAGAAAGACAAAAGCAGAGAAACGCTTTCAAAAAATTTACGAGCTAGAACTCGAAAAGCAGAAATTAAATGTAGATGTTTAAAAATACGGGACGTATTTATTTGAGGAGGGGGAGATTTAACACACCCTGTTTATTATAGATATATCCTAGTATAAACAAATACAATCAGCTACATCCTATGTAAGCCCACACAATTATGTCTTTATCCTAAATGATTTTGTATAAGAAATACTTTCCCCTACATAAGATGAGGAAGGTTTATATATTGGTGGGTAAACACAGTTGAGTCACTTAAGTGCAGATATTCAAACCCGTTGGACATAAGTATCCAGGAGGATTAGTAACTTTAAGTCAGTAAAATAAGATATTTAGATTAA
The DNA here is from genome assembly GCA_949320155.1 of Melangyna quadrimaculata. Taxonomy (NCBI): domain Eukaryota; kingdom Metazoa; phylum Arthropoda; class Insecta; order Diptera; family Syrphidae; genus Melangyna; species Melangyna quadrimaculata. The sequence continues at coordinate 375,927,325 of OX439483.1, forward strand.
ATAAAGCAATTAAAGGATTTAGATCCCAAAAATAAATATCTTTTATTTAAATAATACAAAGTGTATTATTAATTCGCATCAATATCAACTAGATGCGGTCTGGCAAATAAATATTTTTTTTTTGTAATGTGCTTGGTCAAAGAACCACACCCCAGGCTGAGCGAAGGATTCATTTATTGCCAGCAAAGACCAGCTGACAAAACAGGACATTACACCATCACACCGCTTCCCGCAAAATGAGCAAGTCTGAAAGTGCCGCAGAGCAATTGCAATAACTTGCGCAAATCACCAAATCTTCTACAAGTTCTTCTTAATTCATTTTCATTACCGACACTTTTGTTTGTTTTTAAAATTTGAACAGCTGTTTTTGACATATTCACCACAGAACTCTTGTGTCAAATTTCGAATTCTCCACAACTCTCTTATGTCAAAATTTAGCTAGGATATTAGCTGATGTTTGGACAGAAAAGTGGGAGCGGAATTTTAGCTCGAGCTGTGTACTAGGCTTAACCTAGAAGTAAGAATTGTGCTAAGCTTAAAATTTGTCTAGCCCTATTACCTACTTCCCACGGATTAATTTGAAGCTATTCAATTTAAAATAATTGCGTCAAATCAAATGGCAATTCACCAAATAAAATCCTTGGAGATTTTTCTTTTACCTATAATTTGAATCAAGACATTGCTATTTTTTTATTGGAAAATCAATGCAACGTGAAGGCAAAATAAAAATAACAACTATAATTAAGCCGACGAATAAAAACTCCTTTCAACAACTTATCTTAACCAGACGTCCTCCGAATACGAGTCCAGGAAAATGTTCATAAGTTAACCCTCAACGAAACGTTTCTATACCACTCAAATAAACTGGATACAAATAACATTTGAGTGTACAATACCTACTACACGCAATTTTTTGTTTTACCGAAAACTAAAATAAGTTTTTTTTTTGTATTTGTCCGTTACACTGTGGGGTATGATATTATTATGTTGGTAGGAACGCACGCGTAAAGTGCTCAAAGTCTTTCACAAATATTTGTGTGCCATGCCATTGCGAAATAACAGCTTCCATGAAATAGCAGCTAAAAAAGACAAAATATCGGATTAGTATCTTGTTTATCAGCGAGTAAAATAGGCGTACAGGCAGGCGCTTACATAAAAAAGCTTCACAATCTTTATAAAAATTAAAAAAAAAAAATAAAAACGTTAAGGTTACATACTGGTTTGTTTCTTATCCATCAGCACCCGTTAAAAAATGCAATTTTTGATATCGTAATGTCCATTTATGGTTGTTACTAATGAAGACATTGGAATTTCGTTCGTATGTTTGTCGCGACGTCTGGCCATTTTCGATTGCAAATCTATATGCTTCGTTGTAAAGTTGACATATGATCATTACCTACTAAGAAGAGTAGAGAATGTATTCCATGGTAAACCATTCATTATTATTATTTTTTTTGTATAAATCTGTCCACCCTAATAATTATTATTTATATGTGGTTTTAATGAATCACATCGGAGGAATAAATCGAGCCTTTTTATCTTGGTAAAAGAATTTTTAGTTTGAAAGTGTTTAATAAAATAGCCTTGGTTATAAAATTAGTTAGATTTTGTAGGTATTTTGTATAAAACGTATAAAATACAAAATCTAACTATGCTATACACTTAATCGACAACAATCATAATTATATAGATTTCGAAGCAAATCTTGAACCTATGCACCTGATGCACCTGTGCATGAAAGGGAGACTAATGGATGCTTTAGAAGAGTATGAAGTATACAAAGCCAACAAAATAGAACAAGACAAAATCTTAAACGACAAACTAATATTCAAATCCAATGCACTGTATGACACTGCACTTAATCATAACAATACATAAAGTGCAAAAAAGAGAACTATATACAAATTACAAAAACAAATATAAAATCTTAAAATAAAATAATTAAAAAAAAAGACAACACCATCGATCATCATAACCCCAAGGCAAATTGAACAAAGTGGTAAACCAAAAGAAGAACACCAAATTATATCGCGCCAGAAGATGAAATCTTGATTTCGAAACGCGTCGCTATTTGAAATTAAAAATAAAATTTGTGACACGTTATTTATTTAAAATAATAAAACATAATAATAAACATTATAATAAAATATTTTATTTTTCATTTCATTTGAACATACACACTTGGAGACCCACCACAAAATGAATACTTCAGGTGCTTCAAAACGAAAATTTAGAGGTTCCACTAAGCTTGAAAACATTGCTATGTACCGATCACGAAAATAACGTTAGAATAAGGACTGTAGCACTGGGAAATTATTGTCATTTTGAACTAAAACTAAATTTAGAAAAAGTAAGTGAAATCGTTTCTATGTAATTATGAAGAAATAGATTAAGTTATAGGTATCGATAGCTAACCGATTTATAAAAGCACTTCGACGGAGCTTTGGCCTATATCGGCCTATATTAAGGTAATGGTAAGCCACATTGTATTGACATTTTTTTGCATGATTTCACTCAAGAATTTAAAGATCTTTAAATAAATGGCTTAACCATAAAGCATAAAACAAAAGATTTTAAAAATTAAAATTAAATATTTTGTTTGTGATGCTTCTGCTAGAGCCTTTGTGGCACGACGTCACACATTTCTTTTTTTTTTTTAATTTGTATTTAGTTCTTTTTATTTATTCAGTTCAATTTGATTCAATTTATTATAACATAACTATATAAATATCATGGTACATTAAAATTATTATCTTTTATAGTACTTATAATTAATTAATTAAGCAATTAAGTAATTGTATTAAAAAATCAACATCTCAAGAGGACTTGGCGGTCAAGTAATCAACGAACCGTCAACCAAATCGACCACGTTGCAATAGACGCGAGACATGCTTCCAGTATCTTCGACGTCCGAACGTTCCGATGGGCTAATATTGACTCGAATCACTACCTGTTGGTAGCTAGACTACATATGCGGATATCCATGACGCGACAACGCAGAGCAGATGCTGTGAAAAGGTACGATGTCGAGAAGCTTAAATCGCAAGAGACCGCCAGAACTTTTGCAGACCACGTAACACTTAATCTCTCAGGAGGTCCGCCACCAGCATCAAGTGCAGAGGACCAGTGGAAATACTGTCAACAACCTATCAGAAGTGCCGCCTCTGATGTGCTGGGTTTCACTAGGCGACCACAACGAAACCCCTGGTTCGATGAAGAGTGCCGGCTGGCGCATGCAGCTAAGGACGGGGGCCTACAAGGCAATGCTGCAAACTCGAACAAGAGCTGCTGAGAGAATAGCCCGGGAGCTCTACGGGATGAAACGAAAAGAGGAACGCCAACTTCTCAGGAAGAAAAAGAGAGAGCACGAGAAGCGGGTGGTCGAGTCGATTGAGGGTTGTAGCGGCAGGGGAGGTGTTCGAAAATTTTATCAGAGGGTTAAACGATCCGCCCAAGGATACAAAGCTAGAACGGAAAGCTGCCGAGATGATAGTGGGAATATGGTAGTAGACACACAGTCAGTGCTGAGGGTCTGGAAAGAACAATTCTCTAGACTGCTTAACGGCGAAGACAGGCAAGATTCCGCAGAAAGCTCCATTCAACTTGGACGATGATGGCAAACAGTTCCGTCAAATGGTCACACTTCGACAGATTTTAGAAAAAATCCCGGGAATTCCAGATCGGTACACACCACCTTTTTATAGATTTTAAAGTCGCGTTTGATAGCGTGAAAAGGGACGAATTAAACAGAGCTATGTCATGTTTCGGCTCCCTGTCAAACTCGTCCGCTTGTGCAGGATGACGATGGAGAAATCTCGCTGCTCCGTCAAAATTGGTAAGAACACCACCCACGCCTTTGATGTTGAGAAAGGATTGAAGCAAGGCGACGCGTTATCATGCAACCTATTCAACATAATTCTTGAAGCAAGTGTACGCAACGCACATGTTAACACCAGCGGTACAATCTATCAAAAGTCCGTTCGAAGCGAGCTGTGGCAGGCGCATTTGCGAGCACTAAATCGGGGGCGGCTAAAATGGGATTGGCGGTTAACGAGGACAAGACGAACTATATGCTCTCATCGAGAGAGGAATCTCAACATCTTCGACTCGGGCAAAATATCACGATGGACAGATATAACTTCAAAGTTGTCAAGGACTTTGTATACCTGGGCACCACTATTACCTCGCAAAACGACATCAGTGCAGAGATCAAGAATAAATCTTGCCAACCGCTAGTTTCTTCGGTCTAAGAAGGCATTTAAGTAAGGCCTTCTTTCAGAGAACCAAGGAGACTTTATACAAGACCCTAATCAATCTGCTCCTGCTCTATGTGGCAGAAGCATGGACACTGAAAAAATCGGATAAAAATCTAGTAGGGTGCTTTGAGAGAAAGATTCTTCGTGTGATTTTCGGTCCGGTGTGTATCGAAGTGTGGAGAAGATTCAACGATGAGCTATACGGGCTATACAGCGACGTTGACCTGGTCAAAAAGCTGAAAATATAGCGGCTGAGATGGCTGGGGCACATGGAGCGTATGGACAGCAACGCACCTGCCCGACGAGTCCTCTAATCCAACCCCGAAGGGGTACGCAGCAGAGAAATAACAGGTGGCGCAAACAAGTGGATGACGACATCAAAGCAATCGGTGTGTGCAACTGGAAACGGTTAGCTAGGGACAAAGCTGGCTGGAGGGGCTTGTTAGTTGAGGCCGAAGCCCATCCTGGGCTGTGAGCGCCATCTAAAGCACGTAAAGTAAGTAAGTATTAAAAATAAAATATTAGACAAAAAAAACTTCCTTTAACGGGTGCTCAAAATACGACCAAGTAGGTTGCACTATTGACAGAGTCACAACTTATCTGACTGTCCAACAAACGCGTATGATAACTTTTTGGTATCTGCTCTGATGCTTGTAAAGGAACCATCAACAATTTTTGCACAGAAGTAGTAATAAAACCAATTACTCTTGAACTACGCATCGAGAGTGATTGTTTTCAATAAGCCTTGTATGTAAAAACTTTTGATGAATCCTTTGAAAGTATCAAGAGCAGATTCCAAGAAGGTATCCACCGCCCATATTCGACAAACTTTTCCAAAGATACACTCCAAAACCTTTTTATGCTTTTTTTCCTTTTGTTACCATTATAATTTTTCATAATGTGGCTGTACCTACATTTTTGTTTTATTCCAGACAATGCCGCTTGCTTATCCTGGTCATTGTGGAGTTCCCCCAGTGCAACTCTTAAAGAAAGGGTGGAAGTGGAATTTCTACGTTTCACCTTCCAAAAGAAGTTCGAGATTCACCTTCTCCTTAAGAAACTGGTCCAGGACCTTTCGAATGGGAAAACAATTTCTTATAATGCCAACTTCATATTAAAAAAAAAAAAAAAAAAATTGAAGCCAAACACTGGGACTACTTAAAACGAGCATTTTTAGTATAAGGTGCGTTTCTCACGCAGAATCTTCCAAAGTCTATGGTTGGACCAAACCAAACTTATTAATTAAGAACTAAAGGAAACGACTGCTGGCTGGAGCCTTGTCCGTTGCAAGATAATTTACATTATATACTCGTACATGTGAATATGATTAATGATTTTTTTAATGCACACATGTGATTAAGAGTAATTTAATATTGATGACATCAATACAGCGGAAGATAATGCTACAGAAAATGTGAATGAACCGGACCAGCTGCCTCAAGACTGTTGGATAACCACATGGTACTCAAGTCAACCTAACTCCTATAACTGTTTGCTCTTTGTGTGATACGGATACAAAAATAAAAACTTTCACGGGAATAGATGGTCGCCTGAAGTAAGATGCATTAGTAAACGCTTATTTCAAAATAAGCAAAGAAGACAACGCTTAAATATGGCAATTGGAGACAGAATCATCTGAACCATGTCCAAACTGAAGAAAAATTTGTCTTTCACACTTTTTGCTATTTAATTCCAAATAAGTGATAAAACTGCTAAATATTATATTGCCGATACAATAATAAGGCATTTAGCCAAAATACTTCGTCCTTTCATATACTGGCAGACTAGAGAACAAAATGCCAGAAGAATGCCAAAATGTTTTCAGTATTTTCAAAATGTGAGAACGGTCCTAGACCGCACTGAAATGAAGACAGTTAGATACATTTCGATGCCTCAAATGTAGAACTCGCGTTTATTTGCAATATAAAGCATCGCCAACCCTTAAAGTGCTGATAGGAATTTCGCTATCCGGAGCAATCAATAATCTGAGCAAAGTTGCCAGTTGAGCATCTTCCGACAAGGCGATATTCAACCGAACTGATTTACAAAACTTGAAGCAGGAGATGCAGTGATGGTCGATAAAGGGTTTATGATTGGCGATGAACTTTCTGGAATTGATTTGGTGAAGTCGCAGTTTCATTTCGAACTGTTTTCAGGACACAATGTTAGGAGGAAGACTAGAATTGCTGCAGCAAGAGTCCACGTTGAAAGAAGAAGAGCGAGGCTTGAAATGTTTAAAAATCCTTCAGCAAAAGTGCATTCATCGGTTATTCCATATATATACGATATTATGACGGTTCTGTACGGTTTAATATAATATAAAATATTCTTTGTTTTTTTTTTATCTAAAAAGGAAAAGAAGAAGAGTAGAGGGTACCCGTAAAGTGAATAGCCCGAGGATGGAGCAGCACTCCGAAACGCGTCGCATAGTTATATTTAAAATCAAAAGTTGTGATATTAAGTTTTAATATATAAAATAAAAATAAATATAGAACAATAAATTTGAATTGAATTTAATTTACTTATTTGGAATTTATATTAAGATTAAAACATTCATAATGAACACAACTTGGAGACAAAAAAAAACATAAAATGTAAAAAATTTAAGCTTTTCCATTGGTGGTACCCGCCCATTTTTATAAATTGATATACATTTTTGGACTACTGATTATTGCAGAATGATGAAATTTGGAAGTGTGGTAGGACTTGAAGTGAAAGCAAAGGCAACATTTTTAAAATTTGAGATTTTACATTCAGGGGGCGTGGCATCAGCTCATTTTCGCAGATTTAATTATATAGAGCACTTCGGATTAATATCGTAGAATTTTTCCTTTGTATGCACAACAAGGCCTAACGTTTTGCAAAACAACATGATTCTACGATGCCGGGAAGTGCTTCATAATTTGATGATCTGTCAGTGAGTCAGTTACGGTTTTTGAATATTTTGCAGTCTTATATCCCGGAAACCACAAATAATAAAAAACTGAATTTTGGTGAGTTGCTTGGACCTGGCGAGTTTAGCAAATGCTGCGAGATTTAAGTTTCTGACTTTATTGCTACTTAAGTTAGAGGGTGTCGAAAATCACTTGAGTTTGATCCTGTAAAAAGGGTTTATTGCCAAAACTTGGCTGGGCACTACCGTGCCCTTTGATATGAAACACCAAAATCTTCGTTTGCATCTTATTTTGTAATTATTCAGTTATAAGCGATTTTGAACATTTGAACATTTTTAAATAAATGGAAAAATGTATTACAAAAACTCCAAGCCATTCTATTTCAGAGTCATCGTGAATATTAAATAAAAATTTTATGTTCAGAACTGATACTGATACTCTTAACTGTGGTTTCAGAGTCACCATATAAATTCAACAAAAAAATTGTTTAATGTTGCTTATCTGTGATTCAGTATTGAAGATTTTAATTTTTGATTCTAGTGCGAACATTCAAAGTGAACAGACATGCCCGGATATTTAAAACCGCTATTAAAATTAAAAAACAAAAAAAACCCAAACGATACTTTAGTTTTAAAATAATAAATTCTGTGTCTCACAAAAACGTATAAAGGATTTATTAAAACTACCAAACCTGGTAAACCTCTTCTCCGTCCCTATTGGTAAACGAGAGAAAGTTAAAGCCGCCAGGGAGCAGCTCTTGAGCACCATCAAGAGAGAAGTCGCCTGCGGAGTCTCTACGGAGAGGATGTCTCCACTGACTTCGCGATTCACCTCACCTATGAGGTGGACTTAATCCTCCAGCAATTTACGACGGAGGAAAACCCAGAAGTTGAATCTCCTGATGAAATCATCGAAGTCGAAGATATCAGCATGGAGACGGCCCCAGTAACCCCAGTACCACCAAAGGAAAAGCGAGGCAAGAATTTACTTACTTACTTAGGTCCTCGGACCTATTACGTCCGTGATGTTTCCCTTACGGGACATAGGGCCTCCACTACACCTACGCGCCATCGTGTACGATTTCTTGAAATGTATTTCAGCTCTCTCCAACTTTTCCCCAGTCGTGCCGATTCCTGTTCGACCGTTCTTCGCCATGTACTTCTAGGCCGGCCCACTTGTCTTCCCTCCTGTGTGAGCGGGTTCCACTGCATTGCTTGAGATGCAATGCACCGATCGCCTTTTCGAAGCGTATGGCCAATCCACTGCCACTTTCTTCTTCGTATAATGGAGTCTATGGGCTCCTGACCCGTTCTTGCATGAAGTTCGGCATTAGAGATACGGTTGGGCCAGAAAATCCTCAAGATGTTTCGTAGACATCTATTAACGAAGGTTTGCAGCTTTCTAGTGACAGTTTCAGTGACTTTCCAAGTGCTGCAGCCGTAAAGCAGAACGGATTCAACATTGGAGCGGAACAGTCGTAGCTTGGTCTTTAAGCTAAAAGAGTTGTTTCTCCATATTTTGGACAGCATTCCGAACGCAGCCTTTGCTTTTCTGATTCGGCTGTTTACGTCCAGTTCAGTTCCGCCACCCGTAGAGACAATACTCCCAAGATATTGGAAATCCTGTACCATCTCTACGGGTTGTCCAGAAATATTTACTTGGATTGATGAGGAAGTTCCAAGGCTGATCCTTTTAGTTTTTGCCGAGTTGATCTTAAGCCCTACGATTTCTGCTTCTCTCTCCACCCTTGTTGTCATTTGATGGAGATCCATGATCCTATGAGAGAGTAAGCATACGTCGTCCGCGTAGTCCAGATGTTTGAGGTGAGATTGCAGAGTCCACTGAATTCCTCCATTTCCATTTGACAAAGCTGCGTGCAGTACGTCACTTACCACCAACAGGAACAGTATTGGTGACAGTATACAGCCTTGCCTAACTCCACTTTGGATTTCAAACTCCTCTGACAGCCTACCTTTGTGCAAAACGTGACACCTGGATCCATCATATGTAGCCTTGATAATAGCAATCAATTTATCTGGGATGCCCCTCCTGTGCAAAGCAAGCCAAATAAATTCTCTATTGACACTGTCGAACGCCTTTTCAAAATCGATGAACAGCAGGTGAAGTGGTGATCGATATTCAACGCACTGTTCGATGATGATCCGCAAGGTGTTGATGTGATCCACACAGGAAGATCCAGTGCGGAAACCTGCTTGTTCGGCGTCGAGGTGGTCTTTAATTCGGTCCAATATTATCCTTGCTATTATCTTGGGTACTGCAGGCAGAACGCATATTCCTCTCCAGTTTTCGCACTGTGTGAGATCTCCTTTCTTTGGAAGCTTGACAATCATTCCTTTTTTCCACTCTTCAGGAAAGCTCTCTGTTTCCCAAGCTCTCTTAATAAGTGGGTGCAGTAGCTCGCTAGATGTCGTTGGGGCTGCTCCTAAGAGCTCTGCAGGACTACCATCAAGTCCAACCGCTTTGTTGTTCTTCAGTGCTTTGATGGCGGTGATAATTTCTTCTTTACTGGGGGGTACGGTGCGTATTCGGGAAATTGTTACTTCGGGTAGCTCAGTGGGAATAGGGTTCACTTCACTTGCGAAAACGCGGTTTAAAACCGCAGAAAAGTGTTCCCTCCACCTTATGAGCTGGTCCTCATCCGAAATTAGCAGGGATCCGTTTGTGTCTTTAACCAGGTGTTGTTTAGAGCTCTGGACACCAGTGAGCTCTTTGGTAATTCTGTAGACGGTCCTACTGTCACACCTTCTAGCGGCTTCTTCTGCTTCTGTAGCCAGTGCGTTGATGTAGTTACGCTTATCACGACGCACACTACGGTGAACTTCCCTCATCTTCATGCGGTACGTAGACTCAAGCTCGTTTCTCCCTGCTGCTGGGGTAGCTGCGATGCGAGCTTTAAGGTGTTTCCTTTCTTCGATCCTTGCCCAAGTTTCGTCGGAAAGCCAAGCACTATTTCTCCCTTGCTCCCGGCCGACTATACTTTCAGCACCGGATATGAACACATTTTTCACAGCACACCAATGATTTTCGATGGATGTGGTTTCCGTGCTGCTGATTGCGTTCAATCCTTGTGAAAGGTGGTCCCCTAGTTGTTGGCGCACTGCGGGATCCTTTAGACTATCTGTATTAAACTTGGGCATTCGAGTGTTTCCTTGGGATCTACGAACTGCAGCTGTACTCAATCTTACGGTAGCAACCATCAGATGGTGGTCCCGGGCCATTCCCATGTCAGCACCTCTTCTGTTACGGACGTCCTGGAGACTGCTTCTAAAACGCCGGCTGATCGCGAAGTGGTCAATTTGGTTGGCAGTTGCTTGTCTGTCAGTCGACACCCAACTGACTTTGTGGCACGTCTTATGCTCGAACATGGTCCCTCCAATAACAAGGCCGTTGGCGTTGCAGAAATCGACAAATCGTTCGCCATTGTCGTTTCGGTTACCAACACCATGTTTTCCCATGACATGCCTTAGCCCAGAGTTGTCATTGCCAACCTTGGCATTTAAGTCTCCCATCACCATAACTATATCACCTCATGGAACGCTATCATAAGCAGCACTCAGCCGGTTATAAAAGGCCTCCTTCTCCTCGTCAGAAGAGAGCAAAGTTGGGGCGTAACACTGTATGATGGTGACACGACGTACTCTAGTCCGGAACCTGGCTTTCAGGATCCTGTCACCTAAAGGCTCCCAGGAAATTAGGCTTTTGAGAGCTGTTTTGGAAAGCAGCAATCCAACGCCAGATTCCCGAGCGCTTCCAGGTGTTTTTCCGGAATAGAATAGTACAGTGTTACGGGTTGGTGACTTGAACTTTCCCGAACCCAGCCATCTAACTTCACTTATCCCTAAGATGTCCATCCTATACCGCATGAATTCCTTCTCTAGTTGCAGGAATCTGGCATTCTGAGGACCTTCTTTTCCGTTGTCAAGAAGCGTCTTCACATTCCATAAACCAATCTTTGTCCGGGTACAATAGCCAAAAGTCGTCAACGAGTTATCATTAATTATCCGAGGCGTAGTGTTGGTTTCGGTAGCGGGTTGATTTCAGTTACGGAGAATGCTAACCTCCGTAACCTATCCTAGAAAGCTAGGCCTTTTCGCACTTGTAATTTTGGCCTATTTATGTATATTGGGATACATAAATAGTTGCCCGGGGACCACCACGAGGAGGTAAAACAAGCACTTCATCGTGACTGATTGTTGCGCTACTGGCCCAGACCAAGTCCTGAGCAATCAATAGTTTCCCGATCAGGCACGATGCAGGTCGCCCTAGGCAAGAATTTGGTTGCAGCAAAAAAAAAAAAGAAAAGGAAGTAGCTTAATCATCAACAGCAAAACAAACAACTCTACCAACGTCCAGGAAATTTACTCCCGGTAAGTCTTTTTCCGATATTCTCAAAATAAACAACAATTTTTACAAAAATACTCCCAAACCCCAAACCAAACCCACCCCTATTGCTCATCCTGAGTCAAACAAACCTAAACCAACGAACCCAATTGGTGTCAAATCCACAAATAATCTCAAATCCCCTAGTGTGCCCAAAACCACACCGAGTTCATTCTTAAATGACTCGCAAAAGTTCTTTGGTTGTGACTTTGTCACAATCTTATCTAAAATTTCCGAATTTCTCCCTCTCTACGAGGCCTGCCCCAATGAAACCGGCAAGTAACATAATATGTTTCTTAACTTTTGCTTTAACTTATGTCTAGGAAAATAAACCAGTTTAACGTTATTGCATATAACATTGGTTCTCTAGTATCTCATCCTAAACGGATTTCCCTTGTAAAAATTCCTAACTAAAAACAAACCTGACGCCGTTTTGCTCTCTGAAACTAAATTAGTCACTCCGTTCCGAAACGACAAAGATATCGCCAAAACTGGCACCGCCATCTTCGTAAAACCAAAAAAAAAAATAAGTTTTGGTTACATTTGAAGTAACCTGTGTAGTCATTCTGCTCGAAAATAACGGAAATATTTTTATGATATCTTTGTATAATCGATGCCAAACTTCAACGACAGTCATAAGACACGACCTTAATTTGCTAAACGCATTCTGCCAAGACTACACCCAATTCATAAGTGGTGGCGACTTCAATGCATGGCACCAACTATGGATGGATACATCAAGCTCTCACCAAGGAGTAGCTATATCTAACTGGCTCTACGCCAAATCCCACAACCATTCATTTGAGATTGTATCTCAACCAATTCCCACATTTCCCCGAACTTCTTCGACGCTTGACTTCTTCCTTATAACCTATTTGTAGAATACCTACACTTGTTAACTTTATCTGCACTGTAATTGTATCAAACTCTGATCATTAAGCATTAAGACTAAACCTTTGTCCTCGGGCAAATTTCGAACAATCGAAAAATCCATAACGGAAACAATTGCCGATTGGTATGGTATACAATAGGCCCTTCTTATATGGTAAAATTCGAGATAAAAGCCCTTCGCCACTGCACATCTCTATACCGTAAACCAAACTCTCTTCTCTATTATAGCAACGAAAGGCTTTACGAAGCATTAGGAATTGTCCCAATTGACAAGTACATGTAAAATCTCAGCACCAAAATACTGCGAAAAATCCCATCCCAGCCCTCTTATTAATTTAATTACAGTTATTTCTGACAGAGACCACCGATATCTCGACGATCCATGATGGATCCAGCATTTAAAATATCGACAGAAGACGGCTTCGGAGACTTCTACGTTGCTGCAGGAACGCAGTACAACAGTGGTTGAAGCTTCCAGATGACCACACGAAATGGACCTCAGCCCCAAAAGCCTCACAGCATCATACCGATCTGCAATCGACTGTGAGTGGACGTGTGCGAGATTAGTGAATTGCCTTGCATAATACCCCCAATTGTTTTCAATAACCAATTTCATAAAATCACTCAGTGTTTTCTCCTTATTACCCCTTACAGTTAAAAAAACTAAACAAATAAAGTACCCAACATTCCCAAATCTAAAAATAAAAAAAAAGAATATAATTCTGCGAGTTGCGCCGCGAAGAAAAATCAATCATACCTACTTTAATAAATAACAAAAAAAAAAAAAGTGCAAGTGCCAGTGATAGTGCGTAAAAACAACAACAAAAAGTGCACCATGCATCAAAGCTGATGATGCTCAACCACAACTATCCATAGCAGTAAATTCCTTATCTCTCCTTCCCCCACCACTCACAGTGCTTTGGTTTAGTCATTATGTGTAGTGTATGTATGTATCATCTCGTACAATGCTTGTAATGGATTAGTTCAAAGCACATCAGATAAATTGTTGTTATTGATTTTGGGTGTTCAGGGGCAGATCAGTACAATTGCTGCTTAGGCATAACACTAGTAGTATTTGTACTGTGAAGATATTTTGGGGCCCAAACTTGATATCAGCATAGATAACTGTCTGATTTGGTTCTTTGTGTCTGTTTATTCGTAATGTTGGGTGAATTTAGGGTTGACTACGGCAACATTCGGGGACTTAGGCAGAATTTTTGTGCTGCATATGTTCATACTGTGAAAAACAGGCCAGCTGTTTTGGCACTAAGTGAAACCCAGGTAGGGGAAAATACCGATCACTCGGAATTCAGCCTTTATGGTTATAGCTTAGTCTCGCCGTGTATGTTCGTAATGATGTTGCTTATCAGCTTCAGCCACAATACGGTTCGTGTTTTAATACCAACTTTAATTTCATGTGGTTTAAATTCACCGTCCATAAGCGCTTCATTCATACTTATTTTATTTATCGTAGTCCTAGTTTAGATAGTAATTCGACTTCCAACGAATTCGATGCACTATCCGTCACAATCCAGAGAATTATTTCCCATTTTCCGCACAGTGAAATCGTTGTTACGGGCGATTTCAATGTACATAATTCTTCGTGGCTACGCTATTCGGGTCAGACAACACCCGAAGGAAAGGATGCCGAGATTTTTGCTGAGTTAAACAACTTGTTGACGAGCCTACTCGAATTCCTGACGTTGCAGGTCATTCCGCCAACACTCTAGACTTGTTCCTTACCTCTGACCCTGATAAATACACCATTACTATATTATCGCCCCTGGGCACATCAGACCATTGTGTCATATCTGATAATTTCTCGTGCCAACAAACCTCAGTTAAAGAGAAAACACCAAAGAGAACCGTTTGGCAATACGAGAAAGCCAACTGGGACGGGCTCAATGATTTCTTCAGGAGCCTTAACTGGTCACTATGCTTCCTCGATAGTGACATAGACTCTAGCGCAGATAGGATCACAAATTTAATTCTTTGTGGAATGAGAAATTTCATCCCGAATAGGGTGAAATCTATCAAACCCAAAGAAAACTCATGGTTTGATTCGAGCTGTAAAGAGGTTATTAGGGTTAGAGAAATAAGCTTCCGCTGTTATAAAGCCAAACCTACTGAGGAAAACCGGAAAAAGTTTTAACAAGCTAGAAAGACCTGTAACGTTCATATTCTACGAACCAATGTTTTACATGATCAAAAATTATTATTAGTAGTAAAAATGTTGGGTCATTTGTAAAAAAACATACGAAATACCACCTCGTCCTCTGTTCCAACGCTCGCCTTCAATGATACTCCTTTCTTTCGCACTCGTGCAGTTGCTAGAGTTCTAAAAGATCTCGACATTCACAAATCCGCTGGCCCGGATAGTATCCCTCCCATTGTTCTGAAGAGGTGTTCTTCAACGCTGGCAAAACCACTGCGTAAGCTTTTCCATCTGTCCTACTCTACTGGTCTCTTTCCGAGTGGATGGAAAACAGCATTTGTCCAGCTTGTCCTTAAAAAAGGCGTATCTTCTTCACCCTCTAACTATCGTCCAATTGCACTTACGTCCCTTCTTTCCAAGGTCATGAAAACGCTGATCAATTTTCAGCTCAAGAAATATCTCGAAGAAGCTTCTTAATGACCGGCTTTCGTAGCGATAGGTCCACTGGTGATCTGATGGTATATCTCACCGAACAGTGGAACAAATCTTTACATCGTTTTGGAGAAAGTAAGATTATTGCACTTGATATTTCAAAAGCGTTTGATAGAGTTTGGCATCAAGCTCTCTTATCGAAAATGCGCGCATTTGGTTTCGATGAATCTCTTCTTCGATGGATTAGAAATTACCTTTCGGACCGTTCAATACAAGTCGTATAGGACGGCTTCAAGTCTGAAATCCATAAAATAAATGCTGGTGTGCCCCAGGGCTCCGTTTTGTCTCCGACTCTCTTCCTTATTTTTATAAATGATCTTTTGTCTGAAACTTCTAATCCATTAAATTGTTTCGCTGACGACAGTACCCTCAGCTTCTCATATTCGTTTACAGATTCTCATCCATGTCCTTCGGATGTGGAACTTGAACGGCAGCGTATGATAAGCTCATTAAATTCTGATCTCGACAGCACTGTCTAATGGGGAATCAAAAACCGCGTAGAATTTAATGCTTCAAAAACTCAATGCTGTCTCTCGTCGTTAAAGCGAAATCCACCCATAATGCCGCTATTAATGGGCGGCACTTGCATCGAGGAAACCGAACAGCTGATGCAAGAAATTTTTCTCCCCTTCTGATCTGGCTATGATCTACAAAGCCTTTATTCGTTCAAAACTTGAGTACAATTTTCATATTTGGGCAGGAGCTCCAAAAACTCACTTGAGTTTATTGGACAGAATACAAAAGAGAGCTTCAAAAATGATAGGTGAAAGATATATAACGGAAACAATTACATCTCTCGAAGACCGCCGTAATGTTTCATGGCTTTCCCTATTTTATCGCCTTTTTTATAATCAGTGTTCTAGTGAAATAGCCAGTTGCATTCCTCCCCTTAAACAATTCAACCGTAATACTCGCGCTTCTAGGAATGCCCATCAGTTTACCCTCGAGCCCAACTTCGGATGTACTGTTAAGTACAGAGATTCTTTCTTCAGTCGCACCACACGAATGTGGAATGCTTTACCCGACCCAATTTTCCCCTCTCATTTCGATGTGCAAACATTCAAAACCAATGTGCATCGGTATCTCCTTTTAAATCCTCTCCTACTAACCTAATCGCTCGTACTATGTTAAAAACATTTAAGGGTATTCATAACCCCTTTTGTGTGCGCATAATATAAAAAAAAACAACAACGACCACCAGCACAGACAGCTCCGGCAACTTCAAGGATACTGCAGGAAGCAGTACAACTGAAGTCGGAGCCCAATGATGTCAACCAAACCCAACAATGACCCTATCTCTATTACCCCACCAGCACTGCTCAAGCCGACCCGAAAAATCAAATATTTAAGAAAAACCTAATGTTAGACCTAAGAAACCTTTTATTAAAAATGTATAGAATAAACTAACAACTTCACGAAGTAGAGCCCCTTCTGTGCTCGCAGATTTTAAATGTTAGACTAAGGATTAGATAATTGTAAAAACCAAATACTGTTAACACTAAATTGAGCTTATAATAAATACAGTTTATAAGTGAAAGTCATTGTGCAAATTCAAAAATTTGTTATTCTGTACTGAATTTGGTCAATATTGAATATGACACAAATATTTTTATGGCACCTTTTAGGGGTTTGAATAGGTGACCTAGAGTGGCATTAAATTTGTTTGTAAGTGGATCTACCTTTTCCGAAACTACCTACGCAGAAAAAAAAAATATCGTATTCGACAAAGCACTATAGCGTTTTACATAGAATCTGAAGAGGGGCTAGCAAGGGCTCGCAACCGCTAGACGATTATTAACCCTTTTACCTCACCAGGCAAACAAAAAAAAAAAATTGGCTTATGTGGGACTTGATCCCAGAATCTCCTACTTGTGAGTCCAATGCGCTACCCACTGGGCTAACTAGCTAAACAAAAATTCATTCACTGTCGAATGTGAATAAGTTTCATATTCTAATATTTAATACCATGTGGCATAACAAATACATACAGAATAGAAAAGGATTTTATGGACATTCGTCCGTGCGTTTGAAATATAAGACAAAGAAAAGTCAGAAAAAAGTGTCGTATGATACTGAAATAGCATGATGCTTATAAAATTTTAGTTTTTGGCGTACAAGAGACATTCCTGATGGGGTACCGAAACATGTTCAACAAGTTGTTACTGTGGAGTTGTTCACGTGTGCTTGAAAAGTTTTCCTCGTCTAGATTTTCCCTACTGAAAATTTACTAAGGCCTTGCCCAAACTAGACAGAAACTTGATATAATCTTCTTTATTTTACAGTAGTCACAATGCATACTTTTTTTTGTTAAGGTCGAACACAAAGTCAGTGAGACTTTAAACAATCCACTTTCTTGTTTTTCCTTGCTAATTCGACCACGTTCACTTGCTTCAAATACTGAACTAATGTTTGTCGACTTAGAAGATGTAGCAGAAGATAATTCTAAAACTTTTTCTGCTTTGAATCGCGCAGCCTTTGTAACATATAGACAACCAACTATTCAGGGATATGTTCCAAATAAATTTAGTTTACCCGACAGACATAAAACTGATGCTTAATAAATCGGGCTTTTTAAGCAAACATAACGACAGCGCCAAATGATGTTTTGGGTTGAAGCATTTCGGGTGTTTGGCTCACACAGTTAACTTAATAACGATAGAAGCCATCAAAAAAATTGCTCCAATAACAGAAAAGGTAAGACAACCTTCTAACAACAAATTCCGAACATACCAATTAAACAACAATGACGGGAAAGAAGCAAAGAAGTTGATGTTGGATGTCGCAACTCGTTGGATCTCGATATATTAAATGATCGAGACGTATATAGAGCTTAAGGAAGCCATCAAGGCAACGACAGCCTTGATCGATAAGGACCGGCCTGTTCTTCAATCTGCCTGTGATTCTTGAACAGGCAGTAGAAGTACTACGCCCCTTTGAAAACTTGACCAAAACAACGATTTAGAGGCTCTCATAGTTGCTTTAGAAAAAGGGGTTTAAACACGGTTTCAACGTATAGAAAATAGCAGAACATCATGCTCTTTTACCTTCCTCGACCCCCGCTTCAAAAACATTTTTTTTCCAGATGAAGCAACAGCAGAGCAAACTAAGAAGGTTATAATAGGTGAAGGCTGTGATAAAATTAAAAGCACAACGACAGCTCGGGATGACAAAGTACAGGTACAGAACGCTTCTGATTCACCATCGCTCTGACATCTGTTTGCCGCTACAGCTGCCAGACAAAAGCCAAACAGAGGAACACCTATCTCATGAACAATCAGCAAAGTAAAGGAATATATCGACGAAGGCACAATATACAGGGTGTCCCGTAAGTAATGGATAACCCTGAAATGCCGCATAGTAGACTTTATGACCGTCCTGAAAACTGATAAAAAAAAGTTCTATCCCAACCACAAGAAAAGTTATATGCATTTTTTTGTTCAGTGCATTATTTTTTTTCTTACTTTACATTTTTGAATACCACGACTACAAGTGAATGAGTTCCATCATTTTTTTTTTTTGCAGGAATATTTTACATTACTTGTGCCAACACATAAGTAGAAGAAAATTATTATAACTGTTGGACTTCTTAGAGAAAAAAATTATTTAACATTGAATTTCAATGCAAAATGTGAAAACAAATAATTTTTGAAAAAGTTAAATCATAGCTGGTATAAAAAAAATGCATGAATACCTGAGTGGCCAACTATTTTAAAAATATGCGCGTTAAATGCAGATTTCAAAATGGTATTACTTATTATTATATCTAGAGTCAATAGCAAGTTATTGGTAAAAATCTGCAATACTAGAGTAAATTTAGCAAAAACAAAAGTTTTCAAAATTAGCACAGTAAACGTGAAAATAATACCAAGCGTTGAACATAGCAGATTTTTGATTTATTGGCTGTTTCTACAATGTTGTCCTAATGATAAATCCAAGCTTTCAACTTCTAGGGCCGAATGCATTATTGATAAAAATGTCAAAAAAGTGCAAAAAACGGTTACATTTTCGAGCTTGTTTTGAATTTTACCTGTTCTATTGGGCTTTAACAAACCCATCAAATATTTTGTTGGTTGCTATTAGTTTATTTATTATTTTCTCTAAACAAAAAGTTTTTGAGCCAGCTTTTAATCATATGATCACTTAGTTAGAAAACAAAAACAAAAATTGATAATTTTTTAATTTTTTTTTTTATTTAAAGCAAATGCTCAAACTGTTTTCCACCCACTCTTATACAGGTTCTGCACCTCCGAATAAATGAACGTCTTAGTGAACGTGCAAGGTTTTGCTCAGAAATTTGTAATGCAGCTGCCTCCACACGATTTCTTAGCTCCTCTAAAGACCTGATCGGCTTGCTGTATACGATTTCCTTAATGCATCCCCAATAAAAAAAAATCAAGTGGATTTAGGTCTGGTGAACGGGGTGGCCATAAAATTGGTCCCAGACGTCCTATCCATCTGCCTGGATATCTGGCATTTAAATATGCCCGCACAGGCACAGCATAGTGTGCTGGACAACCATCATTTTGAAGCCAATGGGATTCCTTTAGTTCTTGAGGCACTTCTTCCAGCAAGGTTGGGAGATCATTTTTCGATGCCACGTATTCTGTATTCTGCACAAGAATATGCAAACATGCATTTCATTTATGGAGAGTGCAGAGGCAACGCAAACGAAGCTGCGACTCTGTATAGGGAAAGGTACCCTAACGCACGTCACCCGGATTATCGAGTGTTTATTAGAGTCCATAGCTGTTTCTCGGAAGGAAGGCTGCCTGGTAGTGGTGTTGGTGGTGCTGGCGTGGGACGACCCCCTCGAGGAGATACCGAAGACTTAGTGCTTGCGGAACTTGACCGAGATCCTACAGTATCAATCCGAGCAATAGCACTACGCACTGGGATCGGAAAGACGACTGCGCATAATGTACTAAGTAAATATAAATATCATCCCTTTCACCTAACACGGGTTTTCTAACTGAGTGATCATGTGATTAAAAGCTGGCTCAAAAACTTTTTGTTTAGAGAAAATAATAAATAAACTAATAGCAACCAACAAAATATTTGATGGGTTTGTTAAAGCCCAATAGAACAGGTAAAATTCAAAACAAGCTCGAAAATGTAACCGTTTTTTGCACTTTTTTGACATTTTTATCAATAATGCATTCGGCCCTAGAAGTTGAAAGCTTGGATTTATCATTAGGACAACATCGTAGAAACAGCCAATAAATCAAAAATCTGCTATGTTCAACGCTTGGTATTATTTTCACGTTTACTGTGCTAATTTTGAAAACTTTTGTTTTTGCTAAATTTACTCTAGTATTGCAGATTTTTACCAATAACTTGCTATTGACTCTAGATATAATAATAAGTAATACCATTTTGAAATCTGCATTTAACGCGCATATTTTTAAAATAGTTGGCCACTCAGGTATTCATGCATTTTTTTTATACCAGCTATGATTTAACTTTTTCAAAAATTATTTGTTTGCACATTTTGCATTGAAACTCAATGTTAAATAATTTTTTTCTCTAAGAAGTCCAACAGTTATAATAATTTTCTTCTACTTATGTGTTGGCACAAGTAATGTAAAATATTCCTGCAAAAAAAAAATGATGGAACTCATTCACTTGTAGTCGTGGTATTCAAAAATGTAAAGTAAGAAAAAAAATAATGCACTGAACAAAAAAATGCATATAACTTTTCTTGTGGTTGGGATAGAACTTCTTTTTATCAGTTTTCAGGACGGTCATAAAGTCTACTATGCGGCATTTCAGGGTTATCCATTACTTACGGGACACCCTTATATTGGTGGATCATTTACCATCATTGACTTATTTAGGATCACTTCATTTTCTTTTTCGCAGATTGAATGCTCTTCCACCACGACATCACTAAGGATCACACCATGTTTCTCATGAGACATTAATTTGTCGCAACTTGGATCTGTAATTAATATTTTTTGCCTGTGGAGCAAAGTGTTGTGATTGCCTTTGCA
Source organism: Melangyna quadrimaculata (assembly GCA_949320155.1). NCBI lineage: Eukaryota > Metazoa > Arthropoda > Insecta > Diptera > Syrphidae > Melangyna > Melangyna quadrimaculata. The sequence goes on from OX439483.1 coordinate 375,948,404, forward strand.
AATTTCACAACTGCGTTCATCACAATATTTGCTTAGATGTTCACTTTTTAAACATTTAAAACATAATTTGTGTGCAACAATTTGTCTCCACTTTGCTTTTTTATTTAAAAAAATAAATTTTACACATTGATGTGTGGAATGCAGGGACTCACATCCCATAACGCAATTTGCGAATGAAAATAAAGATGCCTTAATAACAGGCTTGTTCAAATTATTGTTTTCAATAAATGAACTTTTGTTTGATTTTTCCTCAAACGGGTTTCTCTTTGCGTGCTTTTCTGGAACATCCGGGAGTGTAGCAAGTGGAGTTTCAAATGTAAAATTTTTCAATCACCTTTCTTGACTCACTATTGTCACTCTTGCAAAAGTCGTTGCCACTTAATAATGACCCTTGATCAAAATCATTATTAAGATCCCGAACATTCGGGGACTTAACACCTGGAGTATAGCAAAAGCCAGTAGTGAAGAAGAATGTAAGTGAAAGTTTTTCATTTGAAGAGAGATATAACAAATTCATATATTCACTTCTCAGTGAATAATATGATTTGGTGAGTTCATCCTCATTGCATCTTTGCAAATACTCATCACAAATTTTCTGAGCAAAAGTCTTAGACTTTCTAAGGCAAAGTTTTGTTTGGACTCCGATTTGGAAGTCCTCTAAGCAATCTTTAAATTCACGAAGAGCGAATTTAAATGTTCGCACTAATGCGGCAGTATCCAACACTGCCTTATTTTGGGTTGAATCAAATTTATTACCGATACAAATCTTACCATACTGTTGATACTCGGACAGGTCTTCCATATTAAAATTTTTAACCGAAAGAACGATAGAATAAATTTGAAACGGTAAATTTAATTTAGAATTTTAATTCCGCGTTCAAAAGAAACACTAGGGGTCACCATGAAAATCTGAACACCCTTTCAAACGAAACTCACAAGCAAAGAAAACAAAACACCTGTACACTTTAAAGTCTAAAACTGAACTGATTTATTCAAATAATCTTTATCTATGTACATTACAATTATTTCTTATACATAGATTACATATATGTATATACATTTCCTTAACTTATCTTAGCTCAAGTTTGTTTTTATCCTAAACTAATATTAAAAGGTTGCAAAGTGGATAACGACGATGCGACGCATCCATTGTTCATAAACATAATGCTCACAGATGTGTGTCATAAACACAATCTGCGAGATTATTTACTGTTTCTCTGAAAGAGGGATCGAAGGGGCACAGCGTCGCTGTCCACTTTGATCTTAGATATTTACAATATTTCTACAGTCATAAAAGTACCTATGAGTAATATACATAAATGAAAATATAAAAATATAGATAACTAAACACCTTTAATATATAATCTTCTCATTCTATCATTTTTCATTTATCCCACCTTCTATCAACATTCTCATGTTGATAAGGTTGGCAAAAAATATTTTATATATTGACACCTGGTAAGTTGCTTTCCACGCCACCTGCATCTCAAGCGCTTAAGCTTCAAAAGGCGATAGAATTATTTTCGATTTGACGTTCAATGTATTTCCCATAAGAGAAAACGAAAAAAGCGCCAGATGAAAATTAGTTTTACCAAATTATTTTATATCAACGGGTATCCATATTATGATTGAAATAGAATCAAAAAATGTGTAAGCTTATAAATTAACCCGAAAATATATTAAAATAGATAGCTAAAACGCTTTGCTTTGTAAATGAAAAATGTAAACAAACCACCTTTACAACCAGAAACAACAACAAAAGTACTCGATTAGAAAAAGAGAAAGGCAGAGGCGTAGTCACGATTATTAAAAAAATATGTTTGTTCGTAAAATAAAGGTATTTGAATAAAAATCTTCTTGTAAAGCAATTGTTAAAAAAATATTTTTCAATTGGCTATTTACACATTTGTTTTTTAGTTTACAAAAGAGGCAAGGTATGAATGAAGGTCAAGCTCAATCACCCTTAATTTATTTCTATTTTTAAGAAGAGTTTACTTTAAAAGAGTGCTAACCTTTTTTTTAAATGGAGGATAAAATTTTTTTTGCCAGAAATTACATTATTCTTAGAAAGAAACTTACGTGGTAGGATAAAACAAACGAACACAGGGAAATCAAATGATGCCCCTATAATTTATATTAACTTTATACTAACCTGCGCGTACCTAATACAAAAATAAAATAAAATGAAGATTTATATCACAAATTAATGTTTTATTTAAATCCATAAGAAACTCTAGCCCCCTAAACTTCTATCTGACTACGCACATGGTGTCGTTCTGACTGGCGCCTTGCATCCATTTGGGAAAACAACAACAAAAAAGCACGTTTGTTTACATATTTCATCTGCTAAATAAAGCAAATTAGTAATAAGTTTCGATATATTTTACGTTTGATTTGCAAACTAGCATGTTTAATTATTCTATTGCAATTACAATAGAAACAACCGTTCATATAAAATTAATTTGTTAAAATAATGTTTCTACGAGCTGTTTTTGTTTTTCTCTTATGGGAAATGCATTGAACGTCAAATGAAAAAGAAATCTATCTCGTTTGTTAGTTTCACGCGCTGGCTGCTAGGTGCCGTGACTCCATGTGCCAATAACAATCATACGTCAAAACTGAAAAGTTACTCAACTTCTCTCACATTATTGTGTTGAGAGAAGCCGCTAGACTTCGACACTAAGTGACTCAGTAGTCGCCGATTCTGATGAGATTACTATTGAGACTTGGTTAGTTGCGTTCAACGCGCGCCGCCTGCATGTCACAAAGTGTACTCAGTATGTGATACCAATTTTTTTTTCGATTTAGCTTTTAATGCATTTCCCATAAGAGAAAACCAAAAACACCTCTAAGAAAAATTAGTTTTACCAAATTATTTTATATGAACGGGCATACAAAACACAATTAGAATAAAGTAATAAAATATGTAAGTTTGTAAATCAAGAGGAAAATATTATTGAAACTTTATACTTATTTGCTGTATTTTGCAGCTAAAAACCTGTGTTGTTGTTGTTGTTTTCTAAAATAGATGAATGTCGCCGACAAAATGATATCATGTGGCATGTGCGTAGAGGGAAGGGCATTTAGGGATCTAGAGTTACCCATGGATTTAAATGAAATAGTATTTTTACATATTTTTTTCAGTAAAAGAAGAAGAACAATTGTGTTAGATGCACTTAAGCGGTCGCGCGAAAGAATATAAATGTTGTATCGCCTATAATAATTTAATATTAAAACTCCTCTCTTCTGTGGGTTTTGGGTCGGGTGTCGAAATGTCAAAATCTGAGTATGCCAATCGATTTAGAAGGGTTGTATTACATAGTGTTTCGGCCAGCGCTCTAGCACCAACAGAAACCGAGAAATTTCACTTTGAAATTTGTCAAGTGTCGAAATGTCAAAATCAGAGTATGCCAATCGATTTAGAAGGGCGGTATTTGGGCCTATTCTGCCATATCTGTTATTCTGCTATAAATTTTCTGTTATGATGCATAACAGATCTCCACCATAAAAGATATTTTATATCTGGTATTCAGGAGTTCGATCTTTTAAAAAAGTCTGTTATGGAACTTCGAAATAGAAACATTTATATGAACAGACCTAAAATATGCTATCAAATTATCAGCTGTAGTAAATAAAAAAAAAAACTCGGCACTGACGAGTGACCAAAATAAAATTAACTTGCGGAATTTTCGTGTTTTGTTTCGCGTAGATAAAATGGTGTTCTATGTAATTTGTCTATTATCGTTCCTGAATTTAATATCCAATTTAAAAAGTTGTAATATATAATATATGTAATATTAAGGCGACTTCTTTTTTACCTTTCATCCATCATACATAAGTGTTCTGTGCATTTCTGTGTAAAAATAAATTTGCTTGCAATTACGTATTTGTGTTTGTAGTTATGTATTTTAATATTATTTTAGTATATTCGTCTCCTTTTAATAACAATTTATTAACAAAATAAAAGTTTTTACCTCATAAATTGAAATCATTTATGATAAAAGTCAACAAAATCTGCCTTTTATTCTGTTATGGTTTATAACAGATTTCATAACAGAATTCGAACTGCAGAATACCAATTAATAAAAGAATAAAAGATTTTTTGACAGTTCGAAAATTTGTATGGAAATTGATAAAAGAATAACAGAATAATAGAATAAAAGAATGCGCCGAATAGGCCTAATTGCCTAGTGTTTCACCCAGCGCTCTAGCAGCAACAGAAACCGAGAAATTTCACTTTGAAATTTGTCAAGTGTCGAAATGTCAAAATCTGAGGATGGCAATCGATTTAAAAGGGTGGTATTACCTAGTGTTTCGGCCAGCGCTCTAGCACCAACAGAAACCGAGAATTTTCACTTTTCAATTTGACAAGTGTCAAAATCTGAGGACGCCAATCGATTTAGAAGGGTGGTACCGAGAAATTTCACTTTTCAATTTGACAAGTGTCAAATTCAAAATCAAAATCTCAAAATCTGAGGGCGCCAATCGATTAAGCTGGTGGAGTTTACCTACTGTGACGGCCAGCACTATAAGCGCAGTGGAAACTGAAAAAATCCCACTCGACACTTTGACAGTTGTTGATAGTCCGAAAAATCACACCTTTCACTTTGACAGTTTGTAGTTAGGGGTAAAGCCTCAACTACATAGACTTACTTTTGTACAAAAGTGAGAAATTAAAATGCTCGCTAAAGAAACATTCTTGCAAAAAAACATACGAAAATTGTTCTGACATATAAATTAAACCACCATGCACAATTCTCCATTTTTTGCAAGCAGGTGTCTTGTCAACTTGACATGAAAAAAAATTAAATTATGTATTTTTTACGTTTTCATTTGGTAGTCCAGAGCAACTCTTTTTTTATTGTTTCTGTTGCATTCCTATCAAATATTAAAAATCTGGAGTAGAAGGAGTAATTCCAAACCGTCAACACGAAACCGAGATTACGCTCATCTGTTTCATTGCAAAAACTGCAGTGAACTTCATTTTAACAACTAAAAAAATATGTATCAATCAAACAATTCATATAAATTATTAATAATCCTAACTACGCCTCTGTCTTGATTTTTGTCTAACCAAGCATTATTGTTGTTGTTTCTCGTTGTGAAAGTAGTTTGTTTACATTTTTCATCTACAAAGCAGAGCATTTTATTTATCGGTTTCGATATATTTCACGCTTGATTTACAAACTCACATGTTTAGTTATTCTATAGCAATTGTAATATGAATACCCTTTCATCTAAAAGTAATTAGAAAAAATAATGTTATTGAGAATCCTTTTTCATTTTCTCTTATGGGAAATACATTGAATGTGAAATTGAAAACAAATTTATATCACATACAGGGTTCACGCTTTGACTGCTAGGTGCCGTAGTACCAAGCGTCAATAGTTTTCATATACAATGGTTATATACACATACATATATTGTGCAGAGCAGAACAAACATTTCTGAATCGATAACATGCTTTTCTGGAGCATAACGTTATTATAAAATGTTATTTGCCAACGACCTTTCAAAATACCAATGGTCCTTTCCACAATGCTTCGTTCCTTGGAATGCATATCATCAAAGTAAGGGGCCAGTTATAGCTATCATTGAAAATCATCATTGCAAATATGAATTGTCAATTTTGTGAGATTTTGAAGAAAAAACCAATGATTATATTGATGTCATAGTATAGCTAATTGACTTAATAATATTTTCTAGGTAAAACGAAATTCAATTTGGCACAACTTTTCTCATAAAATTACTTTTAATTTTTCAACGATGAACTACCTTACCAATGATCATTGAAAAAATTAAAAGTTAGGTTAGGGTCCAGTTATAGCTATCATTGAAAACCATCATTGAAAAGGTTGTCTGTTGATTTTGAGACCCTTTGAAAGTTTAATCATTGAATATTTGAATGCAGAAATATAGCTTACGACTTCAAAATTATTTCTCCTCCAAAAAAAATTCATTTTGACCCATATCTTCCCCATAACGTAACTTTTAATTTTTCAATGATGAACTACCTTACCAATGATCATTGAAAAAATTAAAAGTTACGTTATGGGGAAGATATGGGTCAAAATGAATTTTTTTTGGAGGAGGAATAATTTTGAAGTCGTAAGCTATATTTCTGCATTCAAATATTCAATGATTAAACTTTCCAAGGGTATCAAAATCAACAGACAACTTTTTCAATGATGGTTTTCAATGATAGCTATAACTGGCCCCTTAGGTGCCAGTTATAGCTTTCATTGAAAACCATCATTGAAAATTTTGTCTTTCAATTTTGATGCACTTAAACAAATAAAACTGATGGCGTTTTGGTACCAAAATGATAGTTGTCAGTTATATAATTCTTTTAGTGAAAAAAATGTTTAGTTTTCCTTACAACTTTCATATAAAATCATTTTTTGTTTTTCAATGATGAAAATCGTTTTCAATGAACAGCTGATATTTTGTTCCCAAAAGTGGAACACATTCGTTCCAATGAAAAGCGTTCTTTTCTCTTCCTGTTCTCGTCTTTCAGTTTTTCGTTCAATGATCGAATTTAACCTAAAAGTTGTTTTTTGTATGGGGAATGGAATTTTCAATGAAAGCAAATTTCATGATAGCTATAACCGACTTGTCAGAAAATATTCCACCATTTCACTGATTTGTGTTTCAATGATGGATTTCAATGAAAGCTATAACTGGCGCCTTAGGGGCCAGTTATAGCTATCATTGAAAACCATCATTGAAAAAGTAAGCTGTTTATTTTGAGACCCTAGGAAGATTTAATCATTAAATATTTTAATGCAGAAATATAGACAACGACTTCAAAATTAATTCTCCTCCAAAAAACAATCATTTTGACCCATATCTTCCCCATAACGAAACTTTTAATTTTTTCAATGATCATTGGTAAGGTAGTTTATCATTGAAAAATTGAAAGTCATTTTATGAGAAAAGTTGAGCCAAATTGAATTTTGTTTTACCTAGAAATAAATATTAAGTCAGTTTGGCATCAAAATAATCATATATTTTTACTTCAAAATCTCTCAAAATTGACAATTAATATTTTCAATGATGGTTTCCAATGATAGCTATAACTGGGCCCTTATGGGGAAGATATGGTTCAAACGATTTTCTTTTTGGAGCAGAAATAATTTTTAACTATTATATACTATACTATACTTCTATACTATACTTCCGCATTAAAATATTCAATGATTAAACTTTTTAAGGATCTCAAAATCAACAGGTAACTTTTTCAATGATGGTTTCCAATGATATCTATAACTGGCACCTAAGCCAGCCTAGAACCATCTTGTGGGTTTCTGAATGGAGTGATACACCAAGACTCAAGAGGATATACAGGATCACATTAAAAAAATTAATGAATAATATTACTTACATCAGTAGGTATATGTTTTGATAAAATTGTTCCTCCAAATATTGGCTTTCATCCGAATGCTTCCAAACACAGGATTCATGAGCTGCCCCTCCATTGCACGAATCGGTTGCAGTAATTCTATTTTCATCATTGCGTACCTTTAATAAAAGGCTTTTAAGAAAAAGTTAGTATATACTAGGCGCATGCTATAGGACAGCAACCATTCCTTTAATTTCTAAGCAGTGTGTTTGGAATCATCTCGGGATCGTAGAGGATCTATGGTGTCTCAGGCAGCGACCTTTAATGGATCGGTAGGATGAAGAAATTGCAGTTACATTATAATTAAGCTGGGATCTGGGAATTATGTTTGTAGTTAAATATAAAGGGCCATTCATTACAAAGTATGAATGTTTATAAAGAACACTCATCAGGAATGTATTTTAAAATATTGTATTTTCTAGGATAATCGCACATTCATTCCTGATATAAAAGAATGACAGGAGCATGCCTAGTTGGAATATTATGCTCTTGAAAAACTCTGAGAATACTTCGGAAATGTTTAGTCAAATAAATCGTTCTTCAAAAATATTGAACTAAACCTTAGCACTCGTATCTAACCTCAAACTTTGAACAATCCAAAACCCCAAGGAGCAGCATAAAGGAATTTTTAAAATAAAACTCACCTTTTGCCTTAACTGACTGTCTTTCTTGATTTTTTTTTAAATTTAATATTTTGTGTTCCTTTTTGTTGACGTTTAAACCTTTCTGTGAAGTGAAACCCATTTTTCTTATATTTCTTGTATGGAACGCTGAACAAATTTTTAGCAATATGCTTATAAGGGATATTTATGCAACGTTGTAAAACACTAGATAAGTTTACCATTTGGTAAATGAACTTTCAAAATTTTCATGGGAAATATTTTACACAATTTGGATAAATTCCCCAACGAATTTGCTTTTAGGAAAATGATTTGGTAAAACTAACCAAAGGTCAGAATGACTTTTAGAAGCAGGCGTCTTCAAAAATTGATATATATGTATATTATGATATCAGAGAACTGACAAAAATTCTGACCGTCCCTTCAAGCAAAATCACGGACCCAAATTTCTCGGTTCACTTTGGAATCACTTGGGGATCCAAAAAAACTGAGTGTCTCACACACATTAACAAATTTTGTGTGTACGCATGTAAAAAGAAGAACAAGAATCGAGAAAATTTTTGTATGCACGGAGAAATAGAGAGAGTACAGTCATTTTGTTTTAATTTCCACCACGTTTTTTGGTTTTTTATCTTTTTTTCTTGTAAAAACTTTAAGAAATTTCCAATCAAAAAAACAAGTTTACTGTTTCTTATATGTATATGTTTAGTTGTGGAAATATATAATGTACCTTTTATAATTGATAAATAAAAATAATGTTTTGAAATGAACAAAATTCTGTTTGTTTTTTTTTTTTGTATGCAATGTAGAAACTCGACTAGATGGGGAAGATTCATTCATTTTTGTTGGTCCGTTTTGGATTCCATTTAGGCTCCGTTTTCTCGGAGTATGGTGAATTGGAATACTCTCTCTCACAATACATTCACATAATGGCTCCGTGGTGATTCTAATTTCCATACTAATTTGATCCGATTTGGAATCGTTTTGGATCCGGTTTTCGATCCGTTATGAACTGGTTTCGGATCCAAAACGGACTCGCTTACTTGAAGGGGTGTCGACTAGCGATTAGTTGGTGTTAAAAGTTATGACTAAAAACGTAGTGTATACAATTATACAAGAAAGCATATTTACTTTACGATTAGGAAAGCTACTTTTCATAAATGATGTACTAAGGTGGAACTAAAAACGCTCTTTCGAACCAAAGCGAGTCATTCACTGTCGACGACGAAACTACATCAACAACGTATGAATGATTTGCACTGGTTTGGGAGATCCTTAATAGTCGGAAGATGTCGGAAGCAGATATGATGAAGCTGCACCCGAGAGTGCTCTTCACTTCCGAACGCAAAAGTTTACGAAAAATCAAGAAGCCGACATTATCGGCGCACCATATGATTTTTCATTTTTCATTATCAAATTTGCTCATTTCGGCTATGATCTCATGTTGTAATGGAGAGATTTTCCATTTTAAAATAGCTTCGAAATCTGAACATGTCTAATTTTTGACGTTTAATGTTTGCCGTTTAACGAACGACTTATTCAATTATATAGCATTTCACCAAATGAATAAAAAGGTCGTTCATGCAAACTTTTGTGGTAACTTATCATTTTACATAAATACCCTTATTGTTTCTTTTGGGCCCGAGGACTGGCCAATATCAGGAGTATATTTGCAGCATTTTAAAAGCAATTTTTTTGAGTCCAGAAAGAGGTCAATAAATTTAAATCGAATAATTTTAATCCAACTAACCTGAAACCTGCTTTTAGACAAAGCTAATAAACTAATACACGTTAACTTGTGATTGTGACATACCATCAATCTCTAAAATATACCTTATAGCCTACATACCTACATTTATATTGATCTATTACAAAGTGGAATGGATTAAATTACATAAAATTGTCCATACTATAGACAGTATAAAAAGTGTATTGAAAAAAGCCGATAAATTATTCATCGGTTTTTAATAGCATCATAAATAATGCAAGTTAAAGAGCTCATTTGTAAGGTAGTTATACCTACCTATGAAACATATAAGAGAGAAATAATCATGCTGATTTTCCAAAAGACTTGGTGGATTAGCTTAGTAATAGGTTTTCATTCAGTTTCTTTCTTTTAGTTTTTTTTTTTTTTTTTTTTTTAGAATAGGTATATATTTTAAAATACAAAAAAAATTCAATGAGTTTAGTTACTAGTGGTTGGGTTGGGAAATTCTTTTTTGTAGCATTCAATTATTGGATGTGAATTATTGCAGTTTGAAAGTTCTTTGGAATAAGATTGTGTAGGTTTTGCCAGAGGCGTCTTAAGACAATTGGGGGCCCTGGGCCCTTTAGGAAATCGGGCCCTTTGTAGAAAATGTATTCTAAATTTGTAAGTCATTATCAGTCATTACTTATTATAATTTTTTTTTTTTATTTTAGCTAACAAAAATGAAATTATAAGTTGGGATTTTTCGTATGATAACACACTCGCAGTAAGGCTGTATAGCTTTCGCTCCGTTATTATATTTAATTATGAATGTTTGAATTCTCAATAACAACATGAGCTACCTCTGAGGCCTATGCACTACGCATTGCGCCACCGAGGTCACCTGATCATGCCAATCCAATGTAGGGTTTTGTCTTTATAAATTGCATTTTGAGACAACTAGCATTTTTACTAGCCACACAAGTTGGTTGTTTATCATTCAACAAAATTAAAAGTTGCTGTATGAAAAGATTTTAGAGCAAAAATCATATAAGCAAATATTCTGCTGTAATAACTCCATTGTCTTGAAAAAAAAATGGAAAAGTGCAGATATATCCAAAAAAAAGTTATACACAAGTTAATCAATTTTTTAGAGCATGATTCTCTTCTCCTCTTATGTACTCTTATAACAAAAAGGTATGTTCGTAGTTGTAGTTACAATATTTACTTGAACAATTGAATAGTAAAGAAATTTTACACAAAAAAAATAATACAAATTGACAAAAGTTTTATTTGAATATGAAGGAAGACCAAAGTTATCGTTAATCGTTCCTTAATATACAAATTTTACAATCGGAACGAATAAAAAAAAACTCCTAGATAGCATCTTATGTGGATTTCCTTTCAACAAAAAAATCAAATCTGTGAATGGGAAATTTAATTTGTTTAGAAGAAAAGATCAAATTTTCTAAACAAATCAAATCTTTTATTTTAGAAAGATTTACACCGACTTGCACGCAGACTAGGAAGATTTGACATTTCTCTGGCTATTGCTTACGTTTGGCTTTTCAGTCAATTTGTTCAATTGAATTGTATCCGTGGTGTAAAAGTATAAAGTTCACGTTGTTCAGTAAATAAAATAAAATAAAATAAATAAAATTTACTATACACTCCCTGTCACTTGTTTGAGGCCACTATTTTCACAAAAGTTTTTTCTCGATAAATACCCGTAGGAAATATTTTTCCTGGGAATTTTTGATACGTGTGAGTAGGTAATTATATTTTGCAATAAAAGAATAAAAAATTTAAAGGGGCAACTTGGAAATTCCTTAGGAATATCACAAATTATAAGAATGGACTGCAAAAATGGGTATACAAAAATGCGTCACTTGATTGAAACAACATTAAAGTAAACTTTAAAAGAATAGAATTGGTAAATAAATGCTATAGTACAATTTTTTTATAAGAAAAGATTTGCAAAATCTTGAATTATTTCATCGAAGTCTTCTTGAAGCACATAACTTTCAATTAACATAACCAACAAGCTATTTAGTCTCTCTTGAAGTATTACACTCCAAGTTCAATTTGTATCCTTTTTAATTTAGAAAAGGAACGCTCCCAACTCCAGTTTGATTATTTTTGTTATGTATTTTGAGAATTTTAACAAATTTAAGAAATTATTTTTGTTCATTCAACAAACAATTTTTGTTGATTCAATAAAAACAATTTGTTAAATTAACAAAAATATTTGGCTGATTCAACAAAAGAATTTTGTTAATCTGACAAATCATTTTTGTTGATTCAACAAATTATTTTTGTTGATTCAACAAAAGAATTTTGTTAATCTGACAAAAATTAGTTTTGTTGATTCAACAAAAATAATTTGTCCGATTAACAGAATTGTTTTGTTGAATCAGCTAAAATATTTTGCTGATCCCACAAAAGATTTTTATTAATCTGACAAATAGTTTTTGGTGATCCAACAAAAGCAAATTTGTAACATTAACAAAATCAATTGTTGATGTAACATATTCCTTTTGTTAAATTCCCAAAATTAATTTGTAAGCTTACCAAAATTGTTTTTTTTTTTTTTTTTTATTTAACAAACATATTTTTTTCATATTGACAATTTTTTATTTAAATCTGCATAAAGGATTATTCCAGAAATAAAATATTTTATTTTTAATACTTCTAAATTTTAGTAAGAACAATTTGGCAGATTAAAACTAAAAATATTTGTTTCTGGAATGAAAAAAAAAACAAATTATCACTTTACATAAACATCTCAGAAGATTTAGCTGAACAAAATGCAACAACAGAAAAAACAACAATAGAAGAAACCAACAATCGATTATATTGACATTGAACAAAATAAAAAATTAGAAAATGCAAAATACAAAATACAGAAAACGAAATATTACTTTCACCGTTTTATTTGGAAAGGTTTTATTTTTATTTTTAACAATAGTTTTTTTTTTCGTGTTGATGTTTAAAAACGGGCATTTTTTTAATTAGATTTTAAATCGTTACAAATTTAGGCAATCTAATGATGGCGTTAATCATATTTCGTTTTAATATTGACAAAAAAAAAATATATATAAAACGCCACACAAGCCAGGCTTCTAATGGGTATTCTAAATTAAATACTTGACAAATTTGGAAGCAGGTTGTAATTGCGTGCGTTACGGAAAAAAAATTATATTTTATACAGTCAAAATAAACCAAAATATATACCGGATTACTGATGGTACCGATAATTAAAAGTAAATGCTGAATAGCCTTTTTTGTCTTGCCTTTTGGCAATGGTTTGTTTTGCCATTTATAATAGAAGCATTCTGTGAGTCTTTTATAGAATACTTAACATGAATCTTTTTTTCGCCCTCATATGTAACCATTTTGCTGGCGTATCGACCATCTATAAACAAAAAATATTTATTTGTTTATACAACAAATCTATTATTTACTTTGGAAAACTTGCTTTCTGATATATATTTTACAAAAAGTAAAAACAAAAAAAATAAAAGATTTTTATCCATATCACAATCTTATTTTATCAGTAGTACAAAATATCCAAACTTCTAAAAAATATTTGTCATTTCGACAAAAATATTCTATCACTGTTTTGATTTTCTATCAAAATGACAAAAAAAAAAAAAATAAAAAAAATTTTGTTGCATTGAGAAACATTTACAAAATTGAAATTTTGTAGATATAACAAACATTTTGTTTGCTACACAAAAAAGTTGTTGATATGAACAAATTATCTGTTTTATTTTGTTAAAGTAACAAATAGTGTTTTGTTTAATGAAAATATTTTTTGTAGCTGCTTTTTTGTCAAACTGATAAAAATTAACTAAATTTATAAAAATTTTGTGAAATAAACAAATTTATTAGATCATATTGATAAAATATTATCAAAATGATAAAACAGTTTTGTTATCTACAAAAACGTTTATATCAATATAACCTAGGAAATTATTTCCAGTGTAGTGATGGCTTTGGGGGCCCCCGAGATTGCGGGGCCCTGGGCCCGGGCCCAGTGGGCCCATGCTAGGGTTGCCATGGCTGTATAAGCTAACCTAGGACAAAAAGTTTTAAAATCCCGGACTTTTGAGGACATCATCTACCTTTAAAAAGAGGACAAAAAGAGGACAAAATGAAATCAAAACCTATGTCCATGAACTCATACAAAAATATACCTATTTCATATTTAAAATAACTTAAATTAAAATAAAAAATAAATAACATAGTTATGTATGTATGTATATTCAGATTAAATTTTTTTTTTCAAGAACTCATTCATTTAACGAGGCCAATCGTTCACTAACCACTTACAAGGAATGCGGATTAGTTTGTGTTGTTGTAATCCCTTGAGAAAAAACAGGTGATGATAAAACAGCTGTTCTCAAAAAAGAAATCTCAACCTATCCCAAAAATTCTCGTATACCTAGTCAGCTATCTGAAGAAAAATGTCAAGAAAAGCTGACTTCAAATTTAAATTTTACGTTGAATTGTATGCTAGGTAAACCTATCCAGTTATGGTCGTTCACAAACAAGCGGATATATCTCAGCGCAACGTGAACGTGGATATTTCTATTAAATTTGAATTTTTAATCCCGGTTATTTTAAGCAATTAATTTACATCTAAAAAACAAATTTAATTTTTCAAAATTTTAGTTTCTAATGTGTAAATACAAAACATTTTTTTAAGTTCAATACAAAATTCGTTTTTTCGGAATGAACATTTTAGATGTTGGTAATAAGAATCGTTCAATGAAATTTAAAGGGTTGACACATGGAAGTAAAATGAGATATATTTCATTTTATGTTTTCTATCAGATTTGAATTGTCTCTCTTTTTATTGAAAGTTCAGAGTTCGATGATTTTTTTGTCGTTCAGGATGTCCATCGTACTGAGGTGTCTCGGCTCGGTTTGTCGTTGCTCGGTGGTCATCCTTCTTATTAGTTGATTTGGTTGATTGTTGGTGTATCCTACTAGCTTCTTTGCTTGTAGGAGTAGGTACCGGTCCAGGGGGATGATGTTTACATCTGTGTACAGACGCTCATTGCTGTGATGTCTCATTCGCTGGCGTTGTCAGTGACTTTTAACTGCTGACGGACGATCTCAAAAAATTGTTGTTTCCGAAAAAACGAATAAAGAACAAATTATGAAAAAAATATGTTTTCTTTTTATTCAACATTGCTGTAGACGACTTTATTAATCATTTTTAACAATTCAAGTTGAAGGTCGTTGACAAATTGAATGAAGATTAGTTTGGCCTGGTTTGTTTGCTATACTTGCTTTGCCAGGCCTTCAAAAAAAAAAGTCCGCAGGAGTTTTTTCAGCTGTTGTCTTCGAAAAACATCCTTTGCCAGATTGACCACCTCAGACATTTCTTTCTGCGCTTCTTTCAGCAGGTCATCAACCATTTGCTTTTTTGGTTCCTTCGGAATAGGGGTTGATGATGTTTGGGCTTAGAGAAGGGGGTCGTCCATTCTGGTTCCTTGTGGCTCGCAGTAGTTTTCATCCAGCACAATACCAGATACATCCTCCCAATTCCCCGTAGTACTGGAAGTAAAGGATAAATTTATTCTTATAATTTTTGTATTTCACGTTTTTTTAACACTGGGTTCAAACCTGCTGTTAGAGTTTGTTACATGGTGGAGGAACATTAAATGGTTCATCCACTTCCATTTTTATGGAGAGTTTCATTTCCGCTGCCACTAGTAGGAGCTTTCTTCAGTTTTTTTTGTAGAACTAGCCCCGCAGGTGGTGCAGTGCATTAACGCCTACGGAATTATACCCCGCGGGTGTTAATTTCCAAAAAAAAGGGTATAACACCCGCTGGGGTGAATTCCTTTTTAAATTGGTAATAAGACCCACGACAAAAAGGAACTAACGCCCGCAGGTGTTACTGCCTTTTGGTATCGGCACTAAGACCCGCGGGTGTTATTTCCTTTTGGAATTGGCACCTAGACCCGGTATTGGTCCGGGTCTCGTCTCGTTTCCCCGAGACGAGAACTTGACTTTTCTCGTCTCGTGGCCATCTCCAGTTAACACCTTTTGGAAATGGAACTATTTTTTATTGTTTGTCAATCAGACGACCTCCAAATGATACAGTTAAAATATTGAATGGTATGTCTGCAAGTAATAAAGAAGAGATTGCTAATTTTACTGTAAGAAAGTACCTCTCGTCGTAAAGAAATGTTCTGTTGTTAAGCGCAATTTTTTGAGATCAAAAATTAGTACTATCAAACAAAAAAGGTTCATTGTGGATAATTTGTAAAATTTTAATTAAAGATTCGATATGTGTGCTATGACAAATTTAGCAAAGCAAGTATCTCGGTTGACAAAGTAACTAAAATTTGTAAAAAACTAAATGATGTTGACCACGATCACAATGATCAAGAAGAATTCATCAAAAAACTCGAGCATATGAAACCAATAAAATTGCAGTGTAAAAAAGTGAGCTTAAAAAGAAGTGGAACACGCGAAATACATATTTGACGATGTGTGTCAAGAAGAATTCATCAAAAAACTCGAGTTTATGAAATCAATAAAATTACAGTGTAAAAAAGTGAGCTTAAAAAGAAGTGGAACACGCGAAATATTTGACGATGAGTGTTTAAACAAAACCCAATTCTGCCCATTTGGTACAATATGCGAAAATGAGAAGAAACTTATGTAACATAAGAAATAATACATAGCCAAAAAATCCCACTTGTTCGCAAGATATTTGTAAAATGTTAAGTAAGACATCCGTTTTAAACAAATTCGGAACAACTAAAGTGGAGTTTCAGGAGCTAGAAGAATCCAAGTTTAAAAAAAAAAAAACACAATTGAAAAGAATTTTTCACAGCTAGAGAAATTTTTTGTTGGATGGAACATTTAGCAGTGTTCCAGCATGTGGATACAAGCAGCTCTTAATTATCCATGTTGCGCACCTTGGCCACGTAATTAAAAACAAATTGAACTTCACAAACAAAATTTTCAAATTTTACATTCCTTATTTTTCGTTGTCATACAAAATTTCGCGCGAATTTTGTAAAATGTAAAATTTGAAAATTGCGCGAATTTAAAAAAATACTCAATGGTAATAGAAAATTAGAATTGTAAAATTTGAAAATTCTCGCGAGTTTCAAATTTTTCATTTCTAATTTTCTCTTGTTATACTTTTGACCATTGAGTTTAATATAATAATAAATAATACAAAATAATATCTGAGGAATTAGTGCTAAAGACAGTGACGGTTTTGTAGAGATACAAAACCCAGTAATTTGCATTATATGTTGTTAAAAGCAACGAGATTGCATTTTAAGTCCATGTAATCACTTTAAATGTTGTGAATCCTGCTTAGAGTGCAGCGAACGGGTCAAAAGAAATGGTAATTCGAAAATATTTTGCCCATATTGAAGACAAATTGTTAAAAATTCAAGCAAAGTCTAAGCTTAATTTTTATTTAACTTTTTCAAAATTAGTTTTTGATTATACCTTATGTACAAAAATGTTCTGAAAATTTTTGTTATTAATCTTTAAGGATTTTGTTATTTTTTTTGTTTTTTTTTTTTTTTTTTATATTTAGCGCGCGCTAAAGGGGTTGTGAATACCCTTAAAGTGATAAACACAGCACGAGCGATTAGGTAGATTGGAGGGGATTTGAAAGGAGAAACCGATGTACATTGGTTTTGAATGTCTGTAGATCACAATGGGAGGGGAAGTTAGAGCTGGGTAGAGCATTCCACATTCGTGAAGTGCGACTAAAGAAAGAATCTCTGTACTTAACAGTACGTCCGAAGTTGGGCTCACGGGTAAACTGATGGGCATTCCTAGAAGCGCGAGTATTACGGTTGAATTGTCTAAGGGGAGGAATGCAACTGGCTATTTCACAAGAGCAATGTTTGTTAAAATAACGGTAAAATAACGAAAGGCATGAAACATTTCGACGGTGCTCCAGAGATGTAAACGTTTCCGTTATAGTTCTTTCACCCATCATTTTAAGAGCTCTCTTTTGAATTCTATCCAATAGGCTCAAGTGAGTTGTTCCACAAAAGGTGCTCTGTGATACACATACCGAGGACTGAAAGCTGTTCAGTTTCCTCTATGCAAGCAGCTTTAACGACAAGAGAAAGCATTGAGTTTTAGAAGCATTAATTCTACACGGTTTTTTATTCCCCACTGGACAATACTGTCAAGATCAGAATTGAATGAGCTTATCATACGCTGCCGTTCAAGTTCCACATCCGAAGGACATGGATGTGAATCAAGAAACGAATATGAAAAGCTGAGGGTACTGTCGTCAGCAAAACAGTTTAATGGATAAGAAGTTTCAGATAAGAGATCGTTTATGAATATTAGGAAGAGGGTTGGAGACAAAACGGAGCCCTGGGGCACTCCAGCATTTATTTTGTGGATTTAAGACTTGAAACCGTCAAATACAACTTGTATTGAGCGGTCCGAAAGGTAATTTCTAATCCAACGAAGAAGAGATTCATCTATACCAAATGCACGCATTTTCGATAAGAGAGCTTGTTGCCAAACTCTATCAAATGCTTTTGAAATATCAGGCGCAATAATCTTACTTTCTCCAAAACGATGAAAAAGACTTGTGCCACTGTTCGGTAAGATATACCATCAGATTACCAGTGGACCTATTGCTACGAAAGCCGTACTGCCGGTCATTAAGAAGCTTTCGTTTTTCAAGATATTTTTTTAGCTGAAAATTAATCAGCGTTTCCATGACCTTGGAAAGAAGGGACGTAAGCGTAATTGGTCGATAATTGGAGGGGGAAGAAGACACGCTTTTTTTAGGGACAGGCTGGACAAATGCTGTTTTCCATCCACTCGGAAAGAGAAAGAAATAGAGTAGGACAGATGGAAAAGCTTACGGCTTACGCAGTGGTTTTGCCAGCGTAGAAGAACACCTCTTCAGAATAATGGGAGGGATACTATCCGGGCCAGCGGATTTGTGAACGTCGAGATCTTTTAAAACTCTAGCAACTGCATGAGTGTATTTGATATCTAACACTATTTTGGTAAAATAAAAAAATATATTTACTATAAAGGTATTGATTTTGTTTATTTTTTGCACTTCTTGTTGACATTTGTTGTTGAGTGTGTTTTATTTCCATTTAAAATTGGAATTAAAACCCGTAAGAAAAACGAATTATCCCCCGCGGGTGTTAATTCCAATTTAAAAAGGAATTAACCCCCGCGGGTGTTATTTTATTTTTATTTAGGATTTTAATGCACTGCACACCCTCAGGGTCCTCAAACTGTTATTCAATTTAATTGCCGTAATAAATAGAAAATTTCAATCAATAATGTAAAATATTTTTTAGGTTAGATGAAGCGAAAGTAAATGTAGATTAGTTAAAGCGAAGGCGGAAATAGGAAAAGTTAGGTAAAATGAATATTATTTGAAAGCGCATAAATGGGTAGGCATAGCTTAAGAGATAATCTCGAAAACAATCGAGTGTAATTGAAAATGTATGTTCTTATACAATTTGGAAGTGACAATAATTTTGAAAATTAATTATAAAACCATGGATTTTAATATCAGAATGTGATGAATGATAAAAATGATAAATACCAAAAATTAAGCCAAATGAAGATGAAAGTTAAAGATATGCGATATGCGTGGGTTCGAATCCTATGGTGTGCATAATAAGTTTTTCAAATAAAGTTGGATTAAAGCTCAGCACCACAAAAAAAGGAGACTGATGAGTGCAAAAGTGGCAAAGCACGAAATAGCTATATCTCCAGCCAAACAATTGATGGTAGCGCCTTTAAGTTGTTGTTGTTGTTCAAAAATTCAATGAAATTGATGGAATAAAGAATGGTCAAGCCTAATTAGCTGACATTCTAGTACTAATAGTACAATAATAACAATAATGAAAGTTAAACTTAAACAAAAACTTAAAAAAAAACGAGGTTTTCCTCACGCAACCTATTCAATTGGCTATGCCAGTCTTAAAATAGATTTCCTGAGAATCCATCCAGGTTTATTTTAGTGGAAGGATTGGGATGACTGTTTTTATATCCAGCTAGCTTCGTAAGAGAGAATCAGAGTCATCAGGAAAGCCGATTACTGTCGTCCTGAAATCAGAAGAATTCAAACCGCGCAGACGAAACAATTTTTTTTTTAATAGTTGTACATAACTTACCAGGAATATTTAATTTTGAAGAGAATTCTTCAAATTTGTTGTCACTTAGGAAGATATTCTTGTAAAAAGTACTGGTCTTATCATATAAGAACTTATTTTCCTTGACCAATTCGATTAGTTTTTCTTCCATTTATAAAATCACAAACAATTTTTTTTAAGAATGACAGGTACTTTCAATATAAGGAATGCCAAACCCCAATTGTTTTAGATTTTTTCTTTGCTGTTGTTACTACAATAATGCTGCGCAGCAAATTTAGAAAAAAAGAGATATCGTGCAGCGATGGGCTGCATGCAGACTTTGAGAAAATCTGCTCCCATAAGAACCTGTGTAAATTAATTTCTCTGCACATCTGTTTAGCGCATAAATCCCATAAGAACCTGACGATATCAATATTCAAATAAAGTTATTAAATATTACATAAATAAGAAATTCTCATTTCTTCATCAAATATTTCTTCTCTTTTCATATTGCAATTGTTCGTCGTCCGTGAAAATGTTATAAAATGGAACTTTGCTCTATGTGAATAGCTTGAAGCAAAAGTCTTGGACACCAAGGTTAAGAACATGACCAAAGCATTGGAAATGCTGACCTGTGGTGTTACAGGCATTAAAGGGCAATCCTGCAGCAACCATTAATTTTTCTAACTTGAACAGAAACTTAGTGTTTGCTGAAGCGTTATCCAATAATATTCCTTGTATTTCGTGTTCCAGTCCAAACTCTTGGAGATATTTAAAAAACATTTTGGCTATTTTCACACCAGAATGTTTTCCATTTGTTATTTAATGATTACTGACTTTAATTGAGTTGGTTTACTAGTCAAGTTTTCATTTTAAAATTGAGTAATTAGGTAATAAAAGAAAACTTGCCAAGTAAACTAACTCAATTTAAGTCAAACAAAAGTCGGGTGGCACAACGGCTCATGAAGAACCAGAGCCTAGTGACTAACAACTCGCAACCATTCCTGTGTGCGCTTTTCGACAAGAATGGAAGGGACCTACAATTTTATGCCGAATCCGAACGGCTAGACGAGAAGCACTTATTCGCGACAAGAGATACTCTTGGAGGATTTGTTAATTCCTCGCAAGAGGCAGTAGCCCTGAAAAAAAAACTTTTTAGTTTTTTAGGTGGACGAGGCTGGGAAGCGATCCCAGACCTCCAGCGTGACAGTCGAACGCACTAACCATTACGCTACGGGCTACTACGGGCTTTAAGTCAGAAATCATTAAATAACAGATTTCTCTGATAATTTTGATGTTCTTCCATATTACTCTACTTAAAATATTTGATATTTAACGTTAATAAACTAAGAACGTACTTTTAGATCTCACTACTTTTTACGGCTGACTTGTTACGCAAAGGTTTTTGTATATAGAAGAACTTGGCTCCTTTTTTAACATTTATGTTTTTGTTCTAATTTCACTACTTTTTGCAAAGATTCTTTTTATCAGAAAAAGTGGGTGGATGAAACGCCCCTGCATGAAAAAGTTCATGATTTCAACTTTTTGTTTGTTTACCTACGCCTGAAAACTAACCACTTTACCAAAATTTCAGAATCCTGCACAAATAGGAAGTGCTCTGAATATATTTAATATTAATTCTTTGAAAATGGGTGTTTGTCAAGCCCACTGAATCTAAAATTTCAAAGTTTTAATTTCCCCTTTGCTTGCATGTCAAGTCCTATCGCTCTACCAAATTTCATCACTCTACGACAATCAGAAGTTGTGTACATAGTTGATATCAATTCTGAGAATATGGGCGGGTGCCACGCCCCTGAATGGATAATTTAAATTTTTCCAATATCTGCTTTGTATTAACCACATGATCTACCAGTCAACCAAATTTTAGTATTATGCAACAATCCGAAGTGATACATATAATTAATAACAATTCTGAGAAAATGGGCTAATGCCACGCCCCGTGAATGTTAAATAACAAATTTCAAAGTTTAGCCTATGTTTGCAGTCCAAGTTCTACCGCTCTACCAAATTTCATCATTCTACGACAACCAGAAGTGCTCCATATAATTGATATGAATTCTGCGAAAATGGGCGGATGCTACGCCCTCTGAATGTATAATCTCCAATTTTAAAATTTTGCATTTGCTTGGACTTTTAGCCCTACCATTTTACCAAATTTGATCATCCTACCACAATCAGAAGTGCTCATCATAATTGATATCAATTCTTATTCAAATGGGCGCATGCCACGCCCCCTGAATGTAAAATTTTAAAATTTTCGTTTTGCCTGCACTTAAAGCCCTACCGCTGTACCATATTTGATCATTTCACGACAGTCAGAAGTGGTCCAAATAATTTATATCAAATCTATGAAAATGGGCGGCACGGCCCCTGAATGAAAAATTTCAAACTTTAAAATTTTTCCTTTGCCTACACTTCAAGCCCTACCGCTGTACTAAATTCAATCAATCTACGACAATCAGAAATATTCCAAGGAATTTATATCAATTCTATGAAAATGGGCGGGTACCTCGCCCTCTAAATGAAAAATCTTAAATTTTCGATTTTTTTCCTTTGTATAAACAACAAGGCCTACCGTTGTGCGAAATTACAAGATTTTACGATGTCGGGTAGTGCTCCATAATTTTGATGATCTGTCAGTGAGTCAGTTACGGTTTTTGATATTTTTGCAGTCTTATATCTAGGGAACTACTGATGCTAAAGAATTGAAATTTGGTGAGTTGTCTAAACCTGGTGAGCTGCGAGTTTGAAGTTTCTGACTTTATTGCTACTGAAGTTAGAGGGGTCCGAAAATCGCCTGAGTTTGACCCTGTACAAAGGGTGTAGTGCCAGAACTTGGCTGGGCACTACCGTGCCCTTTGATTTTAGATTTCACACACAATTTTTGTAATAATACAAATGAATTCATCATAACATAAACATTTAATTTCACGAAGTAAAAAATCAAGAAGCCCAAATATACATATTTGTGCGTCAAGCGCATCACTTTCATTACCTACTAGTTATCATAATTTTTTTTCAAGTCTCTCCTTTATCTTTCCTTTTATAACAGTGACGAAAACTCATATTCGTCTTTCACTTTCACTTGGCTTTTATTGCGATGATCTCACCTAACGACATTCCCAGGTATCTGGTTTCTATTGAATTATAGAGCCCCAGTGCACCCATTACACACATTATTACTGCCGTAAAACATTTAATAGGTGAATGTTTTTTAAGATAAGTTACTGAGGTTCCATCATTAGCCACTAGCCGCAAGCCGATCGATCCTTAGCAACGAACGTCGAACGTGCAGCGGCGGCGGCGCGCACCGCGGTCACCTAACGAGTTGGACACGAACGTGTGTTTGTTTACGGCCTCCTAAACGAACACCAGTCTAGCCCTAGGAAGCATCTATACACTATATACCATGAAGAGCTTAACGATTTATAACAAAATGCTTCTTCACCCTCGAGGTGGAAAGATGCATCACGAGACATAATCATGTGACTGCAATATTGTTGTGCAGTCTTATGATGGCTCTGCACAAACTAGTTGGCTTTTAATGTTTGCCATTATTTTGATGCATAGCTTCCGCGTTGCTTCGTGTAAACAAAGCCATAAGTAAGCTTTGGCAAGGAAATATCATTTTTGTTTTTTTTTTCCATCATAAACTGCTTGAGATTTTGGAGATGAGTTTGAAGAATGAATATTTTGAAAGTGAAAGCATTTTAAGAGGCGGAAATTAATGAATTGAATTTAATTGTTGGTTCTACACTTAAACTACCTACAAACGTATTTTTCTTTCATCAAATTAAGATCGCTTTCGATTAAACGCCTTAAGCAAAACGATCAAATGAATGTGAAGCAAATTAAATGAAGCCCACAGGTGATTAATATTATCTACCAAGAAGACAACATATACATACACTCAACCAAATCATTTCCAATTTATCATATTGCAGGTAAAAATGCAGATGTACTACCTCAAGCCGGCCGGTTAAGTTACGAATTTGATAATTGTTTATATTGCTTGATGGGGTGTTGAACCCACAGCATTCAGCAAGCCTGATATAACTTTGTTTCAAATTATTGATTATCTTATGAAACAAATACCTGAATTTGTTTTAAAAATCAATCTTGATTTTATTTTCAGTGTACTTCTCGAATGGTGCTGCACAAAGCTGGCATAAAAATATAGCGAAACAGCAGACAAGAAGCGATTTATTACCTAAAGTGCTTTTTGACCACACATCAGCATTGGACGCCCCAGTCCCCAGAAGAAAAAAGCGTGGCTGTCACACTTTTGACCAAAGGCTCTGATCTGCCACCACGATCGTGCGTTGTCCGTTAGAGACGATTGTCAAATTTTTTGAATTGAAGTTTCTCTGATGGAAATCTTAAAGACAACAAATACCAAAAAATAAGAAAAGGGTTGGTTGGTCTCGGCTTGATTTAAGACTAGAGACATTAATAAAAGTAAATTAGCACATGATTGATATATCTAGTCGTACCTTCCTACTAACACAAAAATTACATAAGAAGTGATTTTCGTTTTTGGTAACTTTCGATTTTTTTAAACTAATTATACTTAATTGGGTATCTGGAATCTACATAATATGTCTATCAAATGAATACCACGAGACTTTTTAAGAATCTGCCAATAATGGCTTGGTTGGTTAGATGGAAAGAAAATTGAAAAGACTTAAGTATTTATTTACATAGCTTTTCAAGCTACTTACTTGTTTATTACATGATATTGTACTCGTAAACACAACTTTTTGTTAAATTTTATTGAATTTTATGATGGATAGAGCGAAAGTGGCATAAACAAATAGCAGAATGTTGATTTAAATTAGATTGAATTTTTATTGGTTGGATGTGTAACCATTTTCTTTTGAAGACATGCGAATGTTACGGCATCCCTATGAGAGTGATACCTACATTTTTTCATTGCGTTCTGCTTTTATGAATAGATTTTCTTTTTTATTCTTATGTTTTGGAATATGATTGGAGAAGTTAGGAAGCGTTCCTAAAGACGCAAATATAATTCTCGAAGGGGCATTGAACTGGTCAGACGTCTATGAATTGTGGTTTGTTGATTTTGCTTTAGTTCGGTACATTTTTGAATTAAAAAGGCTGCATATTTTATAAGTAGTGGTGTATAAAACCAATAAAAAGCAAAAAGTACGTGTTGGTAATGAAAAAATCAACAACGTAAAAACTTTCTGCAAAACAGTTTAAAGTGGAAGGAAGCCTTGTTTTATCTGGGGTCAGCTATACTAGACATTTCAGCGGCTCCCAGATGCCTTACAATCAAAGTTTTCTCAGGAATCCTCATAAATGAAATTTAACCCACTGCGATAAAACTGGCCCTAAGCATGTGTGGATACTGGCCGGTCTGTTCACTATGATATAACTGGCCCTAAGCATGTGCGGATACTGGCCGATCTGTTCACTAAGTTCACTAAGAACTCGAAAGGAAGTGAAAGAAAACAGTCTTTAAAAATTGTTCGCTCCAACTACTCTTGAACAAAAGATCGTCATTGGAAAAATCGTTCAATTTAAATTAGGACTATCTTCATGGCCAGTTTCACAGTCACAGTAGTAGCACTTCAAGTTTGTTACGCAGATCGCACTTAATTTTACCTAGGACTTTCTCTCCAAACATCAGCTCAAATCCTAGCTAAATTTTGACACGAGAGTGTTTTCAAATCCAAAAAGAAATTGTTTAAAGGATTCAGAGATTGTTTTGTATTGACGAAATCATTAAGAAACGATTATTTGTATTTACATATATGGATTTATTGAAGGCTCTCTCAAACCAACGAAAAAACATTCGGTACGACAGTGCATTTCAAAAAGTATAAAAAAGCTAATTAAAGATTTTGAACCAAATATGAGGTGGTTGAATGGAACACGAGCACGATACCAAATCTCAAAGTAACCTCGCCATACCCTTAAAATGTTGAACACATCCTTAAAATCATAACTAATAATTTGTCTGAGGTGAAATTTACAAACGTCAAAAAGCCTGATTTTGCGACTTTCATAATTTGAAATAAGATAACTTTATGTTTTGTGTTACAAATTAGATTTTTTTTTTCTTTAAAAACACCAGATAAATACAGTGGTTATTTATTTAAACGAAAATGTTTTCGCATAAGCAAATTTTGTCGAATTTTGAAGATAAGTCTCGTATTAATTAGATTTGTTTGTATAAAACCACGACCCTTCGATCCGCACCATTTCAAACGCGGGTGGTACAAATTATACCAGCTAATTTTGCGCTCCAGACGCAAAAACGTAAGTTACCTATTATATCATAAATCTTTAAAGGCAATTTCAGTTGATGAAAGTACATAGTTTAGGAAAATTTATCGGAATACCTAGGAAACAAAATGTTTGATTCCCTCACGAGACGGTGAAGCAAAATTTGTCGGATATCATTTTCAGTGATAGTCCAGGCAAATTAGGATAAAATTGAAGCATATGGGGACGTTACATTATAGCATCTTAGATTTGTATGGGATTTGATCAGAAAATATGTAAACAACGAGAATAAGAGGTTGCTCCCGCTCAAAAATGTGTGCTATTTGCAGGAAAAATCAAAACGTGCAAGAAAGTTCATTATTCACTCCCTGTTTATTGTTGTTTTCCTATATAACTTTGGAAACATGCATCTTAGGAAAACAATATTTAAACCAAATTAGGTTGATATAAAATACTCCACAAGATGGCATTAATATAAAACTTTCTGGTGTTATATTTTTGTTGCTATACAGCGTAGTAGTTTTGAAGCGCTTAACTGACAGATAAAAAATTGTCCAATTATATTATAAATGTGTACTCAGATACTCTAGGGAATTATAAAATGAAATATTGATGAGGCATGAGAGGTAATGTTAAATAAGTGTACCGCGAAATGTTTGCATCAATACTGTGGTCAAAGTTAGACATTTAAGCTGGCGCTTAAATGGAATCCTTAACTATCGTAAAATATCGTTATAATATTTATTTTATTTTTTTAAGTCACTTTTGTAGCGATTTAAAAGAGCAAAAATTGTATGAAAAATTCTTTTTTTAATAAATACAAATAATTATGTATATTATTATACAAAAGCAATTTTCAAACGATTTTTGCTTTTTTAAATTCGCTACAAAAGTTACTAAAAAAAATAAAATAAATAATATAACGATACTTTACGATAGTTAGGGGTTTCGAGTATGTGTACAAAAATTTGCGCCAGCTTAAATGTTTAACTTTGACCACAGCATTGATGCAAACATTTGGCGGTGCACTTATTTAACCTATCAACCCGATTTGAATAGGGTTTCAATATTTCATGTTGTAATTCCCTAGAGTATCTGAGTCCACATTTATAGAAGAATTGGACCATTTTTTATCTGTCGGTTAAGCGCTTCAAAACTACTCTGTTTCTAACAGCTTTTTTTCTGACGTCAACGCTGTATATCATCTTGTGGAGAATTTTATAACAAACAAATTTTGTCTGAATGTTTTTTTTTCCTAAGATGCATGTTTCCAAAGTTATATAGGAAAAAACAGGGATAATGCACTTTCTTGCACGTTTTGATTTTTCCTGCAAATAGCACACCTTTTTGAGCGGCAGCAACCTCATATTCTCTTTGTTTATATTATTTCTGATCGAATACTACAAAAATCTATGATACTATATGTAACATACATACCAATATATAATTTGCCTGGACTATGAATAAAACTTAAATTATAAGTTAATTAAAACTAGTTTCTGTTAACAAAAGAAATATCTATTTTTAAAAAGTTAATACATACATTTATATAAACTCAGTATAAGTCTGCGTATTGCAAGAGTATTTTTAATACTGAATTAATTTAAAATATTTTGATGCTTCTATTAAAAGCATCCATAGCAGATTTCAAAAAGGTATCAACCATATTCTTAGGATGAGCCGTTCCAAAGATGCACTGCAAAGTATTTTCCCAATTTACTTTTCCAGCTTCAAAAAAGTTTCGAGTGAAAAGGTTTTGGTGTGTATCTTTGGAGCGGTATATCCTAAGAACACGTTTGATACGTTTTTAGAGTCATCAATTGATGTTTTTGAAATAACTATCGGAATTTTTTTTAAATAAATTCAGTATTGAAAAGATAACTCTTGGATTGGAACACGCATAATGTGGAATCAGTATGTGTATTCTAGGAGTGATTTTTTTTTCAATAATGCTTCCGAAAGAAAGATTTTGATAGTTAATTTAAAAACATCATTACTGATTCCAAAAATTGTATCAAAAGTGTTTCAAGGACAAAGCGTTCCAAAGATACACTGCAATGTATTTTCCGAAAAATAATATATCTTGGAAAAAGCATATATTATACCACGCTGTCCATTTTTTTTTCTTGGATAAAATTTAGTCTAGCGCGATATGCATACTGGGTTTTATTCTTAGCTTTTTGTGTTGGTAAAAGCCACCCGGTTTTGTCAAATTTTATGAGTTGCGTCTGTCAATGAGAAAATGCAAACCTAACATAAAAAACGATTTTTTTCTCAATAATGTGATCAGCATTTCAATAAAATAAATTCTTTTAAATTTTACTAATAGGAAGGAAATATGGAGAGAGCTTCTGGGTCTACCAACTTTACCCAAAGCTGAAAGAGTTTGTGGAAATTATTTTTCAGAAATGAAAAAAAAAAAAAATCGATTAACAAAAACGGCAATACCTCACATTCTAACGTGTCGACAACAGAAATTTTAGAAAAAGAAGAGTTGTTTAGAATGGAAACTCAAGAATATTTGAGAAGATAATTTGTTAGAAGTTATTCAAGACGCATATATGTTTCATGTACAAATAACCAAAGAAGAAAATATTAAAGGATATGAAAAAATTAAGGAAGAAGATTTAAAGGAAGAAATTCCCACAAGTATGGTTATTACTCAGGTAATTGATGTGTTTACATCTACTTCATCATTTTTGAGAAATAACACACAAAAAAAGCAGTTATTAATAGACAGATTGAGAGGGCTCAAGAGAACCTCATAGCTTCTCAGAACAGGAATAGTTTCCTTGAACGTACCGTTAGGGAAAAAGATAAGTATATTTATGAATTAGAAGAACAGGTAAGAAATCTTAAGGTTATGCTTGATACTGCTAGTGAGAGTTTCGAAACCGATTTAAAGGAAAGTTTGTCCGATGGACTAAACGTAATCGTGATAAATTGTAGGAAAAATTCGAAAACTACGCCAAAAGGCTTCAGATACTCAAATGAAATGAAATTACTAGCACCTTTAGTAAAATTTACTTCGCCAGTAATTTATAGATTAATGCGTGAATCTTTAGAATTGATATCAGGTACCACACTTCGTTCATTTATAACTGATTGGCCGAATTAACCTAGTAGCGTAGGGGAGACTGGGTACGGTTGAAACAATTTTGCTTAT
This sequence comes from Melangyna quadrimaculata, assembly GCA_949320155.1. Classification (NCBI taxonomy): domain Eukaryota; kingdom Metazoa; phylum Arthropoda; class Insecta; order Diptera; family Syrphidae; genus Melangyna; species Melangyna quadrimaculata. The sequence continues at coordinate 375,977,673 of OX439483.1, forward strand.
ATCTTCCATAGTATTGCCATTTGAACACCGAGCGATGTTAATGGTATGTTAAATGAAAGATCATGTTTGTATCCACATATGGACAGTATTATTTTAGAACCATGTGCATTATTTTAAGTACACGTCAAATTAAAAAAAAAATCTAATTTGTTGCATACCAGGGTGCCAGTGATTGGGGTCAGTTGAAACAAATGTAAATAGTGCATAAAATTACATAGTTATACATGTTTATGATTCTTTTTAAATTATAAAGTAAATTATGACATTGTTTGACTAGATTTATTAGTCTTCAGTGTTCCAATGTTTATCAAAAAAAAAAAAAAAAAAAAAAAAAAAAAAAAAAAAAAATAAATAAGAATGAAATAATTTGAAAATAAAACGTTACTTCGTTAAATAATTTAAAAGAAACTTTGTAATTTAAAAGAAAGTTGTATTCAATTTTGATTGGTCAGAAACCAATAAAATTACTGTTTCAGAATATTCCAGAACACAATTGTCGTACACAGATACATTGTTTCAACCGTCCCCAACCCCTCCTGTAGGTAAACAATTATTAATAGTTTCGGTAACAATACCGACACACTGAAAATAGTCACCATATTATACTCTACACTCTTCACTTCGATCACAAAAGCATACTCAATACTCTCCAACGAATAGAAAATACGGTAAAAGGAAAAACATTCGAACAAAAAACTTACTTTTGGATGTCGAAAAACAAAAATGCCCCCCATAGAAAACTGAAGCGTGCTACGACAGAAGCAAGATTGAAGTTCGTCTTTTAAACTGTTGCCGCTTCGTGCGTCTCTGAGACGCAACGATTTGCAAGATATCGGCGTTGTTTCAACCATCCTGTGTTTCAACTGTACCCAGTCTCCCCTATTGCCAAACTGCATATCAGCACAGATCTCCATTGTTTCCAAAACGTAAAAAAGCGCGTGCCTTTTTACATTTTTGAAACTTTTTTTTTATTATTCGCAGAATTTTGAAAAACTGAATTTTGAAAAGCACAATTTTGTTAATCAGAGTTTTGAAAAAAGACTTTTTACTTAACTTTACTAACGTGAACGTTGATTCTGTAATCACAGGTGTATTCCTCTTAGTTTCCTGAGCAAACTCTATACCAACACAGAAAAATCAGCTTTTGATCTGACACAGTATTATAGTCTACTCTTAATTTGAATGAGCATTCTGTAGTCTATAGTAGAGCGCCGGAGCTCTGAACTGATATACAGTTTGGCAATACGCTGACTGGTAATATTGAATTTCATATTAAAAGCTTAGAGCTGAAAATGAGCAAGACCCCCGATATGTTTAGGTATTGCTCCGTTGCAATGGACGACATGTCCTTAAGATCAGATCTACAACTTGGTGCGAAAACCGGTAGTATAAACGGTTTTGAGGACTTTGGTTACGATGAGCACAGAGCTCTATTGCCAGCTACAAACGATTTAGTAATTATGGCGCAGGGTATTGCGAAAAGGTAGACACGTCCTATCGCATATTATTTCGTTTATTCGTCTTGCCCCTCCACAATACTTAAGAACCTTTTGTTTAAATGTATTAATGCCCTTCAAAACAGTGGTTTTATCCCAATGCATTTAGTTTCTGACCAAGGGTCAAACATTCGGCGCCTTCACCCAGAACTTGGATTTTTTATTTTGAAATTTGGCAAGAGACAGAGAAGCTAAAAATTATGTGTTTTTAGGATGTACCCCATTTAATTAATAGTGCCAGGAACTGCCTTTGCAATATCCTTCAACAATTCAGTGGAATCTTCCTCAGCCTCTAGGAAGGATATTGAAACATTATATATTTAAATTTGCGCTGTGCCCCAAAGCTGACTTGTAATCATGTTCATCCCAACACGTGGCAACGAATAAAAGTCCGTAACGCAACACAAATGTTTAGCCATACAGTATGTACCGCACTTAGTAATTTATATAGCTCAGGAGGTGACTTTAAGACAATTAGAGCCACTGCAGAATTGTAGTAATAAGCAACTCAGGTATGTGATGCGTTTGCATCTACTTCATCATTTTTGAGAAATTACACACCAAAAATGCAGTTATTAAAAGACAGATTGAGAGCGGCTCAAGAGAACCTCATAGCTTCTCAGAACAGAAATAGGTTCCTTGAACGTACCGTTAGGGAAAAAGATACGTACATTTCTGAATTAGAAGAGCAGGTTAGAAATCTTAAAGTTGGACTTGATACTGCTAGGGAGAGTTTCGAAACCGATAAAAAGGAAAGTTTGTCCGATGGACTAACCGACAAATTGTAGGAAAAATTCGAAAACTACGCCAAAAGGCTACAGGTACTCAAATGAAATGGATTTACTGGAACTTTCAGTAAAATTTACTTCGCCAGTAACTTATAGATTAATGCGTGACTCTTTAATATTGCCATCAGATACCACACTTCGTTCATTTATATCTGATTGGCCGGATCAACCTGGTAATATTGAATTTAATTAAAACCTTAGAGCTGAAAATGAGCCAGGCCCACGATATGTTTAGGTATTGTTCCATTGCAATGGACGAAATGTCCTTAAGATCAGATCTACAACTTTGTGGGAAAACCGGTAGGATAATCGGTTTTGAGGACTTTGGTTACGATGAGCATAGAGCTCTATTGCCAGCTACTAACGTTTTAGTAGTTATGGTCCAGGGTATTTCAAAAAGGTGGAAATATCCCCTCGCATATTATTTCGTTCATTCGTCTTGTCCGTCCGCAATGCTTAAGAACCTTTAATTCAAATGTATTAATGCCCTTCAAAACAGTTACAGACCAAGGGTCAAACTTCCGGTGCCTTCATCGAGAACTTGGAATTACCAGAAAAAAATACATATTTTGAAATTGGACAGTAGACAGGGAAGCGAAAAATTATTTGTTTTTATGATGTAGGTACCCTATTTAATTAAAATCGCCAGGAACTGCCATTTAAAAAATACAATATCCTTCAACAATTCAGTGGAATCTTCCTCAGCCTCGTGGAAGGTTATTGAAACATTATATAATATAGATTCCAAATTAAATTTGCGCTGTGCCCCAAAGCTGACTTGTAATCAAATTCATCCCTACACGTGGCAACGAAGAAAAGTTCGGTACGCAAGACAAATTTTTAGCCATACACTGGGTTCCGCACTTAGTACTTTATATATCTCAGGAGGTGACTTTAAGACAATGAGAGGCATTGCAGAATTGGTCTTCTTTTTTAACGAATTATTTGACATTTTCAATTCCTCAGCACTCTCTATTGGAAACTGCTTTCAGTCAAAATTTTGTTGTAATGAAGACCACTTGAAGCAAACAAATGTTAGATTCATTAAGAGTCATTGATTCTTATGGTAAGACTATTAGTAGCTGTTATCAATGTGGGAACAGTTAAAATCTTATGATTTCGATTACGTCCTTACAAGGCACCTGAATCAAGACTGTTTAGAGCACTATTTTTGCCAGGTTCGAGGTTCAGGATAACCCCGTATTAATTTGTGACAACTTTCAAAAAATCTCTGGGGACTTAAGTTTTTGAAGGTCGTAAAATCTGGTAACTTCTAGCATTTTTACGACAGATACTAAGAAAACATAGACCAAAACAAAATACGAAATCAACATTCAGCACCTGATGGACAATAAACACAACTACACCGACTTAGAGACGATCTTAAAACCATTACCTACATATATGTATATGTAAGAAAAAGGGACAAAACTAGGCGCACTGGAAGAGTACGAAATGTATAGAAACAAACACACTATACAACACAGCAATAAACTACACCAAAACTTAACGAGATATACAAATTTCCACCCACCACCACGAGCAACATCAACATCATTAAATCAGAAACATTGCAAGAACAACACCACGTATCAAAAAATTAAAACCCGAAGATGGTTTGTTTAAAACCAAAATGCGTAGCTTCATATTTAAATTATAAATGTTGTGAAATAATTAAATAAATAAATTTAAATTATTTTTAAAAATTAAAGTTTTTTAAATAAATTAAAATTTGTTTTCTCCTTTATGTTATTTCAAATCACTACACAACATAGTGACTTCACCAGTCACCACAAAGAAATATCATAACTTTGAGCAATTGAATATTATAGAGTTAGACAGTTTATTTTTTTTTTTTAACATTGCTAGGCAGGCTTGTTTGCTATTAGTACGGTCAACATATGGCGCGCTGGGACTACAACTTTTTTTTCTAAGATCAGAAATGCTCGAGTTATTAGCAAAAATCAAAATGAACATTAAAAACAAAATGGCGAAAAAATCACTCTAGGCACAGTTGTACAAAATGTGGTTTTAGACTCGTAAATCAATACCCTATCGAATAGTGAAGTCAAACTTGACCTCGGATTTAGGTCCCAGTAAAAGTCTAATTTGACCGTACTATATCAGCTGTCAGCTCAAGAGCCTTTCAGTGGTATTACAGCCAATATAACTGAATACTGAAGACATTAAAAGTATAACTAATTTCATGGATGAAAATAGTTTTGCCTGCGGTTGGCTGTACCGAAAATGCTACGAAATTCGCATTGCTGGCCTTTAACAATTCAGAATCCTTTATAAGATTAATTTTTAGAAGTTTTAAGCAGTTTGATAACTGCAACCCGGTAGACCCATAAAAAAAACTTTTTGGATTATGTTCATGATATACAGAATAACAGTTTTGCTATGTATTCGGCTCCATTGCTCATGAAAACAATGTTCTTTGAAAACTTTTAGAGGTTTTGAAGCCAAAGTATATTTATTTATTTATTTAATCATTTATTTACTTATTTATTTATCTATTTTTTTATTTTTCTATCAAGTGTAAACAACATTCTAAGGGCCAGTGTGAGGTTTAATTTAAACCCGAGTTGGCTCACCAAAATTGGTGAGTTAACTCTGGATTAACTCAACAAATACTTTTGATATTTTCTCTTCATTTTGTTTTTTTAAGTCTTTCTGCATTCATTCCCCACTTTAGAACTGCTTCTTGACATAACTGGAGACAGATCTGTTTCTATATTAAACTAACTCTGGTTTAACTCACAACTGAAAAACTGGGCCTTAAGCCAGAATCATACCTGTGTCGTGTGCTGTGTTGTGGAGTCGTGTGTCGCTATCGCTATAATGTATTTCATATCCGTAGAACCATAATGGTCTCGTGTGTTGTGTTGCAGTGTGGCGTATAAAATATATGGAATGACAGCGACACACGACTCCACAACACAACACACCACACAGATGTGGATCTGGCTTTAGAATGCTCTAAACTATATAGAATATTTATATCTTACAAGTATAGATTTGTTAGTTATAACCAGGGCCCGGATTTCTATGCAAATGCATATTTTTTTGGAAAGCCGTAGAAGCAAAAGAATCAGATAGTTTTTCGAATTAAGAGACTTGCTTTAAGATGGCATTCAATCGTTAGTGCATATTTTTGCGTATTCTGATATAAATGCATATTTTGGCTTATTAAGCATATTTTAACAATAAATGCATATTTTTCCTGCATATTTCAAGAAAATAAACTTTGGAGTTCATAAGTTCAAACTATGGGTTTCTCAGTGAGACTATAGTAAAATTAGAGGGTTGGAACTCGCTTAAAAAACAAATAAATTTAATGGACGAAGCAGTTTCAAAAATGAACGCAGTAGAGTATTCAATGGGTCAATCAAACTTATAACCTAGTCACTCAAGGAAATCTACTCAGGTATATGTACCATCCTTCTTTTATTATAAAGAACGTAGATGTTCGTAAGCTAGTGCCGGATTTAAAAGAAAATTCAATAAAATTTCTTATAAAATTTTCCACAGATTTTATGTGGACAATAGTGTCATCAACAAAGAACATGTTCCCTGCAAACCAAAACTCAGTACTTTGCCTTGGAACACAACACAAATAAAACGCATTCTATAAATGTGTGTGTTTCTTTATTTACAAATAACTCTCCCCTCAAAAAAAAGGACTTTTGTTTCTCCTAAAAAAAAAAATTCATACCGTAAAAGGGAAGAAAGAGTGCGATGTATACGATGCACAAAGTCTTGTCTCATTTCGTATGTGCACAACATGACAAACAAAAATAGTTATTTTATCGTCGAGCGCGAGTTATAAATGGAAAGAAATTATATTTAATTATTGTGATTAACCCGGGGTTTAGACAAGCGAGTAGAACTAGTAGCATTTGTATCATATGGATTTGTATTTATGGATGTATGTGTGACTAGTAGCTCTCTGCGCGTTTTGTCAACTAGTATGATTTTTTAAAAATATTTCATACAGAAAAATAAACAAATTATCGAAACTATGGAAACAAAACAAATAAATGAAAACAATACACTACACTAGCAGGATAACTGGCAGGCTACTCGCAGGCAAAAATATTATACTATTAGGGGGGTTCACACTCATCTATAAGTCGATCAACCTGAGTCGTGTTCCTAGCGTTCACATTCAACGACAGCCTCACCAACTTCATTTGAAAATAAATTTTTATAAAGCAAACACGGCGTAGATGTAACTTTTTGCATCGCTTTCAGCGAAGGAAATTCATATTTTCTCTCTTCCTTTTGTGGGCTTACTTCTATTTCAACCAATTTTCTATGAATCTAACATAAAAAATTAAAAAGAAACACAAAAATCCAAATTTTCAGACATATCAGTTGTTCAACTAGTGTTCACACTAACTACAGCGGTCGTTCGACCGAGCAAAATATCAAAAAAATTGAAAAACTTCCGACAGTTGTTCAACTTCTGTTCACATTACAAATTATGTGAGGTTTAATTTAAACCCGAGTTGGCTCACCAAAATTGGTGAGTTAACTCTGGATTAACTCAACAAATACTTTTGATATTTTCTCTTCATTTTGTTTTTTTAAGTCTTTCTGCATTCATTCCCCACTTTAGAACTGCTTCTTGACATAACTGGAGACAGATCTGTTTCTATATTAAACTAACTCTGGTTTAACTCACAACTGAAAAACTGGGCCTTAAGCCAGAATCATACCTGTGTCGTGTGCTGTGTTGTGGAGTCGTGTGTCGCTATCGCTATAATGTATTTCATATCCGTAGAACCATATTGGTCTCGTGTGTTGTGTTGCAGTGTGGCGTATAAAATATATGGAATGACAGCGACACACGACTCCACAACACAACACACCACACAGATGTGGATCTGGCTTTAGAATGCTCTAAACTATATAGAATATTTATATCTTACAAGTATAGATTTGTTAGTTATAACCAGGGCCCGGATTTCTATGCAAATGCATATTTTTTTGGAAAGCCGTAGAAGCAAAAGAATCAGATAGTTTTTCGAATTAAGAAACTTGCTTTAAGATGGCATTCAATCGTTAGTGCATATTTTTGCGTATTCTGATATAAATGCATATTTTGGCTTATTAAGCATATTTTAACAATAAATGCATATTTTTCCTGCATATTTCAAGAAAATAAACTTTGGAGTTCATAAGTTCAAACTATGGGTTTCTCAGTGAGACTATAGTAAAATTAGAGGGTTGGAACTCGCTTAAAAAACAAATAAATTTAATGGACGAAGCAGTTTCAAAAATGAACGCAGTAGAGTATTCAATGGGTCAATCAAACTTATAACCTAGTCACTCAAGGAAATCTACTCAGGTATATGTACCATCCTTCTTTTATTATAAAGAACGTAGATGTTCGTAAGCTAGTGCCGGATTTAAAAGAAAATTCAATAAAATTTCTTATAAAATTTTCCACAGATTTTATGTGGACAATAGTGTCATCAACAAAGAACATGTTCCCTGCAAACCAAAACTCAGTACTTTGCCTTGGAACACAACACAAATAAAACGCATTCTATAAATGTGTGTGTTTCTTTATTTACAAATAACTCTCCCCTCAAAAAAAAGGACTTTTGTTTCTCCTAAAAAAAAAAATTCATATCGTAAAAGGGAAGAAAGAGTGCGATGTATACGATGCACAAAGTCTTGTCTCATTTCGTATGTGCACAACATGACAAACAAAAATAGTTATTTTATCGTCGAGCGCGAGTTATAAATGGAAAGAAATTATATTTAATTATTGTGATTAACCCGGGGTTTAGACAAGCGAGTAGAACTAGTAGCATTTGTATCATATGGATTTGTATTTATGGATGTATGTGTGACTAGTAGCTCTCTGCGCGTTTTGTCAACTAGTATGATTTTTTAAAAATATTTCATACAGAAAAATAAACAAATTATCGAAACTATGGAAACAAAACAAATAAATGAAAACAATACACTACACTAGCAGGATAACTGGCAGGCTACTCGCAGGCAAAAATATTATACTATTAGGGGGGTTCACACTCATCTATAAGTCGATCAACCTGAGTCGTGTTCCTAGCGTTCACATTCAACGACAGCCTCACCAACTTCATTTGAAAATACATTTTTATAAAGCAAACACGGCGTAGATGTAACTTTTTGCATCGCTTTCAGCGAAGGAAATTCATATTTTCTCTCTTCCTTTTGTGGGCTTACTTCTATTTCAACCAATTTTCTATGAATCTAACATAAAAAATTAAAAAGAAACACAAAAATCCAAATTTTCAGACATATCAGTTGTTCAACTAGTGTTCACACTAACTACAGCGGTCGTTCGACCGAGCAAAATATCAAAAAAATTGAAAAACTTCCGACAGTTGTTCAACTTCTGTTCACATTACAAATTATGTGACGTTTCGACACGAGTTGATGAACTTGTTGATGAGTGTGAACCCCCCTATTTGTGCTACTAGTTAACTCTCTCCTGTTCAGATACACAAACACACATAAACGCTACTAGTTCTACTCGCTTGTCTAAACCCCGGGTAAATTTAAATAAAAAATGCAAATGTTTTTATAAGTGTTTTTGTTATACAGCAAATTGTTCAATCATTAGAATAACTATAAAGTCTGAACAATTTTAAACTTCCCATTGGAAGTTATTTTATTTATTTTGATAAAACTCGCAATAAACTGGTGAATTTGTCCTTTATGAAACTAAATAAAAAGGCTCAGTTTCAAAAGAAACAAACTACTTCTTCTTACGTACAAGTTTCACCAGTTATATTAGTTATATCCGTACTTCTAGATTCGAGAACTCAGAAAATGTAGTAGTACGGATATAACCGGTGAAATGTATACGCATAAGAAGTACTCATAAAGGACATGTTTCAGTGCTTTGCTATGGTTTAAGAAACTACTGGCGAATTAACATTAGAATTACTTCCAGTAGTGCTTCGCTGATATACATTTGAAGTACCTTTGTCAGAACTTTAATGTAGGGGAAATTCACTAAAATTCGCATGCTAGAAAGAGATAGCTACTTCATGTATTCTCATGCATGTATAGGAGGTATATAACTGAGTTTTTTCCCGAGACCCTATCTCTTTTCAGTGGAAAAGAAGTACTTCTATTACGTACATATTTCACCGGTTATTTATGTAGTTCTACGTTTGCTGGGTTATAGTCATTTAAGATCCGATAGTGGTGCAACCATACTCGTTTACAAGAAAGTACGAGAAAACGACTAATTTGATTCTCAGTGGCTCAACGGGTTCAAAATGAGTCCCTTACTTACTTAGGTCCTCGGACCTATTCCGTCCGTGATGTTTCCCGTACGGGACATAGGGCCTCCACTACACCTACGCGCCATCGTGTACGATTTCTTGAAATATATTTCAGTTCTCTCCAACTTTTCCCCAGTCGTGCCGATTCCTGTTCGACCGTTCTTCGCCATGTACTTCTAGGCCGGCCCACTTGTCTTCCCTCCTGTGTGAGCGGGTTCCACTGCATTGCTTGAGATGCAATGCACCGATCGCCTTTTCGAAGCGTATGGCCAATCCACTGCCACTTTCTTCTTCATATAATGGAGTCTATGGGCTCCTGACCAGTTCTCGCATTAAGTTCGGCATTGGAGATACGGTTGGGCCAGAAAATTCTCAAGATGTTTCGTAGACATCTATTAACGAAGGCTTGTAGCTTTCTAGTGACAGTGTCAGTGACTTTCCAAGTGCTGCAGCCGTAAAGCAGAACGGATTCAACATTGGAGCGGAACAGTCGTAGCTTGGTCTTTAAGCTAAAAGAGTTGTTTCTCCATATTTTGGACAGCATTCCGAACGCAGCCTTTGCTTTTCTGATTCGGCTGTTTACGTCCAGTTCAGTTCCGCCACCCGTAGAGACAATACTCCCAAGATATTGGAAATCCTCTACCATCTCTACCGGTCCAGAAATATTTACTTGGATTGATGAGGAAGTTCCAAGGCTGAACCTTTTAGTTTTTGCCGAGTTGATCTTAAGCCCTACGATTTCTGCTTCTCTCTCCACCCTTGTTGTCATTTGATGGAGATCCATGATCTTATGAGAAAGTAAGCATACGTCGTCCGCGTAGTCCGGATGTTTGAGGTGAGATTGCAGAGTCCACTGAATTCCTCCCTTTCCATTTGACAAAGCTGCGTGCAGTACGTCACTTATCACCAACAGGAACAATATTGGTGACAGTATACAGCCTTGCCTAACTCCACTTTGGATTTCAAACTCCTCTGACAGCCTACCTTTGTGCAAAACGTGACACTTGGATCCATCATATGTAGCCTTGATAATAGCAATCATTTTATCTGGGATGCCCCTCCTGCGCAAAGCAAGCCAAATAAATTTTCTATTGACACTGTCGAACGCCAAATGTAGTAACAACAAGTTCACGAGCTGAGTTCAAAATTCACTTGTCCAACAAAAAAAAAAAAACAACAGGTGCTTTTATTTGGCACACAGAATGGTGCAACCGACGCGTTATCATGCAACCTATTCAACATCGTTCTTGAAGCCATTGTACGCAACGCACATGTCAACACCAGCGGTACAATATATCAAAAGTCCGTTCAATTGCTTGCATATGCGGATGACATAGACATTGTCGGCAGAACGAAGCGAGCTGTGGCAGGGGCATTTGAGAGCATTGAATCGGAGGCGGCTAGAATGGGATTGGCGGTTAATGAGGACAAGACGAAGTATATGCTGTCATCGAGAGAGGAATCTCAACATCGTCGACTCGGGCAAAATATCACGATGGACAGATATAACTTCGAAGTTGTCAAGGACTTTGTCTTACTGGGCTCCACTATTACATCGCAGAATGACATAAGTGCAGAGATCAAGCGAAGAATTACTCTTGCCAACCGCTGTTTCTTCGGTCTAAGAAGGCATTTAAGTAGTAAGGCCCTCTCTCAGAGAACCAAGGAGACTTTATACAAAACCCTAATCATCCCGGTCCTGCTTTATGGGTCAGAAGCATGGACACTGAAAGATTCGGATAAAAATCTGCTAGGGTGCTTTGAGAGGAAGATTCTTCGTGTGATTTTCGGTCCGGTGTGTATCGAAGGAGTATGGAGGAGAAGATTCAACGACGAGCTATACGGGCTATACAGCGACGTTGACCTGGTCAAAAAGCTGAAAAAACAGCGGCTGAGATGGCTGGGACACGTGGAGCGTATGGACAGCAACGCACCTGCCCGACGAGTCTTCGAATCCAACCCCGATGGGGTACGCAGCAGAGGAAGAACCCGTAACAGGTGGCGCAATCAAGTGAATGACGACATCAAAGCACTCGGTGTGCGCAACTGGAAGCGGCTAGCTAGGGACAGAGCTGGCTGGAGGGGCTTGTTAGTTGAGGCCGAAGCCCATCCTGGGCTGTGAGCGCCATCAAAAGTAAGTAAGTAATGGTGCAACCAACGATCAACGGTATTCCTATCGACATTGAAATCGATGACGAAAACACATCAAACAAAGTGGACAATGACGCCAGCTCGCCAGTAATGGACCTAAGGAAATATCAGCAACACCAGGAAGCGGAAAGGAGAGGGGCTCTAGAGAAAAGTACTGTCCTCTTATCTTTATAAAAGACATGACGTACAGCAAAGACTTTAAGGAAAAATTGGGCAATTTTAATTATAAAATTTTAAATCGTGGTAGTTCAAGTAGATTATTTTGTTGACAATAGCGAAGTTAATCGGGAACTCATGGATCTTTTGAAGTCGACCGACAATTCATATTCCTTTGCTCCCCCCTTATGACTTATTTTTCAGAATCGGAAATTTTAAACAAAATAAAAAGGATACAACTTGGATAAAGTTTCAATTTTCGAAACCTTACGGTCGATAGTAGTAGCCCGTAGCGTAATGGTTAGTGCGTTCGACTGTCACGCTGGAGGTCTAGGTTCGCTTTCCAGCCTCGTCCACCTAAAAAAACTAAAAGTTTTTTTTCAGGGCTACTGCCTCTTGCGAGGAATTGACAAATCCTCCAAGAGTATCACTTGTCACGAATAAGTGCTTCTCGTCTAGCCGTTCGGATTCGGCATACAATTGTAGGTCCCTTCCACTCCTGTCGACAGGCGCACACAGGAATGGTTGCGAGTTGTTAGTCACTAGGCCCTGGTTCTTCATGAGCCGTTGTGCCACCCGATTTTTATTTACGGTCGATAGTGGATAGAATTCAGTACCAATTATTTTTATTTCGTCTTCAACATGGTAGCAGCTCTTAAAAATCCATAACCTTTTTAACTCGCGCGTCTACTGGGAGACAGATAGTGTACAAAATTACGCCTAAAAAAGTGCTGTAATTGCGTTGAATACGTTTATAACCATGAACTGGAGTGATGAACCGTCTCGAAACATGATAGCAGTAGAAAACAAACGTGTTGCCGATGAAAAAATCAACAACGCAAAAACTTTCACCAAAACAGTTGTAAGATGAAGTGTTGTTACTTCTGGATTCTCCTACTCCTGTTTGCCATTTCAGCTGTCAGTCCCAGTCCCAGATGCCTCACAATCAAAGTTATCTCAGCAATCCCCATTCTAAATTTCAAGAAATCCACTTGCGGTTCTGTTGCTAATATCATTAACGAATTTATGATCTCTCAGAAGATCTCTTTGAAATTGAGATGAATCAACTTATCGCTTTATGTCAAACTTAAGTTGGTTTAAATCATTAGTCAACAAGCGGTAAACATATCTAAGGAACCAGCTCCTTATCAGTTCAAAATAATGATGGTAAGAATCTTGACTTTTAATATTAAAATGTAAGTAATAAAGAAATTATAGGCAGAACGAAAAAACATGCTTACACCAATATATGAGCGGATGGTGAATCTGCTGACTGAATATCCCGACATTGCTCAAAATTACCCCAAAATATCACCAGAAATTGTGGCTTCATAGCTCTTAGGGACCAATAAAAAGGGATGTTGGTGGATGAAAAAAGTATGTTCGTGATCATTTGTTTTGTCCATTCATTCATTTGCATTGTGATTAAAGTATGCAAATTTCATGTAGGGGAAAAGTGCTAACAGTAAGACGGCGCAACAGTGAGACAACTCATTTTTCTCTTTTGTGAAAGCATGTACAGACATGCTAGCATTGGTAAAAACGTTTATTTCCCCAACAAAGTGTTTTGATTCTGTTGCGCACGATCACCTCCACCAGATGAACATTATAAAAAAGGGTTGGGGTCGAAATTCTGCTGAGGTCAAAATTCTTTTTCAAAATTCTTCTTTCAAAATTCTGCTTTTCAAAATTCTGCTTTCAAAATTCTGCTTTTCAATCTATCAGACTATGTACATATATCTAATCTAATCTATCAGACTATGTATATATATTACTTTTTGTTGTTATTTTTTTTTGTTACATAGTTAATAAATTCTTCTTGAAAAAAAAATCAGAATAAGCAGAATTTTATTTTTCTATATTATTACTTTTCAGTATTTTGAAAAGCAGAATTTTGAAAAGCAGAGTTTTGTAAAACAGAATCGAAAAAAAATAGAATTCTGAAAAGCAGAATTTTTGTACCAGTAGGCAGAATTTTGAAAAGCAGAATTTTGAAACCAGAATTTCGACCCCGCTCCCTATAAAAAATCCTTCGAAGTATTTTTCGGAGTGTGTTTAAATTTAGCATAGCAACGGAAATAATCAAGTAAATACACAGCATTTATATGAATTGTGTTCTGAAATAATAAAACAACAAAAACTAAGAATTCTTTTTCATTTTTGTAATATTTTTTTTTCATTCTATGAAAACACAAAAAGCGAACAGTGAGATATTTCCAAAAAAAACAAACAGTGAGACATGTCTCACTGTTTGCACTTTCAGTGTAAACCGGTTGTAATTACACAGTGACTGAGTTTTGATGTTTTTTTCTCCTTAACAGGCTTTTATTGTTGCTACAAAACGAATTAAATATGTGTATGAAAGCAGCCTAAAGTGATTTTTTTTTTTATTCGAAACATCTGTGAATTTAAAATGATCTCAATCTGATTTTACTTTTTTTTACATTTTTTAGTTTATTGTTCTTTATTTCTTTTTTTTTTTTTAAGAAATATACTAACGTTACTTAATTTATTTAATAAAATACTAATAACCTACTTATTTAAGGTTTTATTATTTTAGTTTTGTGTTTTTCGTCTCACTGTAAGCCTTACACTTTCTCACTGATCGCACCACTCGCAAACAGTGAGACAGTTTGTATTTTCCTAAGTTTCAGTTTGTTGTGATGCTCTCATGGGTCCTTTCATTAAAATTTCTATTCGAACATTAAGGTAAAATATGTGTTGCTTGAAAACATTCATAGATATACCAATTTAAAAGAAAAGTGTATCACTGTTCGCACCTTTCCCCTATTTTATTATTGCTTGTATTAAGTCAAATAAATAAATAATATTCAGACTTATCGGGAATAAAATCTCCCCTGGATTTTTTCCCCCGTATGAGACTCTTCAATCATAAACAATGTTCGAAAAATGAGAAAAAACTCCAATGAAAAAAGTAGATATCGTAAATCTATTTCCGGGGCAAAATTAATGATGTTTCCCTGGAAAAAACTCACCTCTATATTGGAGAATTTTAAAAATAGAAGCATATTACTGCCTATTTTTGAAGGTTTTATAATTTTTTACTTGCTCTAAGGGACAAGTTTTGGTTTCGGGTCGAAAAACAGACATTTAAATAAAATCGAAAATTACGTTTACTGAGAAGTCCATCGGTATTGGTATTTGTGGCTGAACGTCAACTCTACAATAAGCTAGAGTTTAGTTTACCCGTTAAAGGGTTGGAGGAGAAATTGGTTTTGGTTTAGCCGATCTACATTTCGTTTTTCCTTCTATACTCTTTTCACACATTTTGGAACAAATTCACTTAACACTTTCGTGTTACTCGCCCACATAAAGTAACACAGTTTTGCACACAGAGAGAGAACAAATATATACAACAACAAAATAGACAAAAAATGTTTTTTATTAAATTTTTGACTATTTTTACGCGTTTCCATTACACGAAAATTGAATTTATGATGCAAAATAGGTCGTTATCACCACAAATAATTCAAATATTTAATTTTATTTCAGAAAATAATTTAGAAACTTTAACAGATAAATAATTCCAGAATATAAATTCTCTCAGAGTAGGTATTTCGAAACTGATTCGAAGTAATTTCCGGTGAAGATTCAATCCGGGGGAGATTGACGATAGGAGAATTCGACTCCTGTAAAAAATGAAAATCCGGGGAAGAACAATCTCCCCCAGAATTGCCGATAAAGCTGATTGTGTTTCAAAAGTTTTTTTTCTAATTATTCTTTTTTTTGACACTTCAAATGGAAACAAAAAACCTTTGTTTTGAAAAAGGGAGGGGACTTTATTTGATAGTTTTGATTTAAAGATCGGTGCATCTTATTACATTTCTTAAAAACGCTGGCGCATTATAATTGAAAAAATTACTTCTTATAAAGAGTAAATTATGCTCTCCCACCAATTTCCATAGTTTAAAACGCTTATGTTGTTTATTTAAAAACAAATTTTCGACAATATATAGCATTTTGGATATATCGGGTTATTTGCACATCTGTGGCTGAAATTTATATCCATCGCAATGCGTCCTCTCATTTCTGTAAAATTTCTTCCGGTGACAGCTACTTCGAGCCGAAATTCAATCTCCGACGAAGGATACGTTGCGGAGAAAGTTCCACTCCGACCGTTACCTCGATAGAGCCGATTGCTATCTACGGTGGATGGTTTCACATTTCCGAGAAATTTCTGGATTTAACCGTACACGTGCGAAGGTCTGACTTTGTATGAGCATTCTTATCGGAGGGAAGATCAAGCCAAAATACTCAAAAATGTTCATGTGTAAATATTACTAAAAACTGCGTGCAATCTTCGAATTTTATTCGTGGTTTTCAGCCACGAAAAGGATTCGTAGAATGGACATAGATTGGTGTATATTATGAATATTTTATTTGTGTTCGTACAAAAATAAACGTATATTGTACGAATACTAGTGTTACATTTGTATACATAGTCGTTTTACCCATTCGTATTTTGTACAAACAAATTGATGTATACCTTCTTTGTGAAGATTACTATTGCAAGAAACTATTAAGTTCTTAGCAACTGGATTATATAATTAAGTATACAACATTGTACAGTTCAATATGTATATTTTACGAATACTATTGTAACATTTATCATTAGTCATTCGTACATTATACAGTACTGTGCGTATATTGTACGAATATTATTGTAGGACCTACCACCGTTAAATTTGCTATTCGAAATTTCCTAAAACATTTTTAAAATAATAACAAAAGTAACTGTCTTAACTATGAACAACATTTTACCATTCATATTTGTATAGATGTATATATAGATAAAACGAAATTTATAATAAATTAATAAATATAATATGTTCCAGAAAGAAGATGAAGAAATTTAAATATTAAAATATTGAAATTACTTCTGTTTTAATTGAATTTTATAATATGTACCTTCATACATAACATTAATCTAATAAGAAATAATTAAATGTTGTTAGATTCCGTGGTTTTTAGATTTTTCGTCTTGAAGGCCCCTGAATATGAAACATTTAACATTCCAAATCTTTAAAAAAAATTACACATGACGCAAAAGAATGTCAGTATCAGTAGCTGCGTTCGTTTTTTGTTTGCCACCTGCGATGAGGTGAAATTGCTTTTTTATAAATGCCCACATATTCTCGGATACTTCGGCATGTTGTTAATTGAATATAAAATAAGATTTAAAGCATAAGTCTAAAGCTTTAGCAAATTTAAGGAACTAAATTTTTTCGAAGTCCACCATAAAATACTGAGGCTGAAGTATGGATCTGATAATAGACATGAAGGGTGCAACATATTTTTCGCTACCACCTTACTCGTACATTTCCTTGTACCTACTCTATGTCGGTCGGTCCGACAAACATGAAATGCATGGTTTTCTGGATTCGTTCACAGAATACTTTTTTTTGTTGTTGTGGGATGTTGTTGGAAGAAACAAGTGCTTTCTTGCTGATTCGGGACTATGGTAGCAATGCTTGAATAAGTTGGAATACAATGACTAACCTGAATTGCATCAAAAGTTTAGTTAGCTATTCCTAAAAAAAAAATGTATTGAGTCTAAATATGTATCATATAGAAAGCAATCCTTGCCTAAAATGCGTATATAACTACAGACTTACATCCAAAATAGCTTATATGGACAAGAAAGCGGGCTCTCCAAAAAAACCCACGAGCTCAGGTATTAATGCCCTAAAACTAAAAGCCGCTCAACAGCTGCTGAATCTAAGCCAAACAGAAGAGCGTTCATTGAGTTCAACGATAATAACAGATGTCAAGCCCTGCTCCCAACCGGCAGAAAGAAAATTTATTGGAAGATCCATTTGGAGAAACAGGTTGGAGCAGACCTGGAAAGAGGCACTGTGTCTCATCCAACTGCAGTCTGGATATGGATGTTTCATGACGCAATCAATTTTCGATCCTGCAAAAGATCCAAGCCGTCAAAAAGCTTGCAACGAACCTAAGTAACATCACTGAGCAACCCACATCAAATTATCCCCACGGATCAACGAGCAATATCAATATAAATATCAATAAAAAACAATTATTTATTTATTTATTCATCAAGCAGATTATTATTTATATATTTATTTACAAATAAAATATTATCCTACAGACTTATTGAAACAGGTTAATAACTTTAACAACAACTAAAAAATATGCCTTAACGGGGTCTTTGCTAGCAAACTTCATCTATTAGCTCAGCAGTTGGTGTGGTTCTTTGCCCTGCACTCACTTCAAAAATATTAAGTTGCCAGTTTAGCATTCCGATGTTGATGCTGGGCGAGAAATTGCCCGCTAACCACCCTACCAACGTAAACTCCCTCGCCAGCCAGAGTAACCTCTTAACTAGGCTTCTCCATCTTCTCATTACATCATCCTCGCCTTATTATCCTCTTCATCCTTTTTTATTAAAACAATATAACTAATTTTTGTTTGAAAACAAATTCCGTGATAGACCTAAAAGAAAATTCGATACAATTTAACTATATAATGGTCCACCCGGGGCCTATTTGTAGATTTTATGTAGACAGTAGTGTTAGCACAAAGAACTCCTTAGTCATAGTCTTTTAAGATCCATCAGTGATGTTCAAGGATATTTCTTTACAAGAAAACACGAGAAAAAGACCAATTTAATTCTCAGGGGCTCAATTCAGAGGCTATCCCAGCCCTTTGCAATGCAGATGGTGCCAGGGATAGCCATTCGGGCATCTCGCAAAAAATTGTGCCAACAATTATAGATGTGTGAATGCACTTAAAAAGACGATCCGGATATGTGCCAGACATTAAAATCCGTTGATAGCAAAGCTATCTGCTTGAAATGTGGTGAAATGCATGAACTTGTTGCAAAAATCCAAGACCATGAATAAAATACAAACATTTTCCTCCCCCTGGACAAAAATTAGCTTACCTTTTAGTAAAGCAACTGTACGAAAGTACTCGTGTGAATATACGTATCAGAACGAGCCATATTAGGAAAACCAATATGTTTCACAATTCAGCACTTTTCCAAACGTCAAAGAATTGAATATACAAATCGACTATACAGCAGGTCTTATGACCCAATAAAATTACAATTTTCTACATTTTTCAAATCAAGTGGTTGACTTTTATTTTCTCTCGGAAAAAAACATATTATTTTTACTAATTTTTTAAAGATAAAAATTCTAGACATTTACAGCAGCTCTCAATTTCGAAACACTGATTCTAAAAATCCTCACTCTCAGCATTACGTCGCTAATTGCATACGCGTTATCTAAAATTCTCTAGGCGACCCGATCGCGTGTTTTGTTTCCTTTATATTTATTTTTTTAGTTTTTGCTTTTTTCATTTTTAAAAAATACGTCGGAGTTTTTCCATGAAACTAAAAATATTTCATTAATAAAGTTTGTTCCACCACCGAAATAAGGAATTTTCTCTGAGGTTAATCAATAAAACTCATGAAGCTCGTGTATTTTGAATTTTTAATTTACTTGGAAATTGGCTGCTTATATTTTGATCTCGATAATTTATTAATTTGCATCATTGTGCGCCTTAAGGTTAGACCGCACTCGTAGGAACTGCACTGCAGTGGAAATACAAATTACCCGAATTCGTTTGAAATTGTATGAAGTTCAGTTACCGCTTAGTGCGATAAAGCTCATACAAATTCATACAAATATGTCTTACCTTTATTCTGATATCGCATACATATATAAAATATCACCAGTAATAAGACGTTTACTGGTCAAAATGTTATTAGCTTCTTAAAAAACCAATTGAATAAATTCCACTCACAAAATAGCGATTACATGTAGAACGTAATTGAGGGCAAATACCTAGCAGTAACCTCAAACGCACAAAGTGTAACGCCTCAACTCTGTATATATTTAGTTTTTTTTTCGTTTTGTAAATAAATAACTGTCATAAATTATTGCGAATTTGTCAGGCGACTGAATAATTATCTTGTGTTTTGTGTTTCACTAGCTTGTTTAGGATTCAAATTGTAGCGCCTTATTGCTGCCTGTAGGGAGACTAAAAACAAATTATTGCAAATTTATTTTAAATCGACGCGCTATTTGAAGCACGAGGTTCCGCTGGGCAGCAGCCGGTGCGTGGTGGCGAAGTGGATGCCAGCGCGGGAGCATATTGCGTTCTAGAGCACCATATTCAAAAGATTATTATGTAGATGCATTGAAATAGCCGCTTCTTAGTCACGAAGGTGCACCCGTTTTCGTGAATAGGTACGTGCTATACCACTGCATAAGACGGGAGTGTTAAAAGTTTACATTTTTGTACAACTTCTATAGCCTGTGGTGCACAAACGATTTCGTCTATTAAATTTGCATACACAAACTCCCGTAAATTAAATAAAAAAGTTAAATTATTTGGTAGATTTTAATATTTGACAAATTAAAGTAAACCAACAAAATTATTGATACTGTTTGAAATTGTACGTTGTTTAATAAACCAAAATTTGTGTAGAAACATTTGTATGTATGTATTTGGAGGCTACCATGGTTGTTTTTCCTGAAAGATTTTCTCTAGATTACCTATACTTGCGTAGAAAAGAGAAGGGTGAATTAAAATGTATAGAAATACAAACTGAATTTGAAATTACCTTGAAGAACTGGCGCCTACACAATCCTTCGTAGATAATATAGCTAGAATAAATTCCCTCCCCTATCTGGCTTGCCTTAAACTTCTACTACTTGTTGACAGCTGTCACAACTCACAAACATCTATTGTTGGCAAAATTATTTTTTTGGTTTTCGAAAAAAACAATCGATTAAATGAAAAATAATTGTGAAAGGAAAAATGAAAGGAAAAGAAAAGCCATGAGCCTTATTTTAACGTGATTTACATTTGTCGAGCCCGAAGAATCAAGACCAAAGAAGAGGAAGAAGCGGTTCTGGGTTCATCCGTTTTTCCACAAAAGAACTCCAGCCAGTAGAGGATCTAGGATTTGACTGTGGGGGGGGGGGCCTTGGAGTTTGGAGATCCAATTGGTTCATATGAAAACATATGAAACAGAAAACGAATTTTGACATTATCACTTTTCCTTTAATAATAGCCGTGTTTTGTTTGCCTTATATCCGCTCCTATCGCGCTTTAAAATGTTTTAAATAAAGTTCAATAACAAGAATTTGGAATTGATATTGTTTTAAACACGGGAATTATTTTTAAGCAGAGCTAGAAGCCAATTTAATTGCTCAGCAAAACATGGTAGTATAACTAATTTTATCACTTACATTTTCAGCCATGTTACAGCCTCAAACCACACGAGCAAATTAGTTTATTTATATTCCTTAATAATTGATTAGGAACCAGGTACCTACCTACATTATGTACATAACTATTTGTTTAAATTAGATGAAAAATATGCTTTCAACTTCGCCTTTTTGAAAAAAAATTATGAACTGTTTTTAGTTGTCTAGCTCAGAAAAATGATATTTAAGTGGTCTTGCTGGCAAAAGCTCATTTGTGCTTTGAGAGTATCAGTTCTCTGAGTTCTCATTTTCTTGAATTAGAAAGAAACAGCTGCTCTAAAAAATAACCACGACGGCCCATTTCTGCAAGTGTGAATGAATTCCACTTTCTATTCCTGTTCAAAATATGTCTCATAGGGATTGTAAATATTCAAACCTGCAAGATTTTTCTGAATTCACAGAGTTTTTCACGCTTAAGGAACTTGGCTCCTTGACTAGAGAATTTGTATTTCATTGCTTAGCCCAAAAATTTTTTGTATGTACAATTGCCTTTGACCTTTGCAAGTTTGAAAACTAAGCCCCAAAATTCTTGTTGTATTAAACATTTACACTAAGCTTAACACCCCGTTGTTTTCCAATTGTTTTAGCCCCAATTGCGTTTATTTCCTTAAATTAGCTAATTTTTTAGTCTAATCAATTGTTGCTTTTGACATGTTAATGTTAAGCCCCGATTAATTATATGTTCAAGCATTATCCCCAAATTTGGACTTTGACAGTCCTTAGACTAAAGCCCCAAAAGCTCTCTGGAATAAGGTTAGTTTTTAAGGAATTAGTTGTTTAACCCTGATTACGTTTTTGTCAAATTTCTCAGACATTATTAGTCCCAATCTGTTTTTTTTTCCAATTTTCTGGATTGTTTTTACAGAAAACTGTAATTGCATAAAACATGTCCATTATTCCCCCACTCGGTGTTTTGTCCAATTCGTTACAGGGTTTAGTTCCAACCTTAGGGCATAGGAAAAAAGTTACATTGCATGTAAATTGTTCAGCCCCAACCAGGTTTTTTGTCCAACATATTTCACATCTTAACAATATTTTAGACGAATATAAAACTCTACACTTTGTAATGTATTGCTTTCTATATCTCAAATTATTTTAGGAATCGTCTGTGGGGGGGCTTTAGCACCTAAATCCACCCCTCTGGATCCGCCACTGTACTACATGCTACTTCTTTTGGTGCAAAATTTGTTCATTGAAACTGAAAAGAAGTTTTTCAAACTTGTGCTCGCAAGTGTCCAGATTTTTTGATTTTAAGTTAAAAAAAAATATATTTTTGATATTCAACACTATTGTAACCTTTTAGAAGATCGTTTATATAAGAAATGAAAAATATCTTCCAATTCGTTTTCGAAAAAATCAAAATTGAAAAAAAAAAAAATTGTTCTACTAAAAGGCATCTTCCACTACCATTATTAACAATAACCTTATAGGGTTTACCACGATATCTAGAAACCAATAATCCAGAAAGCAAAAATCCCGAAAGTAAAAATCTAGAAAAAAAAATCTAGAATTGAAAAAATCTCGAAAACAAAAATCAAGAAAGCATAATCTCGAACTGTAAAAATCTAGAAAAAAAATGCAAAAATCTAGAAAACATATTAATTGTTGAGACAATGAATTGTAACCATTCATTGTCTCAACAATTAATATTAATTCTAGATTAGGAAAGTCTCCTTAAGAGAATCAGTACACTGCACAGCACATGCACCCATCCAACTATAAAAGTAGGGGACTAAATTTAGTGTTGCTAGGGAAAGGGACGATCTCTTGTAGCAACGTACGTTTTCTTATTAAAAAAAAGTGCAATGAAAGTAAATGAAATCGTTACAAACAAAGGTTCCATCAAAATTGAAATTGATGGGTTTATTTATTATTTAAATAAATCTGTAAAAAATAAGTTTTACTGGCTGTCTGAACTGAATAAATCTCATTTTTGTAGTGCCAGGGTAACAACAGTCAAGCATAATGATAATGATTAATGATAAACATAGTTCAGGTTAGTTGTGTGGCTCAAAAAATTCAGATTGGTCAAGAAACTAAGGTAAAAAGGGAGTATTTAAAAAAAAGAAAAGCAAATCTTAAAAATACCGGACGAAAAAGAAGAAAAAAGTTATGTAAGCTACCTTAAGAGTCTTGCATATAACTCCAGTTTATATAAGTTATTTAGTTATTATAATTAGAGTTATTTGTTTAATTTTGTTATATTTTGACAATTTATTTTCGTTTATATTAAATAATTATTGTACTTTTTTAATATTTGTTATGTTGTGGTACGAGTATACATATACGTATATATACATATCTTATAAAATATTTGATTTTTTTTAAACATTTTCGATTGTTGTTCTTTTTTTGACCAGAAAAATAAAGTTTTCGATAAATTGAACATTTTATGCGTTTTATTTTCGTTTAAACTATTGAAAAAGGTAAAAAAAAAATCTCGAATAAATTTTTTTTTTTTCGGGATTTTTTTCTAGATATAGTCTTTCGTGATTTTTGTACGTTCTAGATTTTTGTACATTCGGGATTTTTGCATTCGAGATATTTTGTTGTTTTTTTTCGAGATTTTTGCCATTCGAGTTTTTTGTCATTCTAGATAACGTCATGATCTCAACCTTATATTTGGCTGATTTATTTCAGTAGCTATATAATATTATTTAAAACAAAAAAATAATATTCGAATTATTTTATACATTTGCATTAAGTATATTTACATTATTTTTATTTTTAAATCAGTTTTTTTTTCTAGAAAAATAAGATTTTCTTTATGTGCTGAAATTGTTAAAGATATCTGATTTGTTATAACACCCTTTTTAATGGGTACTTAAAAAATAAATGTTTGTTGTAGAACTAAAACTAACGGTATCTACCTACCGCCTACGATACAAATGTTGGAAACGAGCTTCAACGATTTTTATAACAAAACATAACAATATTTCCCATAGAAACATTTTCAACTGAATGAACCCGATTCAAAATAATTTTTGTATGCAGAGCTTTTAAAAACTTTAAATAATATTGCATACCAAAATCAAAAAAAACTTTTCAATTATTTTTTTTTTTTTTTTCTGAAAATGATTCCAAATTTCAAAAATAACTTGAAAAAGAAACCGCTCTTAGGAATTTTATTTTATTTGTTGTGCATAACTTAAAATTATTCACGAATTTAAGAAATTAAAAAAAAATATTTTCATTCTTCTGAATTTTTTTTATTAACATCTGTGTTTTCAAATAATACTTGACTAAGCAAAAAGGCTATTGAAAAGTATTTCATGCAAAACTTGTAGATTATGTCATCCGCCAAAAAAAAAAGTTACAACAATTTTTTTCTTACGACCCACCGATAAGAAGATAGCGACATTTCAAAAAACGTAAAATGTCAAAAATGGTCGTTTTTCACCTATAACTCCTAAACGTTTCAAATTTTTGCTCAGGATCTGAAGACCGTTGAAGATCTCACGACCGTTCAAGATCTCAAGACCGTTCAAGATCTTAAGGCCGTTCAGGATCTCAAGGCCGTTCAAGATCTCAAGGCCGTTCAAAATAGCAAGACTGTTAAAGATCTCAAGACCGTTCAAGATCTCAAGACCGTTCAGGATCTCAAGGCACGCGTGCACGCATAAGTTTGCGTGCACGCATACGTTTAAGTGCACGCATACGTTTGCGTGCACGCACACGTTTGCGTACACGCATACCTTTGCGTGCACGCATACCTTTGCGTGCACGCACACGTTTGCGTGCACGCATACGTTTGCGTGCACGCACACGTTTGCGTGCACGCATACGTTTGCGTGCACGCATACCTTTGCGTGCACGCATACGTTTGCGTGCGCGCATACCTTTGCGTGCACGCATACGTTTGCGTGCACTCATACGTTTGCGTGCACTCATACATTTGCGTGCACGCATACCTTTGCGTGCACGCATACCTTTGCGTGCACGCATACCTTTGCGTGCACGCATACCTTTGCGTGCACGCATACCTTTGCGTGCACGCATACGTTTGCGTGCACGCACACGTTTGCGTGCACGCATACCTTTGCGTGCACGCATACCTTTGCGTGCACGCATACCTTTGCGTGCACGCATACCTTTGCGTGCACGCATACCTTTGCGTGCACGCATACCTTTGCGTGCACGCATACCTTTGCGTGCACGCATACGTTTGCGTGCACGCACACGTTTGCGTGCACGCATACCTTTGCGTGCACGCATGCGTTTGCGTGCATGCATACGTTTGCGTGCACTCATACGTTTGCGTGCACGCATACGTTTGCGTTTGTTTGCCTGTGCGTCCCGATTTATATCGAACTAGAGCCTAAGCGAAAATTAGGTGTGAACCATTCTATTTTATTGCCTAGGAGTTTTCTTACTTGATATTCCCGAACGCACGCTTACGCATGCAGAATTCACGCGGAACGCACACGTAACGCATGCATTACGCATGCGTTCCGCATGCGCTTCGCGTGCGTTTCACATGCGTTACACGTGCGTTACGCATGCGTTACGCATGCGTTACGCATGCGTTACGCATGCGTTCCGCATGCGTTCCGCATGCGTTCCGCACGTAACGCATGCGTAACGCACGCGGAAAACACGCGTAACGCAAGCGTAACGCACGCGGAACGCATGTGAAACGCATGCGTTCAAGATCTAAAACCATTCAGGACCTCAAGGCCGTTCAAGATCTCAAGGCCGCTCAGGATCTCAAGGCCGATGAAGATCTCAAGGTCGTTCAAAATATCAACACCATTCAAAATATCAACACCATTCAAGATCTCAAGGCCGTTCAGGATCTCAAGGCCGTTCAAGATATCAAGACTGTTCGAGATCTCAAGACCGCTCAGGATCTGAAGACTGTTCAAGATCTCACGACCGTTCAAGATCTCAAGACCGTTCAAGATCTCAAGACCGTTCAAGATCTCATACCTTTGCGTGCACGCATACCTTTGCGTGCACGCACACGTTTGCGTGCACGCATACGTTTGCGTGCACGCATACGTTTGCGTGCACGCATACGTTTGCGTGCACGCATACGTTTGCGTGCGCGCATACCTTTGCGTGCACGCATACGTTTGCGTGCACTCATACGCTTGCGTGCACTCAAACATTTGCGTGCAGGCATACCTTTGCGTGCACGCATACGTTTGCGTGCACGCATACGTTTGCGTGCACGCATACCTTTGCGTGCACGCATACGTTTGCGTGCACGCACACGTTTGCGTGCACGCATACCTTTGCGTGCACGCATACCTTTGCGTGCACGCATACCTTTGCGTGCACGCATACGTTTGCGTGCACGCACACGTTTGCGTGCACGCATACCTTTGCGTGCACGCATGCGTTTGCGTGCATGCATACGTTTGCGTGCACTCATACGTTTGCGTGCACGCATACCTTTGCGTGCACGCATACCTTTGCGTGCACGCATTCGTTTGCGTGCACGCATACGTTTGCGTGCACGCATACGTTTGCGTGCACGCATACCTTTGGGTGCACGCACACGTTTGCGTGCACGCATACGTTTGCGTGCACGCATACCTTTGCGTGCACGCATACGTTTGCGTGCACGCATACCTTTGCGTGCACGCACACGTTTGCGTGCTTGCATACGTTTGCGTGCACGCATACGTTTGCGATCTCAAGGCCGTTCAGGATCTCAAGGCCGTTCAAGATCTCAAGGCCGTTCAAAATAGCAAGACTGTTAAAGATCTCAAGACCGTTCAAGATCTCAAGACCGTTCAGGATCTCAAGAACGTTCAGGATCTCAAGGCCGTTCAAGATCTCAAGGCCGTTCAAAATATCAAGACTTTTCAAGATCTCAAGACCGTGCAAGATCTCAAGACCGTTCAAGATCTCAAGACCGTTCAGAATCTGAAGACCGTTCAAGATCTCAAGGCCGTTCAAAATATCAATACTTTTCAAGATCTCAAGAACGTTCAGGAGCTCAAGGCCGTTCAAAATCTCAAGGCCGCTCAGGATCTCAAGGCCGATCAAGATCTCAAGGCCGTTCAAGATATCAAGACTGTTCGAGATCTCAAGACCGTTCAGGATCTGAAGACCGTTCAAGATCTCACGACTGTTCGAGATCTCAAGGCCGCTCAGGATCTCAAGGCCGATTTGCCGTTCAAAATATCAAGGCCGTTCAAAATATCAACACCATTCAAGATCTAAAGACCGTTCAAGATCTCAAGGCCGTTCAGGATCTCAAGGCCGTTCAAGATCTCAAGGCCATTCAAAATAGCAAGACTGTTCAAGATCTCAAGACCGTTGAAGATCTCAAGACCGTTGAAGATCTCAAGGCCGCTCAGGATCTCAAGGCCGACCAAGATCTCAAGGTCGTTCAAAATATCAACACCATTCAAAATATCAACACCATTCAAGATCTCAAAGCCGTTCAGGATCTCAAGGCCGTTCAAGATATCAAGACTGTTCGAGATCTAAATACCGCTCAGGATCTGAAGACTGTTCAAGATCTCACGATCGTTCAAGATCTCAAGACCGTTCAAGATCTCAAGGCCGTTCAGGATCTCAAGGCCGTTCAAGATATCAAGACTGTTCGAGATCTCAAGACCGCTCAGGATCTGAAGACCGTTGAAGATCTCACGACCGTTCAAGATCTCAAGACCGTTCAAGATCTCAAGGCCGTTCAGGATCTCAAGGCCGTTCAAGATCTCAAGGCCGTTCAAAATAGCAAGACTGTTAAAGATCTCAAGACCGTTCAAGATCTCAAGACCGTTCAGGATCTCAAGGCACGCGTGCACGCATACGTTTGCGTGCACGCATACGTTTAAGTGCACGCATGCGTTTGCGTGCAAGCATACCTTTGCGTGCACGCACACGTTTGCGTGCACGCATACGTTTGCGTGCATGCATACGTTTGCGTGCACGCATACGTTTGCGTGCACGCAAAGGTATGCGTGCACGCAAACGTATGCGTGCACGCAAACGTATGCGTGCACGCAAAGGTATGCGTGCACGCAAAGGTATGCGTGCACGCAAACGTATGCGTGCACGCAAAGGTATGCGTGCACGCAAAGGTATGCGTGCACGCAAACGTATGCGTGCACGCAAACGTATGCGTTCACGCAAAGGTATGCGTGCACGCAAACCTGTGCGTGCACGCAAAGGTATGCGTGCACGCAAACGTATGCGTGCGCGCAAAGGTATGCGTGCACGCAAACGTATGCGTGCACGCAAAGGTATGCGTACACGCAAACTTATGCGTGCACGCAAAGGTATGCGTGCACGCAACAGTATGCGTGCACGCAAACGTATGCGTGCGCGCAAAGGTATGCGTGCACGCAAACGTATGCGTGCACGCAAAGGTATGCGTGCACGCAAACTTATGCGTGCACGCAAAGGTATGCGTGCACGCAACAGTATGCGTGCACGCAAACGTATGCGTGCACGCAAACGTATGCGTGCACGCAAACGTGTGCGTGCACGCAAACGTATGCGTGCACGCAAACTTATGCGTGCACGCTAAAGTATGCGTGCACGCAAACGTATGCGTGCAAACGTGTGCGTGCACGCAAAGGTATGCGTGCACGCAAACGTATGCGTGCGCGCAAAGGTATGCGTGCACGCAAACGTATGCGTGCACGCAAACGTATGCGTGCACGCAAACGTGTGCGTGCA
Organism: Melangyna quadrimaculata; assembly: GCA_949320155.1. Classification (NCBI taxonomy): domain Eukaryota; kingdom Metazoa; phylum Arthropoda; class Insecta; order Diptera; family Syrphidae; genus Melangyna; species Melangyna quadrimaculata. The sequence continues at coordinate 376,006,463 of OX439483.1, forward strand.
CGCAAAGGTATGCGTGCACGCAAACGTATGCGTGCGCGCAAAGGTATGCGTGCACGCAAACGTATGCGTGCACGCAAACGTATGCGTGCACGCAAACGTATGCGTGCGCGCAAAGGTATGCGTGCACGCAAACGTATGCGTCTACGCATACGTTTGCGTGCACGCATACCTTTGCGTGCACGTATACCTTTGCGTGGACGCATACCTTTGCGTGCACGCATACGTTTGCGTGCACGCATACGTTTGCGTGCACGCATACCTTTGCGTGCACGCATACGTTTGCGTGCACGCATACCTTTGCGTGCACGCACACGTTTGCGTGCACGCATACGTTTGCGTGCACGCATACCTTTGCGTGCACGCATACCTTTGCGTGCACGCACACGTTTGCATGCACGCATACCTTTGCGTGAACGCATACGTTTGCGTGCACGCATCTTGAGATCTTGAAAAGTCTTGATATTTTGAACAGCCTTGAGATCTTGAACGGCCTTGAGATCCTGAACGTTCTTGAGATCCTTAACGGTGTGCGTGCACGCAAACGTACGCGTGCACGTATACGTTTGCGTGCACGCATACCTTTGCGTGCACGCATACCTTTGCATGCACGCATACGTTTGCGTGCACGCATACGTTTGCGTGCACGCATACCTTTGCGTGCACGCATACCTTTGCGTGCACGCATACGTTTGCGTGCACGCATACCTTTGCGTGCACGCATACGTTTGCGTGCACGCATACGTTTGTGTGCACGCATACCTTTGCGTGCACGCATACCTTTGCGTGCACGCATACCTTTGCGTGCACGCATACCCTTGCGTGCACGCATACGTTTGCGTGCACGCATACGTTTGCGTGCACGCACACGTTTGCGTGCACTCATACCTTTGCGTGCACGCATACCTTTGCGTGCACGCATACGTTTGCGTGCACGCAAAGGTATGCGTGCACGCAAAGGTATGCGTGCACGCAAAGGTATGCGTGCACGCAAACGTATGCGTGCACGCAAACGGCCTTGAGATCCTGAACGGCTTTGAGATCTTGAATGGTGTTGATATTTTGAATGGCGTTGATATTTGAACGGCTATTTTGCTATTGCTATTTTGAACGGCCTTGAGATCTTGAACGGCCTTGAGATCCTGAACGGCCTTGAGATCTTGAACGGTCTTTAGATCTTGAATGGTGTTGATATTTTGAACGGCCTTGATATTTTGAACGGCAAATCGGCCTTGAGATCCTGAGCGGCCTTGAGATCTCGAACAGTCGTGAGATCTTGAACGGTCTTCAGATCCTGAACGGTCTTGAGATCTCGAACAGCCTTGATATCTTGAACGGCCTTGAGATCTTGAATGGTGTTGATATTTTGAACGGCCTTGAGATCTTGATCGGCCTTGAGATCCTGAGCGGTCTTGAGATTTTGAACGGCCTTGAGCTCCTGAACGTTCTTGAGATCTTGAAAAGTATTGATATTTTGAACGGCCTTGAGATCTTGTTCGGCCTTGAGATCCTGAGCGGCCTTGAGATCTTGAACGGCCTTGAGATCCTGAACGGTCTTGAGATCTTGAACGGCCTTGAGGTCTTGCACGGCCTTGAGATCTTGAAAAGTCTTGATATTTTGAACAGCCTTGAGATCTTGAACGGCCTTGAGATCCTGAACGTTCTTGAGATCCTTAACGATGTGCGTGCACGCAAAGGTATGCGTGCACGCAAAGGTATGCGTGCACGCAAAGGTATGCGTGCACGCAAAGGTATGCGTGCACGCAAAGGTATGCGTGCGCGCAAAGGTATGCGTGCACGCAAACGCATGCGTGCACGCAAAGGTATGCGTGCACGCGTACGTTTGCGTGCACGCACACCGTTAAGGATCTCAAGAACGTTCAGGATCTCAAGGCCGTTCAAGATCTCAAGGCTGTTCAAAATATCAAGACTTTTCAAGATCTCAAGACCGTGCAAGATCTCAAGACCGTTCAAGATCTCAAGACCGTTCAGGATCTCAAGGCCGTTCAAGATCTCAAGGCCGCTCAGGATCTCAAGGCCGAACAAGATCTCAAGGCCGTTCAAAATATCAATACTTTTCAAGATCTCAAGAACGTTCAGGAGCTCAAGGCCGTTCAAAATCTCAAGACCGCTCAGGATCTCAAGGCCGATCAAGATCTCAAGGCCGTTCAAAATATCAACACCATTCAAGATCTCAAGAACGTTCAGGAGCTCAAGGCCGTTCAAAATCTCAAGACCGCTCAGGATCTCAAGGCCGATCAAGATCTCAAGGCCGTTCAAAATATCAACACCATTCAAGATCTCAAGGCCGTTCAAGATATCAAGACTGTTCGAGATCTCAAGACCGTTCAGGATCTGAAGACCGTTGAAGATCTCAAGGCCGCTCAGGATCTCAAGGCCGACCAAGATCTCAAGGTCGTTCAAAATATCAACGCCATTCAAAATATCAACACCATTCAAGATCTCAAAGCCGTTCAGGATCTCAAGGTCGTTCAAGATATCAAGACTGTTCGAGATCTCAAGACCGCTCAGGATCTGAAGACTGTTCAAGATCTCACGACCGTTCAAGATCTCAAGACCGTTCAAGATCTCAAGGCCGTTCAGGATCTCAAGGCCGTTCAAGATATCAAGACTGTTCGAGATCTCAAGACCGCTCAGGATCTGAAGATCTCACGACCGTTCAAGATCTCAAGACCGTTCAAGATCTCAAGGCCGTTCAGGATCTCAAGACCGTTCAAGATCTCATGACTGTTCGAGATCTCAAGGCCGATTTGCCGTTCAAAATATCAAGGCCGTTCAAAATATCAACACCATTCAAGATCTAAAGACCGTTCAAGATCTCAAGGCCGTTCAGGATCTCAAGGCCGTTCAAGATCTCAAGGCCGTTCAAAATAGCAAGACTTTTCAAGATCTCAAGACCGTTGAAGATCTCAAGGCCGCTCAGGATCTGAAGACTGTTCAAGATCTCACGACCGTTCAAGATCTCAAGACCGTTCAAGATCTTAAGGCCGTTCAGGATCTCAAGGCCGTTCAAGATAACAAGACTGTTCGAGATCTCAAGACCGCTCAGGATCTGAAGACCGTTGAAGATCTCACGACCGTTCAAGATCTCAAGACCGTTCAAGATCTCAAGGCCGTTCAGGATCTCAAGGCCGTTCAAGATCTCAAGGCCGTTCAAAATAGCAAGACTGTTAAAGATCTGAAGACCGTTCAAGATCTCAAGACCGTTCAGGATCTCAAGGCACGCGTGCGTACGTTTGCGTTTACGCACACGTTTGCGTGCACGCATAAGTTTGCGTGCACGCATACGTTTAAGTGCACGCATGCGTTTGCGTGCACGCATACCTTTGCGTGCACGCACACGTTTGCGTGCACGCATACGTTTGCGTGCACGCATACCTTTGCGTGCACGCATACCTTTGCGTGCATCTCAAGAACGTTCAGGAGCTCAAGGCCGTTCAAAATCTCAAGGCCGCTCAGGATCTCAAGGCCAATCAAGATCTCAAGGCCGTTCAAAATATCAACACCATTCAAGATCTCAAGGCCGTTCAGGATCTCAAGGCCGTTCAAGATATCAAGACTGTTCGAGATCTCAAGATCGTTCAGGATCTGAAGACCGTTCAAGATCTCACGACTGTTCGAGATCTCAAGGCCGCTCAGGATCTCAAGGCCGATCAAGATATCAAGGCCGTTCAAAATATCAACACCATTCAAGATCTAAAGACCGTTCAAGATCTCAAGGCCGTTCAGGATCTCAAGGCCGTTCAAGATCTCAAGGCCGTTCAAAATAGCAAGACTGTTCAAGATCTCAAGACCGTTGCATACGTTTGCGTGCACGCACACGTTTGCTCTCAAGGCCTTGAGATCCTGTACGGTCTTGAGATCCTGGACGGTCTTGAGATCTTGAATGGTGTTGATATTTTGAACGGCCTTGATATCTTGATCAGCCTTTAGATCCTGAGCGGCCTTGAGATCTTGAACGGCCTTGAGATCCTGAACGGTCTTCAGATCCTGAACGGTCTTGAGATCTTGAACGGTCTTGAAATCTTGAACAGTCTTGATATTTTGAACGGCCTTGAGATCTGGATCGGCTTCATTTTTTACAGACAAACATTTATAACAAAAAAAATTCTATCTTTTTATTGGATTGGATAAGAAAAAAAGAGGGTTTAGGGGTTTCCTTCCGTTTAAGCAGGAATTTGTAAAAAAAAAAGACTTAACAAATATTAATTTAATTATTTAAGAACAACGGCAGCACTTGTTAGGTCAAATTATAATAATTTTTTTTAACTTTCTTCTTCTTCAAAGTTTTTCAAGGGTGTTTTTCTGAAAAATTATTTTTTTTGGAATATTAATTTTGAAGCTTAAAAAAATTTTGTGAAATAAAATTTTTACTATATAAATAGTACAGGAAAATTAACAAATAAACAATCGTTTTATGGAACGAAATATAGGACGGCTGACGGCTTTTTATACCTGAAAGAGAGCTAATAGGAAAGCTTATGCCCAGTTTTTCGGGATGCCATCCCCCTGGGGAAATCCACCATTTTGGAAAACGCGGATTTCATGGATTTTTATTAATGGCGTAGTTTCTTCTTGTCAAATGACAAAAATTACAGCTTAAAAAGTGCCAACTACCGAAATAACGGGCTATTCAAAATAACACCTCTTAGGAAAACCCTTTAAATACAAAAAAGAATAGGATTTTGTGTACTTGCTTTTTAGGTAAAACCACTAAGAACAGGGTTTCTGTTCTAATTTGTCTGACGTTTCTCATAAATCTGTGCTGTTCTGTTCTGTTTTGGATCTGACTTTTTCCTCATTATACAACCCAATAATAAACAGATGTCTTACACTCACAATAAAAAGTGTGATATGAAAAAAAGACAAAGGTTATAAAATGTTTGTTTGTGGTATCCACAATAGACATTCCTGATGGGGAAGCAAAACATGTCCAACAATTTTTTACTAGGGAGGGCTTCAGGAGTGTTTGAAAAGCTTCCTCGTCCAAATTGTTGGTACTGAAATCCAGCAAGAGCTTGTCATGCATCTGACAAGATTTCCCCGTCTAGATTTTCCCTACTAAAAACTAACTAGGGCCTTGACAGAAACTTGAATTTTTCGAGATGGGCTGTTTAAAAAAATTGCTCAAAAAATGCAGGATTAATTGAAGTTCCCAGGATGTAAACTTGGATTTCTAGTAATAAAATGAACAAATGACCATCTTCCTTTCAACAAAGTTGCAAACCTTGATGAAATATTGCAAGCGGTTAAGAAAGTCAACGAAGAAGATTAGGGAAGAAAAAGTAGGCACAAAATGGGACAAAACTTATATATCACCAAAAATAACATTTGATTGGAGACGTACTCAAGCCAATATTAGAACTAAACAAGCTGGTTTAATGCGAGTTAGTTTTCCCTCAATAAAATTAAAATGACTCCAATTTAAAAACAAAAAATACAGAAAAATTGTTTATACCTATTTTTTTATTCATTGTAAACTCGATTTAAAAATATCACAAAGTCACTTTTTCTAATGACGTCTCAAACGGAAACGCTTGACGGTCTTGTAACGGTTTGGATCTCTGGCTGGGGTTCTGGAAGAGCAAGTTTAGCTGCTTCAACTGGAGGCAAGTATTCGTTGGATGGGAGCTCGTTGCCATCACGACGATGCCTCAAACGGAAACGCTTGACGGTCTTGTAACGGTATCCATCATCAGCCAAGACGGTTTGGATCTCGGGCTGGGGTTCTGGAAGAGCAAGTTGAGCTGCTTGAACTGGAGGCAAGTATATGTTGGACGGGAGCTCGTTGACATCACGACGATGCCTCAAACGGAAACGCTTGACGGTCTTGTAACGGTAACCATCATCAGCTAGAATGGTGGGTTCCTCAGAAGCAATAGCAACTGGAGCAGCTACTGGGGGCAAGTATTCGTTTGAAGGAATAACACCTGAACTGGAGGAAGGTATTCAGTTGAAACTGCAGCTGATGCAGCTGTAGCAATAACAGCGAAGAGGACCATAAAGTATTTCTGGAAAAATAAATAGATTAATGAAGATTTATTTTTAGGGACCTTCCCATCAATTAATTTTATTTTAAAAAATAATAAATTCGACCAACCATTCTTCTGTTTTAGATAATTCGCAGTATTTGAATTGATTTAAGTGAATGATGATTGTTCTTAGTATTTTTCTCTATTTATATGATATTCTATTTTTAAAATTCTGATTTCATCGTTTTGTTAAGATCTAATGAATGCTCCATTTGTTAAACGCCTTTCACACTTAATTCATTGATTAATATTGTGAGTGAGCTATTGCGCTGGCCAGTAGCGGATCTAGGAATTGGCAGTGGGGGGGGCTTGGAGTTTGGAGATTCAGTTTGAGACCTTAAGTAATAAAACTTGCTTGTTTTAAGATCAATTTTTTAATTTATAACAAATAATAGTGATCAGTTTAGGTTTAATGAAAGACCGTACTCAACTTCAGACGAACTACACTTCACGACAACGCGGCAAAATATTATTTTTTATGAAATTTTAGGAGCTATATCGCACTAAGCGGCAACTGAACTTCATAAAAATTCATACGAAGTCGTGTAAGTGTAGTTCCGATGCAGTGCAATTCCGGCGAGTGCGGCCTAACCTTTATATATATGGATATATGGAGATTCATGTGTCGTTATATAAAAGACGTCGAATTTTGACATTCCCACTTTTCGTTTAATGATATCCGTTTTGTGTGTGCCTTTATATCCTCTCCTGTCGCGCTTTTAAATGTTTTCAATACAAAGTACAATAACAATTATTCATAATTGCTGTAGCGGAGACAGAAACAAATTCAAAGGCCAAATGTATCTGGTATAACTAGTTATTGTATTAATAAAATTAATAATTTTTAGCCATATATGCTTGAACCACGCGTACAAATTCGTTTATTTATATTATTTGAAAATTGATTAGGTACCTACGTAATGTAGTTATATTTTTAAATTAGCTGTGGGTATGTTTTGAACTTCCCATTTTTGACAAGATTTGAAAACTGTTTATAATTGGCTAGTTCAGAAAAATTATATTTAAGTGTTCGTACTCGCAAAAGCTCATACATATGTGCTTTGACACGGTATCAGTCCTCTGAGATCTCATTTTTCCTGAATTAGCCAAATCAACGAAACTATTTTGTTCAAACTGACACTTTAGGACATAAGACAAAGCTGCTCTAAGAAATAAGCCGCGGCCCAATTTTGCCAGCGTGAATGAATTTTCCTGTATACGCTGCATACACTTTATATTCATGCCAAAAAAATATGTCGACAAATTCGCACGTCACTCGAGAGCCTAGAGGGATTGCAAATATTCATTTGCTTTTGCATGATTTTCTGAGCGCGCACAGAGAAAACTCACGCTTTTGAAATTTGGCTCCTTGACTAGAGAATTTGTGTACAATGGTTTAAGCCTCAACTGCGTTTCTTTCGGTAAATTAGCTTTGTTTTTAGTGTAAACAGTTGGGGCATTTGACACGTTAATGTTAAGCCCCAACCATTTTGTATCTCTTTTTACTTATCTCTTCAACCCTTAGCCCCAACTTCGGACTTTGACAGTCCCTAGACTTGAGCCCCCAAAACTCTCTGGAATTAGGTTAGTTTTTAGGGAGTAAGTTGCTTAACCGTGGCTAGGTTTTTTGTCCAAAATTCTCAGACCTTATTGTTCCAACGCTGGTTTGTTCGTCCCAATTTTCTAGATTTTATTTTTAGGGCAAAATTGTCGTGGCATGAAACATGTCCATATTCATGGCCCCCAATTTGGATTTTGTCCAATTCGCTTCAGGCTCTAGCCCCAATCTTTAGGCTTAGAAAAAAAATTACATAACTTGACGTATGTAAATAGTTCAGCCCCAACCACGTTATTTTGTCCATCAAATTTCATATCTTAACTATATTTTAGACGGAATATAAAATTCTACACGTTGTAATGTATTGCTTTCTATATTTCAAATTATTTTATGATTCGGCTGTGGGGGGGGGCTTTAGCCCCTATAGCCACCCCCCTGGATCCGCAACTGACTCCAGCGGCATATTTGTCACAATTTTTGGGGAAATCGGAGCAGTTAATGACTTTAGCCCAGCTAGAGGGACTCTTAGCTTTAGTGGATCCGATAATTCAGAAGCAGCATTACGTTTGCGCTCCAATACCTTCCGAAATGCGCTTAGTCATAACTCATAACACTACAGTGAATAAGAAATTATAAATAAAAATATGGAAATAAAAAGCTTTTTATTAATTATTTACCAACTGGTGAATTCCAACAGAGTTATGGCTGTTTGCTGTTAGTGTTCCGAATCTGTTGTCCTCAATTTGTAAATAGAAACGAAAAGAAGCTATGAAAGAAGTATTGTTTCCGAAAGTCTTCCCAGGCGCAAGATAAATAGGAAAATAGCAATATATTTTTAAGGATTGCTAATGAGTGAGCAGAAATAGATTTCTCCGAACTGTGTAGGACCTCTAGATGGAAAGCACGTAATAATCCAAGCACCTGAACATTCAGTTTTCATTGTTTCGATGGCAATATGCGATGCGAATTATTCATTCACTGTGTGATGTTGGTGCAGCAGCAAGACTGCGAACTTGGAAAGCAGTTCTATTCCAATACTGTGTGCTAAAAATAAATCCTTTTCTTCATCTTAGACTTCCACCACTTCGGAATATGTCCTCGGAACTAAGAGAGGTCCCTTTTGCAATTGTACCTGATCAGGCCCGTATCCAGGATTTCGGTTCGGGGGGGGGCTTTTAGGTGACATTATTTGGAACACAATATTCTCTTCCCGATTTGTCAAGCGATATGCTGGATTTCCATCTATCTTCATCTGCAAATATAAAGAAAAGTAGAGCGGGACAGAAGTATGTCTTCATATTTGCATTAAACTTCCTATAATCAGCATGTATGAAGATCTCCTGCATTTTTGTCGTCTCTCTCTATCCAACAAAAGAAAAAAGTTAAATTTTATATTGTGTCTTCTTTTTTTGCATAAGTCAAACGAAGATACATGTAAATCGCACCAATATAATGTCAGATTAAATTGAAGAATTTTTGCAAATATGATGTATTGGAAAACCTTTCAGAAATCTATTTTTTTTTTTTTTGATAAAATTTCTTGATTTAAAGTTTTTTTTGGTGACATTTGGAACGAAATATTCTGTGTATGCCAAAATTTAGTCTATTACCAATCTGACAAGGTTTGAACTATCAAATTCCTTTGAAGGATGGCTACGATGACTATGGATAAAAAACCGCTAAAAACCCGATTTTTTTTAAGAATTATTATAGAACCACATTTGTCTCGTGTGTTGTGTTGCTGTTTGGCGTAGGAAATATATGGAATGACACCGACACATGACTCAGCTTCGAGGTCCAGCTCGCTTAAACACCACACAAAGTGAACGTAGTAAATAACATACGTAATACCTTATTAGTCTCCTCATATTATATTTTATACCTAAATAGTGTCGGCGCAGGGTCAAAAGTCCACAGGCCAAAAGTCCATAATGGACTTTTGTCCCACTTCTGTGGGTCAAAAGTAAATAAACCAGTTGTGAACTTTTGACCCACTCCGATGGGCCATACAAAAATCTTGTGGACTTCTAGCACATTGATTGTGGATTTCTGACCCACTTCAGGGATCACTTTATAGATAGTTTTCTTTAACAAAACTGCTTTGGGTGGCACGCTTCGCGGGTTTAAGGATTTTAACTCCCTTTTCGGGTCCTCTGTACCGCTCACGCGACTCCGTTGCTCCGTTTAGGGTATGCTCAATGCTCAGTCGTCGGGCAGGCGCCTATGCTGTCGATCTGTAATTAAAGTTTTTTTTGTAATAAACAGTACTTTGGGTGGCGCGCTTCGCGGGTTTAAGGATTTTAACTCCGTTTAAGGGAATATTGACCCTTCAAATCTCCACAATACCATTGTGGACTTCTGACCCACCCAAGTGGGACAAAAGTCCATTATGGACTTTTGGCCTGTGGACTTTTGACCCTGCGCCAATAGTGTCTTGTTCTTAAAACATTAAACTTTACCTAAAAAGTTCCTCAATATTTTTAAAGATTTTAATTTATACCAAAAATTTTAAACTGTTTATTTATTTTTTTTTTTTTGTAAATCATTTCGGGAGGGGCTTCAGCCTCTCAAGCTCCTGAAGAAATCATTGATACCGTCCCAGTTGGCTTTCTCATATTGCCAAACGGTTCTTTTGGGAGTTTTTTCCCTAACTGGATTTTGTTGGGATGAGAAATTTGCAGATGACACAATGGTCTGATGTGCCTAGAGGAGATAATATACTTATAATGTATTTATCAGGGTCAGAGGTAAGGAACAAGTCTAGAGTGTTAGCGGATTGACTTACAACGTCAGGAATCCGAGGAGACTCGTCAACAAGCTGAGTTAAGTTGTTTAACTCTGCAAAAATCTCGGCGTTCCTTCCTTCGGGTGTTGTCTGACCCGAATAGCGTAGCCACGAAGAATTATGTACATTGAAATCACCCGTAACAACGATTTCACTGTGCGGAAAATGGGAAACAATTCTCTGGATGGAGTCAGATAGTGCATCGAGTTCATTGGAAGTCGAATTACCATCCAAACTAGGACTACGATAAATAAAACAAGTATGGATGATGCGCTTATGGTCTGTGAATTTAAACCACATGAAATTAAAGTTTGTATTCAAACAAGAACCATATTTTGGTTGAAGCTGGTAAGCAACATCGTTTCGAAAATACACGGTGAGACCATGATGAGAAAAAAATAAAGGCACTAAGCTATAAACATGTAGGCTGAATTCCGAATGATCGGTATTTTCCCCTACCTGGGTTTCACTTAGTGCCAAAACAGCTGGCCTGTTTTTCACAGTATGGACATATGCAGCACAAAAATTCTGCCTAAGTACCCGAATGTTGCTGTACTCAACCCTAAATTCACCCAACATTACGAAAAAACAGACACAAGAAACCAAATCAGACAGTTATCTATGCTGTTAACGATTTTGGGCTCCAAAATAACTTCACAGTACTAATACTATTAGTGTTTTGCCTAAATATATATATATATATATATATATATATATATATATATATATATATATATATACAACAATTTATCTGATATGCTTTGGCTCAATCAATTATAAGCATTGTATGGTATGATACATACACACACTGCATATAACGACTAAACCAAAGCACTGTGAGTTATGTGGGAAGGTGAGATAGGAATTTACCGCTGTGCTATGGATAGTTGTGGTTGAGCATCATCATCTTTGATGCATGGGTGCACTGTTGTTTCTGTTATGCACTGGCACTGGCACTTGATTTTGAGTTGGGTATTTTAAAGAATATGGGCTGTTGATTTTTGTTTTGTTTCGCGCGGCGCTACTTGTAAGGTGCACTTTTTGTTGTTGTTTTGCACTGGTACTGTGGCACTTGTACTTTTTTTTTGTTACTTATGTGGGCTATTGTTTTTTGTTTTCGCGGTGCGAACACAAGAATTATATTATTTTTATAATTTTGTTTTATTTTAGATTTGGAATACGCCAAATTTTTTTTTTTATAGTAAGAGGCGATGAAGAAATAAACACTATTGTAATGATTAATGTAGTCGATTTTCAAAAACTGGGGATATTTAATTAGGTAATTCACCACTCCCCTCCACGTCCACTCAAAGTGGATTGCAGATCGGTGTTCTTTTATTCTTTCTTTCATTCACTTTATTTTACTTCTTCCTATTTTTCTTTTTTTTCTCTATTGGTTGCTCTGCACATTGAAGCACCCTTCCTCCTTCACAAAACCCTTGAGTTGTCTCAGCGGGATATACTAGATACCATTATTAGAAAAAGCATGTAAAATTTTCGATCGAAGATTTATTGTATGTACAATAATAAATTATCTAGTTTCGAATTTCACAAGCCATGACTTTAATTTGACGTCTAAAACCAATCAACAAATATAGCAAATACTTACACATGTAGATAGCAAATATGTCAAAAATATGCAACGTTATTCTTGTGAAAAGATATCACTGAACTTTTGAGCGCCTAGAACCAAACAATCTTTTAGATTCAAAATAAAAACAGAACAAAAAAGCTTTGAAGTTTGAATTTAATTAAAACAAAGGCGCAAAATTTTAGTCCATTTGGTTAAAAATTGCATTTTTCTAATATAAAAAGAGTTTAGCATCGTACTTTCTCCTAAAATTTTACTAAAGTTAAACTCACTAAGTGGCTGTTCTATCTTTTAAGCATCATATTAAATCCATATGACACTTTAACGTCTATAAATGTCACAATGAGGTATGTGTGGTACACAGTACAAAAATTTGTATTCATTATTTTTGGTATGTGTTTAAATTGAATACGATTTGTTTGTTGGTTATATAGGTGTTTAGTATTAACATATAGTATTAAATATTTAAATGGGGAAAATATTTCTTCTTTGATTAAGCTTACCATATAAGAAGCTTCCCTATTTTTGAGAATTAGAAAAAGAAAGAGATTAGTAGTGAAGGCAATAAAAACCATTAAAAACAAGGCGACCAAACCAGTGAGAGAGAAGATAAGCAGTAGTGTTGTTAAAAGATGTTAGGCTTACCCTACGGGGGGGTTGGTTTGCTTTTTTATAGTGAGTTCCCCGTGCCCCTCACTCTTGGGGCGCTTTTTTGAAGTGAGTTCCCCGTGCCTCTCACTTTACCTAACTACGCCTAATCTCCAACATATTTGGAGCATGCGGTAAGGTAATCATTTGGTGTCTTCTGGTGGTATTGGCCAATTACGTCCAGAAGCCTTTCATTTTCCCTCCTATATTCAACTCTAGAGAAAGGGGGTATAATTATCCCAGAGTTGATTTTCTCGTAAAGAGCAGTAATCCGCGTCTGGTCTAATAGGAGGGCAATCAGTAATTTAAAAATGTTTGTGTGGTGACAGCCAATTGATACCTGGAACTGGAACGCTCTGTGCCACGACTCTACGCTATTGTTTGTTCGAGGTAGCATCTCTGGAGTCGTGTTCATACAATTACACAAATCATGCCGAAATCGTGGATTTCGGCGATTGCGTCCCACCCAAGTATTTTCAAAATACTGTAGAAAACGTTGGTGTTGCTCTGTATCACCAAAGTCTTCCAGAAAGGCATCTGCTAGTGCTTCGTTTCTGGCCAACACGTCGATTGTAGCACAAAAGCTGAAGGCAACAAATTTTCTTATGGCCACTGCATGCTCTGCATGCCTATCTCTTGCACCTTCCTTCTTATTGTCTGCACAAATTGAAAAAAGCAGCCGTGAATCCTTGATTCCGGGAAGAGAGAACGAAGAGCATTCTCTTCTCCCTTCTCGAAATCAATCACAAAGACTTCCGGCTGCATAGTTTCCATACCTCGCGCATCGCGAATAAGACTCAAGGCTCGAAGATAAGTTGCTTCCAGTTTGTTTAGAAGCAAACAGTAAATGCAGGGTAGGACATGGTTGTTAAATGGGCCATGAATGACCCAGGGCTGGTAAAACATCTCCGGGTACACCTTAAATGTCCCATCTAACAACCAGGTCTTACTAAGAGACAACCTTTCCCGATCCGATACAGAACCGAATATAATTATTCGGTTCTCATCCCTTTTGTCTGTGTCAGCCAGCAAAAAATTTGCTGGCACTGCCGGTCGTCTTGGTGACTAACAGGTCAGCGGGGATCTCAATATCGAACCGGGTATGCGGAATAGCCAATGTCTGATGCCGACGCTTTCGTTCCCTCGACACTGCTTTTCGAAAAGACTCAAAGTCCGGAACACGGACGGAACCACCTTCCATAGCCCGTAAACTTATCGTCCTTGGAGTCTCTTGAGAAGCAATGGTTTGGGACTTCACTGTCTGCATCATTGCGGCTATTTCGCACAAGACCGGGGAAGGACCATAGTTGTGATCGGCAGTCATAATGTTCTCTGAATCCAAGATACATATATTACAGGTAATATCATTAGCATGTTCATTTTTGTTCAATGCTGCGCATGTTGTCAAAATCAATAGTAAAAAAATTTAATTTCAAACAATCACAAAAATTTGTTTTTGTTTACTGTGTACTTACACAAAGGGCAGCCATCTAGAAATTTGGAAAGGTGCGCCTGATAACACCTTAGATATGTGTACTGTGCTCTGAACCCACTATGACTGCCATTCCATGACACCCTTGACTAAAATATTTTTCGCACCACCAACTTTGCCTCGTAGGCGTAGTTCGGTGCTACAGGTATATGAAGCCATCGTAATGGAGCTTTGGTTCTCCACGGGATGAATTGACGAAAGTTGCCATTATTCAATAACAACATACAATTATTCAATTAATAGATAACTTAAAAGAGTTTAATTTCCAAAAAAAGCGGGTACTCCTGACTCCTGTCGTCAACGAAGGTTGGGAAAAGATTGAAGAAATAAATATAAATTAATTCTAATTAAATTATTTTTTATTTTAAAAAAGGTATTTTCAAAATACTGTAGAAAACGTTGGTGTTGCTCTGTATCACCAAAGTCTTCCAGAAAGGCATCTGCTAGTGCTTCGTTTCTGGCCAACACGTCGATTGTAGCACAAAAGCTGAAGGCAACAAATTTTCTTATGGCCACTGCATGCTCTGCATGCCTATCTCTTGTACCTTCCTTCTTATTGTCTGCACAAATTGAAAAAAGCAGCCGTGAATCCTTGATTCCGGGAAGAGAGAACGAAGAGCATTCTCTTCTCCCTTCTCGAAATCAATCACAAAGACTTCCGGCTGCATAGTTTCCATACCTCGCGCATCGCGAATAAGACTCAAGGCTCGAAGATAAGTTGCTTCCAGTTTGTTTAGAAGCAAACAGTAAATGCAGGGTAGGACATGGTTGTTAAATGGGCCATGAATGACCCAGGGCTGGTAAAACATCTCCGGGTACACCTTAAATGTCCCATCTAACAACCAGGTCTTACTAAGAGACAACCTTTCCCGATCCGATACAGAACCGAATATAATTATTCGGTTCTCATCCCTTTTGTCTGTGTCAGCCAGCAAAAAATTTGCTGGCACTGCCGGTCGTCTTGGTGACTAACAGGTCAGCGGGGATCTCAATATCGAACCGGGTATGCGGAATAGCCAATGTCTGATGCCGACGCTTTCGTTCCCTCGACACTGCTTTTCGAAAAGACTCAAAGTCCGGAACACGGACGGAACCACCTTCCATAGCCCGTAAACTTATCGTCCTTGGAGTCTCTTAAGAAGCAATGGTTTGGGACTTCACTGTCTGCATCATTGCGGCTATTTCGCACAAGACCGGGGAAGGACCATAGTTGTGATCGGCAGTCATAATGTTCTCTGAATCCAAGATACATATATTACAGGTAATATCATTAGCATGTTCATTTTTGTTCAATGCTGCGCATGTTGTCAAAATCAATAGTAAAAAAATTTAATTTCAAACAATCACAAAAATTTGTTTTTGTTTACTGTGTACTTACACAAAGGGCAGCCATCTAGAAATTTGGAAAGGTGCGCCTGATAACACCTTAGATATGTGTACTGTGCTCTGAACCCACTATGACTGCCATTCCACGACACCCTTGACTAAAATATTTTTCGCACCACCAACTTTGCCTCGTAGGCGTAGTTCGGTGCTACAGGTATATGAAGCCATCGTAATGGAGCTTTGGTTCTCCACGGGATGAATTGACGAAAGTTGCCATTATTCAATAACAACATACAATTATTCAATTAATAGATAACTTAAAAGAGTTTAATTTCCAAAAAAAGCGGGTACTCCTGACTCCTGTCGTCAACGAAGGTTGGGAAAAGATTGAAGAAATAAATATAAATTAATTCTAATTAAATTATTTTTTATTTTAAAAAAGGGGGAATAATATTCTTTTTCAAATTCCTCAGCAACCATAAACCGTAGAAGGCTGAGTCATATATAAGCTTAGAAACCCTGCCAAATTTTTTTTTTGGGGGGGGGGGATGCGATTAACAGGGGGATTGAAATTTTAAAGTTTTCCTTTTATGGACGCGCACTCAGGGCCATTTGTTCGCTTTGATGTTATGAGCGACACTCTCTCGAAATAAATGGGTTTTTCATTGCAATAATAATAATAACAGAGTATAAATAATACTCAATAAATTAATTAAAGTATTTTTTTTTTCTCGATTGTCTCGGTACTCGATTATCCAGAAATGTCTAAGGATTTGAAACTAAATAAAGATGTACTGATATGCCTTCACCACGAACATTAAACATATCTGACATTAAGATTTATTCAAACATTTTTTAAATATTAAATACACGAGGAACTTTAATTCAAGAAATTAAATGCCATATTTTTTTCTTAAGTTGAAATTACTACATTTAGATAAACAATTAAAAAACAATAATTTCATTCTTATGAAGATGTTTTTGTCGAAGCAAAGGTTGAATCTGGAACTTTTGTTCCTCCACAAATTAAAAAAAAATGTTTTCCAGTGCAGAATTTCCAATATTACTCAAGAAGTTTCTGGATTTTTAAGGAATACAAAAGATACAATTAAGCGGGAGCTTTTCCTGCATGTTCATTTCGATAAATTTGTAAACAATTATGATGAGGGACTTCATTTAGGGTTTAGTAAGAGGAGGTACTAATGAACATGACCGATAAAGTAAAAGGGTTAATTTTTAAACTTCTCTCTACTATTTTATAATTTGATATAATGGTTAAAGAAAAAAAAATATATTTATAAATATATTTGTTATAAATAAAAAAGTATTTAAATTATAGATTTCTAAAATACTTTGATCAACCGTTTTCCTACAAGCTTATTTAGGTGATCTAGCTTGCAGCGTAAAACCTTCGAAAACATATTTATTTTTACGTCACTCATCATTTACGCCACTGGTGACTGGTCAGGCAAGCAACAAAATACCCACAAAGGCAATAAACTGACATTGCGTAAAATAATTATATTATCTCTAGAGCGACAGCGTTCGGTGATAAGGAGGTTCTTATTTTGCTTTTGTAATTTTATAATTGTAATAAATTAATTATTTTGCAATCGGTGGTCAGTGACATAGTTAATTATTTGATTAATCAATTGCATATCAATGTCTGATATCCCAATTGATATATGTAATTCAATGCATCAGGTTTTTAGAAAATAATATAAATGGTAATTCGTTCATTAACCAAGTACAGTACAGTTTCTGATCAGATTGACTACATTTTTGTATTGTTTTTATTTTAACTGACAAACAATCAAATAAACAAATTTCGAGGTTTTTATCAAACTAAATATTTACGATGATCGATGATAAAATTCAATAAAAAAGAGGTTTTCGTCATAGCTTGTCCATCATCGGTTTGTGCGTGTGTGTCCACTATAATTTAAGCTAAAGCCTTAAACGGTTAGACCGATTTGTCAAATCGTTCGTACATACATACCATTTTAAAGTTATTTTGACCAAAAAAAATTAAGTCGAAATGCGAAAATTCGATTTGTTGTCAACTCATCTTTAGTAAAACTGATGCGTTTCAATAAGTTGTTGTCTAAAAACTAGCATAACTACTTGGGTCTTGCATTTTTTTGATAAAATTGTTTTATTTGTCGGTCAATAAAATCACATCAATAGTAATTCACAATTTTTCCTACTACTGTCAAGTACTAGCTATCAAAAAGTGCCTTTTCCACCTTTTCCAATCGCTCGTGCTGTTTTGTGGCGCGTTTATTTACCCTATTGGGAAAACAAATAACCTTCCTTTTTTTATGTAGGTTCTTTTTGTGTTAAAATAAACAACTGAGGTAAATAATAAAATCAAATAAAAATCTTAATAACATCAAAAGAACAGTTGCTGTTTCAGAAGTAAAAGTTCATCCTCCAAAAAGTTGTCAGTCGTACATCATGGAACGTTCTCCAGTAATTTGTAGCATTTTAGCTGTATCGGTTTTACTGACTCTATTAGGAGGTGTACCTTCTGATGCTGAAACTGTAAATTCTTGCTCGGCTTGGATGAGGTGCTCAACATTAGCAGACAATACGTATGGGCTTATCGGGAACAATACTTGTGGGATCTACCGAAATCCTTGTCTACTTGCTCTTGAGAACTGTGACAGAAAAGCCAACAATCAAACTTGTAAGAATTAATAAAACACCCTAAAAACTATTTATGAATGTCATATTTGACAAATTTGAAATAATAATTATTTTATTTAGTGATAATTCCATCTACAAAAGCAAAATGTAAACCTTTGTGTCCCTCCATTTGTCCACTTTATGTTTTAAGGATTTGCGGGCAATATCTAAACCAAAAGATGACATTTAACAATGAATGCGTAATGAATAGGTACAATTGCAAAAATGATAAAAGTAAATTTACAAAAAAAAAATTACTTACAAATTTATGAACAAATTCAATTATTTTTATAAATTTTTTTTATTTTAACAGCGTTTCTTCTCTACAGTCAAGGACCATGCAAGTGCTCTTCTGGTTACTAACAAATTTAAAAATGTTAATTTAAAAACATTGAATAAAACTACTATAGTATTCCTTTCGAAAAAGTACATAGTTGGTGATTTTATAAAAAGCGAAGCAGAGAGAGTTTTTCCACGTTTCTTTTATGGTGGATTAACATTTATCTGCTTTTGGTTTCTTAAAGAAAAGGCATGCCTTAAGTTCACCATTGTACCATTCACCATTTTGATATGGGACAGTACGAGAAACTACCATACTGTTAACTACTGTTTTAAGTTCAGCTGCAAATTTTTCACTTAAGACATTGACATTGTGAGGATAATTTGGATTAAAGTTACTGAAAAATTGATTCAATCTAAGTTCACAAGTGAAATATTCTTTGTTGTACTTACAATATTTGATGATTTTTTTGTTTTGTTTATTTGGTTTGGTGCACTTAATTATGACCTTAAGAGCCCCATAATCACTTTTCTTAAAATTGTGTTCGACATTGGCACTACAAATGTTTTTGGTATTTGTTAAAACATGGTCAATAAGGGTTCGTGAAGTCTGTGTTATTCTTGTTGGTTCTGTGTTTAAGAGAGTTAAATTGTTATCCGTTATTATTTGTTTCAAGCGTTAAGCATATGTATCAGTTCTATCCAGTCAGTCAATGTTGAAATCACCCATTATTATAAAAGTACTATTGCACTGTTGTAAAAAGTCTACCCATTGCTCAAGGTCATCAGAAAGAATTTTTTGTTGACATATGAGATCGATATATTGCACTTAGATAAATCACAGATGTATTTTCATATTGCACTTTAATAATAAGACACCAATAGTTCATTGCGATCACATATTTCTCAACAAGAGAACATTTGAATATTTTTTTGACATAAAACACTAAACCTCCTGTATGACTAGATTCACTATCACAATCGAAAACATAGTAGCCGTATAATTGCACCTCATTGATATCATGTTTTTTTTGTTATATGTGATTCAGTCAGCACGATTATATCACAATTAAATTCATTTATAATTAATTGTAGTATAGTGTAGTTGTTTGCTAAGCCCTGTATATTGGAGAAAAAGCACCTTATAGTTTCTAGTTGCTAGATACTATCACGTTCTTCCGCGGTTTTTAATTTTCTCAAAAACACTGGGCAGCTGTTATCAGATGCCGTATGGTTTACATCAATCTGTTGACTTGTTTGGTCTTTTAGAGTAGAACAGTTAACACATTTATTTATAACACTAGTACAGTCTTTCACATCATGATTTCCGGCGCACTTTGAAACATACTTTATTTTTATTGCAATATTTTGAAATATGATTGTAACCACAACAGTTATAACATTTCAACACTCTTATATATTGGAACACACGACATCTTTCCCATCCAATGTTTAGTTTTCCTACTTCCATAATATTTGTGTTGGTAACCCTATACACTTCAATAATTGCATTGTATTTTTTTGTTTTGTGAGACAAATATATCTTGACACATTTAACATGACATTCACTATCGAGTTGATTTTGACACTTTATGGATGGTATCAAGTCATCTTCACTTATTGTCTCTTTCATTTCTACAATATTATTTTGCGGATTTCGATGTTCTTGTATTTTTGCTTCATATTCACTCATTTTTGTTTTGATTTCAGATTCTATTGTTTTAACTGATTGTTTGTCACACTTTATTAGTATAACACCATTTTGCACATTTTTAACTTC
The DNA here is from genome assembly GCA_949320155.1 of Melangyna quadrimaculata. NCBI lineage: Eukaryota > Metazoa > Arthropoda > Insecta > Diptera > Syrphidae > Melangyna > Melangyna quadrimaculata. Next base: position 376,026,660 of record OX439483.1, read on the forward strand.
ATCAATTTTTAATTTCATACTCGGTGGTTTAATTACATTCTTTAAATCGCCCCTTGTTTTTTCATTATTTTGATCACTCTTTGGTCTTATTACTATTATTTCACTGTTTTCTTTTAGTGCTTGTGCATATGATTGCTTTCGTTGTGTTGGTGCTAAGCTTAAACTCTTTACTTCATCAAGAGTTTTCTTAATTTCAATGTTATATTTTGCGAACGTTTCAATTTGTTTACTTAAGTCAGATAGAACATTTAGACAATCTGAACACATGAATTTTATTCTCGGATTATTATTATTACAGAAAACACTGTTCTTTCGAATAAAGTGAATTCTGTATTTATATTTAATTTAATTAATTTAATAAATGAAACAGGCGCGATACTAAAAAAATAAATCGGGTGGCACAACGGCTCATGAAGAACCAGGGCCTAGTGACTAACAACTCGCAACCATTCCTGTGTGCGCCTTTCGACAGGAATGGAAGGGACCTACAATTTTATGCCGAATCCGAACGGCTAGACGAGAAGCACTTATTCGTGACAAGTGATACTCTTGGAGGACTTGTCAATTCCTTGCAAGAGGCAGTAGCCCTGAAAAAAACTTTTTAGTTTTTAGGTGGACGAGGCTGGGAAGCGATCCTAGATCTCCAGCGTGACAGTCGAACGCACTAACCATTGCTACGGGCTACTACACAGGCGCGATATTCCTAGGAGCTTTTGTTTGAACGTGTTTCTTTTGAAAGTTTCACTCACTAAAGTGCCACAATGCAGATATGAAGACGAACAGTTCATCTTCTTGATGGTTCTTTTTCACTTGATCGGATTTTTTGTATACATCTGTCCTGCTCTACTTTTCTGCATTATGCAGATGCAGATACATATAAATCCAACTTTAGAAACAGAAGAATGAAACTACTGGTGAGAGAGAAGGGCAATTTGAGACAATACCCGTGTTTTATTGGAAAAGCTATCCATAGTAGCTATGCATAGTAGCTGTCCATAGTAGGACTTTACATGAATAACAAATACAACATCGGCAGTATGTATACTGCCGATAAAAGTTAAAGTAGAATCATACTGCGGATAGAATTCCGAGTCTCGAATGGATTTTTGGTGATTTCATTCTCAAATGTTGGTTACTATTATTAGTTTTTCCGTGAAGTTAATTTTGACTGCTTCTGATTCTTACAAATACTATATATTTTTTTTTAATATTCTGACAGGTGTTCTTTCAGTTAAACCAATTTTGAAAAACAAAAACCAGGCTACTGCGGATGCGTTTTTTTGGTTATTTTCTACTGTACTATTTATAGAATGCCAACAAAACACGGGTAATATGCGCGAAATAATGAACTTATGGCAGATAGTCCAGTAACCTTGTCGTCTGTATGGAAGGCACCATTAGCGTCAAATCTGGTATTTCTGATTTTTTGCTGAGTTGTTCAGGATATTGGCCTAGTAAATAACCTAAGTTTTCGTCCTGGGGCGGCGACCGCTTCATGGTCAAAAATCAGAAAAACCGCGATTTTTTCGCGCTTTTTTTTAGTTATTGGTAATTTAGTCCCAAATAATTAATTTTAAATAAAAGTATTGTTCTACGAATTCAAGTAACTTAATTTGCTTCAACTTGAGACCAAAGCCAACTCTGTACACCCAATGGTTTCCAAAGTACAGCAATTCAAAATTTAGCGATACAAAATTTAATATAAAAAGTAATGTTATCAAACAATATAATGGAAAATAAAGATTGGTTAACATAAATGCATCAAAGTACTGGAGCGTGTAGATTTGGCCAAAAGAATAGGACAATCATACCCCTGCTAAGATGGGAAATTGATTTCTCAAAAACTATCGATTAAAAAAACTTTATTGAAAAAGGGAAATCAAGAATGGGTTTCTGGGCTTTAGATAAGCTATAGGAGAATATTGTGGGTGTTACTATTGTTTTTCAATAGTGATGTTTCTACCTTAAGTCATTTTTTTAGATAGTTGCCCTTCCATATTAACAGGGGTATGATTGTCCTATTCTTTTGGCCAAATCTACACGCTCCAGTGCTTTGATGCATTTATGTTAACCATTCTTTATTTTCCATTATACCGTTTGATAACACTACTTTTTATATTAAATTTTGTATCGCTAAATTTTGAATTGCTGTATTTTGGAAACCATTGGGTGTACAGCGTTGGCTTTGGTCTCAAGTTGAAGCAAATTAAGTTACTTTGTATTCGTAGAACAATGCTTTTACTTAAAATTAATTATTTGGGACTAAAATTACCAATAACTAAAAAAGCGCGAAAAAATCGCAGTTTTTCTGATTTTTGACCATGAAGCGGTCGCCGCTCGAGGTCGAAAACTTAGGTTAGCTATTTACTAGGCCAATATCCTGAACAACGCAGCAAAAAATCAGAAATACCAGATTTGACGCATACGTGAAAGTATATAGTTACTGTACTAAGACGGCTTTCACACAAGGAAACTGTGTTGCCAGAAACTGGCTAGTTTGTTGGCGAGAAGGGTGAGGGGAGATTTTTTGTCTTCCTTTGACACCCTTCTCGCCAACAAACTGAAAATCGCCGGCAAATCAGTTTCCTTGTGTGAAAGGGGTCTAAGATTATTATCACTTATTTATAAATCAGGTGTAAGACTCAAATGAAATTTTCCCCCGTTTTCATTTTTAAAATAAAATCAAATTGCACATTGTATGTAGTTTACAAACGGCAATTATTTATGTAACCAAATCGAAAACTCTGCATCGGCTTATTATTACTATACTCTGTTCAAAAAAAATTGTCAGTACAGGGAAGATATGACGTTTGTGTCTCTGCTTGGTCGCAATGGCTTGCATATACCTACATATTTCAAGTAAAAGCTCTCATAAGGTTTCCGTACTTAAAGGCCTTGCACACTTGCCCACTATGTATTAATACATGTCAAAAAAGTTGGAAGCAAATTATGTAGAATAGTATGGAAACAAAATATGACAGCCCAGCGTACACAACCCGACATTTTATTCCACAAGATTTGATATGTGTTAATACATGAAGAATTTTAGAAATGGTTCTAATTCTATCTTTTTTAGGTTAAGGTAATGTATTAATACAAGCAAGTGTGGAAGCAAATTTGAAGTCATTTCTTTCCCACAAATTTGGCAGTCGGGTCGAATTCTTTCCCACTTTCAATTTGACATGAATTAATATACAGTCGGCTAGTGTGGAAGGGCTATTAGGATTATAAAGTGCCTCAAATGGGAGGAATAGTTACCATCTGATGATTTAAAACACTGAAAAACAAAACACATGAGAACAGGCGCGTTTTTATAAAATATCACTTTTCTATTTACTAAACTCAATTTCATTTCATTATTTATTTAACACAACAACAATTTGTTCACTGTAAACAAACAATTTCACTTTTAAAAAACCTTTTGTAATGAATATGAACACGTAACATACTTTTAACGATTCGACACTTTGCGGAAATAACTTTTGTCCGATAAAAAACCAAAAGAGAACAGAATTAAGCTACATATTAATGACCTATTCAGAAAAACAAAGAAATACAAATAATAAAATCAAAGCGACAATATATCCCAGTCTCACCTTAATAAATTCTGTTCTCAAAAACTTGAAAACAGAAAGCTCTTTTATAAAAACCATTGAAAATGTCTTTTGTATTGCTTTCAAAGGGTAAGGTAACTCTGTTTGAATCATAAACACATAATATAAAGATGCCAAACCTCGGCTGTCATCCGGTTTGCCTACAAGCTGCTTAAACACGCACACATATAAAGCTAATCCAAATTGACTATACACATTTTGCACACATAGACAGTTGGCCCAAATTCAGCACCAAAATGGCGGATATATTGAAAATATTTGAAACGAAAAGCGTAGAAAAAACCATTAGAAACTTTGTGACTTTTAATTTGACATTTGACTTAACGTTCTCATCATTATTTGTCAACAAAATATGAATTAAAACAAACAAAGAAATGCTGAAGGTAGGAAGAACAATTATTTTAGTTTATTTATTACAGTTTATTCTTTTAATCCAGAACAAAAATCAACAAATTATAAAACGCCAACGGCCGTACCAACCATCGCACCGCGCGCTGGACAGAGTTGGAAACAAAGTCGATGCTGGAGTTGGTAGTGGAGGCGGTGAAAGATAGTCCCGAAACCTATGAAGTATTTTTACATTTATTGCTTCTTTTTCAGCTTTATTGTAATGAAAAATATTTTCCTTCAAGAAACCAATAGCCCAAAGGTTTTTTCAAAGATTTGCGGAAATTTCGCCACTGCTGGCCAGCATCGACTTGATTTGTATGAAAAGTAAAATGAGATACCTAGAAGAAACATACATGTCAGCGAAAGACTGGCAGGGAAAAACAGGCGCCGCCAGCCTCCTGGAAACTGGAGAAGAAAAAAGCGTGATAGAATACATGAAACAAATCTGTCCCTTTTTTTGATGAGCTTGATGAACTTGATGAGTTCCATCCAAACATCGTGTATCAAACGAATTACTCCACAGATGATCTCATCGAGGAAATCCCAGAGGAGGACCCAGATTACTATGAAGATTGCAATGAAAACAATGAAAACACAGAAAGTTTTCAGGATGACGAGCAGCCGAAGCCATCGCCAGTAAGAAATGCCAAAGGTTAGTTCCATTCTTACAATTTTGTCTAACAATTATTTCTAACAATTGTCGTTTTGTGGTACAGAACATGGAATTTATCGAATTTACCGCTTGTTGAAGGTTGTATACTTTGTTCAACAAAAATTGTACGTACATTGGCCTGCATATACATACCTATTTCAAGTAAAAGCTCAAAGGTTTTTCGTACCTAGCATTATATCTCACCTTAATTAATTCTTTTCTTAAAAGCTTGAAATCAGAAAGCAATTTTATAAAAACCACTGAAAAAACTCTTTTGTATTGCTTTCAATGGGTAAGGGTAACTCTGTTGGAATAAATATTTTTTTAGCTCACACAGGCAGAGTAGAAACGATTTTATGATCAGTGTGCTTTGGGCATGCAATGAGGATGGTCATGGTGGAGTGAACTATATTTTGCAGGGCATTACAACAACAATTCCTGTACGTTGTTCACTGGGTAAGAATTTTTTTTATTGGCAGTTTTCTCTATTCAGTGTCGTGAGAGTATACACAGGCGCCACTGTTTTGAAAAAAGCTCGCCCATAAGCCATGTACTGATAATTTTTGTTGAACAGAGTATAGTTTTTATTGTTAACTTATGTGTTTGCGGTACAGAAAATAATGTTTTTTGTTAAAATTAGCTTGTTTAATTTTATACTTGTTTGTTTGTGGTACAGCTCTCTAGTATATTTTCTTCGACTTATTTAACAATGCACCATTTCATCAAAAACTAACAAATAACATTCAATTTGCATTCTTTCTCCAGACACAGGGAAAATAATTATAATTTTAAAGACACTCATAGTGAATACAGTATATGTAATAAAAAAAAAAAAAAAAAAAAACGAAATTTCTATGTGCATTAATAAACAAAATACGTTCGTCCAACATTGAAAGATCTTTCTCAGTAAGTTGTTCAATAAGTTTGTAGACACGCTCAACAGCTAAAAAGTACGTTTGAACAACGCAGTTCAAAGCTGCGTTTCGGACTAAATTATCACGGTCAGAGATGTGTTTTGCTATTTCTTTTAATGCAACTTGTTGTGTACGCTGACAAACTGAAAGGCCATAGGTTTCAATGAGATATCCCAACTCATCTACCACCATACCAAAGCCGTTTAAAACTAATAAATTTGGTTTTGCTTACCGTAGAATACTTTCTGAAGCACTTTTTGTTTATGATATCCTCAACGGTACTATAGCTTCAACAGTTTTATGTTCAAAAATAAGTCTTAATCCTAATGTTCGCTATCTGAGGTTCACCAAATTTTTAAAAGATGTTTTTCATAAAACTAGCTATGCAAATAATGAACCATTCAACCGTTGCATTTTAACAATTAATAAACGCGCTGATATATTTATTATAAATATGAATAGAGATACTTTCAAAAAAAATATTATGTCACGAATGATAGAGAATTGAAGTTTCTTTTTTCTAAATATTTTTTTCCTTGTACATATTATTTTTTCTTATTTGTTATATTTGTTATTTACTCTTATAGTTAAATTTAATATATTCATGTAAATCCATTTTCAAAATGTTGTCTGATATTGACAAGAAAATAAAACTAAACTAAACTAAACAGTGCTCTGACAAGAATTTTTCGACCTCATGTCATCTATCAAATAGACAAACACTTTTGTAAATGGATAAACAAGAGCAATTTGCCGAAGGAGTGTTCGGACATCATTACGGACTGAATCCTTGGGGTCACCAATCTAGTTAAAGACAAAAATTATGTTTTACTTCAAATTAAAAGCAAACAACAATTACCTTCAATAATGAATGTGGAAAAAATATTCCATTTCAACAAACAATTGGAATACTAAATTAAGATACTCAAATCCTTTGAGCAAAACCGAAGGCTTGATATCAAAGAAACGGAGCGATAACCATTTCAATATCAAATCCAAATTACACACTAAGGCTTTGCTGTTGTTTGGGCAAATCTTCGTTCAGAGATTCAATCACTTTTAAGTGATATCTAAACAATTAATTTTGTATCATCCTTGTCGCATCTATAAGTAAACAAAAATTATATTTTACCTAAAAGTATTCATCAGTTCGCGCAATAAATCAGTGAATTCCCCTCGTAGCTGTGTGAATGACCGTTTGAGAACTCGCAATTTTTGCTCATCAATTAGACGTCGATTCTTTGCTAGTAGTGATGTCAACATCTTCTTTCTTTCTTCTTTGAACCCAGCAACCTTACCAATTTCAGATTAACTCAATTTGAACCATGGAAAGATACACAATGGAGCAACGCGTTAAAGTTATCAGGGTTATTATGAAAATGGGCGTTCAAATCAAAATGCATATCGTGCACTTCGTGAATTTTTGGTCAATTTAATCACACAGTTTCACCTCAGTGGATTCTTCAATAAGCAGAATTGCCGCATTTGGGTGAATGATAATTCAAGAGTGATTGTCGAAAAACCAATGAACCCATAAGGAGTGACTGTTTGGTGCGGTTTATGGGCTGGCGGCATCATCGGGCCGTATTTTTTTTTCCAAAATAAGGCCGGTCACGCAGTAACTGTGAATGGTGTTCGCTATCGTGAGATGATAACGAACTTTTTATGGCCCGAATTGGAAGATATGGATGTGGATGATACGTGGTTTCAACAGGACGGTGCCACTTGCCACACAGCTAACGAAGAAATGGGTCTTTTGCGCAACAAATTCAATGGCCGTGTTATCTCACGTGGTGGCGATGTCAATTGGCCGCCAAGATCATGTGATTTGACACAGTTGGACTTCTTTCTTTGGGGTTAGTTGAAATAAAAGGTGTACGTCGATAAGCCAGCAACAATTCAAGAGCTAAAGGATGATATAATTCGGCACATAAATGGCATAGAAACTCAATTATGCCTCAGCGACATCGAAAATTTGGACCATCGGATGGAGGTGGGAAGCCGAGGTCGCGGCGGCCATTTGGCCGATAATTTGTTCCATACATAATTGAACCATGCCAATATTATTATAATTATAAGAAATGACAATAATTTCCTAACTAATTTGTGTTTTATTCAAAATCAACATCAACCACCCTTTAGTTCTTCCATTGATGTGGAGGGGTTAATAGCATCAATAGCTTCTCGAAGAGCCGTTTTACACCGTTAGCTTTCTTCTCCTTGAACTTCTCCAGTATAGCAGGTACACCGGCTTAAGAAGAATTTGTTTTAATAAAATTGGCATTAGAAAAAATATAATAAAACACTCACCGTTGCATAAGCGGAAAACGCTTTCCAAGACCTTCAGCCAACATTGATATGCATTTTGCAGCCATTGCAACAAGAACTACATTTGTATCCTTTAGGATCATATTTTTCAACGAAAGTAGGTACAACATTGCAATAATCACCACTCTCTAGTTTAGGATTTTCAGTTACGAGTTTTTCCAATGCCGTCAGCAATTCTTTACGATCTGTCCATTTATTGTCTTTCAGCTTCTCAAGGAAATCCTTTGGCATTTTCGAGAGGATATCAACTGGGTCGATGAGATCCATTGGATCAATTTCATCAACTCCACAATCCTCTTGGTCAACTACATGAAAAATAAAATATTTTCTCAAATATAATCTAGCAATTTTTGAAGCGAGATTTATTTTTTTAGTGTTCATCTTTGTGAAGGAAATTTAAAACTAAATGCATCACCTCAACTGTGATCAGTGTTGCCAGATGAAATTTTCAAAGTCCCCCCAAATTTGAAAAAAATTCCCCCCATTTTTGTATGGGAGGGCAAAAAATAGCCATATGTATTTATTTAAGAATAATATGGAATAAATAAATAAATACCTACATACCTTCATAGAATATGAAGAAAATATGGATAATTACTTTTTATTTTCCCAATCAAACTTTTGTTTGAAAGTACCTAATTTCTCTTGAAAATATTGGGAAATAAAAAACACTTTGGCGCAAAATTTTAGTCGATTTAGTACGATGTTAAATCAATTTTAGTATAAAACTTGATTTAAAAGTGTATTTTGCTAATTTTAAACGAGTTTAGCATCATACTATCACCAAACATTTTACTAAAGTTAAAGTCACCAAATGGCTGTTTTATCTTTTTAGTATCGTCTAAATCCATATGACGTTTAAAATTGTCAAAATCAGGGGTGTTAGTAAATTTTTTGCACGAGCTGTCACTTTCTTGGACGTGTTCAGCTTAATTTTATAAAGGAAATTAGTTTAGTATGATACTAGTTAAAAATTATTTAAAATTTAGAAAATTTTAGTAAACTGTTAGAGAATTAGTAAAATGTTAAGTAGTATCATACTAAATCCTTAATAATAGGCTGTTTAAAAATGTTTTTATATATTTAAATTCATAGTACCTGCAAATGCTTCCACAGTTTCTGTTTTATCGTCCGAGTCGTTCAAAGTATACATTATTTCCTAATTTAACTTGTTTAGCATTGTTTGTGAAGGTTTGAAATCAACACAGCCTTGAGTACTGAACTCTTAAAATAGTATCGGCAGTTTCGATGATTAATCGATTTCTTAACTTATTTTTCACTATATTTACTATTGAAAATGCTCTTTCCGCTGAAGCACTTGAAAAAGGAAGACTTAAAAGTGACTCAAAATTGAACTAAAAGTCCCCACATAAAGAAATCTTTCAATTTATTTCCCCTATAAATCCCCCCACTATTTTGTTCCCCCCATTTTCCCCCAAAAGTTTTTTTTTTCAGCCATTTTGGCCGAAAAATAGCCCATCTGGGAACACTGACTGTGATGAAGTAACTAGATTGTAATGATTCGAAATAGCAAAATCGCAAGGAAAATTACTATTTTGTGGGTGGGTGAAATATTTAGAACATTCACATTATCACACACAACTCTCGACGAGGATCATTGATTTTATTTATTTTAAAACAAAAATAAAATTTAAATCGAATTTTGAATTGGGGTGACCTTAGACGAAGTTTCATCAAGTAAATCGGATATGCTTCATAGAAGACGAACGATTATGTTATCGGTTATACTTAATATCTTGAGATATTAATATCAATTTTCTTGGAACAGAAATCGAAACGAATTTTTTTAATCGTCGATAAAAACGTAGAAATTTATAATTCTAGTTCAGATTAGGAGATAAAAATTAACTTTGTGTTAAAAATAGAAACTGAGATTTATAATGAAAAATAATTGTCTTGATTATCAACTAAAAAATGCTTTTGATTTTGCGAAGTTTTATCGATTTAAAAAAGTGAGGGATAAAAGGGAAAATGTCCTTTTATTTCTATTTTCTAATTTTTCATTTTGGAAAACTAAAAGTGTTCTCGAATTATATCTATTTGAGGCTTAAATTATGTGCTGCTATCCTTATGCATTCTTAATTATTTGGTTAAGCGGTCAATGCATTTGAAAAGCACAGGGCTTTGTGACTGTAACGAAAATTGTTCAGAATTAACTTAACATGTTTTGAAAATAATCGATTCAATTTCTTTAATTAAAGTGATAGCGTTTTGAATTTTTTTGGTGAATAGATAATAAAACTATAAGAATATTACTGGTTCAAGTTTTTTTTTATCTATCTCCTATTGGTAAGAGATATAAATTATTTTAAACATATTATCCCAAAATAGGCTAATATCGAAAAATTCTATTAAATCAGGAGACTGAAGACTAGACCTGTAAATTACAATTCTATTGAATTTTAAAAATAAAAAGTTTTTGAAAATTCAATATCTTTAAAACGGTCAATGAATATTTTTTTTAGTTTTGTGTAAAATTGTATTTTATTTAATTCTAGAAGTTGCCATCCCGAATTTTATTTTTAAAATTCATATTTATCAAACAAATAACAAATCAAATGGCATACTTTTTTTTAGCTCTATCTGTTTAAGTTATTAAAAAAAATTAAATTGTTTGTTAGTATTCCTAAATAGGTTATTCTGATTATTATGCACTTGTTTAAACCTTTGCATTTCCTGGGGAGTTGCTTTTCTATAAGCCCATTAGATTTGGTCTCCGTTGACTAGACCTATTTGTTTGTTGATGACTATGTTGGGGTTTTTGTTGGTATCTTAATGTATTACCGTGTGTTTCGTCTCTAACATTATTGCTTTGATTGTTTGGATTCAGAAATCTACTTCTTGTTTTGTTGCTTTCTAACTCTTGAGCCCCGGCTAATGCATTGGGCAAATCTTCAGGTTTCATACTAAATACTGTATTAGATATTGGCTGATAAAGACCATTTATTAATGCTATTAATGCACTTCACGACCCGATAAAGCATTATATATAAGCCTTAATTATATCGCACTAAGCCGACCCTGAACTTCATAAAATTCCATAAGAATACTTGAACGGAGGAAGATCTACTTTAGAAGAGAAAACAATTTTTCAAGGCGGAACTTGTGATTTATATAATTTGAAAAGTTATTCTTTTAAGATATTAAAAGTTGCGAGCAGAAAAATAATTAAAGTCGCTAGTTATTTTTCTTGCGTATTTTATTTTAATCAAAAGGAAAGAAACACGCAAAATTTTAGCAGCGGAGGGCAGCTGAAATTTTTGCATTTGGAGAATCAAAGTGTCAGAAAGGGACACTAAGAAAAAAAGCTAAGTATTGTGTACGAGTGCTTTTCGTAAATTTAAGAAAAGTTAAATTAATTATTTGATTGATTTTTGCCGGTAGAATTTCCTTTGCGTTTCATACCGTAAATTATGGAATCGATACTTTTTTTCTTTCAAACCGATATACATCGGCACTTTGGCCTTACGGCATTTTTCGGTGATGAAGACCGTTAAGTTTGCTTTTGTTCTTAGTTCAATAATCCTTTGTTAATAATCCTTTGTGATTCTACATTGTTTTCAAAAAATTTTGGGTTTTAACCAGAAAGGTTTCCCAAATAAAAAGAATTTCAAGTTAAAATTTTGTTAAATTATTTTTTAATTCGGACCAATTTTTTATTTCAGCTTATTAACTTGGTTTGTAAATTTCACCTAAAAATTTCCTGGCACCCATTCTTAGAAAGTACGCCCATGTGCCTACTTCCTAAACTTTATTTCATTTATCAAATTTCATTCGATTAATCCAGTCGAAGTGTTTTTTAATTTCCTACTTTTATCATAAAGTGTGAACCCACCCACAGCTGAGCAGTCGGAAGTTGGTAGCATCTAAAGTGCTGCAGTGTTGCATATCTTTCTCCTTCTTTCCCAGACACACATTCTGTTTGACAGTTGTCAACTCTGTTTTCCATTATCGATTTTCTCCTTCAGTGCGTCGGCGTCGGATGCGCAAATTATTAAATTCGTTGTAAACTATTCTCTTATTTTAAAACTAATAAATAATTGGATTCGATAATCCAATGTTTCGGGGTTTTCAAGTATTCGTCCCATCCTAATCGACCTGAATTAACTTTAATTATCGCGAGAAAGATAAATTGCAACAAATTTGGCGTCCGCGTCCGCTGATGTGCAGTTCTGCCATGAGTTATCTAGCCTTATAAATGTGAACCCGAAACTTTTTGCAAAATTAGCCTTTCACTGGCTAATTTCTCTTCCAAGTCGTGTTGTGCAAAGAAAAACATCAAAAACATAAATGATTAAACAATTAAGTAAATTCATTGTACAAATCTTTGCGTTAAAAGTCAAGGCTTAACCATATTCGATGATTTAAACGGCGCTGGGTGCTAGGTCTGAACTAATGTGCTTCAGGTATTATAAACCCTAGTTTTACGTTTTAAACAATATTTAAAAAAAAAATCCATCTAGTACTAATTTCTTCATCTAATATGAAATTTTCGAATGATGAAATTGATTTTACAAAAAAAATTTCAAAATTTTTCATTGAATTAAGAATGGCTCACAGAAACACTTATGGCCAATTACACAAACATTAAACTTGGTTTTTTTAAATGACGTATTTTGTATGGAATAAACGTCATCTTAAGACTTAAAAGCCTGTTAAATTTTTAAAAGGGCTTTATGAAATCGAGGATTATAAACTTTAATTCATACTCAGAGCCATTTAAATCATCGGATTAGAGCAAATGTTTTGGAAATTAAAGCCTGGTATATGTATGACTTACAAGAATTTCGTATTCTCTTGAAATCCTATTAATTAATTTGTTTACTAACAGCAGCGAAATCTGGCGGCAACGTTTGGATCTCCCTGTTTGGCTCAAACCTCACAGTGTTTGCGATAATCATTTTTCGGAACAAATGTTCGCAAGCTCAAAGATTATTCACTTGACACGATGTGCTGTACCAGTCATTAGACATTCGTCGGAAGATGATGTCATAATGGATTTCGCAGAGAATTTTAAATAATTTAAAAAATTAAAATAATGAAATAGGTCAAGAAGAACTTGTCTTTGAAGAAGAAAAAGGGGATAGAATTTCTATCCAAGAAGAAGAAAAAGAAGAAAATGAAGAAAAGCAGAAGAAGAAGAAGAAGTAGAAAAAGAAAAAGAAGTGGTAGAAGATATAGATATTCCCGAATATTTGTTTATTACGCAAGTGATGCGTCTATCTACCGAAACGTCTGCATATCTTAGAAATAGAACTTCCAAAAAGGAATCATTGAGATGTAGGTTAAAAGTTGCTCAGAGCAATCTCATTGTCCTCGAAAATAGGAATAGTTATCTGGAAAAGATATTGAGGAAAAGGAACAATTTATTTTGTTACTCGAGGAGCGAACCCCACAAGTGGAACCTTAGGTGAATCAGTTGATTGAGACAGTTTATGGTCCTCCTCGAGATCAAGACAACCGCCGGTAAAATGAAGCAGAAGAAGACTCGAGGAGCAAGGAAACTTAAAATGAAGTCAGGAGACTTGGCTAAATTTAAAACAGAACTTAAGGAAAGTTTATCAGATGGCTTATATGCCATTGTTTCAAATTTTAGAAAAAATTCAAAAACTTCGCCTAACGGCTTTAGGTATTCCAACAATATGAAGTTGTTGGCATTATCCATTAAATTTACTTCCTCAGTTACCTACAGGTTAACAAGAGAGACGTTAGGACTGCCCTCTGAAACAACCCTCCGCTCATTTACATCCCATTGGCCGAATCAGCCTGAGCAAAATTGATTTCAATATCAAAAGCTTAGAGCTGAAAATGTGTCAGGTTACCGACGATTTGTATAAATACTGTTCCATTTCTTTGGACGAATTGTCACTAAAGACTAATTTGGAGTACTATATGAACAGTGACATAATAATAGGTTTTGAAGATTATGGTTCCGATGAGCACAGAACGAAATGGCCTTCAAACAACGTGTTAGTTATTATGGCCTAGGGCATTGCAAAAAGGTCCAAACACCAAATTGCATACTTTTTCGTAAAGTCATCTTGTCCGTCTGTCATGCTTAAGAAACTTTTGTTCAAAAGCATAATTGCTCTTCAAATGCTCTTCAAATTTTAAATATTTTGAAATTGGCCATATTTTAAAATTGGACCAGAAAATTAAGAGAAGCAAAACATTGTTTGTTTCTATGTTACTCCCCATTTGATTAAAAGTGCAAGAAATGGCCTTTTGAAAAATGACATAGGTATCCCTTGACACTTCACGCGAATCTTCTACAGCCAACTGAAAGGATATTGTTCGAATCTACAATATAGATTCAAAAATTTCTCCACGTTGTATCCTTAAGCTGACTAATGAACACATTTACTATGCTACCCAGGTTGTTAGCCATGCTTCAGGTTCTGCTATATGTACTTTTTATAGCTTAGGGAAAATCGGTAAAAGTCATCGATTCAAAACATAACGAGTATTCTTTTGTCAAAAGCTGGCTGCTTAACATTACGTAGCTTATCGGCATGTGGAAGCAGCTGAAGACATGTAACTTCAAGTACATTCTTCCAAGGCCCTTGAATCAGGATTGCTTAGAGCATTTTTTTTCGATCAGGTGCGAAATTCGGATGGAATCAATAGTAAGATTTCAGCATATTCTTTTGTAACGATATTCCTGCAGCTATGGGGCCTTAAGTTTTCTTTTATTGCCTAATTACTCAATTTTGAAATGAAAACTTGACTAGTAAACCAACTCAATTTAAGTCATTAATCATTAAATAACAGATTTCTCTGATAACTCTACTTAAAATATTTGATATTTAAAATTAATAAATTCAGAATTTGGCGTGCTTTTAGATCTCACTACTTTTAACGGCTGACTTATTATGCAAAGGTTTTTGTATATAGAAGAACTTTACTACTTTTTTACCATTTATGTTTTTGGTGTGATTATATTATCTCTACATAGCCACAACGTTAGGTGATAAAGAGGTTCTTGTTTTACTGTTGTAATTCTGAAATAAATTAATTATATTGCAATCGGTGGTCAGTGACATAGTAATTTTCCAATTGATATAAGTGATTGCAGCAGGTTTTTTGAAAATTATATAAATGGTCAATCGTTCATTAACCAAGTTTGGAGGTACTTGTAGAATTTTAAGTGACTGAACTTACAGTTTCTGATTTGGCTAAGTTTTTCTATTGTTTTTTATTTTAACTGACAAACAAATTTCGAGGTTTTCATCAAACTAAATATTTGCGATGATCAATGACAAAATGCAATAAAAAGGCGGGTTTCGTCATATCTTGTTTTTCAGTCCATCATCGGTCTGCGCGTTTGTGTCCACTACAGTTCAAGCTAAACCTTAAAACTGTTAGACGTTAGACCGATATGTCAAAACGTTCGTACATACAAACCATTTATGTTATGTTGACTAATTTAGGGCCTATGGCGAACATTCGAATTTTGTCAACTCATCTTAGGTATAAATGATGCGTTTCAATAAATTGTTGTCTAAAAGAGCATAACTACTTCGGTTTTGGAGTTTGTTGTGTACCCCTGTAAAGGAATTAATAGATGCAATTGTATATTATATGAAAAATTAAAGTACTTTAGTGGTTACTTACGTTACTCCATATGATGGAATCTAAAAAGCACATCCGTGACAATATTGTACTGCGGTGTGTCTCTTGGTCGCATTGCCGGGATGGATCGTGTGGTGTGCTGATTGTACAGCTTGAATTGGCAATGTGACATGCCGCCTCCACTGGCCATCAACGATGTACATAATCCAACCAACAATCCAATCCACAATCTGATCTGTATGGATATGTCACTGCTTGGACATGAATTTTTGCGACTGCATTGGATTTTTAATAGACGTGTTCCTTGTTCCATAGTCCGGCCATCGTTTGAAGCCGTTCGGTTGGGATCCTGCTTGTTGATGCTCCTACTGTAGTTGTGGTTATGGGTTGGCAAATTATGAGGCGAGGGTGACTGCGGTGTACCTAGAAAAATAATAAAAAAAATTAATAAAAGAAACTTAATAAATACGACTTCAAATATATTTTTTTCTTGCCCGTGTTGTTTTCGATTTCACTGTGCACTTTGTTTTTGTTGTTTCTCATGATTGTTGGTTGACATTTCGAGATTAGTGCAATTTCGTCAATTCCATTCAATATTCCTGGTTGTTTCATGGAATAAATTCCATTTTCAGATCCAGGGATATCATGCGGTAGTCGAAAGATTTAGATTCGGATTAACACGATAATGCAGCTTTGCACGTGTGATGGAGTTTCATTATATTTGCCATCTTTTTGTCATCATAACGACTGAGTATCAAGAGCGTACATTAACACGATAATGCAGCTTTGCACGTGTGATGGAGTTTCATTATATTTGCCATCTTTTTGTCATCATAACGACTGAGTATCAAGAGCGTACATTTTTGGATTCACTTAAATTGCTGTCAAATGAATTGATTTTGTCTTTTGATTTTTTTTTTGATGACAGATTTAAGGACAGTTTTGCCGCCCGTGTAAGACCGGCATGGATTGGCTTAATAGGAATAACCTAGATGGACTTTGTAGATCGATGAAAACAGATCGTTTGTTTCGTTCTGTGGAGAATTTTGGGCCGGGAGGAATCGCATCCTCTCTACAACGCTCAGTGAACAGTGAATTATCCTATACCTATATTAAAAGTCGAAAATTTCACGACATACCTTTTTATTAAAGCGTGGTGGTGGCTAAGTCCAGTTATTTTTTTTGTTCCGTTCAATCGGAAAATTTGTATGCGGCAAATTTACAGGAAAAATGTTTGTATTGTTTGTGTTGTAGTCTCCATGTTGTGTATTTTTTGAAAAATATGAAGATTAAAATAAAATAAAATCAAATTTTTGTAAATTTTCTTTATTTATTTATATTACTTTACTAATTTTCACAACATATATTAATTTTTTTTTTTTTTTTTTGGCGACGCGTTTCGGATTTATTTATCCATCATCGGGCACGGGCTTATGCTTTCGGACTGTGGTGTTGTTCAGTCTTTGTTGGTGTCTTCGTTGGTTGAATTTGTTGGGCTATTTAAATTGATGTATATGTTTGTCTCTTTTTTAGTATATATTTGTTTATTTTCTTTGGTGGTTTATTGCGGTGTTATATAGTGTGTTATTCTTTATTGTTAATTTATCATTTAATATTTTGTCTTGTTCATTTTTGTTTGCTTTATAGATTTCGAATTCTTCTATTGCGTCGAGTGTTGTCCCCTTTTGACATATGTGCATGGGTGTGAGATTATCGTCAAAGCTGGTGTAGTTATGGTTCTCTTCTATTAGGTGTTGTGAAAAGGTGGATTTGGTGTTGGGTTTAGGTTTGTGTTCCTGGAATCTTTCGTAGAAAGTTCTTTCAGTCTGTCCTATGTAAAATTTTTCATAATCGTCACAATTAATTTTGTATACTCCTGTGCATTTTTTAATTTCTCTTTTTGTTTTTTGTTGTAGTATTTTTTGAATATTGTTTTTAGTTTTAAATGTAGTAGCCCGTAGCGTAATGGTTAGTGCATTCGACTGTCACGCTGGAGGTTTGGGATCGCTTCCCAGCCTCGTCCACCTAAAAACTAAAAAGTTTTTTTTCAGGGCTACTGCCTCTTGCGAGGAATTGACAAATCCTCCAAGTGTATCACTTGTCACGAATAAGTGCTTCTCGTCTAGCCGTTCGGATTCGGCATAAAATTGTAGGTCTCTTCCATTCCTGTCGAAAGGCGCACACAGGAATGGTTGCGAGTTGTTAGTCACTAGGCCCTGGTTCTTCATGAGCCGTTGTGCCACCCGATTTATTTATTTTTTTTTTTTTAAGTTTTAAATGATATGTTAATGTTTAGTTTCTTAAATTCATATTTTAGAGTTTGTGGTAGTAAGTTAGTGTATTCTATTGCGATGTATTTATTAATATTGTGGGTTTCTTCATTAGTTTGGTTTTTGTTTTTGTTTTTTATTTTCTTTTTCTTATTGTTAATTAACTTGTCTATTATATCTGTTTTGTATCCATTTGAAAGGGCAATATGTTTTATTGTATTGACTTCATCTTCGTAATCTTTCTGGTTCATGGGAATATTAAAGAGTCTATTTATGAATGCAGTATATGCTGCCATTTTTTGTGTATGTGGATGGTGTGAATTTTTGTTTATTGTAATCTCTGTTGTTGTTGGTTTTCTATAGATTTTGTAATATAGGTTGTTGTTGTTTTTGCTTATGTTTAGGTCTAAGAAGTTGATATTGTTGTTGTTTTCTATTTCTGCTGTGAATTTTATTTTATTATTAATGTTGTTTATATATTTCTTTAGAATGTCTATTTGTCTGTATGTTCCGTCGAAAATTACGAAGGTGTCGTCTACGTTTCTGGCATAAAAAATGATTTGTTGGTGTTGTGTGTTGAGTTTTGATGTTATATATTTATTTTCAAAGTAGTTAAGGTAGAGGTCTGCCATTAGACCACTCAAGGGGGATCCCATTGCGAGTCCTTCTTCTTGTCTGTAAAATTGATTATTGAATGTGAAGTAATTTTGATTGAGTGTTATTTTTATTAATTCTATTTTTTCTTCTATTTGTTGTTTATTTAATTTTGCGGTAGTAATAAGATTTTCTTTTAATATTTTAATTGTTTCATCTATTGGTATGTTCGTGTACATGTTAGTTACGTCGAATGATATGAGTTTGTATTGCGGCGAAATGTTTATATTTTTAGTTTTTTTCTATGAATTCGGTATAATTCTTTAGGCTACTGTTATTTTTTATGTTTATGTTTGTTTTTATGATTTTTTGTAGGGCTTTAGCAATTTTGTAGCAAGGTGCTTTTTTATAATTTATAAATGGTCGTATGGTGTTCCTGCTTTATGTATTTTAGGTAATCCAGTGAATATTGGTGCTTGTGCGTTTGTTTGTTTTAATTTAATTTTATTTATATTAGTAAATATATTATTGCATTTGTTTATAGCTCTGTTTATTTCTTTAACATATATTTTGGTTGGATCGTTTTGTAATGTTTGTATATTGTTGTTGTTGAAAAAATCTATTGTTTTGTTGATATGTTCTTGTTGGTTAATTATGACTACTGTGTTACCTTTGTCTGCTTTTGTTATTATTGCATTGTTGTCTTTAATTTTTTTTTTATCGTTTTTAAATTATTTATATCTGCTTTATATTTATTTTGGATTTTGTTTTTATTATAGTTGTTTTTTAAATATGTTTAAGTATTTTATTTATTATTATTCTAGTTTCGTTTTGTATTTCCTGTGTTGTTATGGTTTTTATTGCAGCTTCAGCATTGATGACATCTTGTACTATATCATTTTCGTTTGTTATGGGGATGTTGTATTTTAGGCCTTTACTAAGAATATCACACTATATAAAACCGCAATAAACCACCAAAGAAAATAAACAAATATATACTAAAAAAGAGACAAACATATACATCAATTTAAATAGCCCAACAAATTCAACCAACGAAGACACCAACAAAGACTGAACAACACCACAGTCCGAAAGCATAAGCCCGTGCCCGATGATGGATAAATAAATCCGAAACGCGTCGCCAAAAAAAAAAAAAAAATTAATATATGTTGTGAAAATTAGTAAAGTAATATAAATAAATAAAGAAAATTTACAAAAATTTTATTTTATTTTATTTTAATCTTCATATTTTTCGAATTTTTGTACATCATCGTTGGTGAATTTAAGGTGTGTTTCGGTGCTTATTCAAAAATTCAGAAAACAAATTTAAAATGGCCGCGTTCAACGCATCAACTTTGTCAGTACTATATTTTCAGATGGACCTTCTGATTGGCCAGTTAGCTGACATTCAGTTACGTTTATCTAAGTTTAGTTAGTTTTCATCTGAATTTTCAGCAAGAAATTCCCGACTGAAAATTCAGATGACAGCGAATTAAGGTGGGGTAAATGTCAAAAAAAACAGTTCAGCTGTACTGTACCGATTGTATTAGTTCAGTGCATCTTTCTCATTTTTCATTTACAGTTGTGATCTCATGCAGTTGACTTTCCTTGCATTTTTAGAAGTTTTTTTTTTTAAATTGCAATTTTTTTTTTTTTTTCAATTTCAATTTCAATTTTTTAAGAGCAAACGAACAAGTAAGACTTACATCTTTTATAGTACTTAACAATTGGATAATAAGCAACAATTATTTAACTTACTTGATCTAGATAATACAATCTATCTACATACAAAAAAAAACATATTTGTATATAAATAATACAATTTACATAATTTAAATGTAGTTTATATGTACATAAAATTAATTGAGAAAGAAAAGTGAGAGAAAATAGGAAAAAAGAAATATAAAAAGAATAAACAAAAAAAAAAGAATGCTGAGAAGAGTCCTAACATAAGTGAGCAGCAACCGCACTTTTAAAATTTGAAACACTTATTATCTTCCTGATAGACATGGGGAGAGCGTTCCATATCCTAATGGCATAGACTATAAAGAGCCGCGAAGAATTCAAGTAGTTAAAAATTGGCACCAAAAGGGTTACAGATCTAATGGATTGAGCGAATCTAAGTTTTTCATTTAAATAGTAAGGTGTTTGACTTTGAATAACTTTGTGCAAAAACATACAGCACCTTGCATCAAGATATTGCTGAAGAGAGCATCCAAGGACAAGCCGATGATAATGTGAATTAACAAATAAAGTAATGCGGATTTTCACAGTTTTGGTCAATGGAAAATATGTTCAGGTGGAAGAGCCCGACGAAAATGTCTATATATGCATAATGAATGGTGATTATTATATTTAGAGATTTTCGGCAAATTAACATTTATTTTATTAATTTTTTTAGACCCAGCCTTTGGCGTTAGGTATTTGGCCAAAATTTCAGAAATGGAAAAGGAAAACAGCGTTCGTAAGAAGTACCTACCTAATTCATAAAATTGAAACTAATATGATTCTTTTTTCAGCGGCTTCCCAAAGTGATTTCTCTAAAGTGCCACCAAAAGCTAGGTTGGCTGCAAAAACACTAGTTTGAACTGATTTAAAAAAAAAAATTATTAAATATTACGTTGCATAACAAACAAAAAAAAAACAAACATTTGTTGGTTAACTTACACATAATTTCATCTTCAAAATCACTCATATTGAAATATTTATTTTCCGACCAAAAAAAAAACAATCTAATTTGCTCCAAATTAAGTACGAAAAGAAAAGTTTGACTGACATTTCAGATTTATATTGCGTTCAAAGACAAAAATTAAGTACTTTATTTTCAGCAGTTGTCAAATTTTTGCTTTGAACACGGCTAATAAAATGCCAAAATAGGTATGGCAGTAGGTAAAATTATGGTCACGTGTTATGTATCGTAACGCGATCCCTGAACGTACGATTATACTTCCCTATTAGCCTACCCCTAATAATATACACCGTTCTAAATAAAAAAAAAATATATTTTTTTTGGGATCATGACGTTATATAGAATGACAAAAATCGCGAATGGCAAAAATCTCGAAAAAAAAATCTCCAATGCAAAAATCTCGAATGTACAAAAATCTAGAACGTACAAAAATCACGATACACTATATCTAGAAAAAAATCTCGAAAAAAAAATTCATTCGAGATTTTTTTTTTACATTTTTCTATAGTTTAAAGGCCAATAAAACACATAATATGTTCAATTTATGAAACAATTTATTTTTCTGGCCAAAAAAGAACAACAAATGAAATTGTTTTTATATTTTATTTATATCAAATATTTTATAGGATATGTATGTGTATAAGTATACTCGTACCACACATAACAAATATCAAAAAAGTACAAAAATAATTCAATACAAAGAAAAAGTGTCAAAACATAACAAAATTAGACATATAACTCTAACTATAAAAACTAAACAATTTCTATAAACTGGAGTTGTATGCAGGAGAAAGACACTTAAGGTAGTTAACATAATTTAAGTAATTAAACAAAAGAACTTCTTATTCTTGTACGAGAATAATAAGTTCTTTTGTTTAATTACTTTAATTAAAACACTCGTTCAGTAGTTAGATAACAGTAGCTTAGATAACTTTTTTCTTCTGTTTCGTCCCAGTATTTTTAAGATTTGCTTTTCTCTTTTTAAATAATCCCTTCTTACCTTAGTTTCTTGACCAATCTGAAGTTTTGAACCACACAACTTACCTGAATTGACTCACTAGCCAAAACTTCAATTAATTTATCCGACATGTGGCCTTCCAACTAAAACCTTGAGCCCCCTATACCAGGACTCAACTATTAATTTAGTCACCTACTAGTATAACTGGATAGGTGCATGTGCAGTGCACCTACTGATTCTCTTAAGGAGACTGTCCTTATCTAGTATAAATATTAATTGTTGAGACAATGAATGGTCACAATTCGCACGCGCGCATTGTAACCATTCATTGTCTCAACAATAAATATTTATTCTAGAGTTTTTTTTCTAGATTTTTGCAGTTCGAGATTATGCTTTCTAGATTTTTGTTTTCGAGATTTTCTCAATTCTAGATTTTTTTTTCGAGATTTTTGCTTTTGGGATTTTTGCTTTCTGGATTATTGGTTTCTAGATATCGTGGTAAACCCATTTTTTTTAATAGGATTTATTGGAACGTCGATAAACCCAAACCGAACTAAAAGTGAATACCTACTGCTTGAGGATTCATTCCTTCTTTTGTTTGACGGGGGGTAAGTGATTTTGTTCCCTTAATACCTACTATCTAAAACGTAAATTTTTTAACCTTATTTTTTTCAAACAAAATTTTCTTTCTTCCATAATAAATTGTTCTTCATATTTTTTGGTACTTGTCAGGGATTTTGAAGCTGGCGATCTACGACAAAAAAAAAAAAGAAACGTCGTGATCGCTCCCCCCCCCCCTTTTTGCAAGGTGATAGTCACAGCCGACGAAACAAAATTCAGGAACGCTTGAAGCAAGCAGAAACACAAAAAATCAAACACGCTTCAAGACATACAATCCAAAAGCATCTCCAAGCGGACTTCAAGAATTCGTAAATTTTGTAATGCGATATTATGTAAAATCTTTTTTCTTTGCTGGCGCAATATCTTTTTAGTGTATATAGATTCCTCGATTGTGTTTTTGTAAATTAAAATAAGTTATCTAACCAAAAAAAAAAACAGAAAAACTTATGAAATCGTAATTTGCTTTTTGGAAACGATTATTGGAATTGTTCGTTCTTTAATTGAAATGGTATTTCCATTTTTGTTGGTGGTGTAAAATATTTTCTTGAGTTTTGAAGGGTCATTGAACCCGTATTGAGCTCAATAGGTGGTTTTTTTTCGTAGTTCGAAGCTGAGTTATCAGTGAATGCCAGTTTATTGAGTTGGTCTAACAACTTGATTTCTGGTTTACTGCAGCATGAATCTGTAGGCAAACTTTCATTATCGTTTTCCAGCATTACATCTATTAACCCGGGATGACAGCATATTTGCCTAAGACGTAGTAATAGAACAAGTATTTCATGTGATTTAATGTCTCTTTCACCACCATGATGGAGCCATTGGAATATTTTGTTTGTTTAAAAGTCGGTCGACTACCTTGATCGCTAACGTTCAAGGAAATATATATCTTTATTGAAATAGAAATTGTGCGAACATAGTTTTGGAATATGTCATAATTTTTTGATTTACATTCATTTCGTCTTTGTCTAAGATCACTTCAATAATTTTACATGGTGCTCGTTCTGGAAGACAATCAAGGCTCCCCGATTGCTGTAGTTAAACTTTCGTTCTAAGAAGCATAAAGGACTTCATTAGAGCATTCAAACGCTGGTGGCCGCCAATACTTTGGTTGTCAATCCATTTCTCCCAATGGCTAAGATCATCAAAAGGACTACACATCAAAAACTTAAGTAATCCATAAACTTCAATTTCTTTATTTTGAATTGGCGTTCCGGTAAGTGCCCATCGACACTTTGCCCGCAGTTCACTAACTGCCAAAGACGATTGGCTTTTGTAATTACGCACCACATGTGCATCATCCAAAATAATTCTTTTCCAAGCTATAGAGAACAGGGCGCCTTTAGTTTTAGATTCCCGAGTAATAATCTGGTAGTGGTAGGTCGTGATGACTAAGTCATAAGTTGCTAAATGTCGTGGTTTCGTATTTCTACTTTGACCATGATGAACAGTTTTGCTCAGCTTATGCCTATGTTCCCTGTTGTTTACAGTTTACTTCTTCCGTTACAGCTACCGTTCGATCAAGCTGATGTCAAACTCCATGAAGATCGTTGAGCGGATATTGGATGGCCGCCTACGAAAAATAATACGGCAATCTGACGACCAGTGCGGGTTTGTTTCGGGTAAATCAACCACAGATTCTATTCAGTGTATAAGAATCAGAATGGAAAAATATCGGGATTCCTCAAGAGATTTGTATATTGTATTGGTTGATTTTGAAAAAGCATTCGACAGACAACCACTAGAGCTGAAATGGGTTGCACTTACGCAACGAGGAGTTCCGGAAGTCTACGTGCGGATGATCAAGGACATGTACGAGCAAGTTAAAACAAAGGTAAGAGGGGGAATCATATCTTAGCCGCAGATTCCCATGGGCAAGCCCTCGCTGATAACATCACAGCGCCCTCTAGTGGTTACGTTCGTCCGTTATATTCATTTAAATCAATCTTCAATTGGTTTAAATTAGTTTTTTTTTTTTTTTTGGCATGAAATATGATTTGTGGTAGGCGAGTTTCGAATTACTTGGACAAGTTCCCACCCACTTCCGGCGAGCTCAAGTCAAGCGATGCTAGCTAGCATGACGGCCCTTCGCACTCGATCAAAATCATACGAATTTCAAAACTTCTACTTCTCTAACCTATTACAAGTTTTTTGATAAAATTGTTTTATTGTGTGTGATATTGTGTGTGGCTTGTAAAAATGCTAGTCGTCCAAATGCAATTGTAAATTAGAAAAACCTTCATTAGGATGGGCACGATCAGGTGACCTCGGTGGTGCAATGCGTAGTGCAACGGCCTCTGAGGTAGCTTGGTCTAGGTTCGAATCCAGTTGACGGCAAAACAATTTATAAATTAAAATTGGAATTGTAGACTAAGCACCACTAAAAGGAATCTGTAATTGGTGTGGCAGCCATGAAATTGCAATAATTCCAGCCAAAATGTAATACTCGGTGGTAGCCAACACAAGTGGTTGTTGTTCATTCAAAACCTTCAATGTTAAATATAACGGAGCGAAAGCTATGCAACCAAACTGCAAGTGTTATCACGAGAAAACACGTTTAAAATTGTTTTATTTTTCAGTCAATAAAATCTTATCACAAGAAAAATCACATTTTTTCCTACTACTGTTAAGCTATCAAAAAGTGTCTTTTCCAACTTTCCCAATTGCTCGTGCTGTTTTAAATATAAAAAATTTAAACAAAATAAAATTATTATTAACCTACATACACGTGCTTACACAAAAAGTTTATTATTGCCTTACCAAATCACACTCGAATTCCGAGAGTGAAAATAAATTCGTGGCGCGTTTATTAACGCTGTTGTGAAAACAAAACAAAACAAATAACCTTCATATTTGTATGTTTGTTCTTTTCGTGTTTAAATAAACAACTGAGGTAAATAATAAAATCAAATAAAAATTTTGATAACAAAAAAAACACTAGCCTGTTTCAGAAGTAAAAGTTCATGCTCCAAATAGTTGTCAGTCGTTCATCATGGAACGTTATCCAGTCATTTATAGCATTTTAGCTTTATCGATTTTACTGACTCTATTAGGACTTGTACCTTCTGATGCTGAAACTGTAAATTCTTGCTCGGCTTGGATGAGATGCTCAACAGTACCAGATAACACGTATGGGCTTATCGGGAACACTTCTTGTGGTATCTACCGAAATCCTTGTCTACTTGCTCTTGAGAATTGTGACCGAAAAGCCAACAATCAAACTTGTAAGAATTAATAAAACACCCTAAAAACTATTTATGAATGTCATATTTGACAAATTTGAAATAATAATTATTTTATTTAGTGATAATTCCATCTACAAAAGCAAAATGTAAACCTTTGTGTCCCTCCATTTGTCCACTTTATGTTCTAAGTATTTGCGGAGAATATCTAAACAAAAAGATGACATTTAACAATGAATGCGAAATGAATAGATACAATTGCAAAAATGATAAAAGTAAGCTTACAGAAAATTAAACAAAAATATTACTTACAAATTTATGAACGAATTCGATTATTTTTATAAATGTTTTTATTTTTACAGCATTTCTTCTCTACAGTCAAGGACCATGCAAGTGTTCTTCTGGTTATTAACAAATTTTAAAATGTTAATTTAAAGACTTCAAATAAAACAAATATATTATTCTTTTTGAAAGTAGTTATTGATTTTATTGAAAGAGATACAGAGATAGGAGCTAGGAGGTTTTGCACGTTTCTTTTAGAAACAGAAGAATCAAACTACTGTGAAAGAGAAGCGCAATGTTTGACAATATGCGAGAAATAACGAACTTATCGCAGATTATTAACGCTTATTTATAAATCAGATGTAAGACACAAATGAAATTTTTCCCCGTTTTCATTCTTAAAATAAAAACTAAATGCACATTGCATTTAGTTTTCAGACGGCCATATTTTCGTAACCAAATCAAATTTTGAACTTTGCAGGGGCTCCAATATGTTCAATTCAATTCAATTTTTATTAAAAATTGTGTACAAGTAAGACATAGTCTTTTATAGTACCTAAGATAATACATAATATTTTGTGGAGCAAAATAATTTCTACTAAAATTGTGAAGTTTTATTGGGGCTCAAACTCAATATCAGCATAGATAACTGTCTGATTTGGTTTTCAACGTTTGTTTTTTCGTAATGGTAGGTGAATTTAGGGTCGATATTAGCAACATTCGGGGGCTGCGAAAGAATATCTGTGCTGTGTACGTACATACTGTAAAAAACAGGCCAGCAGTCTTGGCACTAAGTGAAACCCAGATAGGTGAAAATTCTGATTACTCCGAATTTAGCCTACCTGGTTATAGCTTAGTGCCTTTATTTTTCCTACACCATGGTCTCGCAATATATGTACGTAATGATGTGGCTTATCAGCTTCAACCACAATATGGCCCTTGTTTAAATACAAACTTTAACTTCATGTGGTTAAAATTCACCGTCAATAAGCACATCATACATACATGTTTCATTTATCGTAGCCCAAGTTTGGATAGTAATTCGACTTCTAACGAATTCGATGCGCTGTCCGATTCAATCCTGAGAATTGTTTCCCATTATCCGCACAGTGAAATCGCTGTTACGGGCGATTTCAATGTACACAATTCTTCGTGGCTACGCTATTCTGGTCAGACAACACCCGAAGGAAGGTATGTCGAGATTTTTGCTCAGTTAAACCACCTGACTCAGCTTGCTGACGAGCCTACTCGGATTCCTGACGTTGCAGGTCAAATCGCCAACACTCTAGACTTGTTCCTTACCTCTGACCCGAATAAATACACTATTAGTGTATTATCTCCTCTAGGCTCATCAGACCATTGTGTCATATCTGCGAATTTTTCGTGCCACCAAATCACAGTTAAAGAAAAAATCCCAAAGAGAACCGTTTGGCAGTACGAGAAAGCCAACTGGGACGGTCTCAATAATTTCTTCAAGAGCTTTAACTGGTCACTATGCTTCCTCGATAGTGATGTTGACGCCAGTGCAGATGACTCCTCCTGTACTTGAGAGCGTAAATGATTTTATGGGACAAATCTTCTTTCGCACTCGTGCAGTTGCTAGAGTTCTAAAGGATCTCGATGTACACAAATCCGCTGGCCTCCCATTGTTCTGAAGGGGTGTTCTACAACGCTGGCAAAACCACTGCGTAAGCTTTTCCATCTGTCCTACTCTACTGGTCTCTTTCCTCCGAGTGAATGGAAAACAGCATTTGTCCAGCCTGTCCCTAAAAAAGGCGTATCTTCTTCACCCTCTAACTATCGACCAATCGCACTTACGTCCCTTCTTTTCAAGGTCTTGGAAACGCTGATTAATTTCCAGCTCAAGAAATATCTCGAGGAACGAAAGCTTCTTAATGACCGGCAGTACGGCTTTCGTAGCAATAGGTCCACTGGTGATCTGATGGTATATCTCACCGAACAGTGGAACCAATCTTTACATCGTTTGTGAGAAAGTAAGATTATTGTACTTGATATTTCAAAAGCGTTTGATAGAGTTTGGCACCAAGCTCTCTTATCGAAAATGCGCGCATTTGGTTTCGATGAACCTCTTCTTCGTTGGATTAGAAATTACCTTTCGGACCATTCAATACAAGTCGTATTGGACGGTTTCAAGTCTGAAATCCACAAAATAAATGCTGGTGTGCCCCAGGGCTCCGTTTTGTCTCCGACTCTCTTCCTAATTTTTATAAATGATCTTTTGTCTGAAACTTCTAATCCATTAAACTGTTTTGCTGACGATAGTACTCTCAGCTTCTCATATTCGTTTACAGATTCTCATCCATGTCCTTCGGATGTGGAACTTGAACGGCAGCGAATGATAAGCTCACTAAATTCTGATCTCGACAGCATTGTCCAATGGGGAATCAAAAACCGCGTAGAATTTAATGCTTCTAAAACTCAATGTTGTCTCCTGTCGTTAAAGCGAAACCCACCCCCAATGCCGCTATCCATGGGCGGCACTTGCATCGAGGAAACCGAACAGCTCTCAGTTCTCGGTATGTGTGTCACAGACCACCTTTTGTGGAATGACCACATATTTGATGTCGCCAAAAACGCTGCTAAGTGTTTAGGTTTTCTCCGTAGATGCAAGAAGTTTTTTTCCCTTCTGATCTGGCTGTGATCTACAAAGCCTTTATTCGTACAAAACTTGAGTACAATTCTCATGTTTGGGCAGGAGCTCCAAAAACTCACTTGAGTTTGTTGGACAGAATTCAAAAGAGAGCTTTAAAAATGATAGGCGAAAGATCTATAACAGCAACAATTACATCTCTCGAACACCGCCGTAATGTTTCGTGTCTTTCTCTATTTTATCGCTATTATTATAATCAGTGTTCTAGTGAAATAGCCAGTTGCATCCCCCCGCCTTAAAAAATTCAACCGTAATACTCGCGCTTCTAGGAATGCCCATCAGTTCACCCTCGAGCCCAACTTCGGACGTACTGTAATGTACAGAGATTCTTTCTTCAGTCGCACCACACGAATGTGGAATGCTTTACCTGACTCGACTTTCCCCTCCTATTTCGATGTGCAAACATTCAAAACCAATGTGCATCGGTATCTCCTTCTAAATCCTCTCCTACTTACCTAATCGCTCGTGCTGTGTTAAAAACATTTTAAGGGTAGCCATAACCCCTTTTGCACGCGTGGAATATAAAAAAAAAAAAAAAACTCAGTTATTTGGAATATTATGCATTCGAATTTGCTTTACTTTATAAATGTTACATTAAAAAAATTATATTTAGGTACTTTTTATAAAAAACGGCATATGATGGGGTGACATTGGCCTGCATTTTAAGTGACTTTGTACACGACAAATTATAAAAAAATGCACCAAAATTCATAAAAAGACGTACGGAGCTTACAAGTATAAGGCTGTAAATGCGCAGAGAAAGATTGATCTGATCATCCATATATTGTTCCAGTGATATCAAATCTTAAAATAACAATTCATGTTAAAAAATAAAATATATCTGCAATCAATTGGTAGGAGATCATTGATTGATTCTAGTAAATGAGATAATAAGGAAAACATTGACCAGTGACCAGTCACAGTCACCCAAAACCGCTTCGACTTTGGCCACTTAATTTTTGATTTTTAGTAATTAAATTAGCCAACTGATTTGTCTTAAATTTACGATACTTGTGCAAAAAATCTTTACTCTGTAAAAAATCTATTCAAAAGTTATTCATATATTCTGGTTTCAAGGTAATTAAAAAAAATACTTTTGTGTTTTTACTATTTCTACTTCGAGAAAGTCGCGGAACCCTGAAAACTCTTCCGCGCAACCCTGAGGTTTGGGAACCGAGGTCTTAAACCTATCGTTGCTTTCATTTGCAAAACAATTCTGGACTAAAATCGCATCAAGTAAACGCGTGATATCCAGCTAATGATTTACAAAATAAATTACCAAACTCTTGATCCAACGTTAAATACTCGTTGTTTATTCCGTTTGTATCCAAATAATGTTACCATTTTGACGTTATTCATAAATGTACATACATAACAATATTATTAAAATGCCTGCGTGATAGCATTTTTTAGTAATATTGGCTCTGGGTTCAGTACTACACGCGTGGTGTACAAATTTTTGTATTAATTTCTTCGTCTTTGTGAGAACAAAAAACACTCTTTTAATATAATTCTTGGATGGATCTTATTAAACTTATGCACGATGCAAACGATGGAATGGAGAAAACAGTAAAAAAAATGACAAATCTCTCGAGAGCTGACCACGAGACGAAACGAATTTTAGTCTCGTCTCAGTATCTTTAATAGCCCTTCCACACTAGCCCACTGTGTATTAATACATGAAAGTGGGAAAGAATTCCACGCGACTGCCAAATTAGTGGGAAAGAAATGTCTTTTCATATTTTGCTTCCACACTTGCTTGTATTAATACAAATTACCTTTACCTAAAAAAAAGTGTGATAGAATGTGGAACAGAATTAGAACCATTCCTTAAATTCTTCATGTATAAACACATCATGTCAAATCGTGTGGGATAGAAAGTCGGGTTGTGTAGGCTGGGCTGTCATATTTTGTTTCCACACTATTATACATAATGGTTCTGTTCCACACCTTGACCAAAACTGCCAATTGTCAACAATCGTTGCCCAAATGCTGTTCCACACCTCACAAATTTGGTAGTTTTGGGCAGAAGAGAGCGCTCACGAGAGAGTAAAACAATTTCCCCTCCTGACAAATTCTGCCCAAGAAATTTCTTTGGGCAGAAATTGTTGGTTGTATAAAAAAGTTACTGTTGTACAGTCATCCGTTCAGTTTGCTTCGCGTTGAAATTAAAAAAGTTACAAATGAATAAGTGTGTGAAATTGTGTGGCAGAATTTTTGCCAAGAAACCGTTCCACACTTTTTGGGCAGTTTTTCTCTCTTTGAGAGAATTTTATGCCCACTCTTACAAATTTGACAGACCAACAATTTCTGCCCGAAAATCTTGGGAACAAACCTATTTTGTTTCCCCCTTTTTTGACTGTTACCCCGTTTACATGAGCTATTCGAGCGAGCTTCAAGCTCGCTTGGCCCCTTTGTATACCTGCGTTGACTTGAAATGAGCTTCAACCGACTCGATTCCACTTCAGGAGCAGAGTCGAGTCGAAATTGTTGGTAAAACACCTGGGTCGAAGAGTCGGTCTTGAGGATGTGCTCACCACAGTGTTTTTGCACATGTGCGAGTAAATTTATTTATTGGTTTTGATAGCTATGTGAAGTATGTACTAAAATTAATATTGAAATGTTTTTGTGTAAAATAAATATATTATTGCCATTCCATTAAATGTAATCTCAACACCATATCAACTCAAATTCAAATGGGGCTCTCAACTCACGCGACGAAACACCTGGCTCGAAAATCCGACCCTTATCCAATTCGAGCTCTCGATTCTGTTTTTAAACGGGGTATGTATTAAAACACAGTGGGCTAGTGTGGAAGGCCTTTAACATACTCTCGTCTCGGTGTTGTCGCTATGGCTTCGGTATCGAGAGATTTAAATTCAATATTTGAGTTTCAAAATTCAATTATATATTTTTATATAATTTTATTTATTTTTATTTCCTGGCGAGAACACCGAAAGTTTTGGTCCAAAAATTGTGGTCACCTCTCACATTCTCGGAAACTTTTGCAGTCTCGTGGCCCTACAGATTTTGATGTCCATTGTTTACCGATTTAAGCTGGAAAGTACCTGTCATTCGAGACGCTGCGCTGTGGCAATCATGAAAGAGGTAATTGTCTTTTTCAAATCGCATCCAAAACAAAAAACGGTCCTCATGAGCACCTTGGGTTGTGCATTCACATCTCTTTGTGAGACTAGGTGGGTAGACCGGAATGAAGGTGTACTCCAATTTTCCTTAGACCTCGTCAAAATTGTGGAAACACTTGAAACGATTTCGCAGTGGCGTTACCCAAGTACAGCTAGCAAGGCTTTTTCCCTTGTAACGACTTTATGCACTCCACAATTTATCCTACCAGTATTGTGTTTAATTGATATGTTGTATTTAACACAGTTCTTGAGCAAATTGCTACAAACAACAGCTCTGGACCTTAACAGCAGCACAATGCTACTAAAGAACACGATTTCTGTTCTTTCTAGTCGCCGAGAGAACATAGAAACTAATTTTAACAACATCTGGCAGCGTGCAAAAAATTTAGGTGGTCTATTGAATGTTGAGTTGAAAATTCCAAATATACCGACCCGATTTTGACACAAATTCAGCTGAAGAGAACTACAGAATATCGTTATATGCACCTCTACTTGACTTTGTCCTAACCGATTTGCGTAAAAGATTTTAACACGAAACCTTAGATGGGTTTAAACCTTAGAAGAAGAAATAGAGGAACTGCCCTTGTTGGAAAAAAGTGAAGCAGTTTTTAAAATGGTGTGAGGTCTCACAAACACAAATGCATTACAGCAGGGACGGAGTGCTCTTTGAATGCAACTCACTAGGGCGCCATCAGAATAGTCATTTTTGTTATTTTCCGAAGTTGGTTTATGTTCTAAAAAATGTTCTTAAAAAAAAGAAAGAGTACGTGCGTGAAGCAATTTGTCAATCTGAAATGTCAAATCGCTAGTGTGATTTTAAAAAAGGACAATAAAAAAGTGTTACAAATTAAGACGCATATATATGAAAAAAAAAAACTTTGAAAAGACAAACCTTTGTAGTTATTTAGAAATCAACAAAAAAACAGTAAGTGTGATAAGAGCATTTCCTCTCACAAGTGATTTTTATTATATTTTTCTCAAAGAACATATTATTTATAATGGATTAAACTTTAAACATGAACCATGAACCAAATATGAACTGATAGACACCTTACTGAACAGACAAATTAACATTGAAACATGAACTAATAAGTTGGCGACGGAACAAATAGATATTTTATTACTTACTTAAAACGTAAAAAATCGATTGAATAACAAAAAATAATTGTCTCATAAGAAGGGCGCTTAACAGATAGTTGCTCCTTCCAACATCCAATATAATCTCATGCACCCCTGTTAACAAGAATTTCAGTTTGACATTTCTGGTTCTTAAATTCTAACAAAAAAATTATGTGCACATTTTCAACTAAATTATAATATTCTTGACTTAATTTAAAGTGTAACCCATTCTAAATATATTGTTTAATAGTTCATCAATCTAAAGACAAAAACTTTACAGCACTTTTTTTGAGAAAAATATAATAAAATTCACCTGTGAAAGGAATAGTTTTTATCCACCATGTTTTGTTGATTTCCACACCCCTGAACAATGCACTTCATGTTTTTTTTTTAATTTATAAGAAGATCGCCACAATGTCTAATTAATGCACTTTAAATTATTTGTTTTTTTCAAAGTTATTGTTATATTAATTTGGGTTTTAACTTGTACCAATGTTTGCCTTACATCACCTTAACACTGTCAAAATAATAATTCTTTGTTAGATATTCTTTATTCTTTGATTAACGTGTTTACAAATACATTGTTAGAATTCTTGAATAATATAGTTAAGACATGACATGGAATGTCGTCTGCCTGAGGGGCATTTTTGTTTTTAAATTGTGATTAAATAATTTAACGTTTTTATTTTTTGTTTGTTTTTTTTTTTCAGGTAACGATAAGATACGAATTATAATCAAGTGTTTCCTTATTTCTTTTTTTTTACAATATAGGCAAAATAGGCAAAATATTAAATTTTTCTTTATTTAAGAGACTTTTAGTTTAGTTAAAACAAATTTACGGACTTTTAGATTAGTTAAATCAAAATATATATGTAGCTTTTAAAATGGAGCTCTTTTTAAGGACTTTAGATGAGTTAAATCAGAATATATCATTTTAAATAATTAAGAAAATTCAAATGACTTTTAGTTTAGTTAAAACAAACAGCTTCTAATGTGACTTTTAACTGGCTTGGCTCAAAAACTTCCTTCGATAATTCGGGCTCTAAAAGTTATCGCTTCTTTGTAGAACTCATAAAGATGCATCCAATTTGCAATATTCAAATAGCTTGTAACCTCATCTACATCTAGATAGTTTTTTTTCGAAATGAACATGTCTTATGTCCGTCAGCATTGGACAAACACCAATGAAGTGTAATACATCCTCTCTTTCATGGCGGTTACAGAGTGTGCAGCTATCGATAACTTCGTTCCGGTGGGGCCTAAAGTAAAGCCCAATCAGCTCTCCTCTTATTTTAAATATGGTACCAATAATGGAATTGTTATATGCATTGGTAAAATAGTTTCTGTCGTTGAGATTAAGGAAGCATTTTAAATAATACTGCATTTCCGTGGAAGAGCGTGCTTTTTCAATATAAAAATACCTTTCATTCTCATCCGTGACTGCTATTACCTCGTAAAGGGATTTCTTACATTGAACAGCGTTCAAACTCCAATTTAAAGTGAAGCCACAGTTCGCGGCTAACAAGTTCCAGTCTCTTACAACTAGGGTATTTTGACGAATCGCATATTCCAGTATTATTCTCGGAAGCCTCTGCTCCTCCATAAGTAAGACTCTCACTACATAGTCTGCATTCAGTTTAAGGGTTGAAATAAACAGTGACGGTAGACCAGATTCCAAATAGTACATATATTTTGGCGTGCTTATCGGCAAAAAGAATATAGATAAATAGATAAATGTAAGACTTCACTACGTCTAAGTTTTTCAACCCATATTTTCAATGTTCCTCTCTCGCCGTTTTGCCAGATCCATTCTTAAACACAAGGACTTTTGATTTTTCAGTATTAACCTCCAGCTTCCACTTTTGGCAATATTCTTCCAGTTTATTGATCATCATCTGTAGAGCGGTCGGTGACTCCGCCAGAATAACAATATCATCGGCATACATGACCACTTTGATGCGTTTATTCGCAAACTCCACTCCAAAGCTGAGGCACTCGGCTAAATCGTCCAGAAAAAGAGCAAACAGCAGAGAGCTTAGGTTACAGCCTTGTCTTATTATACGGACATACTTTGAACTTTTATGAGATGGATAGTTTAGAAGAATTCTATATGATTCTAGGAGATTCAGGTCTTAGGCAAATTAAAGCTAAATAGATTTCTTTGCATAAAATTTACATACTCAGTAAAACATAAACTGCAATTAATAAATTATATAACAAGAGATACAGAAGGTAGACAGGAGTATAATTAGAAAATAGACTTTATAATGCAAAGAAATGACAGCACTAGGGAAGGATTACCCTTTACTACAACCATAGATGCAACAATTAGGACTTCAAATGGGGATCCAATATGGACGAAACAATATCCGTATCCCATATTGGATAATGATTTTGTCAATAAAGAATTAGAAAAATTGTTAAATGATGGGATTATACAAAGGTCAAGAAGTCCTTATAACTCTCCAATTTGGACAGTGCCCAAAAAAGGACTAGATGAAAATGGTAAATCAAAACGTATAATGGTAATCGATTTTCAGAAACTTAACGCTCAGACGATTACTGATAGATATCCGATACCTGATGTATCCATGACTTTACAAAATTTAGGAAATGCTAAATATTTCTCGGTTATTGATATGGAATCTGGATTCCTTCAAATAAAAATAAAACAGTCAGACAGAGAAAAAACAGCATTTAGTGTACACGGCGCCAAATATGAATTTGTTAGAATGCCGTTCGGGCTTAAGAATACTCCTGCTATATTTCAACGTTGTGTTGACGATATACTGCGAGACTTTATAGGGCAAATTTGCATATGTCTAATGTCTATATAGACGATGTTCTCATATACTCGAATACACCAGAGGAACATATTGAACATATATCTATAATAGCAGATGCTCTTTATAATGCGAACATGAAATTGAGTAGTGAAAAAAGTAAATTTTTCCAAGATTCGGTAGAATACTTAGGCACGTTATAAAACATAAAAGGATAACAGTAGATCCAAATAAAGTAGAAACTATAAGGGAATATCCTTTACCTACCAACTTAAAAGAACTTCGTTCATTCTTAGGGTTAGCTAGTTATTATCGAAAGTTTAAAGGAAATTTCGCACAAATCACGAAACCATTAACAATATTTTTAAGAAGAGAAAACGGTATGATAAAAAAGAATCAAAGCGAAAAAATGCTGATTGAATTAGATGAATCAGCAATACATGCTTTTAATTTATTAAAAAAGAAATTACAAGTAGAAGTTGAATTATTTCAACCTTACTTTAGTAAACCGATAGAACTTACTACAGATGCAAGTTATTTTGCAATAGGTGCAGTTCTATCACAGAATAGAAAACCTATTACTTTTATCAGTAGAACTTTATCAGAAACCGAACAAGATTATGCTACGAACGAGAAAGAACTCTTGGCAGTAGTATGGAGTTTACAGAAACTCAGAAATTACTTATATGGTATAGCTGATTTGACAATCCTTACAGATCATCAAATTCTGATACACAGCATATCGGAAAAAAACCCAAACAGTAAGCTAAAGCGTTGGAAAAACCTTATCGAGGAATACGGTGCAAAAATAGTATACAAACCAGGCTACCAAAATGTTGTTGCAGATGCGTTGTCACGAACTATTCTAAAAATAAATATGAACACACAAGAACAAAGTACTTCAGATCATAGTATGAGTAGTAGTCCAGACAATAGATACAGGGTTACAAGGAAACCATTGAATACATATAAAAACCAAGTTATAATAGTTGAACAAAGAAACAGTGTGTACCATACAAAAATAGAAACGTTGTTTGGGAAAAATTCTCGGTTTACGATAACATATGGAGACATAAATACAGTCTCACAAGGACTTAAGTCCATATTGAATCCAAATCAAGTAAACGCAATCTATTGTGAAGAGATAGTATGGCCTGAGATCATACCGGTCACAAAAACTAACTTTGAAGCATACAAAATAATACACGCTCAAGCACTTTAGACAATATTCAAGACAAAACATTACAAACACAGATAATAAACGATATACACTCAAGAGCTCATAGGAATGCAAAAAATAATATACTAGAAATTCAGGAAAAATATTATTGTCCAAACATGACCAAAGAAGTAGAGCGATTTTGCGCTGAATGTTTGAATTGCAATAAAAACAAATATTAACGCAAGCCAAAGGAACAAACAATTGGAAAGACCCCAATACCAAGTAAAGCGGGCTTAATTATAGCCATGGATATATTTTATATAGATAACCATATGTATCTAACAAGTATAGATTAATACAGTAAACATGTAAACATTAGAAATATAATAGATAAAAATACTTTTAATAAGGTATTGGAAGAAGTTGTAACACAGATATACCCATACATAGAAGAGGTAATGACAGATAACGAGAATATCTTTTGCATGCCTGCAAGTAAAATTATTAATAACCGCCACTCGATTCAACACAAAACCAGTTGCATTCTCAGAGTAACGCCCAAATAGAGAGGGTACATAGTACAGTGATAGAACTAACGAGACTCCTGGCAGAGGAAAATAAAACCAAGGGCAGTGACGAAATTTACAACGCAGTGAAACAATACAATAGTACGATTCATAGTGTCACCGGGAAAAGACCTAACGAATTGTTCTTCGAAAGGAATACTCATAGTGAAAATAAAGAACTACTCAAAATCAATCAAGAGAAAGTGATTAAATATCACAATAAAAATAGAGTTAATAAAATAGTTGAAAAGGGTGACAAAGTGTTTGTTAGAACAAAAAACAGGAACAAAAATAAACCTGTCTACAGAGAAGTGATCGTTGAAAATAATAAAGAGAACGTTATTGTAGCAAAAAACAATAAAATATATCATAAAGATCACATCCACCAACGAGTTATCAAAAGTGATAATGTGGTTAGTAAAGGCAATATACCTTATAAACCACATACAATGCCAAGTGGTTCAAAATATTTGTCTATTTGTACAATTCAATTTAGTTCTTATATCATGTAACGACCATAAGTAAGTTATTAGGACCAGTCCCCGATCATTTTGAAGTAGATAAGCTCAAAGAGGAGGACAAATATTTATTACAAAAAATAGAACATAATATTGAACAGTTAGAAACACATCACAAAACAAAAAGAAGTTTAGATTTCATTGGAGCCATAGTAAAGTTTATAGCTGGAAATCCAGATGCTAACGATTTAAAAGAAATCAAAACCACACTAAATAACATTATAGAAAATAATAATAAGCAGGTAATAGTTAACGAACACTTTGAGGAATTCATCAAAAATATAATAGTACTTATGAAAATCATAGAGTTCTTATATTAAGAGAAACATTGGAACAAATTAATAACTTATTAGAAACAATTAACTTTGCTAAAAAAGGAACATTAGTGTCTAAAAGCATTGACATTAAAGATGTAAGAGAAATTGTACAAAATGAGAAAATAGATTTACCCATAATTAATATCTTAGAATATTCGGAAATTCACATGCTGAAATATCAAGATTTATATGTGACAATATTCAAATATCCCATAATATCACACAAATGTAAATTTTTCAAAGTAGTCCCTTTAGAATTCAAACATGGGGAACTTGTTTTAGATTCAAATATTGCACAATGTAAAAACTTCTTAAGAGTAAATAAATGTAAAGAATTTTTGAATACCAATATATGTAAACTTGTAAAAATCATAGACAATTGTACAACTAATGTGTTAGAAAATGAAGAAATAGGTTAAGAATTAATAATAGTGAGGACACTATATTTTAACCAAGGGGGAATTAATACCCTAAAAGTACAGTTTGTACAAAACATAAAACATATAATATTTTCTACTTATTCAACTTACAATAAACAGGAACCCAAACCATAAAACATCAACTTAAGGCGAACCGCCATATGTCAGCAAACAACATCCTTATTCACACCATAAACAGCAACCCAAACATCATCGCTATCTCACAATATACCGTACGTTCGACCAGATGTAACCAATGCAGGCTTCATGATTAGGGTTGAACACAGCGGATATAAATATAGACTGAGGACAAAACAACATCGTCCTTAGTACGGTATAAGTGAGATCGAGTGAAACATCCTCAGAACTAGAATCACATCAAATATAAATAGTGCTAAGATAAACCCAGTCTAATTGTTAAGAAAATATATTAATAAAGAATTTTTAATACAAAAATAAAATAAAAACTATATTTTTTTCTTTATCACAATTACGACAGCTTAACTCGCGTCGTTCAAATTGACGAAAGCAAGTGTGGATGGTCATTGGGTGCTAGGGATGACAGAGGGCGGGTCAGAAGACCTTCGCCTATAGTGCAGGAAACGGGGAGTCAAATAAAGGCAATCTGAAAAAAGTTTTGACGTCTGAAAAGTTTGAATGCAGTTTTATAGAGGGATTGCTTCTTAGTATAAATCTCGATTTGCGGGATTTTTGGTCATGTGGGGCGTCCGCCATTTTGGAAATGAGAAAAAAAATTAAAGTTTTTTTTTTTAATTTTGAGTTTGAAAATTATTTTCTCAAAAACTGTTCGCTCAAACAACTTGATTTAAAAAGTTGATTTAAGAATACGTTTTTGGCTTTAAAAAGCTATAACATGATATTTTGAGTGTTGCCGTTGATTTTTAATAATTTGTGATATATTTTAAGTCATTTTTTTCAGAAAATTTCCCTTTCTGCCTAAACGGTGGGAAATAGATACCCCCTCCGCGTACGATTTTTTTTTATTTTGACTCAACCTACACGCCCTAGCCTTTTGTTACACCTTATGCAAATCACACTGTATTATAGTTTGGGAGTTATTCGATAACTAAGCCCGTAAGTCCTAATTTTGTACTCGTTTTTCATTAATAACTTTTGAATTATCTAGACCAGAAAAATATATACCGATTTGTAGTAAAAATTTAAATTAAAATAATAAAGTATACGACACTTTTTTCATAAAAAAGCACAGGAAGTGAGAAAAACGCAAATTATCAAAAGAAGTCGTTTTTCCAAGATGGCGGACGCCCCACAAGACCAAAAATCCCGCGAATCGAGATTTATGCTAAAAAGCAACCCCTCTTCAAAACTGCATTCAAACTTTTCATACGTCAAAACTTTTTTCAGATTTTTCCCCATTGCCTGTACTATAGAAGTTTGTACGGATAACGTACGAAGTGCTGAGATTAAATTTTATCAAACATAATATGATTACAAAATTTAAATACAAATATATGTTATTTCTCTTTACAGGTCTTAGGCCCGTTTGCTGATACGAAACATAAATACTTAAGTTCAACATAAAGCATGTACTGTCACATAAGTTCTTATGTTGAACTTAAATCCTTAAGTTTCGTTTCAGCGAATGGGCCTTTATCCCTTTAATAAAAAAACATGTTCATATAGGTACATACCGTAATCCATACGGACTATTGGAGCGCATACGACTGCCTGAGTGAACATGGGTTTATCCGTTCATCGATAAGAAAGTGAATCAAAGCGATCCAGACAATCCGTTTGTTGCCGATGATGTGACACACACCCAACGGAGTGGAGTGTTGTGAAAAGAGCCTTTTATAATGACAGCTACAATCACAACTTTAGTGACTGGGTTGGGTTGTAGAATACCAGTGGCGAAGAAACTAGATTAATTAATTTCTGTTCGCATGCCCAGAAAATCATTGAGAGCTGAGAGCACTTTTTTTAATATATTTGATCCTTTTCTACAAGACCTGTAGTTAATAAATATTTTTTATTAGTCAAATGTGGTGTGTATTTATATAGGCCTGAATCTTATCGCAAAATCCGAGAGCAAGCCGTTATGCAGTTTGCAGCTGAGTTCATGTTGCTCTTGCTGAGTTCTTCGATTCAATTATTTATCCAAACATGTTTTGCCCCTTCCATATTTTTGACGCTTCCATCGATTATTCCATGCTTCCACGTTGTTTAACTTCCTCGAAAATACGAGATTAATTAAATTAATTACAATAATTCGTTCGACTTAACCATTTTTTTGTGAATTGAACGAATGGTTTAAACTACTCGTTAAACTACCCTAGCGTTCCATTGGTGAAAACGCCTCTGGGCCTTCCATTCACATCATTTATGGAAAAACATATATCAGTGAAACTCTTTTTAGTTATTGATGATGGAAAATTCCTCTATTAATTTGTCCTTTACCAATTGAAAAACAGCCAGGTATTTCTGCCGCTGGTACGTATACCAAAGTCCCTCGCATAATAACATATTTTGACAATAGTCTGTTGTTAACTTAGGAAAAATTTATTTAAAGCTTAGAAGAATAAATTTTTTAGGTTTAGCCCCGTATTTATAAAGATAATAGACTAAGCGCCCAGGGCCGCCAGACATACGTCATTTTATCAAAGCTAAGATTTTTTCTGCGAACAGATACTATGGTAGCTAAGAACAAATGGATACTAAGAATCTTCAATCCGGGTGCGATTAAGAGGTAGCGATTGTCAAAGTTGCATACGAATGTTGCAACATTGCGTTATTGTATCAAAGCTGAATTTTTGATATGTGTTAGGGGATGGTTTTGTCTCGGCTATCTGGTGCTTTTGTCATCTCATTACATTTATATTTTCCAAATATTTTATATTTTTAAAACTCTTCGGAAGCTCTTTATCATGATTGTATTCTTTTCTATCAAGTTTTAAGAGAATAACCAAAACACTTATAGCCCAGTTAAATTAGACATTGACCTTAGAAAAAGCAGCTACTCCCATATCTTCTTTTTTTGTACGCAATGACAGGTTGTGACACGACATCTGCTCCCTATCGGAAAGAAAAGTGAGATCTTTTTAAAAAGCTCCAAGCAAATACAGAGTTGCGCGATAGAGTTGCCATTTTCAACAAGCCAGATGCCACGCATGCAGAAATCGCAGTGGCAGGAGAGGCTTTTCTGCTTTCGCTATATGGATGCTCTAAGTAGCTCATTAGACATCGAACGATATAAATTGTGTGTGCGAACTGTTGCCAAGTAGTCGATTAAATCACAATTTGAATTGTGAAGTCTTCCACCAACATCCTCTGCAGCGGAGCAACACTCGTTCAGAGTATATCATCATGTAGGAATCATAGTCTCTGAAATCTAGTGTTTGTTATAAGTCAGATTCTGAATTTTTAGGTACAAGCCTGGAAAGGTATCCGTTTACCCGCGACGCTATGGGGATGGGTGTTAAAAAATGGACGCTTAATACCAGTCCCTTCGATCCAGCTCCAGCGGATATTCTTAAAATAATATCATGCAACTGCAAATGCGGATGCGAGCGTAATTGTGCTTGCCGACAA
This sequence comes from Melangyna quadrimaculata, assembly GCA_949320155.1. Lineage (NCBI taxonomy): Eukaryota > Metazoa > Arthropoda > Insecta > Diptera > Syrphidae > Melangyna > Melangyna quadrimaculata. Next base: position 376,069,015 of record OX439483.1, read on the forward strand.
AGTGGCCTTAGCTGCACGGCAATGTGTGGTTATTGCGCCGGTCATGGGTGTGCTAATCGACCAGAATTCATCGATGAAGACGACGGTGAAGATATTGCTTGATACGAAGGTAATGATTGTAAAACATGTTTGCGGTAATGAGGTGTTTCATTGTTCCGTTATTATTTCCAGATAACGAGCAGAACCACCGAAGCTGCTGAAAAATTTTAAAATTTGTATCACGATATTTCTTAAAGTCCCTTTATTTTATTGTTATAATTAATAAACTTAAAAAAACTGCACCTGGCATTTTCATATTTGGATGTTTTTTTGGAAACTTAACACATATGATTATTGGTACTGTTCCGAAAATTTCCACTAAATTTCAGCTTTTTAATAAATAGTTCTGGGACAGGGGTAATTTTATTTCGAATTTGCACTTTAATTATTTACTATGTTATAGTAGGTTCATTTAAAACAGTTTAGCCATAAAACACATGTTACTAATTTTGTGTGTGCTTCGCTGATTTTGAAGTCGAAGCCTGGCCATTTTACGTTCGAATGGTCTTTCTAGGAGAATTAGATACCCAGATATAGCCAAAAACCGAAAAATACAGATTATGGTACTATTTTTTTTTTTTTTAAATGGTGGTCTAACCCTAACAGGGATTTTTTGGTGGCTTACACAAAATTATTGTTGGTACTGTTCTCAACATGTCCACAAAATTTCAGATTTATAATAAAAATCTATGGGATATGGGTAATTTTTTCAAATTTGCACTGCAATTTAGTCTGTTAAATTCATTTAATTTAAAACTGTAGCCATGTAATGTTTGTATTTACTTTCCTGATTTTGGCTATTTAAGCCCGTCAATTTGTCACTTGAATGGTCTTTCTAGGGCAACAAGTTCCATAGATATAGCCACAAGCAAAGAGTGCTAGATGGCTGCATTTTTTCAAGATTGTGGTCGTACGCCAAGCCGGATTGCTTGGGACTTTTAACAGTTGATTAAGGACACTGTTCTGAACAATTCCACTAAAAAATATACCTGTACAAAATTTTGTCCGGGTTAGGGCTATTTTTTTGTCTAATTTGACTGGGCTATTAACGATTTTCCTGTAATTTATATGTTATTAAGAATAAATAAGTTTATATTTTGAACAAATTAAAACACTTATTTTATTTCTTTATTCAATGCATTAGGTAAATAAAAAGTTAAAAAATTCCACTAACAAATTATTTTAGTAGAATAAATTATATAGTATTTTGATAAAATTTCTTTTCATAATAAAAGATCAGTCATCCGTTGGAGTTGGACACGCTCCGTTGGCAAACAAGTCGAAAGCTGAAACAAAAAAATATTATTTATTTTTTTAAACGAATTATTTCTATGATTAGGTACATATTCATACTTTTTCCAGTTTTGCAAACATAATTCTCCATGTCACATTTACTTGAAAAAGTTTGCTTCTCTTCATTGTAGTAGCCACAAACAGGACTGTTAACTTCTGGACACGAAGAGTTGGATTCACATAATTTTTGACATCTTTCCTTACCTATATCGCGTGCTTCTGCAAAAATGAATACATTGTTTATACTTTGTGAACACATTTAGATAAGCTTCCAAACCTGGTGCATCTCTTTTAACACGCTGACAATTTTCATTTAACAGATAACAATTATTCCTAAATACCTCACAATGTAGGTCATCGCTTGTAGTCCATACTGGTTTTGCTTCCGAAGAACACTTATAAGCTATGTTACAACGTTTTGGTTCCTCTGCTTTGGAATCAACGAATACAAAATATGAGCACGAATGCAAAAACAATGTTACTAAAAATAATGAACACTTCATAGCAGGGGTGATTCAATGAACAAATGTGAGCTTACTGGTGAGAATCGGCAAATTGTGTATTAGCTTTATAGGTAGACCGGTATACTATTTTTCCCCCCAAAACAGACAAAAGAAGTATTCTTGTTGCTTGAAATTTAGCATTAAGGTAATTAAAAGCTGTTTTATGCGCAATATGGTAAACAAAATGTATGCATGACGAAATGATCCAAAAATAAAGTAACAATAAAATAAACAATTTTTGCGAAGTAAACAAATATACCGAATTGATAACAAAATAGTTAACCAAATAGGAAATAATAGTTAGAGAAATAAAAAAAAGACGAAAGAAAGGACACAATGTTTTGAACACTACTTGCATACCATATCTGATAATAATAAATGCTACAACCATGCATGTGTCACACACAAGAGCTGGTGCTGAAACAATTCTTATGAAAAGGACGTGGGTATGTATTAAAAAATTATCATTTCCTTAAACGCGAAATTTTGCGAATTACAAGCTTTTCGCTCCCTATAGCATGTCACACAATTATTGATACAAAAATATGGGCTAGAACACGTGTTAGTGTTACCTACATGCCGCTGTCTCGCGTTTATGAATGAGGCTGTTTATCAGTAAATGTGTGGTATGTGATGCAGACAAGCACCATATATTACCAGTAATTTTGAGATCGCTACTTTCAATAATATACAAAACATTTACCCATCACCCGGTGATTGCTAGAGTAAGTTCTGGTAATGTGGTATAGTCTGGTAATGTGGTACACGTTGTTTTTATTTAAACTAATAATGCTTTGACAACGATTTTTGAACTAGTAGGCGACGACATTGATGTTAAGAGAAATGAGTTATCATACACTTCAAAATATTCAGATCTCTCTAGAAAATTGACGATATATAACCGCATGTGCAGTTGACTTTATTTGTGACTATTGTTAAAAGCGTTACCACTCGTTAAAAAAAAAATATTTTTCAAGAATCATATCTATATATATAATCGCTGCTTATTAATTTACGTGGATTAAATGTAAGTTTGATTCAAATATACCTTTTTACAGCATTTTTATTTTGTTTTGTAAAATATCTCAATTTCCGCTAATGTGGTATACTAACCAGTTGCTATTGTAGTATAGTATACCACATTATCTTCCCTAAAAGTTTTTACTCAAAATTGAAATTTGTGTTGTTCCTTGCGCAGATTCTTTCCTTATAATGCCTAAAAAAGGTGAAATTCAAAAATGGGACCCCGAAAATTTGAAAAGAGCTATAAATGCTGTAAGAAGCCATAGCATGGGAATTCTGGTAGCTTCAAAAACATATGGAGTCCCACACACAACATTACAACGACATGCTAGAAGTATAAAATCTATAAAGGATCTTCTTTCTACAAAGTTAGGCCGGAAGCCAACCCTCAGTGGTTCCATTGAAAAGGACCTTGTTACCTATGTCCTGGAAATGGAATCGCGTATGTGGGGTCTCACAAGACGAGACATAAGGTCGTTGGCCTTCCAAATTGCACAAACAAACAATATACCAAATATATTTTCTGTGATTTCGAAATGTGCTGGAAAAGCTTAGTTAAGCAGTTTTTGTAAGCGTCATAAGAACCAGCTTAGTATTCGCACCCCTACCGACACATCTTTCGATCGCGCAAAAGGATTTATAAAAGAAAATTTAAAAATATTTTTTGATTTGCTTGAAAATCAGTTTTCAGAATACAAGTTTCCATCCAATCCAATTTGGAACGTGGATGAGACAGGACTTTCCGTGGTGCAATCAAAACAGATTGGAGCCATGACCTCAGCAGAACGTGGATCCCTTATTTCTGTGATTTTATGCATGAGTGATGGTGGCTCGTTTGTTCCACCTTATTTTATTTTTCCCCGGAAAAACCAACAGCCTTTGTTGATGAAGGATGCACCACCAGGTTCGGGCTCATCATGCCATATTTCAGGATGGGTACAGGTTCCTATATTTACAAAATGGTTTAAGCATTTCTTGAACTTCACGAAACGATCCAAAGATGAACCAGTCTTACCCGTCCTCGATGGCCATTATAGTCATACCAGAAACATTGATTTGTTAGACAGGGCACGAGAAAGTGGTGTTGTCATAATTTCACTGCCACCTCATTCTTCTCATTAGACGCAGCCTCTCGAATAAAACCTTCATGGGACCATTAAAAGCTTACTATAATGATGAAATACGAAGTTTTTCTCGAGAACATGCTCGCAAAGTGACGCACTATGACCTTGTGGGACTATTTTCCAAAGCATATTTAAAAGTATAGAATGGTCAAATTGCTGGGCATGGTTTTAAGGCAACGCGAATATATCCCTTTGACCAAAACATTTTTTCCGATGCTGATTTCATAGCTGGAGAAATCGAAGATGTCATGGAAGATGGTGAAAAAGGTGAATCTCAAGATAAATTAACTTTGAAAACTGTCTTAGGTATCGCGAAATTTCTAAGTTTTTCTTAATTTTTTATTAAGTTACAAAAAATCTTTCTGTAACTTCCATAAATGAAATACCTATGTCAATATTGGAAGAAGATTGTGTTGCTAGTACCAGCTCTGGGCTTTCACTTAGCCTTCCTAATTCATTATCGAAAGTGCTATCAGTTTCGTTGAAGACAACTGCAAATGTGGCTCAAAATAAAAGTTATATAACACCATGGGAAATATCACCACCTCTAAAAATAAAAAAAAATTACAACAAACAAAAGGGGAAGAAAATCCAAAGCGACTGTCCTGACTAAATCGCCTTACAAGCAAGAATTGGAAATAAGTCTTCAAAATATTCAAAAGCGGAATTTGCCCAAACTGAAATCACTGAGTCAAAAAAATCAAGAAAAAAAAGTTATAAGTGTTAAGAGTGTGCCAAAAAGTCTTGAAACCAAAAACAAAATAAAGAAAATATCGAAACGTGGTTCTAATAAGAATTTACAAATAGACGCTGATGACTCAAGCGATACCGACAAGAGTGTCCCATTTCAGAATTCAGACGAGGACAATGAACAATTTGATGAAGCTCCGCCTTCCAATGACACTTACTGCTACTTCTGCAACAAACAATGGAAGGATGAAGATTCAACTTTAAAATGGACATCGTGTTTGCAGTGTGAGATGGTCTGGGGTCATGAAAATTTCATTCCCAAAAAGAGTGCCATATTTTTCTGTACTTCTTGCAAAGAATGATTAATTAAATTAATTATTGCAATTAATGTTTTTTTTTTAACTTAAAAACCAGACAATATAAGAAATATGATAAATTAAAATGTGGTATAGTATACCACATTAGAAGGACTATGCGTACCACATTACCACCCACTTTTCAAAAGCGGCATTTTCGAGGTCAACGCAAATTTTTGATCAAATCTTTTTTAATTTACAACCGAATTTGGTAAGACACGCCACACACGGACCGTATATGCTAATGTATAACTGTACAAGTTAAGGGTCAATTTGATACAATATATTTTTAGGTACGTGCAAAAAAGAAACATGTATACCACATTATCCGACTTTACTCTACTTCTAAATTAAACAAACATTTTCGAGGCGTTTAGAATTATTCGGGATGCCGGTTCTCAAATCGTTACGTCTCATTGAGATATTTCAATGGAAGGCCCAGATCAACAATGGAACGGAGGAAGAGGAATTGGAAAGATACGTTTGAGTTGAGATTGCCATTTCTTTATTTTAATCGGTTGAAATTATTGTTTTTGTTTAATAGTTTTGTTATTGATCAACAAGGAACTAAAAATGGACAGGTGAATTATAAACAAAATATTTAAATATCTTGTATTGACATCGTGGCGTATTCATAGTCATTTTAGACCTGGGCCTAAGTTAAACATAGGTTTTGTTGAATTTTCATACCTTGATTCTATTTTTTTAAGTTTATAAATTCAAAATATTTAAAGCTTTTTATGTAGTATACCAATTTAATTATATTATAAAAATATAAAATCAACAATTTGTAACTAAAATCGGTCTGTATTCATTGAGCCAAAATTGTCTTAAACTGTAGTTTAGTTAAACCTGGGTCTATCTGCGACTATGAATATACCCCATCGTGTTCTTAAGTTTTGTTATTAGAACAAAAATATGTAATAGCCCAAGTACATCGAGGTCAAGGTCGAGCTCGGCAGAAGAATCGGTCGCAGTAATTCGTGCTGTACGAAGAAGTGTATTCGGGCAGAAAGAACATTTTGCTGGGCACCATAAGCATTCTCCAAATTCTGAAAGTCGAAGATGCTGGCTCGTCGACGGTATATTTGTGGTAGTTCCTACCATCATGGGAGAGCTCTTTTCCATACGTGGCTACATTGAAGGGACAGTAGTCCCCCTGGCGTATTGCCTCATGAGCCGCTAATCCATGAAGGCCTATAATGAGTTCTTGCTGCAATTGTTCAAAGTTGTATGTGATAACAACATACATCTGAGGTCATATGCCATCATATTTGTGAGACTTTGGGCAGTCCATCAAAAGATCCGCAGCAGACTTTTTCCAACAAACCGAACTCTATGGATCCCTTTTCCATTTCGGTCAATTAATTTGGCGGAAAGTCGAGAACTTTGCATTGGTCACCAAACATGGCAGGAGGAAGGATTTTCTACGGAAGTGCGGAAAAGTACTGGCTTTTGTGACAGCCGGGCATTTACTTTGATGGTGGAGACCAAAAGGTTTGCCAAATGGTTCAAAAAGAACTATGTTGGTACCGCATCATCACCACCGCGGAGATCTGGTGAATGAGTCCATTGTGGCCAAGTTGGGTATTGAAGTACTTCGCCAAGGAGAATAGCCACCAACAACAAGGGCTGTGTGATCATACGTTCCGGTAGTTGTAGTAGCCCGTATCATAATGGTTAGTCATGCTGTAGGTCTGGGTTCACTTTCCAGCCTCGTCCACCTAAAAACTAAAAAGGTTTTTTTTTTCAGGGCTACTGCCTCTTGCGCGGAATTGACAAATCCTCCAAGAGTATTACTTGTCAAGAATAAGTGCTTCTGGTCTAGCCGTTCGGATTCGGCATAAAATAGTAAGTACCTTCCATTCCTGTTGACACGCGCACACAGGAATGGTTGCGAGTTGTTACCCAATAGGCCCTGGTTCTTCACGAGCCGTTGCGCCACCCAACGTATTTATTTATTTTTACTGGAGTTTAAATTTAAACTTGTCACTGAAAAACTGCGCCTAAAAGACTTACCTATTTGCTTTGGTTAAGACTTCAAACCTACGGAGTTGGCTGAAGACACAACTTACGGATTATGAAAAGCTAGAGGTTTCGGAAATAATGGATATTTTCATTGATGAGAGCGAAGACGGCTTCATCGACCTAACTGCTGAAACAAGAAAGAAAATGAGTATGGAAGTGGATGATACAGAACAGGACTATAAATAACAATAATATTGAAGTGACTGAAACCGAAGATGAAGGTCAAGCTAAAGGCAAAGTTAGTGAAGAAGAAATTAAAATTTAAAATAAATGTAAAATCGTTACTTCTTAATAGTTAAATAAACAAAAAATCTGTTAAATAAACAAAAACATCGCGTCACGCCTTTTTTTCAATAAATAGGATCGATCCACATTGTTAAATATTTTCACATATTTTCATTGGTTCGAAAACTAGGACGAGATCTCGATCTCGAGTTTATGAAACATTTTATTACGTCGAAGCGTTAAAGCAAAGTGAAAAAAGAATATTAACAACATTAAGCTTTTCAAGGCTTTTACTCTGCTTCAAAGGCACCTTTAAGCTGGCCTTACACATGCAAGCCAAACTGCTCGGGGTCAATTGGCTTCGTGCATTTCTACTGGATAAAGGTCAAATGGTTTGGCGCTGAAATATTTGTATTTTCGGCCAGTCGAACCACTAACCAAATTAGTTCCGTGCCGTTAGTTATGAATTGCATCCTGAATGACAAGCGTTACTACAGCATGATCTTAGCATGGACCTAGTAAGTAAATGTGGACTGCTAGCCTGTCAGCATTCCCATACAAAAGTTGTATTAAATACGGTTCCGTCGATTAAAAGCGACAGCAGTGCCTATTGGCGCAAAGTGGCAAACAAAATAATTATTCCTTAGGCCATCTGTTGCCAATTTGCATATGGAAGAAATTTTTCCAATAGAAACTAATGCCATCTATTATTATTACTAATAAAAAAGTAGAGTCATCCGTTTTTATTCAAATGACATTTGTGTCCATTTTTTATTTTTAATTTTGTACTTTTGCTTTGATATAGATTATAAAATAATATTCATTTCGTTGTAAATTATTTATTGTTATACTAAGAATTTATCTTTAAAATATTGATGTAAAAAGTTAAACAAAGAAAAAAAGTACGACCATCCAAAGTCTGTGCGTAGTGTATCCAACATCGACCAGAAGTTCAACAGCCTGCAAAACAACAGCCTGCTAAAACGGTAGGAAATAAAATTCTATATTATATCTAATATTGAAAGTGTTCTCAACTAGGCCTTTTTTTTAATAAAAAATAAATAAAATTTAATATTAATTTTCGAGGAAGTTTATGAATTAAAATTAAATTGTCTTAATTTTTTTTATTTTGAAATAAAAAAACCTAATAAAGAAAGTACCTATATATCACCAGCTTCCGAGTTGATCGGACGTGTTTTGGAGTCGCTCTGGCAAAATTGAAGGAAGTAAAATAAATTAAATAAATTAAATAAACAAAATAAAATGAAATAAAATAATAATAAATAATAGTTAAAGTAAAATAAAAATAATATATTAATACAAAATAGTAATATTAAAATATTAATAAAAATATTCTAAAAAACATAAATAGCAATAAAATAAATATGGTGTTGCTGCTGCAGTTCGAAACACATCATTGGACAAATTTATTTCATTTTTATTTTAATGCAGGATAGAGCCAAGCCTTGTACTTTTGCAGTATGTTGAAAGACTTGTCGATTTTATGGTCAACTCAATAATAATTATTTTTCACACTTCACACACTACACACAGACTAAAGATGGTCGTTCTTTTTTCTTAGATTAACTTTCAGATAATTATGTGTATGTTTAATGTTTTAATAATAAATACAACATTTTAAAGATAAATTGTTAATACAACAATAAATAATTTACCACGAAACGCATTTTTATTTAGAATCCAAAGCAGAAGTACACAATGAAAAATAAAAAAATGGACACAAACGTCAAATGTAAAAATTTAGATTTGAGTAAAAACAGATGACTGCAAATTGGCAACAGATGGCCTAAGGAATAATTATTTTGTTTGCCACTTTGCGCCAATAGGCACTGCTGTCGCTTTTAATCTGTGGAATCATATTTAATGCATCTTTTGTATGGGAATGCCGACAGGCTAGAACGCCAGAAATACTAGGTCATCGTGTAGAAAGCTTGTCTTTCAAAATGCAATTCTAACCGAACGGCACGGAACTAATTTTCTTCGTAGTTTTCCGGTTGGCTGAAAATCAAAATGTTTCAGCGCCAAACCAGTTGACATTTATCAAGTAGAAAATGCACGAGGCCAATTGACCCCGAGCATTTTGCCTTGCTCGTGTATGGCCAGCTTAAATAAGATTTCGAAGCAAAGTAACAACGCAAAAGAAGTCGTGTAATAGCAGACATACAAAAACTTAGTTAATGATATAATAAAGTACTACTGTGTCATCGTGGGGAGCAGCAGACGAAATTTAAGGAGATTTAAAGAGGTCGAAAAAATCTCCAACAACTTGCTTCTTGGTGTGAAAAGGGAAAGTGGAACAGAAAATTTGTAGGATTATGGACCCTGTTTATATTGTGATGTTTCACTATCTAGTGATATAATTATAAAGGTGTTTTTGTTTCTGGTTTATCTAAAAATCTAAGAAGTTCAGATCATAAAAACTTGATTTTCAATATGTAAGAACATTTCTATTTTTTTCGTGGTTTTAAATTTTTTTTTATATAGCATCCAGATGCCAAATATGCAATGAGATAATTCGCTGCCGTTGTAGGCAGTGAATCGGAGACTCAAGTCGAACGAAAAGTATTGGAATCGAGTAAAATAATAAAGCATTCGGTAATGCAAAATCAACACCTAATGACAATAGGTCAATGTTTCGGAAGTTTACAAAATTGTTATTCAAAAATAATATGGGAGTGATGAATTTGACGGGAGCAACTATACCAATATATTTGTTGTAGAAGTCTCGTGTTGTATATCAATCACATGGCGAAAGGAACTATCACATGTTCTACCAGTTATGATCAGCCAGGGAGCAGCATCCAGATGCCAAGTATGCAATGATACATTTCGCTGCCGTTGGAGGCAGTGAATCGGAGACTCAAGTCGAACGAAAAGTATTGGAATCGAGTCTAATAATGACAGCATTCGGTAATGCAAAAACAACACGTAATGACAGTAGTTCACGGTTTCGGAAGATTACAAAATTGTTATTCAAAAATAATATGGGAGTGATGAATTTGACGGGAGCAACTATGCAAATATATTTGTTGTAGAAGTCTCGTGTTGTATATCAATCATATGGCGAAAGGAACTATCACATGTTCTACCAGTTATGCTTAGCAACTATACAAATATATTTGTTGTAGAAGTCTCGTGTTGTATATTAATCACATGGCGAAAGGAACTATCACATGTTCTACCAGTTATGATCAGCCAGGGAGCAGCATCCAGATGCCAAATATGCAATGAGATATTTCGCTGCCGTTGGAGGCATCAATCAATGTCATGGCAAAAGGAACTATCACATATTCTACCAGTTATGCTCAGTCAGAGAGCAGCATCAAGATGCCAAATATGCAATGAGATATTTCGCTGCCATTGTAGGCAGTGAATCGGAGACTCAAGTCGAACGAAAAGTATTGGAATCGAGTAAAATAATAAAGCATTCGGTAATGCAAAATCAACACGTAATGACAATAGGTCAAGGTTTCGGAAGTTTACAAAATTGTTATTCAAAAATAATATGGGAGTGATGAATTTGACGGGAGCAACTATGCAAATATATTTGTTGTAGAAGTCTCGTGTTGTATATCAATCACATGGCGAAAGGAACTATCACATGTTCTACCAGTTATGATCAGCCAGGGAGCAGTATCCAGATGCCAAATATGCAATGAGATATTTCGCTGCCGTTGGAGGCAGTGAATCGGAGACTCAAGTCGAACGAAATGTATTGGAATCGAGTCCAATAGTGAAAGCATTCGGTAAAGCAAAAACAATACGTAATGCCAATAGTTCAAAGTTTCGGAAGTTTACAAAATTGTTATTCAAAAATAATATGGGAGTGATGAATTTGACGGGAGCAACTATGCAAATATATTTGTTGTAGAAGTCTCGTGTTGTATATCAATCACATGGCGAAAGGAACTATCACATGTTCTACCAGTTATGCTTAGCAACTATACAAATATATTTGTTGTAGAAGTCTCGTGTTGTATATCAATCACATGGCGAAAGGAACTATCACATGTTCTACCAGTTATGCTTAGCAACTATACAAATATATTTGTTGTAGAAGTCTCGTGTTGTATATCAATCACATGGCGAAAGGAACTATCACATGTTCTACCAGTTATGATCAGCCAGGGAGCAGCATCCAGATGCCAAATATGCAATGAGATATTTCACTGCCGTTGGAGGCAGTGAATCGGAGACTCAAGTCGATCGAAAAGTATTGGAATCGAGTCCAATAACGAAAGCATTCGGTAAAGCAAAAACAATGCGTAATGACTATAGTTCAAAGTTTCGGAAGTTTACAAAATTGTTATTAAAAAATAATATGGGAGTGATGGATTTGACGGGAGCAACTATGCAAATATATTTGTTGTAGAAGTATCGTGTTGTATACCAATCACATGGCGAAAGGAACTATCACATATTCTACCAGTTATGCTCAGCCAGGGAGCAGCATTCAGATGCCAAATATGCAATCAGATATTTCGCTGCCGCTGGAGGCAGTGAATCGGAGACTCAAGTCGAACGAAAAGTATTGGAATCGAGTCCAATGATGACAGCATTCGGTAATGCAAAAATAACACGTAATGACAATAGTTCAGAGTTTCGGAAGTTTACAAAATTGTTATTCAAAAATAATATGGGAGTGATGAATTTGACGGGAGCAACTATGCAAATATATTTGTTGGGGAAGTCTCGTGTTGTATATTAATCACATGGCGAAAGGAACTATCACATATTCTACCAGTTATGCTCAGCCAGGGAGCAGCATCCAGAGTTGATGTTGGACCATCAGGATAAATTCCATTTCCTCAACAAAGGCAAATCCCCAGACATTGAGCATGTTTCCGATGTTAATCTATTTAAAGACACCGTTCAAGCAATGTCCATACTGGGATTTGGCACCATACAGACCTCGGAAATACTTTAAATTCTCGCCAGTATACTTTACCTGGGTAATATTCAATTTGTAAGCAAATACAAAAAGGACTCCGATGAAATTGATCCGGATGCCTGTGATATAATGCCAAATGACTTGGCATTGCATTTTACCACTGACATGTTATATATCAAAGCCGATGATCTGCGGAAATGGTTTATAACACGTCAAATTGAATTTACAATGAAAATGTTCTAATTCTCAATAATAAAGGTGCGGCCGAATCAGCTAAAGATGCATTAGCCAAACATGTTTATTCCAAACTCGTCCAATACATTTTAGCTGTGATAAACAAAAGCTTAAATTCAGGCCGCAAGCAATGTTGTTTTATTCTTGATATCTATGGGTTCGAGACATTCGATACAAATTCTATTGAACAATTCCGTATAAACTATGCAAACGAAAAACTCCATCAGCAATTTAACCAACATGTCTTTAAGTTGGAACAAGAGGACATAGTCTGGACTATGATTGACTTTTATGACAATCAACCTTGTATCGATATGATCGAAACCAAGTTGGAAGTTCTTGATCTGCTTGATGAGGAATGTAGGATGCCGAAAGGATCCGATGAATCATGGGCTGGAAAGCTTATTGAGAATAGTTCGAAATTTGAAAAACCAAGGTTCGGAACAACAAGTTTTCTTGTTAAAAACATTTCGAATACTGTGCAATATGATGTTCATGGGTTTTTGGTACTCCTCTTCTTCCAACTTAAAGACATGTTGGTTAAATTGCTGCTGGAGTTTTTTGTTTGCATGGTTTATACAGAATTGTTCTAAAGAATTTGTATTGAATGTCTCGAATCCATAGATATCAAGAACTCCAATAAAACAACTTTGCTTGCGGCCTGAATTTAAACTTTTGTTTATTACAGCTACAATGTACTGGAAGAGTTTGGAATAAATATGTTTGGCTCATGCATCTTTAGCTGATTCGGCCGCAGGTTTATTATTGAGAATTAAAACATTGTCATTGTAAATTCAATTTGACGTGTTATCAAACATTTCCGCATATTATCGTCTTTGATATTTAACATGTCAGCGGTAAAATGCAATGGCAAGTCATTTGGCATTATATCACAGGCATCCGGATCAATTTCATCGGAGTCCTTTTTGTATTTGCTTACAAATTGAATATTACCCAGGTGAAGTATACCGGCGAGAATTTATAGTATCTCCGAGGTCTGTATGGTGCCAAATCCCAGTATGGACATTGCTTGAACGGTGTCTTTAAATAGATTAACATCGGAAACATGCTCAATGTCTGGGGATTTGCCTTTGTTGAGGAAATGGAATTTATCCTGATGGTCCAACATCAACTCTGGATGCTGCTCCCTGGCTGAGCATAACTGGTAGAATATGTGTTAGTTCCTTTCGCCATGTGATTAATATACAACACGAGACTTCCCCAACAAATATATTTGCATAGTTGCTCCCGTCAAATTCAGCACTCCCATATAATTTTTTAATAACAATTTTGTAAACTTCCCAAACTCTGAACTATTGTCATTAGGTGTTGTTTTTGCATTACCGAATGCTTTCATTATTGGACTCGATTCCAATACTTTTCGTTCGACTCCGATTCACTGCCTCCAACGGCAGCGAAATGTATCATTGCATACTTGGCATCTGGATGCTGCTCCCTGGCTGAGCATAACTGGTAGAATGTGTGAAAGTTCCTTTCGCCATGTGATTGATATACAACACGAGACTTCTACAACAAATATATTTGCATAGTTGCTCCCGTCAAATTCATCATTCCCATATTATTTTTGAATAACAATTTTGTAATCTTCCGAAACCGTGAACTACTGTCATTACGTGTTGTTTTTGCATTACCGAATGCTGTCATTATTAGTCTCGATTCCAATACTTTTCGTTCGACTTGAGTCTCCGATTCACTGCCTCCAACGGCAGCGAAATGTATCATTGCATACTTGGCATCTGGATGCTGCTCCCTGGCTGAGCATAACTGGTAGAATGTGAGAAAGTTCCTTTCGCCATGTGATTGATATACAACACGAGACTTCTACCACAAATTTATTTGCATAGTTGCTCCAGTCAAACTCATCACTCCCATATTATTTTTGAATAACAATTTTGTAAACTTCCCAAACATTGAACTATTGTCATTACGTGTTGTTTTTGCATTTCCGAATGCTTTCATTATTGGACTCGATTCCAATACTTTTCGTTCGACTTGAGTCTCCGATTCACTGCCTCCAACAGCAGTGAAATATATCATTGCATCTTTGGCATCTGGATGCTGCTCCCTGGCTGAGCATAACTGGTAGAACATGTGATAGTTCCTTTCGCCATGTGATTGATATACAACACGAGACTTCTACAACAAATATATTTGCATAGTTGCTCCCGTCAAATTCATCACTCCCATATTATTTTTGAATAACAATTTTGTAAACTTCCGAAACTTTGAACTATTGTCATTACGTATTGTTTTTGCTTTACCGAATGCTTTCACTATTGGACTCGAGTCCAATACATTTCGTTCGACTTAAGTCTCCGATTCACTGCCTCCAACGGCACCGAAATATCTCATTGCATATTTGGCATCTGGATGCTGCTCCCTGGCTGAGCATAACTGGTAGAACATGTGATAGTTCCTTTCGCCATGTGATTGATATAAAACACGAGACTTCTACAACAAATATATTTGCATAGTTGCTCCCGCCAAATTCATCACTTCCATATTATTTTTGAATAACTTCTGCACTCACAGTAATGCTCAAAGCACATTTTTCACGTTCCAATTTTTGGTAAGCATCTTCGGCAAGAGCAAATATATGTGGTTCCAACTCACCAATTGAATGACCGCGATAAACACGTATAATATCAGGGCTGTTTACAGGCGTGTTGGCATACGGATTGATCGCAACTAATATTATACCACAGTATGTGTAGATGGACTGACGTTCACGAAAGCGCACCTTCAAATTATGCAGGACAGCTGGCACGTGAAGACTGGCCAAATGGATTAAAAAGAACTATGTTGCTACCGCATCATTACTACCGCGGTACAGCCCGGTCTTTTGGACAGCTGGAGCCTCATCAAGTGAAACCAACTTCCCGAAGCCGTAGAACAGTATGGAGGCGTTGCACAGGTGCTTAAAGGTCATTGTAGGCCAGAGACATGCTGTCTTATATAAACTTATAGGAGATCTGGCGAAGGAGTCCATTGGTCAAGTTGGCTATTGAAATACTTCGCCAAGGAGAAGAGCCACCAACAAAAAAAAAGCTGTGTGACCATCCGTTCCGGGTTTCTCGGGGATATCCCGTATTTCAATAGTGTCCCGTTTTTATTTTTTTAAGATACTCAATTTCAAATTTTCAGATATTTTAATATACACATATCATTTTAATAATGCAGAAGAAGAAATTTAAATATTAAAATTATTTTTGTTTTAAGTGGATGAATATAATTCAATTTACCTAAACTCCAGAAATTAATGTGTTTCGTGCAGGTATAACAGTGGGCTCTCAGTCAGTCTACTAAGACACAAGTTTTGGTCGATGTTTACCGACTCCTCTAAAAATTACAGCAAGAAGATAATGTGAATTTTATTATTCTAGGGGAATTTGTTTAAATTCGTGCACGCAGAAAATAATTACCCGTGGTCAGGTTTTTTATAATAATGAAGATGAAGACATTTAAATATTAAAATTATTTCGGTTTTAAGTGGAGTAAATGAATATAATTCAATTAAAAAGTACAAGTGACCCCAACTCCAGAAATGAATGTGTTTCGCTACGCAAATTCAATTGAGTAAGTCACCTTGGTTTGTTAAACTTTTTGATCCGCATATACGTATAATGCGAAATTTTTTAGTTTGTGCATATTTTCAACCGGTACTTTCATACATCTTGTGCTTTTGGGTAGTTTCCACAAGTATTATCAGGGGTTCTTTTGGTAGATATCCGAACCGTGACTAAATCTAGTTTGTAGACTAACTGGCTGAAAACAATGAAATAGTAGTTGTCAAAATATTGAACCACATTTCTTGTCTCATGAAAGATATCGTTTCATTGCTGCGTTGACAACGTTCCACGTATCTTCAAAAAAAAAAAAAATTAAAGAACCACGAAAAAAATAATAATTTTCTTAAATATTGAAAATTCATATTTTTATGATCTGAACTTCTTAGATATTTAGATTGATTAGAAAAAAAAACACATTTATAATTATATAGCTATATAGTGAAAAATCACAATACATATAAAAGGGGTCCATAATCCTACAGATTTTCTGTTCCACTTTCCCTATTCACACCAAGAAACAAGTTGTTGGAGATTTTTTCGACCTTCTCTTTAAATCTCCTTATTATATCATTAACCAAGTTTTTGTATGTCTACTATTACACGAATACTTTTGCTTAGTTACTTTGCTTCGAAGTCTTATTTAAGCTGACCATACATGAGCCAGTCAAACTACAAGGGTTTGGTCTATCCTGCATTAAAATGAAAATGAAATAAATTTGTGCAATCATGTGTTTCGAATTGCAGCAGCAGCACTATATTTATTTTATTTCTATTTATTCTTTTTAGAATATTATTATTAATATTTTATTATTAATATTTTTTATTATTATATTATTTTTTTATTTTACTATTATTAATTATTATTTTATTTTGTTTTATTTTATTTTATTTTATTTTATTTTATTTTATTTTATATTATTTCATTTTATTGTATTTTATTTCATTTTATTTCATTTTATTTTTTTTTATTTATTTAATTTATTTTACTTCCTTCAATTTTGCCAGAGCGACTCTAAAACACGTCCGATCACCTCAGAAGCTAGTGATGAATAATGATCGTCTTTTTTTTTAATTATAAGAAATAAATAAAATTTAATATTAATTTACCAGGAAGTTTATGAATTAACATTAAGTTGGGTTAATTTTTATATTTTTAAATTAAAAAACCTTATAAAGAAAGTATACGTTTATGGAAAATGTTCACAAATTAAACAATGATTTCAAGAACATGTTGGACATTACTTCATGTTGAAATTTAAATTTAATGAATGATACACATTTTTGAATGAAAAATATATTTTTAATGTATTAAATGGTCAACACGAAACATACATACCTATGTATATTCATTTAAGTATATGTATAGTAAAACATTCACTTTGCATACATTTATATTCAGGAACTCAGGGTTCAGGGACACTTACCTAAAATTTTATTCTCATGTAACATTATTGTAAATAAAAGCAATCAGGAGATTTTCTTTTTCAAATTTACTGCTCCTTAAATTATACAATTTTTTTAAGTTTATAATCAGTGTTTTGCGTTAATCTATATTATATTCTTTTGAAATATGATGCAAAAGAATTTTTGCACTATCACAGAGAAAAAAACAACGTAAAATCAAAGAAAAAAACTTTGATTCTACTATTTTTCGGAACGATTTGGCGCCAACGCCGAAAATTCTCAAATCAAAGTGGAGCGACTTTATTTCAAAGTGATTCCATACTTAAAAACGAACTAGATTTTACTACGTTTATATGTTGATTTAAAGTGGAATCATAGTTAAATCAAATTTATCCATCTTTTAAAATAACATTTATCTACTTCGAATCAACGTAGATTGAACTTCGCTTGGTTATGTATTGGTTCAAAATGGCTACCCACGCCACGCTTCTTTGTTTAAATTTATGTAAGACAAAGGCAAATGTATATTCATGCTCGATGCATTTCATTTTTGTGGTGAATCATTAATTTGTGATGCCTTAAAGTGAATCGTTTAATGCTATGAGTATTTCATAGTACTAAATATAGGAAATGTAATTAAATATTGTTTTTCCATTATATGTAAGTTAATTTTAAGTGCGCGTTTAATTTGTTCACAAATGTAAGGGAGCTACCTCGAAAAACAACAACGCGCTCTCGAAATTCTTTATATTAAGCTAAGAAATACAAACAAATTGAGGTTTACTTAACTATGCAACACTTTGAAACTACGTTGATGACACTTTAAATGCCACAAAAGTGGATCGCAATGTAAAATGTGGATTTAAATGTAAAAATGAATACGTTTCACTTTGAAACAAGGTTGAGCGCACTTTAAATGTGGATCTCAATGTAAAAATGATAAAGTTTCACTTTAAAACAACGTTGAACGGAATGTAAATGAACAAAAGTTGATTTCAATGTATAAATAAACACGTTTTACTTTGAAACTAGGTTGAATCTGTAAAATTACGTCGTATTTTCAAATTAACATTGTTTCAACGTAAAAATAAAAATGCGCCACTTCATTAAAAATAGTTTAGATCAAATACGATCGTATTTAATTTTAGATCGCATTTTTTCCCTCAGTGATGTTGTATCACATTTTTTATGAGTTCATATTCATGATTATTAAGTATATTACATACTAATAAATGATTTTCTATTTCCTTATATATAAAGCTTAAATCTAGATTTCTAACACTACTTAAAACTATTAAACCATATAAATTTGTTCTTGCTAGTTTTTTCTTTCTCAAATATTGATATGTTTTTTAACTTCCCTACAAATTTTAACAGTATCCTTATGGGGGGTAGTAGTCCGTAGCGTAATGGTTAGTGCGATAGACTGTCACGCTGGAGGTCTGCGTTCACTTCCCAAGCTCGTCCACCTAAAACCTAAAAAGTTTTTTTCAGGCCTACTGCCTCTTGCGAGGATTTGACAAATCCTCCAAGAGTATCACTTGTCATGAATAAGTGCTTCTCGTCTAGCCATTCGGATTCGGCATAAAATTGTAGGTCCCTTCCCTTCCTACCGACACGCGCATACAGGAATGGTTACGAGTTGTTAGTCACTAGGCCCTGGTTCTTTACGAGTCGTTGCGCCACCCAATATATTTTATTATGGGTTTACCAGAACCTTTTGTTTTTAATGAAATCAATTATGAAACACTTTTTTGACAATTGATTAAAATTTATTTGCATTGCTTGCAATTCAATGTTTTTTAATAATTTAAACTCTACAAACGCAGTTGAAAAATTTGAACACCCTTTAACACGAACTAAAGAGCAAAGAAAACAAACCAACCGTGCACTTCTAAAACTGAACTGACTACATTACAATTATTTCGTATACCTTTTTTTTTTTTTTTTTTTTTTTTTTTATATTTAGCGCGCGCTAAAGGGGTTGTGAATACCCTTAAAGCGAAAAACACAGCACGAGCGATTAGGTAGGTTGGAGGGGATTTGAAAGGCGAAACCGATGTACATTGGTTTTGAATATCTGTAGATCACAATTGGAGGGGAAGATAGAGCTGGGTAGAGCATTCGTGTAGTGCGACTAAAGAAAGAATCTCTGTACTTAACAGTACGTCCGAAGTTGGGCTCAAGGGTAAACTGATGGGCATTCCTAAAAGCGCGAGTATAACGGTTGAATTGTTTAAGGGGAGGAATGCAACTGGCTATATCACTAGAACAATGTTTGTTAAAATAACGGTAAAACAGCGAAAGGCATGAAACATTTCGACGGTGCTCCAGAGATGTAAACGTTTCCGTTATAGTTCTTTCACCTATCATTTTAAGAGCTCTCTTTTGAATTCTATCCAATATACTCAATTGGGTTATTGGAGCACCTGCCCAAATATGGGAGGTGTACTCAAGTTTTGGACGAATAAAGGCTTTGTATCACAGCCAGATCAGAGGGGGAGACAAATTTCTTGCATCGACGGAGAAAACCTAAACACCTAGCAGCATTTTTGGCGATGTCAAATATGTGGTCATTCCACAAAAGGTGGTCTGTGACGCACATACCGAGGACTGTAAGCTGTTCAGTTTCCTCTATGCAAGTGCCGCTCATGGATAGCAGCATTGGGGGTGGGTTCCGCTTTAACGACAGGAGACAGCATTTAGTTTTAGAAGCATTAAATTCTACACGGTTTTTTATTCCCCACTGGACAATACTGTCCAGATCAGAATTTAATGAGCTTATCATACGCTGCCGTTCAAGTCCCACATCCGAAGGACATGGATGTGAATCAAGAAACGAATATGAAAAGCTGAGGGTACTGTCGCCAGCAAAACAGTTTAATGGATTAGATGTTTCAGGTAAGAGATCGTTTATGAATATAAGAAAGAGGGTCGAGGACAAAACTGAGCCCTGGGGCACAACAGCATTTATTTTGTGGATTTCAGACTTGAAACCGTCCATTACAACTTGTATTGAGCAGTCCGAAAGGTAATTTCTAATCCAACGAAGAAGAGATTCATCGATACCAAGTGCACGCATTTTCGATAAGAGAGCTTGATGCCAAACTCTATCAAATGCTTTTGAAATATCAAGCGCAATAATCTTACTTTCTCCAAAACGATGTAAAGATTTGTGCCACTGTTCGGTGAGATATACCATCAGATCACCAGTGGACCTATTGCCGTCATTAAGAAGCTTTCGTTCTTCGCGATATTTCTTTAGCTGAAAATTAAATAGCGTTTCCATGACCTTGGAAAAAAGGGACGTAAGCGCAATTGGTCGATAGTTGGAGGGGGAAGAAGACACGCCTTTTTTAGGGGCAGGCTGGACAAATGCTGTTTTCCATCCACTCGGAAAGAGACCAATAGAGTAGGACAGATGGAAAAGCTTACGGCTTACGCAGTGGTTTTGCCAGCGTTGAAGAACACCTCCTCAGAACAATGGAAGGGATACTATCCGGGCCAGCGGATTTGTGAACGTCGAGATCTTTTAGAACTCTAGCAACTGCACGAGTGCGAAAGAAGATTTGTCCCATAAAATCATTTACGCTCTCAAGTACAGGAGGAGTCATAACACTTTCTGGCAGCGTCAAATTAACAGCAAACTGTGCTGCAAGCAAATTGGCTTTATCTGGCGAGCTGACAAAAGGAGTATCATTGAAGACGAGCGTTGGAACCGAGGACGAGGTGGTGTTTCGTATGTTTTTTTACAAATGACCAAAAATTTTTACTACCTTTGGGACTGTAGTATTTTTTGCCGTAACTTTTGATCATGTAAGAATTTGGTTCGTCGAAAATGAACGTTACAGGTCTTTCTAGCTTGTTGACACTTTTTCCGGTTTTCCGGAAATAAACACTATTGTAATAATTAATGTAGTCAATTATCATAAACTGGGGATATTTAATTAGGCAATTCACCACTCCCGCACACGTCCAGTAACAGTGGATTGCAGATCGGAACTGATACCTATATTACATATATGTATATACATTTTCTTAACTTATCTTATCTCTAGTTTGTTATTATCCTAAACTAGCATTAACGAGGTTGCAAAGTGGATAACGACAAAGCGACGCATTCCCTGTTCATAAAACCAATAATAAAGACAGGCCGCTTCATAGAAATAAAAAGGTCTCAATACCCGTGTTTTTTTGGAATTCTATAAATAGTACAGTAGAAAATAACCAAAAAAACGCATCCGCAGTAGCCTGGTTTTTTTATTTCAAAATTGGTTTTACTAAAAGAACACCTGTCAGAATATTAAAAAAAAAATATATTTGTGAAAATGAGAACAGTCAAAATTAACTTCACAAAAAATTTAATAGTAACCAAAATTTGAGAATGAAATCACCAAAAATCCATTCGAGACTCGGGAAACTATCCGCAGTATGATTCTACTTTAACTTTTATCGGCAGTATTCATACTGCCGTTGTTGTATTTGTTATTCATGTAAAATCCTACTATGTATATATACCTACTATGGAATACTACTATTGATAGCTTTTCCAATAAAACACGGGGTATTTTAGATTACCTCCACCGAGATTGCCTTCACAGCATACATAATATGTCGAAGCGCAATAATTGGTTTGTTCTGTTGTTATGACTAAAAGTTGCAAGTTGCAATGAACGAACGAACCACATACAAGTCAAAATAAAAAGAAAACAGCGCAGACGCAGTAACAGACATATTCACAGAATGATGTATTACACATTTAGTGAGTTTATCCTCATTGCATCTTTGCAAATGCTCAGAATAAAGTTTCTGAGCAAGTTTTAGACTTTCTTATGGCAAGTTTTTTTTTCGGCTCCAATTTATAAATTCTGTAAAAAAAAATACTTCTACTAAATTCACGTAGAGTGAATTTAAATGTTCGCACTAATGCGGCAGTATCCACAATCGGGTATCGGGTTGATTAAAATTTACTACCGATACAAACCTAACTATACCGATGGTCTTCGGACAGTTCCTCCATATAATTATTTTAAACCGAAAGAACGACCGAATAGATTTAAAAGAGTAAATTTAATTTAGAATTAAATTTCGCGCTCAAATGAAACACTGGGGGTCACCATGAAAAATCTAAACACCCTTTAACACGAAATCATGAGCAAATAAACAAAACAACCGTGCACTTCTGAGTCTTAAACGGAACTGATTTATTAAAGTTAACTATATCTACATTACAATAATTATTTCTTACACCTAGATCACATATGTAGCTGTATACATTTTCTTAACTTATCTTATCTCTAGTGTCTTATTATCCTAAACTAACATTTACAAGGTTGCAAAGTGGATAACGACGATGTGACGCATCCCTTGTTCAGAAAACATAATGCTCACAGATGTGTATCATACATAAACACAATCTGCGAGATCATTTACTGTTTCTCTGAAGAGTGATCGACGCGACACAGCGTCGCTGTCCACTTTGATCTTTTTACAATGGGGCAAATTCATAGTCGCATCGCATATAGACCCAGGTTTAACTAAATTACAGTTTAAGACAATTTTGGCTCAATGAATACAGACCGATTTTAATTATAAATTGTTAACTTGGTATACTACACAAATAGCTTCAAATATTTTGAAATGAATACCTTAAAAAAATAGAATCAACGTCCGAAAATGCAACTAAACCTATGTTTAACTTAGACACAGCTCTAAAATGACTATAAATAAAGCCCAATATGTTTCTACAGTCATTAAAGTACCTATGAGTAATATACAAAAATAAAAATATAAAAATATAGATAACTCAACACGACTTATATATACTATTATCTCTTCAGAGGGTGAATTATTAAGAGGTACATATGTCATTTAGTCATTCAAAAACGAGAAGTTCCTCATCACCTTCCTCTTACTCATAATTAATTTTTAATTTGGCGCGAGGATGCGATTAAAATGTTGGTTCGTCACATGCAGTTTTCTTCAGCAAATTACGACGTAGACGTTGGGTAATTAATGTTATTATTAAACCAACTCCTTGAGCATATGCTCAAGATAAGCAATTCAAGGTGGTCTTGCGATAACATAACTTAAAATGTCTAAGATTTGCTCTTCTTCAACATGTTTTTTAAAAATATGATTTTAATTGTTCATATCTTATATAGAAGCAACAAAACCAATTTTGTTTTTGGAATGAATAATTTTTTCTTTACCAAGATTTAATCCAGAGAGGTAATTTATCGATGTTTCAAAGAAACATAGGCTTTTTTAAATCCAAACCCAAATTTTGATTTGGTGACGAGGCAGTCAAAAGTGTTGTTAACTATTTCAAAAAATTGTATGGTTGCCTCAGAGGTCAGCGCCCTCGAAGCCAGGTACTTTTGTTTCAAGCTAAAACGTTAGAGCTTTTGCTGTGCTCTCACTTAGTTTTGCCGCAATTCATTTCATAACTTTTGTGTACCAATTGAGGTGTCGCTGATTAAGTTTATTGGCGAAATGAAGCCCTTATTCCCCTTGTTAAGTAAAAAGCTTTTCAATAAACTCCGATTGGATTGGCCGTCCACTTCCATCATGTAAGGTTTTTCTTATTATTCTTATTATTATTATTTTTCTTATTAGCTTAAGGCAGTGGCAAGCGGCAAGGAAAATCGAAACCTTTGAAGCATTTGGCGGATTGTCGAATTTTGGCTCAAAGTTTTCGAGCGCGGTTCCTAAATGTTTGAGCACTCCTAAATTTCCTGGGTACGAGGCGAATAATTTTAACGTTTGATGCCTCTAAGAAACTGAGGACTTGCCTCGTTAGACTGACCTTCTCCAAAAACAAGGCTTATTGCACAGAAAGTATGCAACTGGTAGCTTCCATGCCCCATTTAAGCCTACAAGGATTTAAACTAAAGCTTCCTTTGCGGAGGGAAGTTTATCCGTAGTTGAGAAGTCTGTCCGATAATCAATGGTCCCGACAAATTTTTGTTTGTAATCGTGCCATTGAATATGATTTCGTATTGCTATTTCGTCCATCATAAGACATGCTACCAGCTTTCTATTGAGTTTAGAAAGCCATATATTTTTAAGTGTTAGCACGTCCAAAGATTTGTTGGTAAAACCAGGACCAACTTCCATTTGGCTGAACCATGCCCTCAGTGTACTCTCTGCTGGTAAATTATTTTTTCTAAAGCGAAAGAGATCGCACGTATTCTTATACGCCTGTGGACTGTACAAATGAAGGGTCAAAGCAAACGACCTTAGTTCCCCGGGATATTTTCAATTCACTTTTTTACCTCTAATGACTTCCATCAAACTATTATTATAAGTCTAAAAATCAAATAAAATAAAATTCATAATATTTTAAGCTAAGCAAATGAATCAGACTAATTGAGGTCAAATTTTCTTATTATAATTAAATAATATACCAATCAGAATAATTATATAAAATTATTTGATTTGGAAAGTTCCAAAAAAATCAGTTGATTTTCTAGCTAGTTTTTAATAAAGCAAGTAAGATTCGTTTTAGGGATACATTTTTGTTGTGCTCAAATCCGTCATTCATTTTCCGATATATGCTCCGGTTTACGGATATGCCAGTTAGTAAATGGAATAACACAATATTTAAAAAAAAAAAAAAAAAAAAAAGAAATTCTGATTTTGAAATTCTGTTTTTCATAATTCTGCTTTTCGGTTATGTTTTGTAAACAAAATCTGCTTTTCAAAATACTGATAAGCAATAATATGCTTATTCTGATTATTCAGCTTATTCTGATTTTGTTTTCAAGAAACATTTTTATAATCGATGTAGCAGTAAAAACAAAAAAGGTAGATATGCATATTCTAATGAATTAAATAAAAATAACATCTAAGCAAAGTCAGAGAACTATATTACTTTCATAGAATTGTAGAATAATGATTGGGCTTTTTTGGTCAATTTTGTTTAATTATGCATATGAAAACACGTACATACATTTT
The DNA here is from genome assembly GCA_949320155.1 of Melangyna quadrimaculata. Taxonomy (NCBI): domain Eukaryota; kingdom Metazoa; phylum Arthropoda; class Insecta; order Diptera; family Syrphidae; genus Melangyna; species Melangyna quadrimaculata. The sequence goes on from OX439483.1 coordinate 376,094,395, forward strand.
ATCCCGACGTTTCGCTGGAGTTACTCAGCATTTTAAGGGGTGTTTATTGTGTTTTAATTTATAGCATATTTAAAATTGTTTTAAATTGCACGTCCCTTACATTTAACATCACTTCATTTAACATTACAACGACTTCTTAACACAAAACATAAATATCACATTACTCTCTATTCGTTTATGAAACCCAATATGGCCAAAGTTGGTCCCATTTTCAAAACTCTTTGTATCTGTTTGTTCTTTATAATAAATGTTTTCTCTTTTTTATTCTTTCTCCAGTGTTGACCCTTTTGTCTTCAGAGGTTTTGCCCACCCTTGTATCATGAGATACCACCATGGCTACTACGACATCCACGATTGGGTAATAGCCCCTAAACTGAAAGTTCATATCATCTTACCCGGTCTTCATCTTCGCTGGTCTTCTGCTCTCACAGCATCACCTTCACCTCTGACCTTGAGCTTGGCCTGACATGTTTATTTCAAACATCAGTAAAGGAAAAGAAAAGTCTTCCTATCTAAAACAAAAACTTCAATCCAGAAACCGAATCCGAATGATCATCAATCTTTATTTGGTGTGATTGACAATCAATCCCAAAATCGTAACTCAAATTTTCCTTAACGTTATAAAAATAATGAATTTGTTTTATTGACCGTATTACAAATTTTAAACAAAATTGATATGTTTATATTAAAAAAAAAAAATAATAAATGACGATAAACAAAAACTTGGTAACCTTACCGAAATTTACATCATGAAATTGGAAATTATTTTTTTTTTTCTTAACTATTTATGTATGTACCTTGGCACTAAACTGATGTATGACAAAATAAAATTACCAAAAAAAAAAAAATATCAAACGTTTTTTCAATAAAAAAAAACTTTCTGCGACTGAATTCCCTTTGCCAAGGTAGTGCACCACATTGCAGATGACGTTGGGCTAGAGATTAGGGTTTGGGTACGAAATCCCGAATGCGCGCGCGATTTTTAATACCAAAAAAAGTACTTCGCCATTCGGAATTCTAGCTTTCAGAATACTTTTTTGTATTATGTTCTCTCAACTAAGTACAAATCATTTGGGATTCTAGCCTATAGAATTTACTTTTTTGTATTTATCTGTGTTTTTGGGCTTAGTCGAATATGAATTTCGTACCCAACCCCAAAATAGTTTGTGAAAGTTTGTTCTAATAGATTTTCATTTTTTAAAATAATATTTTTCTTAAGAAAACCGTTGTTTTAGTGTTTTTTGTTTATTTATTTTATTTTGTTTGCCTTATTTGGCGGTGTAATTTCTGAAATTATTTAGTTCGTTCTTGTTGATTCTCATAACTTGCTATTAAGCCAACTTGAAATGAATTTTCTTTTCAAATTTGAAATGTGATGTGATCAGTGTTAGTGAAGTGTATTCAAGTGGATAATAATAATATTCAAGTGATCAAATTCAATAAGCGCAAAATTAAATTGTAAAAGATTCAATTTTTTGGTGTTGTGCATATAGAAAAACTTTAAAATGCGATGGTCGTATTGTGACTTCACATGAAAGAGAAGGAACATATGTGTTAAAAAAAAATTCATAGTCACGATCATTAAGCTTATCAAACTAGTGTAAGTTTAACAAATGTGCAGGATGCTTTTCCCCCTTCACAAATTATTAGGGACAGTGTAGTGGAAGCAGAACTCAGTACACGAGTTTATTTTCCAAATAAACTTGCAATAAAAAAGACAATAAAATGCGGGAGAAACGATTCAGTTTCGAAACCAAAAACACTTTGGCCGAATCTGACTATGAGAACGGAAACAATATTCTTCTTGGTACTCCAAGTTCTCTAAAACTACTAAGTGAATCCACTTGTTGGCTTATGGACGGCACTTTTTTTATCGTGCCACAGAAAATATCACAACTTTTTTCCATTCATGGATACATCGAGGGTCAGTTGTATCACTCGTCTTTTGCTTGATGAGCCGTCGTCGTACCAAAGAGAGTATAATGATGTGTTCATGGAGCTCTGCAAGTCTGCTTCTAAATACATGCTCCTATTAGTCTCAAAATAATTATCTCGGATTTTGAAAAAACAATTAAAAATTAAGCAATTGAATTTTTCCCAAGTGCTGAGTTCAAATTCTGTTTGTTCCACTTTGGGCAAATTTTGTGGAGACGGGTACCGAATTTGGGCTTTGCTCAAAAATACGGTACTAATGAAAGTTTTAGTCTTTAGGATGAAAAAAAGCTTGGCTTTTATTCCCCATAAAGAGGTTGAACTATATTTCATGGCCCTCCTCAGATATTTCAAGCACGCGGAGAGTAATATCGTTGGCAAGTGGTTTAAAGAAAACTATGTAAACGGCAAGCATCCCAATAATTTGCCCAAATATGATCCCAGTTTTTGGACTACAGGTGCCACTGCTGCTATGGAGAATTTCCCGTGAACTTAAAATTGTGTTGAAGCATGGCCCAGGCGACTAAAAGACTTTGTTGGAAAGCACCATGCGCCGGCACAAACCAAGTAATTCAAGACTTTTAAAAAGAACTTGTACTCTCCAAAATGCAAATTGAAAGGATGAGATGTGGAATACAACATCAAAAATAATAACAAAAAATCTAAGAATTCAAGCTATTCTAAAAAATAGGTTAGAAAATTGAAAAGGTTCCCCCCCAGATACCGCACGCGCTGGGGTCCATTTTCACCGAGTACGACAGCAATTACGATTGCAAGTCATATCGGCACTTATATTAATTATTTGATCTTAGATAATAATATAAAAAAAAAAAATCGTTACTTAGTTATGTTTAACAATTGTTAAACATGTCTTACAGCGAAACGAGTAGGTATCAACGGAAGTTAAAAGAGATTAGGTCTGCTTAATGCAAGCAGTTGAAAAATTTAAAATTGAGAAAAAAAAATAAAACTATTTAAAAAAATAAGGATTATGAAATCAAAAAATCAAAATTATGTTTAGTTTACGTTATATTTAGTTTATAAACAAAATGCAACATTAAGAATAAAACAAAAAATTAAACCTATCACGACAGTGGAGCACTGTTTCCTCAATTGAGGAAACATTTAAGTTATAGAGTTTACTCATTCGATTAAGAGGTTCATGCATGCCATAATTAGTTCTATGAAAATTTACGTGAAAAAGTTCAAATTCTCGCAGGTGGTGAGAACCCCCGCGGTAGTTCAAGCCAATACAGGATAGCAAATCAGGAGCATCAATTTGACCAGTAATAAGTTGATGAATAAATATTAAATCATTTTTAACCCGCCTCTGATATAAAGTTTGGACCTGCAGAAGCTGGATCCTATGTTCATATGGTGGCAGATTATATGGATCAGTCCAGGGTAACCCTTTTAAAGCAAATCGAATGAAGTTATGCTGTATTGCTTCAATACGGTGTTTATGAATAACGTAAAAAGGAGACCAAACTTGTGAGGCATACTCAAGATGGGGTCGTACATAGCAATTGTATAAGGAGAGGGTGACATACGGATCGTTAAATTCCTTAGCCCACCGTTTTATAAAACCAAGCATGGAACTTGCTTTTTTTACAATGTAATTAATATGCTCTGTGAATTCTAGATTAGAACTAAAGTGAACACCAAGGTCTTTGAAGCTTAGAACACGAAATAGTGAGTGCTGTGAAATGGAATAATCAAAAGCACTCGGTACTCGTTTTCTAGAAAAAGTAATAGTTTGGCATTTAACTGGGTTAAGAGAAAGACTGTTTTTGTCACACCAAACATTAAAATTGTCAATATCTGCTTGCAAGAGAATGCGATCACTGTTAGATTTTACTGTTTTAAAAATTTTCATATCATCAGCATATATAAGAATATCACTATGGTGTATACATGATTTAACATCATTAATAGCCAGAATGAATAGAAGTGGGCCAAGATGACTTCCCTGAGGTACACCCAAGTGAGCATTGAATGAATCTGAAAGACAGTTTCTAAATTTCACCTGATAAGATCTATTCTCAAGGTATGACCTTATCCATTCTATAACAATATTCGGAAAACCAAAAGCTTGGAGTTTAAATATAATAATGTTGTGACTTAGTTGATCAAATGCTTTTGAAAAATCAGTGTATATGCAATCCACTTCACTTCCATTTTCCAATACATTAGAACATTTGTGCAAGAAAGTAAGGAGATTTGTTACCACAGATTTCCTTCTCACAAAGCCATGCTGTTGTTCACATATTATATTCTTAGTATAAAATGCTAAAATTTCACAAACAACTTGCTCAAAGAGCTTTGAAATGCATGAAAGTTTCGATATAGGTCTATAATTCTTGATATCAGTTTTGTCGCCCTTTTTAAAAACTGGAGTAAGAAATGCATTTTTCCAAAAACAAGGAAATTTTCCTGATTTAATAGAAAACTCAAACAAAAATTTAATGGGATCAACTAGTATATTTTTACATTTTTTTAAGAAGTATTGGAGGAATTCCATCCGGCGCAGATGCGTAATCATCATTTAACGATGAGAGAACCTCTAAAATAGAGCTTTGTTGCACCGGTATATTACTGAAACTTGTTTGGGCATAGATATGTAAATTTCTAAAAAAAGTTTCATCAACATCGACAGATGTGTCGACAAATGAATTTTGAAAATTTTTCGCAAAAGCGTTGCAAATATCAATGGGTTTTTGCAAAGAACAGTTCTCGTATGTGTAATTTGCCGGGTAACCGTCAGAATTTTTCTTTGAATTAACAAATTTCCAAAATCTCTTAGGATCATCCTTTAAAGATCTACCCATTTCGTTTACATGATCTGTATAGAGAGTCTTCGAAAGGGATTTAAATTCTTCAAATAATGCAATGTAAGAGTTGTGGTCGAAAGACGAAAGGGTTTTTAAATATAACTTCCATGCTTTGTTCCTTTTGTTTCTGAGTAATTTCAGCTCTTTCGTATACCATGAAAAGCAGGCGTTCGAATTTTTCGACATTTTTATGGGGATAGTATTATTCATGCAGTTATTAAGAATGGTATAAAAACTGTTAACTGCTTCGTCAATATTATTAGACACTGATATACTATCAATACCAGATCTAGTTAATTCATCTGAAAGCAATTGAAAATTTGCTTTCCTAAAGTCAAAAGTATATGAACAATCATAAGTGTTACTGTTTTCAGTAAGGTGACTGCTCAAGTCAAAAATAATATCCAAAGGAAGATGATAGCTATCTATATTAGTAATTCCGAGACTAGATTCTAGAACCAGCGTCTGAGGAAAAAACTATATCGAGTATTCGATTTTTGTAATTTTTAATACAGCTAACTTGCTGTAAGTCAGTCGAGGTAATCCTATCAAGAAACTGCAGTTCAGTTTGGGAAGAAGTTAAATAAGCTTCTTGACAAGATTCGTCTTCAGAAGATACCCAATCAATGTGTGGTAAATTGAAATCTCCGAGAAGTAAAATGTTGCTGTTAGAGCAAGACAAGTCAACAACAAAATCTAAGGCCCTAGAAAGTTCAACGTAAGCTGCGTGTGGACTTTTTGGAGGTATGTAGACATTTAAAATATAAACAAATTTTGACTGTATAGCTACCTTAATACAGACTAATTCAAAAGAAAGATTAAAAGGGAATAAAACAGACGAAGACATAAATTTATCGCGAACTGCAATCAAAACACCGCCTCCCACTTCTTTTAGTTTGTCACCATGACGATCATTTCTATATACTAAAAACTCTTGACTAAAGAGTTCCGTGTCTAAAAAACTTGAATTAAGCCAAGTTTCCGTCAAAACAAAGATGTCATGTGACAATGCTTGGGAGTTTATGTAGATATCAGCGGTTTTACTGCGAAGCCCTCTTACATTTTGGTAGAAGAGGGTAATCCTGCTTAGTTTTTTGCAGTTGAGATTTTGGGTGAATTACGCGGTTGTCTTTTTTTTATTTGAGACAATAAACTCTTTAACAAGGGCTTCAGAAGGCCAATTTTTAATATCGCAAATTGAATCAAAATATGATGTGTACGTAACTATTTTAAAAGACGAGATAAAACTATTGTGTTTGCTAATTTTGGTACATTTTATAGACGTGATGGAGGGAATAATATTGTTAGACACTAGGTGAGAAACAATATCGTTTGGCAAAATATCTGGTTCCAAGCGAGAAATAAAAATAGATCTCGGTTTAGAGACTGCTTTTAAAGGTTTATGTTTAGTGCAGTTATTTGATTCAGTTACGAAGTCCGTATCAGAGACTATGTTTGGAACTGAACCTTGATTCACAACCTGAACAGGAAATTCAATTGTATTATTGGTACTATGGTGTTTGGGATTGTTTGTGAGATTTGATTTTTTTGGGGGTGGGCCAGAGTTTTTAATAAGTAATGAGTTATCACGTCCTCTTTTATTACTTTTCTTGGCATCTGATACGTGTTTAGCTGAACCTGACTGGGCAAGCAGATCCTTTTCTAGATCTTTTGTCAAAAGACTAACAGAAAAAGGTTCATCAGTCGAAGTGGCACTATTTACCATGTAATTAGCGAAAGTAAGGGAATTGAAATTAGAGACAGCAATGTTAAACATACTGAGCAGTTCTTCAAAACCTTTTGAAAGGTTCTTAATATCTGCTTTAAAGGAAGACATTTTGAAAGCTAATTGAGATACAGACAACTTGCGGCAATCGGTGCAATACCAAAAAGCAAATTTAGAATTTGATATTTTGTCAATAAATGCATTAGTTGATCCAATGCACTTTGCATGATAAATATTACCACAAGGTCCATAACAGGCAAAAAGCGGTGAAGACTGCGATCCATCTGAACAATTTTTTGCCGAGCAAACCATTGTTTTTAATTTGAAAAGTTTAAGAAATTTACTTGAAGAGAGAAGAAAAAAAAAAATTGAAAAAAGAAAAAGATTAAAGGAACCAAAAAAAAAATTAGAGTTAAATGGCAGGATTCGAACCGACGTTGCAAAATTACAAACTTTAGCCGATCACGGCGCTTACTTACTATGCCACAGAGGATGCTCAATTTTGGATAAGATATTATTTATAAGAGATGAAAAATAGAATTTATTCATGCAAAAATAGGTTTAAATTTTATATTTGATATTAAGGAAAGAGTGGGACAAGTTATAAAGCTTAAAGCTTAGTTTAGTATCAGGGGAAATATGTTATATAAAACACCAGTTCAAACACAAGGATATACAAAAAAAAAAAAAAAATATCACATAGGAAGAGCTTATACTGCAATGAATATATTAATGTTACCAGCTACCATTAATGTTTTTTATTTAATATATTAACACAATTTTATACAAAACTAACACAAATTACTTGGGATAAACACAGATATTCACTTATATAGAGACTCTAGACAATTAAATTAATATAAAAATATTGAAATACGTGCAAAAATAATAAAAAAACACAGGAGCGATACGCCAAGACAACTAACATAGACAAAACCAGTGCTGTGTTTGGCATAAAAAGAAGTTTATCTAACTTGGATTGTGCTGCCGTAGTTGCTTGCGACGGAGCTGAATCGTTGACTATGGTAACGTCACTTAGCTGTTGTCTAGCCTTGAATGCAATATGTAAAGCATACTCTTTTTTAAGGAGTTGGGTAGCATTGGCAGCTTCTTGATCTGTCTGGAAATCTGTTTGTTTTTTAACTTCGGTTCTACCATTATTGCCAAAATGAGAGAAATGAGAGGCGTTATGACAAAGAAGGGTTTCAATCTTTTCTTGACAGACTTAAGTAAGGACTTCTATTCCTTCGAATGTTTTGATAGTGGCTTAAAAAGCTTTCAATTTTGCAGAAAATCATCTTATTAGTGGTAGTAGTAAGGAACTTGTAACGTAGGTTTCTCCAGAAATGTTTGGGGTAGATGTTTCAAAAGATTCAAAAAGTTGAATTATTTCTGCGATTGCCTCTTCTTCTGTCGATATTAAAGGAGCTTTCGAACACTCGCTTATAGCAATCGAGATTTCGGTTCCACCTTGTTTCAAACTTATTATTCGTCTTTTGCGCTCTTTTCAGAGTTAATTATGCGTTCTCCTCTTTTCAGAGTATCGCTTGCTAAGGTGCTACTACGAAAGAAAGTGACAATGGCTTTGGCTTTTGAGAGAACTTTTCCAAAAGAAAAAACTTTGAAACTACTGTCTTGGACAGCAAGGTTCAGTGAGCAAAAGAAGGCAAGAGTTTTATTTTAAAAAGTTTCGCAGTGCCTTGTGCCTTATCTATCACCAGCTCTTCCCTGAGTGGTAATACTAGACTGTGCTAGTGCGGTGGTCCAACCACTCCCCTCTAGCCAGTCGTTTAGAGCACGCAGGGCGGCCATTTCGACGTGCCTCGCACCCAACATCATATCTTTTTTTTCTCCCAGTTCCTCGGCCTAAGCCACTGAAGAAATTTGCATAATGCATACAGTGGCTGGTCACCAACAACTACAGGCACCTTGAAAATAAGAAAATATTTATGTTTAATACCTTAGATATTTCAAATCGGTACTTTAAACAAAGAAATATTTTGCATTTGTTGTGGATTCAGCAGTTTTGTAGCATTTTTAATAACGCATTTGAGCAAACATGGAGAGGGAAGCAGACTTTTCCCGAAACAACGGAAATATGGCAAACCGTATTCGTTGCTCACATGGGCGGCTCTGTTTCCTTTGACAGTCAATATTGCTTGCAGGCGGTGGTGGTATGAAATACTCATTCCAAGTGCATGTGTCACATCCACCAACTCCTTACTCCTAGTCTGGCCGTACAACTTGCATGCATTATACACGGGTCTGGGAGTTTCTCTTACTACATTGTGGCGACGTGACGCCGACGGGCAGTTCCCGTACTCCTAGTATTTTTATGCGTATCAAAATAAGTTAATTGAGCTATCGTTGAGAGAACTGGGTCAATTTCATTTTCGTCACTTGATTCTTCACCATCATCTAATATCCGAACTAGATTTTTTTCCGGGTATGTAGTTTTAAGCAACTTCTTCAGACATTTGACTCCAATCGGTAGATATCCTGCCGTATATCTTTTAAACACTTGCAGAAGATGCTCTCTTTTTGGCCACATTCAGTTTTAATAGCAAAATCGTCGTCAGACTTGTACCTTATTAGAATGCTACTTTGTCCCACGTTCGCTGAAGACTCCAGAAAATAACATTTTTCTAATATCTTGTCGTTAGGGCGAGTAGAGTGATGAATAGTCTTTTTTTCTATGTTCTGGCCAAGTGTGCGATTTTAAAAATTGCCGAATCACAGCTGCTATCATTTGAGTCCTTAATAAAGTCGACAACACTTCCCAGCCTATTTGCCTCGGTCGAAGTTACTAGTAAATTACTATTGTCCCTCTTTTCATAGGTATAATTCGACATACATTATCTTGTGGTAAAATTATTTCTCCGTGGCTTTACAGTCTAATTACACCAGTAGTTTCTTATCCACTTTCTTGGCGGCCTTTGACTTCAGTATTGTAGTTGAAGTTCATTCGTGTAGCTTAATTCTCTTTGTGGCCTTGCAGCCATGTATAATATTTACATCAGGCTCTTCTGCAACTGTTTGAAATCGCATTGAAATTGATCTTAGTGGTATGGTTTGGGGTTCTCATATCCCATAGTAGCCCTCAATCATGCTTGTTCGCTGTAATTTAGGGTAGCAGATTCGGTGCCAAATAGACAAGTTTACTTCAATTCTATCAACGCCTTGAAGCTGGCCTATACCTAAAAGGCATGGCAACTTTCCTTATCGGTGGAATTTAGGCAAATTTGTTTTACTGAAAATTGAGTCATCATTTTATAAAAATTAATAAAACTTTTTCTAGGGAAGTTGTATTGTATTCATTTTAATTGCGGGTGGCAATGGCACAGTGGATATAGTCTTTGACTGCTAACCTGGACGCGTGTGTTCGAGCCCGAGTCTAGGTAGCATTCTTTTCTATATTCCCCAGTTTCAGCTGGATGCCACCCGTGGAATTTCATGAGATAATTAACATTTAATTCTCAATCCACTGTGCCAACAAAAATCTTTCCTTCTATTCCTTCTATTTAGTGCCGTGTATTGCATTTACAAGACCTGAGGTCTTACACGCATATAGTTAAAATTATTAAAATTATAAAAAAAAAGATTGGGAATTAAAAGCTACCCTGCGGTCATGTGCCATATGTTAACAATATACAAAGACAAATATATAGTGGTTTGATAAACATCCACATTACCCTCCCCCCATTTTAAAAGTGATTATATAAAAAAATAATACATGGATTAAAATAGAGTAGTGTAGAGTAGAGTATGAAATTCTGCATCGACACTCATCTTAAGATTTTATAAATATTCATATAATTACCATGATTTTCTGAAAATAAAACCCTTATCCGCCGAGGGTATTTTGCGCCCCATCGCATAAAAGTGGGGGAGGGGCTTTGGCTTCAAGTATTTTGAATCCAATTAAACATTCCACGTCTCATCATCCGATGTCTGGTTCTCGATTTATAGGCTAATTTATGTGGAATTTGTATGTTATAATTGGTAAGAAGGCAACCCTTATATCTCCGGTCTGCCAATATTGCCACCGTGACAACACTTTTTTAAAGTAAATTTAGGATGTGGAATATTAGTGTACCAAAGCTCATCCCGTCAGAATGAAGTGCAAGGTAGACGCCCTTAACGCCCTAACTATAAGAGGCGTTGCAAAATCGGAGTAACTTTACTCTTTTGCTAAAAGGAATAAAATAAGCCTTTCTCACCGCACCGGGCACTTTTCTGGCTACGCGGTTGACCAGTCCGTCCCTATTGTGCTTTACCTATTAGAAAAGAAAAAATCCCTTATCATGGATGAAATGCAAAAAAAAAATACCTTCAAAAGTCAGAGCCGGAATTAATAAACAGTGCCCTATGAACTCCCAGCCCACGATTCTAGTCATACAAATTATTTTGTTTAGCTTGATGTAATGAAGTAGGTAATTGACCATGGTTTTGCTTTTGCGTCATCCAACTTAAAATAAAGACCACGATTGGATCGCACATTTTTGCTCTAATAGTATCAGCTGTTAAATTTTGTTTTTAATGTACTTATGTTAAAGCTAAGTACATTTAATACTACCGTGGATGCTAGACAGCTGGCGTTTTTCTTTTTTGGCTCTAAATAAACCTCTGAGCAAAGGCTGAGCGATCAGAGCAGAGCTCTGAGCAGATTATGATCAGAGCCCTCAGATTTATTTATGAAACACATTTGAGCACTGAACTGTCATTTCATAGGTGTGTTACTAAAATACATTTTTGTTTACCTGATTTAGACGGGCGACTGTCCTGGGAATCCATTTTTAATTTTTTGTATTTCTTTCGTCTGTCAAATCACTGAAAAAAGTGAAGTTGGCTTCGCTCTGCATTTCGCTTGATTTGCTCGGTCATTTTATTCTGAGCTAATCGATGAAGCTCTGAGCTAGCTCAGATGGAAAAAAGAAACGCACTTTTTGAGCTCTGATATGTCTGAGCTAAAAAAAAACATAGAATTTTTGTTTGACAGTTTCGTGATCTGCTCAGAGTTAAAAAAGAAAAACGCCAAGCATAAATCAGGATTGTAGGTACAAGCAATAAGGTGGTTAGATGTATTAGTTGAAAGTAAAAAATATTGTTTTTTTTCGCCATTTTTCCAATCTTGAGAAATAAGAAGTGTTTGGTGGGACATCCCTAAATAAAAAATGATTATAACTTTACATTTGGCTGTATCTGTATTTTATTTATTTTGTGAAATTTGCTGTTATTTTTTAGGAAATTTATAAGTTTATTTTTTTGTAATTATTTTCACGTAATTAAGAGCCGATTTTTCAATTATCAGTTAAAATATTACAGCCGTATTTATTAGATTTCACTAATACTCGGTTCAACCTCGGAACAGTTAAACCGAGTCGAAGCACTTACTCCGGGTGTACGCCACGTCAACTAATCCATATTTATAAAATATTTTCTTAACCGTTTTAGTTACGCCTGCCTTATGTCAAATATTCTATCAAATAAATTACCACTTTAAAACTCTGGTGATTATAAACGTAAACAAACCTCAGCTGATTTCCGTTATTATTCGCTTAAGTTGTTTAGTTATTGGTAGAGTTATTGTTGTAGGCATATTTTGGTAAAACAAATTAACTAAAAGATATAAATAAAAATCCAGGTTTAGAGGCGTTGTAAAGTCTGAGTAACTTTACGCTGCTACTAAACCGAGTTAATGAATAAGGCTGTTAGAGGAATGAATAATATAGCAACATCAATAATTTTTTTTATTCAAAGAATAGTAACTATCTGAGGAATGACAATAAAAAAATTGGCCCTTAGTGAAATAATAGGTCAGTTCCTTTCCTTTAAATTTCTGTGATTTTCTGTGCATTTGTGTGATTTTCAGTCCAAAGCCGTTCCCGTACTCAATAATTTGACAGTTTATTACAAAAAACAACGCTCACGAGAGAGTAAATAATTTCCCCTACCTATGATTTTCAGTCCGAGAAATTTCTTCGGACTGAAAATCACAGCACAGCAAAATGTCAATTTGAGAGCAAAAGAATGAAATCCAAACATCGTGCCTTACTTGTCCAGCACATTAGGTAATACGGAATTTGGTTGAATTTGCGTTCCCGTACTTTGGCACAGTTATGATATTTTTGAGAATATATCAACGTTGCTCTCCAAGATCTGACAGTTTGTGATTTTATGTGCACAAAGTAAAGGATCGGACCTAATATAAAATTGTGTTTATTATTATACATATTTTAATAAACAGTAAGGGCCTATTGGAATAAAACTCTCTATAAATAGTTTAAAGGTATTAAATTAAAAGAAGAAAATAATGATCTTTAATAAAAAAAAAAAAAAATAATCTTCTTTGATATATCCAAATTTTCCCAATCTTGATTTAGGGCGTTAAGGGAGCCAACCTTGCACTTCATTCAGACGGGATGAGCTTTGGTACACTAATAGTCCACATCCTAAATTTACTTTTAAGAAGTGTTGCCACGGTGGCAACACTGGCAGACCGGAGATATAACGGTTTCCTTCTGAACATGTTTTAACACGAAATTTTACATAAATTAGCATATAAATCGGGAACTAGGCATCGGCTGATATCGTGGAATGTTTCGTTGGATTAAGAATACTTGATGCCATAGGAATATGTTAATTTGTTGACCGCTCCCCCACCCTTGTACGTAGGAGGAGCAAAATACTCTCGGCAGATAAAGGTTTTTATTTGTCAGAAAATAATGGTTTAAAAATGTATATTCATTAAATCTTAAGATGAGCGTCGACGTAGAATTTTATACTCAACAAGCACATACGAAGTCTATTTTTATCCATGTACTAGTTTTTTGTATAATCGCTTTCAAACCGGGGGGAGGGGAAGGTGGAAGTATATCAAACCTCTATATATTTATCTTGGTATAATCTAAGCAGACGGCACATGACCTTGGGGTCATTTTTAATGCCCAATCTTATGAAATCAAAATAATTTCAATATAATTTCCCTAGAAAAAGTTATAACCTTTTCATAAAATGATGACTAAATTGCCAGTGAAACGAGCAAAACATTAACAAATTTCAATGGTATGGTGATGAAACTTGGCACACATGTCTCATTTGTCGTAAGAAATAAGAATCAAAAGAGTCAATACAGATAACTGGGGTTAAATGGTGTTTTTTTTGTGAGCGAAACATAAAAGTGTAAAACTATGCACCGTAAACCCCCTCCAGAACTAGTACGTTGATGAAAGTTGGTAGGAATATTTTGTTTTTTTATTGTTACCAAGAATGAATAAATCTGAATCAAATATCTATTTGATTTTACTTAAATTGGATTCAGCGTTAAAAAATACTTTAAAGTCATGTACCATATTATATATTTGTACCTCGATTACATTTCACTCAAAAAAAAACACCCTTTTGCCGAAGATATTTTTATGGACTCGTTTGATTCTTATTTCTTACGACAAATGAGACATGTGTGTCAAGTTTCATCACCATACCATTGAAATTTGGCAATGTTATGCTCGTTTCACTGAAAATTTGGTCGTCATTTTATAAAAAGTTTATAACTTTTTCTAGGGAAATTATATTGAAATTATTTTGATTGCATAAGATTGGGCATTAAAAATTACCCTTAGGTCATGTGCCATATGCTTAGATTATACCAAGACGAATAAAAAGGGGTTTGATATATTTTCAACATTTCCCTCTCCCCTTTTTGAAAACGATCATACAAGTATATTCGAGTTTAAAAATGGTCAGAAGACAACCTTTAAATCTCCGGTCTGCCAGTGTTGCCACCGTGGAACCACTTCTTAAAAGTAAACCTAAGATGTGGACTATCAGTGTACTTAAGTTCATTCCGTCAGAATGAAATGCAAGGTTTGACCTAAAATATGGCCTTAACGCCCTAACTATATGATATTAGATATAATTCAGAAATGAAATTCTCTCCATCCCGGCACCAAATTTGAGCTAGTTATAACTTATTAAGATATTAAGTTAACTAATGTAGAATTCTCTACAACCAAAAAATTCGATTTTTTTCTCAACAAATGGATTTTTTTTTTTCTAAACAAAATCGATTTTATGGTGTTAAAACAAATCTTGCGTTTCTAGCAAAGCTTTTTCTATACTTATTTTTCAAAATTTTAGCATGGTAAATGGGCTTACACTAAGAGGTAACAATTAATCTTTTTTATTGATATTTTTATATTATTTGATTGGTTCTATATATAAGTTCATAACCCTTTTCCACACCACACCTATGAGGTAGAGTTTAAAGGTACGAATTTTTAACGTGGTTTCCACAGTAGGCATAATCCACGACAGATTTTTGTTTAACTAAACAATAACACCCGGATGCATAAAGAAAAAATAGTTATTTTAGCTCCCGTGTTTAGGAAAACTACACCATAGAATAAGAAATTTCTGGGCTCAAACTAAAAACAATTGATTACTGCTCCATTTGAGTCCGGAACATTTTTATTCCATGGTGTAGTTTTCCTAAACACGGGAGCTAAAACAACTATTTTTTTCATTTTGAATAAGGGTGTGAATGTTTACAAAGTTGTTCTGTCTTTTAGATGGGCCTGGCTGCGGCTCAGGATCAATTATCGGATTAGCAAATATTGGCTGAGTACTGATGGAAGACAGAAGAATCAAATGCTGTCAGTTTGGAAGTTCTTCGTCCAATTTAACATAGCCAATGAATGTGCTGGCTTCAACTATGTTGCTACATGTTTTTTCCAACCCCATTCATCTGGGTCCTTGTACCGACCAAGCCATGATTGAATTGGAAGATACACTCGATATGTGTGCATTCGTGCAGCATCTTGTGTAAGTGAAACAAGGTTAAATTACTGTTTATTTACATATCTTGCAAATTTTGTATGTCGCAAGTTATCCAAGCTCTGATCACCTTCATTGCCACCATACCGATTTATGAAAAATCGTTCACCTATTACACTTAGCATTGATTTGTGCACTATTCCATTTAGAAATAATAAAAGCCCTTCAGTAAGATCGCGGTTCTTTTGAAGTGTAGTGATGAACTTCACTTTACCCATGTTGTAGGCGGCTGATGTAGTATCACAGCCTGAAAATGCGTGAATAAATAATTGATCAGCAATCATATCTCCATGGATGAAGCTTGATGAGCTATGTATAAATTTGTTTTGCTGACAAATATTGCAGTATCTTCTTCCGAAGTAAACGTGCGAATACAATCTTATGCGAGTAAACATAATGTAGTCCAGCTACGTTTCGTTAAATTTTTCTCTGTTCGATATCTTAAGCAAACTTAAGCAAGAGCGATCCCAGTCGCTTGCCGCATAAGTAAACTCTGACAGCTTTGATCAAATACAGACAGGCCAACTCCACTGAAGATCATTTCTCTCAGAGTATTCATCATGACATAAAATATCCAAGTATGCCCATATAACATCAAATATAACAGATATCAGACATTTAATTGGAGAAAAATCTCCCGTGGAGTTGAACACAAACAGACAGTGTGCACGTGAATTTGTCATTCTGATTATCTGTTTGTATTCTATCATTGTCATTCTGTTTTGATTATTGTGTCGGGTAGAAAAATGAAATAAATTAATTAAAGAAAAATAAATATAACAAATAAGAAATATAAATAGGTGTAACAAAAATAAATAAACAAAACAAAACAAAAAAAAAAAGTAGAAAAAAATATAGAAAACAAAACAAAACAAAGCAATGGAAAACGTTAATAAAAACGATGCCGAATTCAATTTATTTTTAATAGAAGGTGTCCGTAAAAATAAAAAAATAAATTGAAAAAAGGAAAGGCATGGAACGCAATTGCTGAAGAAAGCAATTATTGCTTTCTTAAGCAATTGCGTTATATGCCATAGGACAGGTAAGTAATTCAGAAAATATTTTATTTGCAAACAAGTATTTATGTACATACGTACGTGTTTTTATATTTTAGCGTCAGAATGCCGGTTGCGTTGGAAGGCCATCTGAGAAAGGTACACGAGGGAATTAAAGAAGCAAAAGCAACCCTCTGGAAGTGGTGCGTCTGAATGTTGTGTTTCGGAGTTGATGGAGGAAATTCATTTTCTAAAAGAAACCATGCAGCCAAGGAAGTAAGTAAACTTTACCTAATTGTGTTCAATTTTCAAGATTAATAATTTGTTTTTATTATTAAAGGACAATCTCCTACAAGACTGAAGAGAGCAGTGAAACAGTACAGTTCTTCAGTGACGATGGTGGTGCTGCCGCACCAAGAAGAAATTTCCACTAGGGCTGGCCACGAGTCGAGATCGAGAGGAGACAAGATGAGACTGCCTTTTAAGCAACCGAGACGAGACTGTAACTGGGCCGAAATTTACAGAGAGTTTAATAAATTAAAAAATCCAATTTCAGTTAAATATTTATTTTCTTCTGCACATATTCAAACTATAATCGAAAATATTTCGTTCGAATAATCAACAGGTTGTCCGAAAATCGTATTTTTCGGAGACGAGACTTAATTATACGAGACCGACACGAGACTGAAAATTTTTGATTTTAACGAGACCGAGTCAGCAAAGATGTAAGAAAATTGATTGAAAAGTAAAAGTCTGTAATTATTTGGGCACCATTTCTTCGCTTCTTTTGAACGACCAAATAGGTGTCTCTCTGAGAATTATTGTTCAACCTGAATAGCCCATTATATCAAAGTGATTAAAATTATCAATTATGTTTTTAACGTATGTAATTTGGGATAAAAATAACTCTTATCCTCCATTTCAAAACAAGATTAGCGCTCTTTTATAGTGACCTCTTTTCAACTTTTCAAAAATAGAAGTAATTACGAGTGATCGAGCATGACCTTAATTCATAACTCGCCTCTTTTGTATACCAAGAAACAATATTAACATTTATTAACTTCCAAACCGAAACAAAAATCTGTGTAAATATACATTGAAAAATATTATTTTCAACGATGTTCCTTCACAAGAAGATTTTAATTAAAATAACTTCATTTTACAAACAAGCACGTTTTTTAATAATCATGGCTACGCATCTGCGTTTCTGTTTTTCTAATCGCGTACTTCTGTTGTTGTTTCTAGTTGTAAAGGTGGTTTGTTAATATTCTTCATTTACAAAGCAAATTTTACAAAGCAAACTTTTTAATTAACTTTTCTATTACAGTACAACACGGATATACTTACTTACTTTACTTTGATTTTGATGGCGCTCACAGCCCAGGATGGGCTTCGGCCTCAACTAACAACCCCCTCCAGCCAGCTCTGTCCCTAGCTAGCAGCTTCCAGTTGCGCACACCGAGTGCTTTGATGTCGTCATTAACTTGATTGCGCCACCTGTTACGGGTTCTTCCTCTGCTGCGTACCCCATGCGGGTTGGATTCGAAGACTCGTCGGGCAGGTGCGTTGTTGTCCATACGCCCCACGTGCCCCAGCCATCTCAGCCGCTGTATTTTCAGCTTTTTGACCAGGTCAACGTCGCTGTATAGCCCGTATAGCTCGTCGTTGAATCTTCTCCTCCATACTCCTTCGATACACACCGGACCGAAAATCACACGAAGAATCTTCCTCTCAAAGCACCCTAGAAGATTTTTATCCGAATCTTTCAGTGTCCATGCTTCTGACCCATAAAGCCGGACCGGGATGATTAGGGTTTTGTATAAAGTCTCCTTGGTTCTCTGAGAGAGGGCCTTACTACTTAAATGCCTTCTTAGACCGAAGAAACAGCGGTTGGCAAGAGTAATTCTTCGCTTGATCTCTGCACTGATGTCATTCTGCGATGTAATAGTGGAGCCCAGGTAAACAAAGTCCTTGACAACTTCGAAGTTCTATCTGTCCATCGTGATATTTTGCCCGAGTCGACGATGTTGAGATTCCTCTCTCGATGACAGCATATAATTCGTCTTGTCCTCATTAACCGCCAATCCCATTTTAGCCGCCGCCGATTCAATGCTCGCAAATGCCCCTGCCACAGCTCGCTTCGTTCTGCCGACAATGTCTATGTCATCCGCATATGCAAGCAATTGAACAATCTTCTGATAGATTGTACCGCTGATGTTGACATGTGCGTTGCGTACAATGGCTTCAAGAACGATGTTGAATAGGTTTCATGATAACGCGTCGCCTTGCCTCAATCCTTTCTCAACATCAAAGGAATCGGTGGTGTTCTTACCAATTTTGACGGAGCAGCGAGATTTCTCCATCGTCATCCTGCACAGGCGGACGAGTTTGGCAGGGATGCCGAGACTCGACATGTTTCGTCCCTGTATAATTCGTCCCTTTTCACGCTATCATACGTGACTTTAAAATCGATAAAAAGGTGGTGTGTATCGATCTGGAAATCCCGGGATTTTTCTAAAATCTGTCGGAGTGTGAACATTTGATCGACGCTTGACTTGCCTGGCCTAAAACCGCACTGATAGGGGCCGATCAGATCGTTGACAAAAGGTTTTAAGCGGTCACACAGGATGGCCGACAAGATTTTGTAAGCGACGTTTAGCTGGTGTATGCTCCTAGCCAATTCATCTCCCGCTGATTTAAATAGTTCGGCTTGTAAGCCATCCGTACTAGCAGCCTTGTACGACTTTAGTTTGGATATCGCCAACCGCACTTCGGTTAGATCGGGTGGACGGAACTCTTGGCCATCATCGTCCAAGTTGAATGGAGCGTTCTGCCTTTTAGCGGCATCCTGGCTGTCTTCGCCATTAAGCAGTCTAGAGAAGTGTTCTTTCCAGATCCTCGGCACTGACTGTGTGTCTACTACCATATTCTCACTCTCATCCCGGCAGGCTTCCGTTCTAGCCTTGAATCCTTGGGTGGATCGCTTCACCCTCTGATAAAATTTTCGAACATCTCCCCTACCGCTACAACCCTCAATAGACTCTACCGCCCGCATCTCCTTCTCTCTCTTTTTCCTCCTGAGAAGTCGGCGTTCTTCTTTTCGTTTCAGCCCGTAGAGCTCCCGGGCCACTCTCTCAGCAGCTCTTGTTCGAGTCTGCAGCATGGCCTGGTAGGCCTCGTCCTCAGCTGCATGCGCTAGCCGGCACTCTTCATCGAACCAGGGGTTTCGTTGTATTCGCCTAGTGAAACCCAGCACATCAGAGGCGGCACTTCTGATGGCTTGTTGACAGTGTTCCCACTGGTCCTCTGCACTTGATGCTGGTAGCGGACCTCCTGAGAGGATAAGAGTTACCTGGTCTGCAAAAGTTCTGGCGGTCTCTTGCGATTTAAGCTTCTCGACATCGAATCTTTTCACAGCATCTGCTCTGTGTTGTCGCGTCATGGATATCCGCATACGTAGTCTAGCTACCACCAGGTAGTGATCCGAGTCAATATTGGCCGCTCGGAACGGTCGGACGTCGAAGATACTGGAATCATGTCTCGCATCTATCGCAACGTGGTCGATTTGGTTGACGGTTAGTTGATCACGCGACCGCCAAGTCCCCTTGTGTGTATTGAGGTATGGGAAGTAGGTGCTTGAGATGATGACATTTCGCCCCGCCGCAAAGTCTGCCAGCCTGTGTCCGTTGCCGGAAGTTTCGTCATATAGGCTGTGATATTAGAATCTCTGATAATCCAAGAAATTTCTTCCTTATATCCGAGTTTTTCTTATATGCAAAAATCGGATATAAGAAAGACAATTTCTTATAATGAGTAATATGGATATTAGGAAAGGAAATTTCTTATAGAGACATAAAAGAGACACAAACCGAAGCAACAATAAATATTTACCGAGTATTCTAGCTCTTTTTTAACTGTTACTGTGATTCTATTTAAAAATAAAAAGCTGTCATTTACCATGCAAACATATTTATGGGTATGAAATGACCCTCAACTTAGCAGAGCAAGGTCAGCAGAACAAAAAAAATTGATGGTCTTACAAGGTGCTTATTATAAGTGATAATTAAGTGGCTAAAAATTAAATTAGGTGCTCCAGTACTTTTGGAAATAATGAATGTTCTGCTAACTTGATTCCAAGTTAGCAGACCAATTCTTTAATCGTTAAGGTAAGAAAAATGGGGTGAGTACTATATTAACGAGCTACATAAGTGCTCTACGAATAAAAAATGAAAAAAATTGTTTTTTTATACAAAAAAATATTTTAATACCAACTTTACTTTAATACCTAATAAATTTAATTTATCAATATGTGGAGTCCCTTTGCTTTTACAAGGACCCCAATAGCCAAACTTAAGAGAATATTGGAACTTGACACAAACTTCCAATCCGACAAGTGGGATACTGGACAAACCAGCAAACCGCTGTGTATAAAAAGTATGCTGACTCAGGGTTTTCCAGCTTAAAGATCGACCCATCTGGGAGCCTAGTCTCCAAGATACTGAGGTCCAATGTAACCTTGAGCCAACATTTTTTTTTTATTTATAAAGGTGGTTCATTAGGGAAGTGGCAGATGAGCGTGAGCCAAATGCTCTGGCAGGCACACGAGACACGACACGTCAACAATTACGAACTAGTTGACTCAGTGGCTTTGTTCGGGAGCTCTCCCTCCATCCGAGACGGTGACGGATTCATCGAGGGCGTTGGTGACCAGCCATAGTGAGGTCGTTCATTGGTTTCCAAACTATAGAAAAATATTATGACGAGTTCTTGGCTGGTAGACTGCCGCCATGCTACGTTCGCATAGACGTAAATCATTTTTTAAAAACATGCAAACGCTTTGAGTTCACTTAGGAATAATAGGGCGCATAATTCTAGCTCAAGACATAGCTGCTGCACGGAAGCTGATAAGATCAGCACTTATAGTTTCTTTAAGTGAGACCGAAGGACCAATCCCGATAACCCATACATACGTCCCATGTGACCTCAATAAATTAGTATTAATGAATCTGATCAGGGGCAGCCATCTATTATTGAGGTAGAAAATGCGATCAATGCTGACACATCAATGCAAGACCCTAAGATAGGCATGATATCTGTTGAAGGAGAAGAGGACAAAATGGGCTGAAGATTTAAATCGGGAAATAAATCCCGAATTATAAGACGGAATCTCTTCAAACGCCCATTTTTGTCCCGCGTTCTGTAAGCAAATAACCCGAGACCTGAAGCACCTTCCCATGTGGTCCTGTGCATACCGAAATCTATTTGGACATGACAGAATACCAGGCACAAGTGCGCCCGTCGAGGGCGAATTCAACAAGTTAAAAAATGTTTATTTTTCCAATGAAATCAGGCCAAGGGTTTACTGGTTCTAAGATACACATTTTAGAACTTTGGAAGGCCAAACGAATCTTGCACAGGCCAAAATGACGGAGCTTAGACAAATACGTACATCTATTTCACCAATCACTCAATCTCCACGTTCACCGATTGAAAAGACAGCGGAACAGACTTTACGTGAGGAAACAGACTGCCTGCACATACAGACAGGAGCCCATATTTGTGTATGTTGCTATAAGTCTGTTCACGTTCTAGAAGGCCGATTTCAAGCAAATGCGAAGGCTATGTTGAACAAAGAATGTGCCAAAAATGCCAACAATCAAACGCGGGTACACATATTCTACCAAAGGTCCAGTTTTGTACCAAAAAAGTACCTGCATCCCATCTGCCGTTCTAAATTTATTTAGGGATACACCTAGTTGTACAGAGTTAAGCAACTGCAAAACTAATAATTTGAAAACAAGAACGTTGCTTACACTTACGTTTGAAGACCTTACCAATAATGATTTCAGTAAAGTGATTTAGGAAAAACTTCAACTTCCTGAGAGATGCTGCGCATTGTGTAAAACATCGGTAGAAACAAAAATAACGTCCATTGGTATGCAAAACTCAAAACTAATTTTATTTCTTATTCACGTTGAGAATAAACGAGTACAAAATTAATCGAAAAAATTCGGATGAAAAAAAGTTGAAATAAAAATTATATTTTTTTTTTTAAATAATAAAATATTTTTTTTTTTTTTTTGTTGTAGAAAAAACAATTTTTTTCATTTTTTTTTATCAATATGTGGAGTCCCTTTGCTTTTACAAGGACCCCAATAGCCAAACTTAAAAGAATATTGGAACTTGACACAAACTTCCAATCCGACAAGTGGGATACTGGACAAACCAGCAAACCGCTGTGTATAAAAAGTATGCTGACTCAGGGTTTTCCAGCTTAAAGATCGACCCATCTGGGAGCCTAGTCTCCAAGATACTGAGGTCCAATGTAACCTTGAGCCAACATTTTTTTTATTTATAAAGGTGGTTCATTAGGGAAGTGGCAGATGAGCGTGAGCCAAATGCTCTGGCAGGCACACGAGACACGACACGTCAACAATTACGAACTGGTTGACTCAGTGGCTTTGTTCGGGAGCTCTCCCTCCATCCGAGACGGTGACGGATTCATCGAGGGCGTTGGTGACCAGCCATAGTGAGGTCGTTCATTGGTTTCCAAACTATAGAAAAATATTATGACGAGTTCTTGGCTGGTAGACTGCCGCCATGCTACGTTCGCATAGACGTAAATCATTTTTTAAAAACATGCAAACGCTTTGAGTTCGCTTAGGAATAATAGGGCGCATAATTCTAGCTCAAGACATAGCTGCTGCACGGAAGCTGATAAGATCAGCACTTATAGTTTCTTTAAGTGAGACCGAACGACCAATCCCGATAACCCATACATACGTCCCATGTGACCTCAATAAATTAGTATTAATGAATCTGATCACGGGACAGCCATCTATTATTGAGGTAGAAAATGCGATCAATGCTGACACATCAATTCAAGACCCTAAGAAAGGCATGATATCTGATGAAGGAGAAGAGGACAAAATTGGCTGAAGATTTAAATCGGGAAATAAATCCCGAATTATAAGACGGAATCTCTTCAAACGCCCATTTTTGTCCCGCGTTCTGTAAGCAAATAACCCGAGACCTGAAGCACCTTCCCATGTGGTCCTGTGCATACCGAAATCTATTTGGACATGACAGAATACCAGGCACAAGTGCGCCCGTAGAGGGCGAATTCAACAAGTTAAAAAATGTTTATTTTTCCAATGAAAGAGGCCAAGTGTTGACAGGTTCGAAGATACGCATTTTAGAACTTTGGAAGGCCAAACGAATCTTGCACAGGCCAAAATGATGAAGCTTAGACAAATACGTACATCTATTTCACCAATCACTCAATTTCCACGTTCACCGAATGAAAAGACAGCGGAACAGACTTTACGTGAGGAAACAGACTGCCTGCACATACAGACAGGAGCCCATATTTGTGTATGTTGCTATAAGTCTGTTCACGTTCTAGAAGGCCGATTTCAAGCAAATTCGAAGGCTATGTTGAACAAAGAATGTGCCAAAAATGCCAACAATCAAACGCGGGTACACATATTCTACCAACAAGGTTCCAGGAAAATTGGAGAGGTCAAGTAAAGGGGAGCAAAAAAAGACAGAGCCTTTATCTCGGAAACGAATGAAGCCCTACATTTTGACAAAAATTCTAAATTCCCAATTTTAAAAAATGGGTCGTTAGGAGTTGGCCAAATAAGTTGTTTAGATGCAAGGAACAAAACAAACATTTTCCAATCCGTCATAAACACCTGCGGCCTGCGCTTTTGACGCCCTTCTACATGTTCTCATCTCAGTATTTGCTAAACGAAGAAAGGATGATCATGATGTTCATGAGAACAAAATAATGAAACTCGCCCAACAAATAGCCAAAAATGGACTAAGAGGTCCAGTTTTGTACCAAAAAAGTAAGAAGAAGAAAACCGTAATCGGCTATATAATAACTGTGTGATCGGCATCCCATCTGCCGTTCTAAATTATTTAGCGATGCACCTAGTTGTACAGAGTAAAGCAACTGCAAAACTAACAGCGGAACAGACTTTACTTGAGGAAACAGACTGCCTGCACATACAGACAGGAGCCCATATTTGTGTATGTTGCTATAAGTCTGTTCACGTTCTAGAAGGCCGATTTCAAGCAAATGCGAAGGCTATGTTGAACAAAGAATGTGCCAAAAATGCCTACAATCAAACGCGGGTACACATATTCTACCAAAGGTCCAGTTTTGTACCAAAAAAGTACCTGCATCCCATCTGCCGTTCTAAATTTATTTAGGGATACACCTAGTTGTACAGAGTTAAGCAACTGCAAAACTAATAATTTGAAAACAAGAACGTTGCTTACACTTACGTTTGAAGACCTTACCAATAATGATTTCAGTAAAGTGATTTAGGAAAAACTTCAACTTCCTGAGAGATGCTGCGCATTGTGTAAAACATCGGTAGAAACAAAAATAACGTCCATTGGTATGCAAAACTCAAAACTAGTTTTATTTCTTATTCACGTTGAGAATAAACGAGTACAAAATTAATCGAAAAAATTCGGATGAAAAAAAGTTGAAATAAAAATTATATTTTTTTTTTAAATAATAAAATATTTTTTTTTTTTGTTGTTGTAGAAAAAACAATTTTTTTCATTTTTTTTTTTTTTTTTTGATTCGTAGAGCACTTAAGTAGCTCGTTGATATAGTACTCACCCCGTTTTTCTACCTTAAGGATTAAGAAATTGGTCTGCTAACTTGATTTCAACATTCATTATTTCCAAAAATACTGGAGCACTTAATTTAATTGTTGGCCACTTAATTAGCACTTAATAAGCACCTTGTAAGACCATCAAATTTATCAATTTTTTTTTGTTCTGCTGACCTTGTTCTGCTAAGTTGAAGGACATGGGCACAAACTAGTTTTGGAAAAGGTAAATTAAAAAATAATGATGAAGTAAGTTTCTTATATGCGTACTTTTTTATTCTTGAAATGAATATTTATGCTAAGATATGTTTTCTTATAGACGTGTTTTTCTTATATGCGAGTTTCTTTTATAAGATCAACTCCAAAGTGAATATTAATAAAAAGACACGATGTTTTGTACTGCATTTCTTATAAGCATATATATATATATGACTACCCCTTAAAAGTTGAAATTTAACACAGTGCGAGCATTTAGGATGCAGAACTTACTTTACTTTACTTTTGATGGCGCTCACAGCCCAGGATGGGCTTCGGCCTCAACTAACAAGCCCCTCCAGCCAGCTCTGACCCTATCTAGCAGATTCCAGTTGCGCACACCGAGTGCTTTGATGTCGTCAATCACTTGATTGCGCCACCTGTTACGGGTTCTTCCTCTGCTGCGTACCCCATCGGGGTTGAATTCGAAGACTCGTTGGGCAGGTGCGTTGCTGTCCATACGCTCCACGTGCCCCAGCCATCTCAGCCGCTGTATTTTCAGCTTTTTGACCAGGTCAACGTCGCTGTATAGCCCGTATAGCTCGTCGTTGAATCTTCTCCTCCATACTCCTTCGATACACACCGCACCGAAAATCACACGAAAAATCTTCCTCTCAAAGCACCCTAGCAGATTTTTATCCGAATCTTTCAGTGTCCATGCTTCTGACCCATAAAGCAGGACCGGGATGATAAGGGTCTTGTATAAAGTCTCCTTGGTTCTCTGAGAGAGGGCCTTACTATTTAAATGCCTTCTTAGACCGAAGAAACAGCGGTTGGCAAGAGTAATTCTTCGCTTGATCTCTGCACTGATGTCATTCTGCGATGTAATAGTGGAGCCCAAGTAAACAAAGTCCTTGACAACTTCGAAGTTATATCTGTCCATCGTGATATTTTGCCCGAGTCGACGATGTTGAGATTCCTCTCTCGATGACAGCATATACTTCGTCTTGTCCTCATTAACAGCCAATCCCATTTTAGCCGCCTCCGATTCAATGCTCGCAAATGCCCCTGCCACAGCTCGCTTCGTTCTGCCGATAATGTCTATGTCATCCGCATATGCAAGCAATTGAACGGACTTTTGATAGATTGTACCGCTGGTGTTGACATTTGCGTTGCGTTCAATGGCTTCAAGAACGATGTTGAATAGGTTTCATGATAATGCGTCGCCTTGCCTCAATCCTTTCTCAACATCAAAGGAATCGGTGGTGTTCTTACCAATTTTGACGGAGCAGCGAGATTTCTCCATCGTCATCCTGCACAGGCGGACGAGTTTGGCAGGGATGCCGAGACTCGACATGGCTCTGTATAATTCGTCCCTTTTCACGCTATCATACGCGACTTTAAAATCGATAAAAAAGTGGTGTGTATCGATCTGGAATTCCCGGGATTTTTCTAAAATCTGTAGGGGTGTGAACATTTGATCGACGGTTGACTTTGCCTGGCCGAAAACCGCACTGATAGGGGCGACGCACTGATAAGCGACGTTTAGGAGACTAATTCCTCTGTAGTTGGTACATTTCAGAACATCTCCCTTTTTATGGATGGGGCACACTATACCGAGGTTCCGTTCATCGGGCATACTTTCCTCTGACCAAATTTTGCAGATGAGCTGGTGCATGCTCCTAGCCAATTCATCTCCCGCTTATTTAAATAGTTCGGCTTGTAAGCCATCCACACCAGCAGCCTTGTACGACTTTAGTTTGGATATCGCCAGCCGCATTTCGGTTAGGTCGGGTGGACTCGTCCAAGTTGAATGGAGCGTTCTGCCTTTTAGCGGCATCTTGGCTGTCTTCGCCATTAAGCAGTCTCGAGAAGTGTTCTTTCCAGATCCTCAGCACTGACTGTGTGTCTACTACCATATTCCCGCTCTCATCTCGGCAGGCTTCCGTTCTAGCCTTGAATCCTTGGGTGGATCGCTTCACCCTCTGATAAAATTTTCGAACATCTCCCCTACCGCTACAACCCTCAATAGACTCTACCGCCCGCTTCTCGTGCTCTCTCTTTTTCCTCCTGAGAAGTCGGCGTTCCTCTTTTCGTTTCAGTAGAACTCTCTCAGCAGCTCTTGTTCGAGTCTGCAGCAATGCCTGGTAGGCCTCATCCTTAGCTGCATGCGCTAGCCGGCACTCTTCATCGAACCAGGGGTTTCGTTGTATTCGCCTAGTGAAACCCAGCACAGAGGCGGCACTTCTGATGGCTTGTTGACAGTGTTCCCACTGGTCCTCTGCACTTGATGCTGGTAGCGGACCTCCTGAGAGATTAAGAGTTACGTAGTCTGCAAAAGTTCTGGCGGTCTCTTGCGATTTAGGCTTCTCGACATCGAATCTTTTCACAGCATCTGCTCTGCGTTGTCGCGTCATGGATATCCGCATACGTAGTCTAGCTGCCACCAGGTAGTGCTCCGAGTCATTGTTGGCCCCTCGGAACGTTCGGACGTCCAAGATACTGGAAGCATGTCTCGCGTCTATCGCAACGTGGTCGATTTGGTTGACGGTTAGTTGATCACGTGACCGCCAAGTCCCCTTGTGTATATTGAGGTGTGGGAAGTAGGTGCTTGAGATGATGACATTTCGCCCCGCCGCAAAGTCTGCCAGCCTGTGTCCGTTGCCGGAAGTTTCGTCGTGTAGGCTGTGTCCTCCGACTATCGAACCAAAGATGCACTCCTTTCCGAATCTTGCGTTGAAGTCACCAAGAATGATCTTCACGTCGTACTTCGGGCACATATCATACGTTGTCTCCAGGAGATCGTAGAATGCTTCTTCGGTTGAGTCCTCTCTCCTTTCATGGGGGTCGTGAACACAGATCAGCGAAATGTTCTTAAATTTGCCTTTGATGCGGATTGTGACCAGGCGCTCGCTTACACTTCGGAAGCCCAAGACTTCTTGCCTAAGTCTTCCCCTTATCACAAAACCACAACCAAAGAGCCGCTGACCCTGTTCCTTCAAGCACCCGCCGTAGTAGATGTCACACGTTTTCAGTCTCCGTACGCCCTCTCCATCCCATCGCACTTCCTGGATGGCTGTTACGTCAGCCTTTAGCCTGTCCAGGTTCTCCACTAATTGTTCGGCTGCACGTGTTCTGTATAAGGACAGGACGTTCCACGTGCAGATCCGAAATTCATTGTCCTTGTTTCGTTTGCTGGGGTCGTCAACTTTAAAATCATCCATATCCGAGGCTTGTTGTTGTTTCGGAACAACTTTTTTTTACGTGGTAGGGAAGTTACCCCGACGCACAACCCCCGACCCGGAGGACCAGACCCTTCGTATAACTCCAAGGGTAGGGAGCCGGATAAACCGCTCCTTATAGGCCTGAGCTACAAATATGTCGTAGTAGCCCATATAAGGTGTTCACTAAGTAGTTCAACCTAACTGGAACTGTAGACGCCACCGTTGATTCCATCTAGAGAATTCGTCCGCTGCCGCCTCGATGAAAGGAGAAGTGCCTTAGTGGGAACACTCCTCCTTCCCCTCTCTCTTTGGCTGTCCCCAACAGTTTTCCACGAGGATTTAAACCCCGTCTCCAGCTGAGGTACTAGACACCCGATGTTCACCACTAGGAGGTGAGAGTAGGAGTTGGTAGACAGAGGTGGGTTTTGAGAAAAACCTGTGGACGCTTGTGTCCTCTTGAATGCACATAACTACCCTTTTGAAAGGAAGCAGAAGGAGGATTGAAAAGGAGATAGCGATGTTCATTTTTCTTGAACGCTTGAATATTAAAATGGGAAGGAAAAATAGAGTTGGGTAGGAAATTCCACATTCGTGTAGTACGGCTAAAAACAGAATCTCTGTATTCGACGGTACGAACAAAATTTGGCTCAAGGGTATACTGATGTGCATTCCTAGCAGAGCGGGTGTTACGGGTAAAATGTTTCAGGGGAGGAATGCAGCTGGCAATTTCACTTGAGCACTGTTTGAAAAAGTAGTGATAAAATAGTGATAGGCAAGAGACATTTCAACGATGTTCCAGTGAAACAAATGTTTCCGAAACCGATCTCTCACCTATCAGCCTTAAAGCTCTATTCTGTATTCTATCCAGTAGGTGCAATGATGTTTTAGATGCACCCGACCAGATATGGGAGTTATATTCAAGCTTAGGGCGTATGTACGCCTTATAAATTGTTGCCAGATCGGAAGGAGAGAAATAATTCTTGCATCGTCTAAGGAAGCCCAAACATTTTGCTGCATTTTTCGCAATATCTAAAATGTGATCGTTCCACAAATCGTGGTCAGTAACGGACATACCTTATTTTATGATTTTATTTCAATCATAATATGGATACCCGTTCATATAAAAAAAATTTGGTATATATAATTTTCAAATACATTTAACGTCGAATCGAAAAGAAATCTATCGCCATATGTAGCTTTACGAGCCGAGATTAGGGCTACCAGATAAAATTTGGTTAATATCGGGACGTCAGGTTGGGCCCTGGCCCAAATGGGCCCTGGACAAATCAAGACATTAAAAAAAACCTATTTATATAAATCTTAAATGCAATAGTGCAAAATTTTAGTCGATTACTACAATGTTAAATCCTTTTTAGTATGTTACTCGATTAAAAATTGTATTTTTCTAATTAAAAAGGAGTTTAGCACCGTACTTTCCCATAACACCTTACTTAAATTAAATTTTTTGTTGTCAAAATCAAAAAAGCCAATAACGATATATTCGGGAATATCTCAAAACAATTAAGAAACCGGTAATTTGCACACAAAACCCAAACATTTTCAGTTATTCGATTTTCGAAATTTTTGTATGGACGTTCTATCCAGATAAGCTATAACAAAAATTAAAAAAAATCCTATATTCACTCCTTGGGAATAACATAGAATGTTTCACACCAAATTTCAAGCAATCCACCGAGTCGCTTAGGCTCTAGCTCAATATAAATCAGGACGCAAAGACAAACAAACCGACGCGACGGACGTCTTTTGTCGAAAATCAGTTTTTGGAATTTTACATTATCGTAATATTAGTTTTGATTAAAACCTCAATTTTTTTTTTGAAACAAAACCAATAATTGCCCCATATAGCAAGTAAGAATGGAAAATCGGGACATTTTGTAAATCGGGACAGATAAGCGGACATGGTTCAAATATCGGGACGTCTGGCAGCCACTTACCATGTATCATGTGCCTCTATTGTGTATCTATTTCTTTGTTTTTTCTTATGGCATGTGCCATATTTTTTGCCTGTTCAACATTTGGGATGAATACATCCCTCTCTTTTTTTTACACAAACAAAGAAGTGACTTACCATTTATCGTACAGGTTGCCACATCTTAGAAAATTTTTCGCAGTAGATGGAAAATTTTCGCAGTAGATTTATTTTGTTTTATTCTTTACAAAATAAAATATGTTATGTGAACAATGTGATAAATAAAACATAACATTAGTTTTTCTTCAAAATATAAAAATAACAAATAAAAAGCTATAATTTATACATAATAAATTATAAAATAAGTGAGGGGTATAATTTCAAAACACTTCTGTTCCACTTTTGAAAATGTTGAGTAAAACGAAAAAACTGCTAAAAGCTTCTAAAATAGTATTACCTTTTGGTTTTAACGATAAAATATTTTTTTAATTATTTATTTATTTGTTTGTCTATAAGTATACAGGGGACTTTCTTAGACTTTTTTATATAACTTAAAAACTAAATAATAATAATACAATATAAAATAAATTAAATAATTAATATAAGTTAACTGTTTTAAAATGCATTACAATGATTATTCTGTCAATATAGCTTTCATTAATTTTATTTTAAATGCATCTCTAGAACATTCTAGATCGATTACATCGGCATATTAATTAAAAAACAGGCAAGCTTTAGTAATTGGTTCATTGCTGCCGTAATTTGTCGAATGGTTTGGTATAAAGAAAAATTGGTTAACCCTTGGCCTTAAACAGCGAGCAAGTGTATGTAGTCTAAACAAAAAATATAAGGGAGGACAATCAATATGACCTGTCAAAACATACGCGCTAGGGAAATCATAAAATAAACTCTTCTTGTTTCAAGACTTTTTAAATCAATTAAAACACATCGTGATTTATACGATGGTAATGGCAATGTCCAATTTTGATATCGAAGCGAATATCTCGTGAACCGTTTTTGGATTTTCTCAATTCTATTAGAAGCATTTTTGTAGTAAGGTGACCAAACCAGACAGCAATATTCCAATATAGAACGAACAAAACTAACAAAAAGAGACTTAAGTGTGAAAGAACACTTAAAGTCTTTAGAATTTCTGATGAGAAATCCAAGCATGGAGTTCCCTCTAGACGTAATGTAGTCTACATGCATCCTAAAGTCTAATTTGGAATCAAATAGTACTCCTAAATCTTTATGGTTGAAAACTCTCTGAATCTCGTTACTCGAAATTTTTTATTCATAGAAGATCGGAGAGAACGACCTCGAATATGACAGAATACAACACTTTCCTATATTTAATGATAAGTCATTCAACAAACACCATTCAAATAATTTGTCTAAATCCTCTTGAAGTTGCAAGCAATCTGCAAGGGATTTCATTACTTTGAAAATTTTAGCATCATCCGAAAAAATCAAGCAAGATGAGTGTGAAAAGCATTGCGGTAAATCATTGATAAACAGCAGGAACAAAATTGGACCAAGATGGCTACCTTGAGGAACTCCCGAGTGATTCAAAATTTGTTCAGATTTCACTGGGCCTATTTTGACATAATGGATACGATTAGTCAAATAGTTCCGTAACCACTTCAACAATTGACCATGAAAACCAAAAGATTCAAGTTTTTTTAGTCGTATTTTATGGTTCACTCTATCAAACGCTTTTGAAAAGTCCGTATAGATAGCATCCACTTGATTTCCTTTTTCTATCATATTAATACATAAGTTAGTAAATATAGTGAGATTAGTAGCGGTTGATTTACCACTAACACACCCTTGTTGGAAAGGTTAAATAAATGTTTTAACAGCTTCATACATTTTATTCTTAACAAGTGATTCAAACATTTTTGGGATCAACTGTAATTTTGCGATAGGTCTATAATTTTCAACACATTGCTTTGAACCTGATTTATAAATCGGAGTTATGTATGAGCTCTTCCAACAGTCGAGAAAAACACCGCTTTTTAGATATAAATTAAAAATAAATAGCAGCGGCTTTGAAAGATTTAATTTGCACGATTTTAAAAATATTGCGGGAATATCATCAGGTGGTGAGCTCAAACTGTTTTTCAAACTGCTTAATTCTGCAAGTACTTCATCCTCTGTAAGTGAAATGATTCCCATATCAGTTCTTAAAGTAGAGTTAGAATAATTCATCGCTAAATTATGTGAAATTAATTTAAAATTTGATTGAAAAAACGTTACGAAAGAGTTACAAATGTTTTGAAGATTACAACTCACCGCTCCGTTATAGCTCATAGCAGGGGGTATTCCAAAAGATTTCGTTTTAGAATTTATTAATTGCAAAAACATTTTGAATCCGATTTAATCTTAGATTCAATGGACCAAACAAACTGTCTATGCAAAAATTGTTTTAAATGTTCATATTCACGGCGTAAACGAACATATTCGCTTCGACATCTAGGGTTACATTTACTTTTACTTTGCATTTTCATCATTGCAGTTTTTAATCGCGATAAGCTCTTACAATACCAAACAGGTTTACAATTTTTCTTTATCCTTTTAACAGGAACAAAATTAGAAAAGGCACAATACAAAACATTAAGAAAATTAACATAATTAGTTGATAAGTCCTGATAACACAATATCAAACTCCAAT
Source organism: Melangyna quadrimaculata (assembly GCA_949320155.1). Classification (NCBI taxonomy): domain Eukaryota; kingdom Metazoa; phylum Arthropoda; class Insecta; order Diptera; family Syrphidae; genus Melangyna; species Melangyna quadrimaculata. The sequence goes on from OX439483.1 coordinate 376,127,370, forward strand.
CAATATTACACAGATAATTATTAATGCCAACATAATCGGCCTTATTAAAATCATATCTATTACTCATATTTTGATCTGTATAGTAAATTTTGATATAAGCGATAAAATCTATAGAAATATTCAAAGCATTATGGTGAATATCGTGTTTATCATTATTTAACAAAGGAAAATCTTCTTTTATCAAAGATACATGTAAGTCTTCATGAACAAAAATAAGATCTAAAATTCTTCCAAGTGTATTAAAAACATTATAGATTTGTATATAGTTTAAAGCTGACATTGCGTCTAAAACTAGAGTTTCACATTCACTCATAACATTAAAAGGAAGTAAAGTCTTATCATCATCTGAATAAATCACTGTGCATAAATTAAAATCACCAAGACTACGACAAACGAATTAGAATTCAATTCACTAACGATTGATTGAATGTTATTTATATGAGAAGCGTACACATCCAAACTTGACTTTGGTGGAATATATGACACAAAAAAAATATACTAATTGGGTTGCAATTGTAATTGTTAGTATAAGGAAATTCAACACGTACACATATTTGTTCGATTAAACCTGAATAATCAGAAAGAGATATTTGCCTACTCTTAAAACTAGACTTCACCGCAAGCAGCACTCCACCTCCTCTAGTTAAGGGGCCAGTTATAGCTATCATTGAATACCATCATTGAAAAAGTTAACTGTTGATTTTGAGACCTTTCGGAAGTTTAATCATTGAATATTTTAATGCAGAAATAAAGATTACGACTTTAAAATTATTTCTCTTCAAAAAAAAAATCATTTGGACCCATATCTTCCCCATAACGTAACTTTTAATTTTTTCAATGATCATTGGTAAGGTAGTTCATCATTGAAAAATTTAATTTTGTTTCACCAGGAAATAATTATTAAGTCAATTAGCATTACTTTGGCATCAAAATAATCATATTTTTCTTCTTCAAAATCTCTCAAAATTGACAATTAATATTTTCAATGATGGTTTTTAATGATAGCTATAACTGGCCCCTAATTCAGTGTAGATGAAATTTCGGTCTCTTCTATAAACATTATACTCGTCATTACAGAATTCAGCATTGAAAATGTCATTGCTCAACCAGGTCTCTGTAAGTGCAATGATATCATATGAACAATTTACAACGGCAGTACAAAAACCTTGCAGTTTAGTTCTCATCCAACCTACATTATGATAATAGACAGAGAGTGCATTACAATTATTTTGATCATCAAACATCAAGAGCAGCCACAGCAGAAACAGCATCAACAACTACAAGATCATCAGCAACAACAAAGTCAGCAACAACAACATCAGCAGCAACAAAGTCAGCAGAAAAGAATGCATGAGCAACAGAAACTGGTTTTGTCGATGAGTCAATTATACAGCATTTATTTGTGGTTTTAGCGGAATCGTTTGCTCTTCGTTTTTTGGAATGGAAATAAAATCCCTTACACGAACACCAGTAGGCCAAACTGAGAGTGCATAATTTGTTCGATGTAAATATCAGGAACTGCAGCTTTGAAGTTTAGAAAAGAGAGATTTGATATATCTGTACCTCTCTTAACAAGCATGATACATTTAATTAGATTAGTTGAAATTTCAAGCGCGTCGGCAATAAATGAAGTGAGTGATTCTACCGATGTATTAGTGGCTAAATGGAACAGATGTAACCATTTCGTTTTGGGAAAAGAAACACCTTCAAGTAATGTAGAAGAGATGTTATTTCCAATTATACTTTTGCGAAGAGGTCTCACTTTCGATTTCAACTCGTCGAGGTCTGAGGCTGGGGTAGGGGTAATTTCTTTGATTTGTTCGGTGTTGGCGATTAAATCATAACCCCCTTTATTTTGTTCAGAAGAATGGTTGTTGGTCTCTTCTGATGATGATGATTCTGGAGAGCCTGTGTCACAATAGGCTGATGGAATGTTGGCAACGACTATTTTAATATTTTTAAGAAAGTTTTTGTTCAAATTTTTATTCGAATCACTGTTCACTGATAGATTTGATGTTTTTTGTAATTCATTGAAACAATTTATTTGTTCCTTAAGGACTTTGAACTCTGTTGTAAGTCTATCAAGTTTATCAAAGAGAACATTAGCAATTTGGCATGAAACTTACTTACTTACTTTTGATGGCGCTCACAGCCCAGGATGGGCTTCGGCCTTAACTAACAAGCACCTCCAGCCAGCTCTGTCCATAGCTAGCCGCTTCCAGTTGCGCACACCGAGTGCTTTGATATCGTCACTCACTTGATTGCGCCACCTGTTACGGGTTCTTCCTCTGCTGCGTACCCCATCGGGGTTGGATTCGAAGACTCGTCGGGCAGGTGCGTTGCTGTCCATACGCTCCACGTGCCCCAGCCATCTCAGCCGCTGTATTTTCAGCTTTTTGACCAGGTCAACGTCGCTGTATAGCCCGTATAGCTCGTCGTTGAATCTTCTCCTCCACACTCCTTCGATACACACCGGACCGAAAATCACACGAAGAATCTTCCTCTCAAAGCACCCTAGCAGATTTTTATCCGAATCTTTCTAACCCATAAAGCAGGACCGGGATGATTAGGGTTTTGTATAAAGTCTCCTTGGTTCTCTGAGAGAGGGCCTTACTACTTAAATGCCTTCTTAGAACGAAGAAACAGCGGTTGGCAAGAGTAATTCTTCGCTTGATCTCTGCACTGATGTCATTCTGCGATGTAATAGTGGAGCCCAGGTAGACAAAGTCCTTGACAACTTCGAAGTTATATCTGTCCATCGTGATATTTTGCCCGAGTCGACGATGTTGAGATTCCTCTCTCGATGACAGCATATACTTCGTCTTGTCCTCATTAACCGCCAATCCCATTCTAGCCGCCTCCGATTCAATGCTCGCAAATGCCCCTGCCACAGCTCGCTTCGTTCTGCCGACAATGTCTATGTCATCCGCATATGCAAGCAATTGAACGGACTTTTGATAGATTGTACCGCTGGTGTTGACATGTGCGTTGCGTACAATGGCTTCAAGAACGATGTTGAATAGGTTGCATGATAACGCGTCGCCTTGCCTCAATCCTTTCTCAACATCAAAGGAATCAGTGGTGTTCTTACCAATTTCGACGGAGCAGCGAGATTTCTCCATCGTCATCCTGCACAAGCGGACGAGTTTGGCAGGGATGCCGAGACTCGACATGGCTCTGTATAATTCGACCCTTTTCACGCTATCATACGCGACTTTAAAATCGATAAAAAGGTGGTGTGTATCGATCTGGAATTCCCGGGATTCCTCTTAAATCTGTCGGAGTGTGAACATTTGATCGACGGTTGACTTGCCTGGCCTAAAACCGTACTGATAAGGGCCGATCAGATCGTTGACAAAAGGTTTTAAGCGGTCACACAGGATGGCCGACAAGATTTTATAAGCGACGTTTAGGAGACTAATTCCTCTGTAGTTGGTACATTTCAGAACATCTCCCTTTTTATGGATGGGGCACACTATACCGAGGTTCCATTCATCGGGCATACTTTCCTCCGACCATATTTTGCAGATGAGCTGGTGTATGCTCCTAGCCAATTCATCTCCCGCTGATTTAAATAGTTCGGCTTGTAAGCCATCCGCACCTGCAGCCTTGTACGACTTAAGTTTGGATATCGCCAGCCGCACTTCAGTTAGGTCGGGTGGACGGAACTCTTGGCGATCATCGTCCAAGTTGAATGGAGCGTTCTTCCTTTTAGCGGCATCCTGGCTGTCTTCGCCATTAAGCAGTCTAGAGAAGTGTTCTTTCCAGATCCTCGGCACTGACTGTGTGTCTACTACCATATTCTCACTCTCATCCCGGCAGGCTTCCGTTCTAGCCTTGAATCCTTGGGTGGATCGCTTCACCCTCTGACTAAATTTTCGAACATCTCCCCTACCGCTACAACCCTCAATAGACTCTACCACCCGCATCTCGTTCTCTCTCTTTTTCCTCCTGAGAAGTCGGCATTCTTCTTTTCGTTTCAGCCCGTAGAGCTCCCGGGCCACTCTCTCAGCAGCTCTTGTTCGAGTCTGCAGCATGGCCTGGTAGGCCTCGTCCTTAGCTTCATGCGCTAGCCGGCACTCTTCATCGAACCAGGGGTTTCGTTGTATTCGCCTAGTGAAACCCAGCACATCAGAGGCGGCACTTCTGATGGCTTGTTGACAGTGTTCCCACTGGTCCTCTACACTTGATGCTGGTGGGGGACCTCCTGAGAGATTAAGAGTTACGTGGTCTGCAAAAGTTCTGGCAGTCTCTTGCGATTTAAGCTTCTCGACATCGAATCTTTTCACAGCATCTGCTCTGCGTTGTCGCGTCATGGATATCCGCATACGTAGTCTAGCTACCACCAGGTAGTGATCCGAGTCAATGTTGGCCCCTCGGAACGTTCGGACGTCCGAGATACTGGAAGCATGTCTCGCGTCTATCGCAACGTGGTCGATTTGGTTGACGGTTAGTTGATCACGCGACCGCCAAGTCCCCTTGTGTATATTGAGGTGTGGGAAGTAGGTCCTTGATATGATGACATTTCCACCCGCCGCAAAGTCTGCCAGCCTGTGTCCGTTGCCGGAAGTTTCGTAGTGTAGGCTGTGTCCTCCGACTATCGAACCAAAGATGCCCTCCTTTCCGAATCTTGCGTTGAAGTCACCAAGAATGATCTTCACGTCGTACTTCGGGCACATATCATACGTTGTCTCCAAGAGATCGTAGAATGCTTCTTTGGTTAAGTCTTCTCTCCTTTCATGGGGGGCGTGAACACAAATCAGCGAAATGTTCTTAAATTTGCCTTTGATGCGGATTGTGACCAGGCGCTCGCTTACACTCCGGAAGCCCAAGACTTCTTGCCTAAGTCTTCCCTTTATCACAAAACCACAACCAAAGAGCCGCTGACCCTGTTCCTTCAAGCACCCGCCGTAGTAGATGTCACACGTTTTCAGTCTCCGTACGCCCTCTCCATCCCATCGCACTTCCTGGATGGCTGTTACGTCAGCCTTTAGCCTGTCCAGGTTCTCCACTAATTGTTCGGCTGCACGTGTTCTGTATAAGGACAGGACGTTCCACGTGCAGATCCGAAATTCATTGTCCTTGTTTCGTTTGCTGGGGTCGTCAACTTTAAAATCATCCATATCCGAGGCTTGTTGTTGTTTCGGAACAACTTTTTTTTTACGTGGTAGGGAAGTTACCCCGACGCACAACCCCCGACCCGGAGGACCAGACCCTTCGTATAACTCCAAGGGTAGGGAGCCGGATAAACCGCTCCTTATAGGCATGAGCTACAAATATGTCGTAGTAGCCCATATAAGGTGTTCACTAAGTAGTTCAACCTAACTGGAACTGTAGACGCCACCGTTGATTCCATCCAGAGAATTCGTCCGCTGCCGCCTCGATGAAAGGAGAAGTGCCTTAGTGGGAACACTCCTCCCCCCCTCTCTCGTTGGCTGAAACAGTACATGAAACAGTACACGAATTACATCGCCTCATCATATTTGCATCAGCGAGAAGAACTTTAAAACTAGCTTCGGATATACCGGCACATTTTTTGTGATATTTATTTTTACAAAAATATTCACATTCGATAAAGTTTGAGTCCGAAATTTCAGCACTACAAGCACCACATATATTAGATGACATTTCACTAAATGTATAGCAATAGAGGCACAAACAAAAGAAAGTCTGAAGTAGAGAGCTTAACTAGAGACGACTGATCGCTTCAAGATTTACACAGAGAATCTGAATATTAGTTTGAATTCCCCGTTATCCATTTCTTAAGATTTTTAACCTATTGGATGAACCTAAAAATTATACAAAATCAATTTAATTTGGACAAGAAAATTTTGAAAATTACGGTTAGGAAAAGAATGGTTTTGAAAACATACGATACGATTGTAACTGATAAATAATAGTCGAGTTTTGAAGTCGAATTTTATCACTTTAATTAATTTCTGTTTATATAAAACAAAAAAAACAATAAAATAACGTCCCAGAAATATATTTAACTAGGTACTCGTGGAAGAAGTGAAACTTCTTGGCGAACTAAAAATCTCGATATGTATAGGGATATTAAGCTTATATGTGTAAGACACAGCTAAGTGTTCTATATCAAGATGATCGATGGGTTGGCGTTGTAAACTTGAAAATTAAATAATATTGGTGAAAATTCAAATTAAAAAAATGTGAAAATTTAAAAGGTTTTCCGACTATTTCCAAAAATTCCTACACTCAAAGTCTCTGCAAAATCAAAAATTTGTATATGACAACTTTATTTTGGTTTTATGTGTTTTGCAACCATATACAATTCAAATTTTTAGCGGACTCTCCTGATTTTATTCAATTTTTTGAAATTAGCCTATTTTGAGATAAAATTTTTAAAATAATTTATATCTCCATACCAGTAGGAGGTCGACAAAAATCTTAAACTAATAAGATTCTTAGAATTTCATTATCTATCCACCAAAAAAAAAAATTCAAAACTAAATTAGAAAAAAGACATAAAAGGACATTTTCCCTTTTATCTGCTACAATAATATAGATTATCAAAAAATCTAAACTTATTGCAATATAAAATATATTAGCCTATCAATACAAATTTTTACTTTTACTCCACCACTTAGCTAATCAATGATCTCAGCGTTGCATATGTGGCGTTACTTTTTTTTTAGTTTACAAAAATTCAACCTTGAAATGTCACTCTCAACGCGCCCAAAGAAGTTTCACTTCAAAAAAAGAAAAACCAAATAAATAACTCCAAACATTTCAGTCCGAGTTCATTGGAATAAATGAGTCATGAAAAAGACTACTTCGTTTTGCACAGGAAAAGAGGAGTTATGTTGCCTAATTTTGTTTATTTTGTCTGTATGGGAATAGATGAGTTTTAAAATAAACGAATGAAAAGAATGGTGTAGTTTTAAAAAAAAACACAACTTTTCAAGTAGGTACTTAAGAGTATAGGAAGTAATAAGTTTTGATAAATTTTAGCTAAATACGTAGATTGACAGATTCACAGAACAAAGACCAAAACAGAATACAAAATCAACATACGCACAACACCTGATTGACAATAACCACAATTACACTAACTTCGACACTAACATGACACCCTTACATTTTTTTTACATCAGATCTTTGTCAAAGAGCGCTTAAATCAGGCTGCAACTTACGACCAAGGAATTGCCAACACAAAAATGTGTACACAAGCTCATCACTTAGTGCAGTGTTAGTAGTTAGTAGTAACAGACAGACTACAAAAAAACACTAAGGAGAACGGATTCTCAACACAAAATGAGACAATCAAGAACAAAAACATAAAACAATAATAACACAAAAATTGAGACTTATACAAACATTTATGAGCGTGGTATATTATGAACTTCGTAGAAAGGAGTCCATATCTGAGATGCATATTCAAGGTGGGGTCGAACTAATCAGTTGAGAAGAGCGAGGGTTACGTAAGGATCTTGAAATTCCTTAGCCCATCGCTTTACAAATCCCAACATAGAGTTGGCTTTTTTAACAATAAAATTGATGTGCTCCGAAAAATCAAGCGTAGAAGTAAAATGAACTCCAAGGTCTTTAAAACATTGAACACGAAGTAAAACATGTTCGGAAATTTTATAATTATATGAACTTGGAATCCTTTTTTTAGAAAAAGTCGTGGCTTGACATTTAATTGGGTTCAGATTCAAACCGTTTTTATGACACCATAAAACGAAATTGTTAATATCGTCCTGCAGAAGCAATCGATCACTGGCAGATGCAATGCTTTTGAAAATTTTCATATCATCCGCAAATATAAGAATTTCATTATTACGTACACACAACGGGACATCATTAATAGCTCATATAAAAAGGAGAGGTCCTAAATGACTACCCTGAGGAACCCCCGATTTAGCAATAAAAGGGTTGGAGAAAGACTCTCTAAATTTAACCTGGTAAGATCTATTCTGGAGATATGATGAAATCCAAGCGATGAATCCAGCTTTAAGTTTAAATGTGATAATTTTATGGGCTAGTTGATCAAATGCCTTGGAGTAGTCTGTATAATAACAGTCAAGCTCTTGTCCACGTTCGAAAGTATTTGAGCACCTGTGCATAAATACAAGCAAATTTGTCACCATCGATCGCTTCTGCATAAAACCATGTTGTTGTTTTCAAACGATATTTTTACAGTTGAATGTCAAACTATCGCACACCACTTGGTCAAAAAGCTTCGGAATGCAAGATAGTTTATAGATTGGTCTGTAGTTAGCAATATCTGATTTGTCACCTTTTTGAAACACTATAATAATGGGAAATTTCCCTGATCTTAGAGAGAGGGCAAAGATATTTAGAAGGGGGGATGCTAAATCGAGAAATCGATTTTAACAATTTTTGATACAGCTAACTTGCTGTCTTTCCTAAAAACTAAGAACTCTTGATCAAAAAGTTCGGTGTCAATGATCGAAGCGGTTAGCCAAGTTTCAGTGAAGACCAGACGATCGCAAGAAAAAGCTTGAGAATTTTTAAAAATAGTAGAAGTCTTACTGCGAAGCCCTCTTACATTTTGGTAGAAGAGGGTAAGCCTACTAAGTTTTTTGAAGTATTATTAATTTTTGAGGTGCTGCGAACTCTCTTTTGCCTAGATGGGATTGAAAACTCTTTCACCAAGGTATTAGGAGGCCAAGAACTGTTGCATATGGGATCAAAAAGTGACTCTGGAGCAGTTATTTTAAATGAAGATACAAAGCTGTTTGGTTTACTTATTTTAGTGCATTTTACTGAAGATGTGTTCGGAATATTCTTTAAAACAACTAGCTGTTGCAAAATGTTTTCGGGTGATATTCCAGGCAGAAGGCGCGAAAAAAAGATTGATTTAGGTTTGGGCACTGCTTCTAAAGTTCTAGGAGCAACTAAATAATTTGAAGGGGTTGGATTTATTACTTCAGAAACAAGAGCTGAAACTGAAGGACTCGGAGTTATCATTGGCGAGGAATTTAAAGGGATGGGATCAGATAATAGTGAAACGGGAGCAGTACAAATAGGATTGTGACCAGAAATAATGTTATGCAGTTCAGTAAGATCCACTAAATAGTTGAAATTATTCAGGTCAAGCAAGTTCTTGGCTTGATTAAGATCTCGTACGTATTTATCTTTAGTCTGATTGCTTTTAAAGTTACTTTTCTTAGGAGCAGGACCCATGTTCTTAGATGAGGTTGCACTATAACGCCCTCTCTTTTTGCCTTTTTTAGAAATAATAATTGAATCCGTGGCGGAAGTAGTAGTAGGGACTGCCCCAGCTACATTTTCCCCAACATTAGACTCCACTACTAAATCTGATTGAGGTATTCCTAAATCACTTGTAGAAGATGAATTGTCTACCAAAGTACTTGGAAACGAGAACTTATTAAGTTTGGAAACCACATTAGAGAAGTTAAGGGACAGCTCCTCAAAAACATAGGAAATCCTAAGAATGTCAACCTTTAAAGCAGACATTTTGAAAGCAAGATTTGACAATGAAAACTTCCTACAATCGTCGCAATACCAAAAGCCAATAGCTAAGGAATTAATCTTGTCAATAAATGCATTAGTTGCACCAACACATTTGGCATGATAAAGTTTACCACAGGGACCAAAGCATGTAAAGAGGGGGGTTGTTTCTGAATGATCTAAACATTTAGCTTCGGAACAGGCCATTATTGTAAATAATCGATAAATAATTACAAATAATTTTAAAGTGAAAACTTTAAAAAAAAGTCAGGAAATCAGGTAATATTAAGAAAGAAAAAAAATAAATTTGGTTAAAGGAATACACAAAAAAAATATATATATATAATATAATACATACCAGCAAACGAATTTGTGTCGATTTAAAGGAATTAAGAAGTAAGAATTCAGAAATTATATCCTCGAAGAATTAATTTATTTACTTGTAGGTATTTGGGAATAAAAATAAAAAGCGAAAAAAAGCTTTAAAAAAAGCACTACAAACTAAGGAGAGGTGGTACTTATATGTATGTAAGAAAAGGGACAAAATTAGACGCACTTGAGGAATTCTAAATCTACAAGTCAATAAGAACAGAACAAGACAAGCTTCTCAACGACAAATTGACGATACAAAACAACACACTATTCAACACCGCAATTACATACAAAAGAAACCACTGCAATAAAAGAGACGCATACAATCAGTTCCTACCAACAACATAAAAGAAAGCAACCCACAAAAATAGGAACAATTGGCAAACTACACCACAAGTCATCGAATTAAGCCCGAAGATGGAACATTGAGTCCGAAACGCATCGCTAAATAATAATAAATGATTTATGTTGTGAATATTAAATCAAAAATATTAAAACAAAGATATCAGATCATTTTAAATTTTTTTAGTTTGATTTATTTGAAGACAATACTTCCTCATACTAAACTCATTTTTGATAAAGAGTGGAATAAAAGAGTTTTGAAATTATATCCCTCAAGTATGGCTGCATTCGACACACTAGATGTAAATAAATTCTTGACATATTTATTTGTGAAAACGTGAAGAATAATTTTTTTTCGTTAAATCAAGTGCAGTAAATTTTATTTTATTGCAGTAAATTCGTTTAAAAAAAAGCAGTTCTACTGCAATTGTAGTAAAGTGGTAACCCTCACCACGATTTTGTTGCTGTTGCACATTAGGGAGCAGTTATACCTCTCTTTGTCTTAGCATTTCATCATTTTATATAAGTTTTTCCTTGAGAGCACTCGAGCGTGAAAAAAGTGCAAGAAAATTAATACAAAAGTGTAAGAATTAAACATAAACAAAGTTTCTTTTATTTTGCAAGATTTTTAATTTATTGGTGAGTACCTACCCAAAAACTATATGAGTGGTTTTAGTAAAAGGCATTTAATGTGTTTGGTTAAAGTTGAGAAGGGAAATTTAATGAAAAAAAAAAGCTGGTCGGTTAAGAATAAGCGAAACAGATAGGGAAGCAATTAATGAAATTAATTTAATAAACAATGCACCAGACAAAAGATTTGAGGAAAATGTTTCTGAACATAGTTTAAATGAAATTCCTTACAATGAACATATTGAAAATAATAATAGTTAAATTTAATGATTTAAATTTAATGCTGATTTTACTACCATGGTTAACAACGTGTTTCAACGATTTCACCAAAACAACGCAAGGATTTTCCAGTTCTTCATCCCGAAAATTTTTCCGAATCAAGATTTCCGACAGTAGCAGACATCATGAAAAAGGTATATATTTTATCCGAGAAATATTTTTGAAATCTGAAGACTTCAGCTATTGAGAAGAAAGTTGCAGCCAATATTGAACAAATATGAAAGAAAACCACAATCCCTGTAGTAAAGTTTTCAACCATTATTAAAAAGGTAAGCCCACTGTACTCTGTCCAATGAATATGTGCAGTACAGGACTCATGGGAGAGCTTTCCTTCTTCAAAGGGTGCCTGCTGCATATAAAAATATCTCAAATCCTCTTAAATAACTACTGTCTGTATGTGCATTTTCTCGTATTATCAAGCGTACACCCCACTTTGACATGCCTTTCGAACGGCTCGAGCCCTAGGGCCGTACTGATCGTATCCATGGTTGTCAGATTGTGCGATTTATTGCCAAATGTGCGATTTGAAATTTCATTTGGTGACACAAAAATCGGTTTGGCGATGTACCCCAAAAAAGGCGATATATTTAGTTTTTGGCGATTTAATTTTTTTGAATCGAAATTCTAATATTCTCTTCTTAAATGTGCACTTTAACTTATTATTGTACTATTCGTACTAGAATGTCAGCTTATTAGACTTGACCATTCCTTATTCCGTCAATTTCATTGAATTTTTGAACAACAGCGCTACCACCAATTGTTTGGCTTGAGATATAGCTATTTCGTGCTTTGCCACTTTTGCACTCATCAGTCTCCTTTTTGTGGTGCTGAGCTTTAATAAAATTTAATTTGAAAAACTTTTTATGCACACCATAGGATTCGAATTCACGCATATCAGATTTGCTCAGTCTTAGCAGTCGTGTGCACTAAGCACTCCACCGCTTTAGACCAATGACGTCACAGGTCGAGATGTATTATTTGTTTATCAAATGCATTTGGAGCATCAGCATCTAACATCACTTTAACGTTACATCTTTTTTAATCGCTATTTGCGCTGAACGCACCCCAAAGCTGAAATTCGATTTCACTTCTATCCCTAAAATAAATGACGTATATGTGACAAAACAAACAACTTTGTTAGCTTACCAAATCAAAGAAACATGGATTAGCACATTGTAAAATTTGCGACTGCGATATACGTTCGCTCAAAACTGATTTAGAACGGCCGGCATGCTGTAATTTCTTGCCATGTTGCAAAAAAAGGATCCCATTGATAAAATACTATGGATACATATGTATGTACATCGAATATATTGAAGAGGACTAAGTACAAAAGAGTATTTTTTTTTTAATTTTAAGTTTTTATGTAGAATTTTTATTTGGTTTTGTTTTCTTTGTTTATTTTTTTTTATAAATATGATTTGTTTTGATATTAAAACTTCAAATTGGGGTTTTTTTTTTTCACTTTTAAATTTTGTGATTTTTTGGGTTAAAAATGTTTAAATTTGTCGATTTTTTGGCGATTTCGCTTTTTAAAACCTGACAACCCTGATCGTATCCTCGTTAACAATCCTCTTTGGGTGTGCCAAAGCAAGCACATCAAATCAGAGTTACCGTGGCAATGGTTATGCTTACAAATACAAATTTTTCTTTGGATTTTATACGGGAACTTACAGGATGGAAGCTTTTTCTACGCTTTTAAGGATACTTGAAGACAAAATTGTTACCATTTGCTTTTTTTTCGTGTCATAGATTTGTTTTTTTTCTTGGTAGTTTGGAAGAGAACTAAAAGCCATTAAAAAAGTATTTGGCTAATTGAAATAAGAAAAAAGGGTTTATTTGAGTGGATTTTTGAGCGCGTGAGGTTTGGCACATAATTTGTATTGATGTAAGGTATTAATATAGTGCGTTTACTTTTAATCGTGTTGATTTCTGGTTGTGAAACGAAAAAATTAAATGCTCAAACTTATTTATTAGTGCAGTCGCTGTGTAAGATAAACTGTGTTTTTGCTGTGTAAGATAAACTATGTTTGTGCTTTTACTTTTGAACGTATGCACGTACATATATGTTGCTATATAAACTGTGAAAATTAATGTTAGTTTCTTTCACAGAACTAAATAGGATTCCTTTGCAGTAAGAGTGAGATACAAACGTCCTATCTTCCATGTACTGCACATATTCATTGGACAGAGTATAGAAACAAGGTATTCAAATGTTTTAAAATCAAGATATGCAAAAAATAACAATTATTTCGCATCAATGAAAGAGCGATTCTGTTACAAGGACAGACATATTGTTAAGAAAAATGTGAATACAAAAATCGTAAAAGAAAAACAATGGGATATTGATGAAAAATCAATTATTGTAGACCACAACAAAATTTGTCAAGTCAGTTGTAATTTCTACCGCCTAATCACAAGAATGCTTCGTTCAGCTAACACAGTCTAACACTACGTTTCCACCAACCACTAAACCGAGATTTAGGTAATGAGATTTGTTTGGTGTTTCCACTGCACAAGAAGAGGATTATGGCAAAACATACAAATGGTGTTTCATTTTTTTGATATGAAGTGGAAGTGAGATAGATAGTTTTTGTTTACATTTCCATCTGTCAATAAACGAAAATAGGTCGGTTCCACAATTATTCTTCGAAAAAAAAGTTTGTTTGATTTGACAAACTAATGTTTTCAAGTAGATTTGAGTGAGTTTTATTTGAAATCTTCATTTGAGGAGATTAAAATTTGTATGGTAAATCTTGTAGATTTCAGGGAGATTTGTGATAATCTTGCTAAATCTCGGTTTAGTGTCTGGTGGAAACGTAGTATAAGATGTCTTTGAGTTCTCAATTAGTACCCCATCTCTCACAAGAATTCAACTCTTCTTCTTATTCCTTCTTTTTTTGTTTTTGTTTTTGTTTATTTTTTTATTTTTCTATAAGCTAATTTTTGTTTTTAATTCGCTTCAGTTTCAACGATTTTTCGTACATTAAAAAGAGGTGCAGTAATTGCTTGGGGCAAAATGACGTCGCCTCCAACAAAATTCGTCAAGTCAGTTAAATATGCGTATGCAAATTTTGGAAACACACCTACAAAATTTGTATACATCAATTGAAAATTTCATTGTATTGGTTTATATTTCAATGGCAAGAAAGACAAAACCAATATACCTTAGTCCTTAATGAATTAACAAAAGGTTAGCATCTTCAAACTGAAACAAAACAGCACTATACATTGGTTTTTGAACCAGGAAACTATTTTTACACGCATATAACTACAGAAAGTGGAACAGCTGAACAGAATCCCAATGTATAATCAAGATATTAAAAGAAGATAATTTCGATTTACGCTAATTCATCATTCATAGGTGCCGATGATGGAACAAATGTTGGTATTCGTGATGGTAAGAAAAATACAAATAAAGTCATTCGTATTTGTTTTAATATAGGTATAGTGCTTTGCATAAGTATAACCGCACCCTGTTTAAATACATTTTATAGTACCTGGAAATGGAAACGACTCCTCACTTTTTAATCATAATGGTCCCGTTACTTTCTCTTATGTTTAGAAATTAAAAACAGATTTTTTCGTGTTGCAAAAGTATAACTTCACTATACAAATATTTCTTAAGGTTTATTCAGTTATGCGTTTCGAAATCACAAACAACGATGCCGCGTGGTACCAAACATATCTTTATAAAATGCAAACTTTTCTCATCTCTGAACCAAAACGTTTCTACCAATTTATCAATGTGAAAAGAAAACCCGATGGTCTTCCTTTAATTTCGTCGCCACTCTTCCTCTGAATCCAATGTAATTGCCAATCTCGTTGCTACCTTTTTTAGTCAATCCTACAGCAATGCTCCAAATGTACCTGACCTTGAATACCACAATAAGTTCCTGAATAAAAGCTCACACACGTCTCTCGTTTCGTTTACCATTATTTCCCTTACCGTTTGTAATAAGTTAAATTCATTAAAAGATGAGCATTCACCTGGCCCGATGGCATTCCTGCAATTTTTCTTAAAAAATGCTCTTGGTTGTGAGAACAAAGTTTCTAACTATCGACCGATTGCTAAGCTCCCCGTCATCCCCAAGCTCTTTGAAAGCATAGTTAACGATTCTCTTTATTTCCATTGCAAATCTATTTTCTGTCCACTACAACATGGTTTCTTAAAGGGTTGATCCACCACGACTAATCTTACCCAGTTGGTCTCCATGACACTCTCGGGTCTCGGCTCTGGATAAAGGTTATGATGTAATAAGTACCTACTGATTTTAGTAAAGCATTCGGCAAGATGAATCACCAAATTATCTATGTAAAACGCAAGGCCGTTGGCTTTCCGTCATTGTTTATTGAATGGGTAAAGTCATATTTCGAGAACCGGGTACATAAAGTTGTTTTCAGGAATGCGGTGTCTGAGCCAATATTCGCCTCTTCTGGTGTTCCCCAGGACATCCATCTGGGTGCACTCCTATTTGTGCTTGCTATTAATGACTTAGATAAAATCATTTCTTTCTCGGATCTATTTATTTATGCATACGACATTAAAATAATAAAAGTAATCTCTTCTGCTCATGATTCTTAGCTCCTTCAATCTGACCTTAATACTTTTTTTCCTTGAACTCAATGTAAGTAAATGTCAATACATAACCTTCTCCCGTAAACGATTACCTTCAAATCTTCGAACCTACCACTTTTGCAACGTACCTGTCCCTAAAGTTTCCTCTAGTCCTGATCTTGGAATAATGTGTGATAATGAGCATTGATCAGGTTTTTTCGATAGCAAATTCTTCCCTTGGGTTTATTAAACGTTGGTCTTAGGAATTTTCACATAATTATGTAAGTCCTATCCTCGAATATTCTTGTCAGGTCTGGGGCCGAATTACGTCTTCAGTGAACGAGTGAGGAACTTTTACACGTTATCGAACTATCGAGTAATCACATTGGTATGATGTTATACGAAGTATCACATATCGAATTGATGTCGTATTGTACTAGGACAATTCTAGTACATTTTCCTAAACGTCAATATTCCTTACTTTTCATTGGTCAATTACCACAGCTGCTTGTGTTGGGCTCATGTTTTGTTTACATTTGCCTTCGGAATTTAATTTGGCCAAAAATATTTTTTGCATAAATCGAATTATTGTGCATTAAAATCAAGCAAGAATTCATTTCAGGGTGATCTTTAATTTATATTAATTCACCCTGAAACACCATTAATTGATAATGTGTAGGAATATTTGCAGAAAAGAGAATTATTTTATTTGTCTGCCATTTTACTGCTCACTCGTCTACCTAGCATCTATCGTATGAAAAAACACTCGTTCACTGACGAGGAAATGCAAAAATCGAATTCGATACTCGATAATGCAGACAATTCAGTAACGTATTGCTCACTCAATGATGCGGTAATTCGGCCCCTGGTTTCTCTTTCAAATCACTCAATCTCAAAAAAATAAAGCAGTGCAGTTAAGGTTTCTCCGATTCGCTCTGTGTAATATGCCTTGGCCCGACCCTTTTTGTTTAGCCCCTTATGAAGACCTTTGCTGTTGATTAATTAGCACACCCTTGCTCTACATCGTCGAATCGCTTAATATTTATCCAACAACTTATCACTGGTATAATTGATTGTCCAGCGTTACTTGCATTTACATAGTAAACATAGATACAAATACCCGTATTTTAAGATTTGTCCCCTTACTCACATCCAATAGGCCTGCAACTCAACTGCAAAAAGCCTCCAAACAAAGGAGCAAGTGGCAACTGAAAGATAATTCTATCTAACACATACTAATCGAAAGTATATGATATAAGAGTACTTTGGTTAAAAGTTCCCCAGAATTACTGTGGCGGAACATGTTCAAATCCTGCTTTAAAGGGGCCTGCACACTGTTTTCGATATTTCATTTTTTACCCAGAAAAATTAGAGACAAATTTGTAAAAATCTGAATTGTTGTGGAAAGCTTTACTGAGATGCCCCTAATATGTGGTAAGCATTTTTCTTCTTTCATTTACATTTTTTTTCGTGAGGGGGGTTAAAAGAGATTAAAAGAGAATTTGCACCTGTTTATTTCAATATCTCAAAAATTATCAGCTTTACAGAAAAAATGTCAAAGCACAAATTATAGCTATACAATTCTACACAAATTAGGTGTTGGAACCTTTTTTTGTAAGACCAATAGTTTGGAAAATACGATTTGAAATATGTCTTAGTCTAAAATTTGACTAGCACGCTTATGCTGTTATGACTAAAAGTAAAAATATTGCCAAAACCTCAAAAGAAGTAATACATAAAATCTTAAGATGGGTGTCGACGCAAAATTTCACCATCTACAGCATATCCAAAGTTACACGAAATTCACGCATTGGATTTTTTATTAGTCGCTTTTGAAAGGGGTGCAAGTAGGAGAGTAGGATGAGGTTGGAGTTTATCACACTCAAATATTTATTATGATGCAACCAAAGCACATGGCACATGATATTAGGGCAATTTTTAAGGCCAAATCCATTAAAATAAAAATAAATCCAATGTGACTTCAAACAAAAGAGTTATAGTCCTTTTTATAAAAGGAAAAATGTATTTTCATAAAACACTAATAATAGTATGGAAATCATGGTATGCTAATGTTGAAACTTGGAATAAATGAAAACAAGAGTTCATACAAATATGAAGATGAATTTAATTGAAAATTCTTGAAGATCTTAAAATAAAATTATTTTTTTAAATAGTTAATTTTTTCATATATTATGTTCAATTTTTTTTTTTTTCTTAATCAAAATCGATTGCATCGAAATGTTCGACATTTGCACATTTAGTGGAGCATTTACAAATTTTACTGCACAACAAATTGAGGGGTTGGGGTCGAAATTCTGCCGAGGTCAAAATTCTTTTTTCAAAATTCTGCTTTCAAAATTCTGCTTTTCAAAATTCTGTTTTCAAAATTCTGCTTTTCAAAATTCTGCTTTTCAAAATTCTGTTTTACAAAATTCTGCGAATAATGAATAAAAGTTTTAAAAATGTAAAAAAGCGCGCGCTTTTTTACAATTTTGAAACTTTTATTTATTATTCGCAGAATTTTGTAAAACTAAATTTTGGAGAATAGTAGGTACCTAGTTTTTCCCTATAAAAGTATGTGAATGCATTCTTTTTTTCTAAACTACAAACTGAAAGTATTTGTCATTGTCTTTTGACAAGTGGAAGTGCGAGTGTGCTTTAAATTATTTTAAAGCAACGAAAGCGACATTTCCAAGAACAAAAAACAATGTTGAAACATGGCATCGTCGACTTAAGGTGATAGTCGGTTGCAGTCGTGCAGGTACTGGTGCAGGCCTATACATAATCATAAAAAAAATAAAATAAATCGGGTGGCACAACGGCTCATGAAGAACCAGGGCCTAGTGACTAACAACTCGCAACCATTCCTGTGTGCGCCTTTCGACAGGAATGGAAAGGACCTACAATTTTATGCCGAATCCGAACGGCTAGACGAGAAGCACTTATTCGTGACTTTGTCAATTCGTGAGATTTGTCAATTCCTCGCAAGAGGCAGTAGCCCTGAAAAAAAACTTTTTTAGTTTTAAGGTGGACGAGGCTGGGAAGCGATCCAAAACCTCCAGCGTGACAGTCGAACGCACTAACCATTACGCTACGGGCTACTACATATGTATACAAAATCATAAATGATCTCAAAAAGGAACTTATCACTGCCAAAGCTGAAGCTAAAAGGGTCAAAAATGGAGAGAGAATAAAACAGAAAAATCATTACATATTATAAAGAACAAAAAAAAAATTAAAAAAAAGAGAACAGATTTTAGCCATACTGGGTTCCAAGCAAATAACATAATTCTCTGTGGTTCTGCTTACATGTTGGTTTTTGCATTAATTGATGAGTAAAGTATATTACTTTTTGTTGTTATTTTTTTTTTTTGTTAAATCGTTAATAAATCCTTCTAAAAAAAAAATCAGCTTAATCAGAATTTTATTTTTCGTTATTATTACTTGTCAGTATTTTGAATAGCAGAATTTTGAAAAGCAGAATTTTGTAAAACAGAATTGAAAAAAGCAGAATTTTTGTACCAATAGGCAGAATTTTGAAAAGCAGAATTTTGAAATCAAAATTTCGACCCGCTGCCCAAATTGAGTTTTCGGAATGGACACAAATTAATTGATGTGCATGAAGATCGTCGTGTGCTCCAATCACAGATATAGTGCTGAAGAATTTCTAAGCTAGTTGGCCCCTCAAAAAGGACAGGTAATAATAATTGACCCTCGCACAAATTAAATTCATCTTCATATTTTTATTAACTCTTGTTTTCATTTATTCGAAGTTTCAACATTAGCATACCATTATTTCCACACTATTATTAGTGTTTTATGGAAATACATTTTTCCTTTTATAATTGGTGGCTTAACATTTTTTCTGTAAAGCTGATAATTTTTGAGATATTGAAATAAAAAGGTGCAAATTCTCTTTTTACCTCCTTAACCCCCCCTCACGCAAAAATTGTAAATGAAATAAAGAAAAACCAGAAGACCCGTGCGAAAATTTCGGACATTCATGTATTCACTATATTTACATTTATTTCACCTTTTTATTTAGTTTAATAAGCTTTTTTACTATTAAACTTAAATCTCAAAAAACACAGCTAAAAATTTTTTTTTGGGGCACCAGCCAGCATTTAGCTATCTCGCTGCATTCCGCCCTGTGTGAATACATTTGTGTTTGTGTAACTCACACTATTTTGAAAAAAGCCTCACTGTTTCCTCGATATGCCCGTTCCTCTATTTCTTGTTCTAAGATTTTATATTAAAGAATTAATAAATATGTTTCTTTCATTCATGCAATCTAGTGATACCTCATAAATGCATTCGGCTTTTTATAATGAGAACAAAAAATACAAACAACAGAAGTAGGAAACAAATATGTTTCTCCACCACTCACTCAATGTGCAAGCTAAAAAAGAGGATTATACATTACAAAAGTAATAAATATGTTTCTTTCATTCATACATAGTGTAACTAAAGAATGTTTCTCCCCCACTCACTCAAGGTGCAGCGAAAAAAACAGAGAATTTTAAATTACAGAAGTGATACATATTTTTCTCTTTCACTCATTCAATGGGTTAAAAGTGAGGTATTCTTTATGTCAAATTTTTCATTTATTGAATTATTTGAAATTTCCAAAATTTATAGAAACATATAACATAAAGTTTTTGTGCAATGTCATGAGTATGTGTAAATTCCTATTCAATGATACCTATTTTAGTGGATTTGACTATTTTACAAATGAGAAAAAAGGAGTTTGACAACAGAAATAATATATTTGATTTTTACAACATATTGAGGACATCTCAATAAAGCTTTTCACAATAATTCAGATTTTTACAGTTTTTTTTTCTAATTTTTCTGGGTAAAAAACGAAATATCGAAAACAGTGTGCAGGCACCTTTAAAGCAGGATTTGAACATGTTCCGCCACAGTAATTCTGGGAAACTTTTAACCAAAGTACTCTTATATCATATACTTTCGATTGGTATGTGTTAGATAGAGTTATCTTTCAGTTGCCACTCAAGTCTCAAAAATTGGAGCTAGTTGCAGGCCTACAACTATGGTCATTTCAACCCTATGTGCAGAATGCTTCGTTCAGCTAACACAGTCTAAGAGGCCTTTGAGTTCTAAATTAGTACCCCATCTTTCAGAAGAATTCACTCCTTCCCCTTAATCCTTCTTTCAAGTTTATTTTTATTTTTTCTATAAGCTAATTTTTGTTTTATTTTTATTCGCTTCAGTTTCAACGATTGTTTGTATATTAACAAGAGGTAGAGTGATTGTTCGGGGCAAAGACGCCAGCTCCAAATCTGACAACAGCTCACAAACAAAAAAAGATTGCAATTTGCCCGTTAAAACATAGACCGCAATTGGAAAACTGTTAGTAACATTCTATTAATTAACGCTTATTTCTTCTTATTTCATAATTAATTAATGCCATAATCGAATGCATTTTTGGTAACAAAGATTATTTTTAGTGACGAGAAGTTTAACCTTGATGTTCAGATAGTTTTAACGGTTATTGGCACGATTTGAGGAAAGAAAAAAAGATTGTTTCCAAGAGGAACTTCGGCGGTGGTAGTTGCATGGTTCGGGGAACTTTCTGCGATTGTGGTAAGGATGCACTTGCCTTTTACACCACAAGGATGAACAGTAGAGCCTACACCCAGATGCTTTTATGAGGTCTAGGTAACCTTTCAGATCGTGTATATTTTTTTTTAAAAAAATCAAGGTCAAAACTATTTTTAGCACCTCATTTATGAGATATTCGAAAAAAATATACACGATCTGAAAGGTTACCTAGACCTCATAAACGGTCAACTAATTTTAGTAATTGGTAAGTCATAGTTTTTGTTTAATTGAATTTTTGTAATTTTTTTTTTTTCAATGTCGTATAAGACTTTTAGCACCCCATTTGTGGGGTATTCGCAAAAGAAGTATACCATTTGAAAGGCCAACGACTCGTCATAAAAGGTCAGCTAGTTTCAGTAATTGGTCAGCCATAGGTTACTTTATATGAATTTTGAAATTTTTTGTTTTTCAAGGTCGTATAAGACTTTTAGCACCTCATTTGTGGGATTTTCGCAAAAAAAAAGTATGCTGTTTAAAAGGCCAATGACTCGTTATAAAAGGTCAGCTAGTTTAAGTAATTGGTGAGCCATTGCTTATATTATATGATTTTTTTGAGTTTTTTGTCTTTCAAGGCCGTATAAGACTTTTAGCACCTCATTTGTGGGATATTCGCAAATAAAGTATACCAATTGAAAGACCACTGACTCGTGATAAAAGGTCAGCTAGTTTCAGTAATTGGTCAGCCACATGTTTTTTTTAATGAAGACTCTTATACTGTAATCTTGAATCAATCTTTAAAAATTCATTAAAAAAAACCTAGGGCTGACCAATTTCTGAAACATGTTGACCTTTTATGAGGATTTAATAACCTTTCAAATGGTATATTTTTTTTGGAAAATTCTGTAAATGAGGTGATTAAAGTCTTATACGGCCTTAAAAAACAAAAAAAATCAAAAATTCATATAAAATAACCTATGACATCATCACTTTTTGACGATTTAAAAAAAGGCTAACTTTGGTGTGTAAGGTCAATTCTCTGTCAGTACTAATGGTAAGGACCTCAGTTGGGCTTTTTTTTTTGAAAAATTACTAGCCTTTAAAACTGCGTTTAAATTTGACTGATATCTTTTTAGGGTTGCCAGATAGTCAATTTTAAATGGTGTTCAATTATTCTTGCCCAGGCAAAATTTCGACTTTGATGTCAATTTTTTTCAAAAAATTCGTAATAAACATAAAGTTTTCTTATTTTTACCTGATGAACGAAACAATAATAAAAAAAACTCATAAACAAGTGGACCCAAAAACCCATACATTGTTTGTTACTTGGGAATATCTAAAACATGAAAAATTAAAAAAAAAACATATTTTTTGCTCTGACGTGTAAGGGGATTGAATAAAACAATAATTTGAGTAGTTTTAAGTAATTTTTTATTTTATGCACACACAAATACAGTCATAATAAGTGCTCAAAGTGCACTCCTGCTTTTTGAATGCATGCTGAGCTCGTTTTTGGATTTAATTTTGAATGTATAATTGAATCGCAATGGCCATTGCCATTGCAGCAATTTTATTGGATAGATGCAGGACAGGTCATTTAAGCTGTCTCTGAATATTCAAAATAACCCAGACGCAGTGGGCAGCATTAAAAATCAATTGTCGATGGCCACAGTGCTGAAACAATGCAAAATTATCATCAGGGATAGATGCACTATGGCACACAAGCATTCTCTTGTTGCGTTGAACAGAACACTCAAACAAAAAGGAGCGACAAACTATTCAGCGGCACTCTGAAGTATTTGTAATTTCAGACAAATACTTCCCATCATTCCACGTTCAAGGTACACCGCGCCGCACCGCCAACCGATGAGATAAACACGTGCTTGAAATCATCGCCACTGTTGCGTAATGGTTCAGCTTACAATAAATATGTGCGTCCAAATGCTACAAGATCCATCCTCAATCCCATTCTGATTCTCGAAACAATAGTTAGATATAAGGCGATGGAAGAGTTGCTGTCCATGAAAATACTGGTTTCATAAAATTGCCCACCGTCTTCTGCACAAACGTTGATTGGCAAAAACTACTCATTGACCGCATATTTCCCGATTTGTGCACACAATACATAAATCATGCTTGGCTGGCAGAAATAGCCATTTGGGCAGCAAGTAGGGCCGTTGACGATTTAAGCTTAAAGATACAGAAGTCGTTGCAAGGCGTTTTGGTAAAACACAAATCAGTTGATACAGTTTACGATGCCAACAAAGCTGTAAACTATCCAACAGAGTTTTTGAACTCACTGAATTTGCCAGGAATGCCACCAAACCTTTTACGGAGGTCATCAAATCGTTTCATTCTATTTTATCGATAAACAACCGTTCTATTTTATAGATCACATTTGATCAAATTCATTGATCGTTAGAAAATTAAAAACACTAAAAAATATTCGTTATTTTTTATTTAACAACCTAATATTCATATTTCTTTATATATATTTTTTTATAAAAATCGCTCAAACGATTTAAAATTTGTTTTTTTTTTAATTAACTCAAATTTGTTTAAGAAATCCAATGGCATCTTTTTTACCTAGCTCAAATTACTTATGCTTACCCAGGGGCTTCACTGGCAATATTTGAGGCAATAAACTGTCTCACTCATTGTCATTACCATGAATAATGCCAATGGAGCCGCTTTGGCAATGGCAATGGTAATATTGCCAATTACATTTTAACGTTTCACCTTTTTCAAAATGGTTTCTCCGTTATTCGTTGTCGTTGGCTGACGTTGTCAGTTGCCATGATTATCCGTCTTTTTGTAATAGCTGTGTGAATTAGAAATTTTATTTGTGCAAAAAGAAATAAATTTATATTAAATCTTGAGTGAACTAAAGAATTCAAAAACGTAAAATAAAAATCGAAAACATATTACGGAAAAACGCCTTTCCGCTACAAATAATAAAAACTATTATAACACAATACAAAAATAGAAAAACAAAGCCACCAGAAATAGAAACAGCAAAAATACAACAAAATATAGTCTTTAATACTACGTTTTCATTAGAGCCGAAATGAGGTAATTTCGAAATTTGCCAAAAAAGTGTTTTCATTATCAAATTGGCTATGGCAGTTGAATTTGGAATGGCAGTTAGCCGTTTTTGTTTTATGTTGTTGAGTATAGTGTATTGATGTTTTCATACAAAAGCTTTTAAGAGCTTTTGAAACTGATTCCCTCTGGATGCATTCACCTTATTTTCAGCCTAATTTCGTGCAAATTAGGTTGAAATTACCTCATTTCGAAATGTGATTTTGTATGGGAAATTAAGTAATTTCAGATCTCATTTGGAAATTTGCAACGAGTTACCTCATTTGGCCCAATGAAAACGTTATATAAATCATTCACCTACATGCTACATCAACGAAATAGCGGAACATTTCAGAAATGCCAAACTCGATTAACTTTTACACGTAATACAAAAACAATTTGGGATCCTGCATTCTATCTGGATCTATTTCAAGATCCAAGAATTAGTTTTAATTCTCAGCACCAGGTGACCATTTTGATTCGTAAATGTTGTCAGCACTGTGAAAAAAAACAAGATCCAGATCCCGATAAAAGATAATAAAACACTTACTTCAACTTCTTTTCCATTTTTATTTTTTGTTTACATGTCAAAATTGAAAACGGCAAAAAACTCAGGAATACCACAATCAAAATGCAGAATTTGTGTGGGATCTGGATCGTTTTATCATCACAGGATGATCCATATGGATTTGGTGGATAATAAAACGCATCTAATATGCAAGACGTCAGCCCACAATATAAACACCTGCTGGAGAGGAAGGGGAGGAAAAAGCTTTGACAAATGATCTACTACTAAGATCATGTTTACATAAATTAAAACCGTCACTTGCCAGTTCCAATTTACACTGTAGATTTTAAATTAATTTTTGTTTCAAAGTGCAATATAAATGTAACAAGTTTAAGTTTAGGTATTTTGTTTGTGTAAAAATTTGTAAACATTTTTGTAATCATTATATTTATTAACGCAAATATAGAAATTCATTGTTTTCACCTGATGATGTCCATAGTCATGGACGGAACGTCGTGATCGTGATATAAAAATAAATTTGTTTCATTTGACCTAAAGCCCATTAAAATAAACAAAACTTATCAACAAAAAAGGTCACAACAATATAACAAAGTTTTCCTTTAACACCTACTACTGAATTTAGGCTTTGCCACTTTTTCTTCTTTACTGCCACTGTATAGTCTAGGTTGGTTTTTTATTTGAAGTTACTCCGGGGTTATAAAAGGCAGGCTTCAATGATATTTTGTACAGTTATCAAGACACATTTCGCAGTACCAGTCGTATCGCAATGAGTTTTTCGGTATTTTTGTTATCATTTGTTATTGTAACCACAGTGTGTGCTGCTCAAGATGTGGTGAAAAAACGTCCCTGTAATATAGCTTACAAGTGTTCTTTAGTGGAACAACCAGTATGGATTACAACAGACAATAAATCTTGTGAAGTTTTTCGAAATGGATGCATATTGGCGAGTACTAACTGTAGTCGTCGAAACCAATACAAACCAGGTTCGTTGTTTTTTCACAGAATTTGTGGTTTTCTAACAATCGCATCAAACTAAGTTTCATTCTAGATAGCTGATTTAATCGTATTGTGATCTTTATCTTAGGAAATCATAAAAAACAAATGCAAAGTGGATCGGTTAGTTTAGTTATGTTTAAAATTGGCGTAGCTTACTATCTAGAGTTTTTAGAACGTTCTCCAGATGATTTTAAATGCCGGTTTTAAGAACAAAATGCTCTTAAGGAATCCGTTGCTCGAAAACAGCCCCTACAATTTTGATCAACAAATACTGTTTGTAACGGTTGCATAATGTAAAGAAATTAAATTATGAATTGTCGATGCCCTAGACTTATAAATAGAATGACAAAGAATAACCATTTTCATCGTAACAGTTAAACACTCGATTATTTCCATTTGTCTGGTTTCCTATCAAGACTGTTCAAACATAAATCCACTCTAGGTACTAGGTATACTTAAGCAAAATACCTACCCATGTAGGTACTACGAAACGGAAAGCACATGTGTGCCCCAGTTGTTGGTGTATTCATGTTGTTTATTTAATTTTATTTTTGAGATTAATTAAATTTACTCAAGTGGCTCAAATATTAATTTATTATGTTTATTTTTTTTTTTTTTTTGCAGAAGCACGAGATATAGGCCAGGAAAAATGTCAAAAATTATGTAAAACATCTTGTGTGACTACAAACGCCACTCTCGTCTGTGGATATTATAATCAGGAGATGCGCAATTTCGGAAGTCAATGTCAAATGGATAGTGTCAATTGTTCCACTGGAAAAAGTAAGTTGAATAACAGTTAAAACTTGTCTGCTAAGCTTGGTGTTTAATTAATATAAATTTCTCATTTTATTTTAGCTTTCAGTCTTTATGCCGAAGGAATGTGCCCAGTTTAAACTTGGTGTTTTATCAAAAATAAAAACCTTGTAAAAATATACATACAAGTAGTTTTACTTTGAAATATATTATAAGGCCCCATCAACATCGAGTGAGCTCTTGCATCAACTAATTGGGAGAGCTTGAATACAGAGAGATTTCCTGGTGTGGAAAAAAGAAATGATTGTCAAGCTTTCAAAAAATGGACACGACTGGATCTCTCAATGCATATATGTATTGCTACCATAACACTTTGATATCATTAAACAGAGTTTTAACGACAATTTGAAACATAAGTTAGTACTAAAAATTACTACAAATTATTATAAATTTAATATTTTAATAGCTAAACCAAATAGAGCTAAAAATAAGTATGCCATCTGATTTGTTTGATAAATATGAATTTATGGAAAAAAAATCAAAAATCTTTAGAGCGGTTTTCTTAAAAAATATTTGTTTTATATGTATGTACATATGTATATAAAAATTCTTGAACATTTTTAAAAATAAAATTTCATCATCAAGATGTTATATCTGTGGTGCAACGCCAAAAGAAATGAACTCACTTCAAATTCAAGAAAAACCAACAAAAGAAGGAAACTTTCGGGTCGGACTCTCTATCCTACATTCATGAATAAGATGTTTTGAATGTCACTGCCTTTTAAATCATGACGAGTACTGTAAGGTTCTGAAAACAAATTAATTTTTAACGAAAGAAAACGTCACATTCAAACATTGTTCAAAGGTAGATTGGGTTTCATTGTTGACAAGCCAGGATTTGGGTTAACGAATGATGGAAACACGGCAAGACGTTTTTTTGCAAAATTCGAAAATTACTTCAGAAATAACAGGACTTGATGAACAACTCATTTATAAATTTTCATTCATATTAAGTCTTAGCTTCAGGATTCTCTATTGATATAAATTCTGAAGTGCTATCTGAAGTGCTATCTGAAGTTAAAGAAAAATATCTTGAGCTCTACAGTTGGTACTCTATGTCTATAAGTGTCCATAAGCTTCTGATACCAGATATAATTTCATCTTTTGAAATACCTATAGGACAGCTTTCTGAAGCAGCACTAAAGGCAAGTCACAAAGAGTTCCGTAGAAATCGCCTTTCTTAAGGGGCCAGTTATAGCTATCATTGAAAACCATCATTGAAAATATTAATCGTCAATTTTGAGAGATTTTTAAGAAAAAATTAATGATTATTTTGATGCCAAAGTAAAGCTATTTGACTAAATAATTATTTCTAGGTAAAATAAAATTCAATTTTGCACAACTTTTCTCATAAAATGACTTTTAATTTTTCAATGATGAACTACCTTACCCATGATCATTGAAAAAATTAAAAGTTACGTTCTGGGGAAGATATGGGTCAAAATGATTTTTTTTTTGGAAGAGAAATAATTTTGAAGTCGTAGTCTATATTTCTGCATTAAAATATTTAATGATTAAATCTTCCAAGGGTCTCAAAATAAACAGCTTACTTTTTCAATGATGGGTTTCAATGATAGCTTTAACTGGCCCCTAAACAAGAAAATCATCCCGGATAAATACAAATGAGGACCGCTTGACAACATTGCTTTTAAAGTCTGATCCTTTAATTTCTAATCTAAGAAAAACGGATTCAAGATTTACAAAAGTGGACCAGTGATATCAGGCCATATATCAAAGTGGATGAAAATTTTACAAATTTATCATCTTCATCAATAATTACTCTTGAAGTAGTGATCTTTCTCCGTAAAAGTTTATCTCTAATTTTTGTTCCTTATTATTAAAACTTTTTTAAAAATATTTATTTTTATGAGCAATAAAACAATTCCTGATACTTCATAAAAAATTTTTGTTTACTATTTGTTCTGTGGTTGTTTAAAAAGTAAGTAAGTAAGTTATTCATTTATTGCAACATTTGTTTGATACATTGGTTAGTAATATAATGAATATGCAAGCTATGGCATTGCCGTCAGCTCATGTTTAATATAACTTTTGTATAACATAAATATCATGAAATGTAAATGAAAAATCGTCCGAGAAGTTTTCATACAACTAACTTTTTGTCACGAGTGGGCGTAGAAGGGGGCATAAAAACTCCTTAAATTGAGTGAAATCTGCAATTTATTTCATTTACTAAAGAATATTCGTGCACAGTTACATATTACTTTCGTAAAATTGAATTTTATCCACTCTATCCATACAATCGACGCAGTGTACGCCGCGCCGTGCCGTCTACCTGGGGGACAATTCGTATGTTATCATAAGTAAATTATAGTTAAATAAAACATTTAAGTTTAATAAAACATATATACGATTTTCTTGGATAACATTAGAAAAGCTCATCAAGTATATTTTGCCGGTATCTTAACCCATATTGTATGTACTCAGACAGTTGTTTCTAATTTTCACCTTTAAGACTATTTTTCATCTCAACATTGCTCAGGACATCATTTCCAAACACTGATATTCGAATTTTTGCCAAAATAGGTCATCTTACCAGAAAGTGGTATACATCTTCTCTCACTCTCATATTGCACAGCCAACATTATATCCTCAAGGTCATTTCTGTAAGGAATGAAATTCAATTCGATAACCTCTACTCTTGTTTTAATGATTGACTATATTTCCTCTGTTGAGTATTTAAAATTGAAGAAGTTTCTATTCATTAAGTTATGATTGAGTGCAGCATAGATAACTCGTTGTAGAGATGACCTTGCCTTTAATTCGAAATCCTGTCTTTTTTTCAAATCTACTGCCTTAATTAACTCGTATACACCTCAGGTTTCCAAGCCTCTATATTTTTTCTGTGTAGATCTAATGAATATGATGCAAACCATTAAATTTCTTTTCTAATTATTACCAGCATACTTATCTTTTTTAGCAATCTTCTGCCGTCCATATTAAGCGTTATGGCATAGTCAACCTGCATTTTCAACCTTGCTATGCACAAAGCAGATAACCCAGTTTGAAGAAAAAAAATATGATTTGACTGAGGCAACTTGAAAATTCTTTTCAAAAAGTATCGCAAAAGTTGATCTACTTCTTCAGATTCTATATGGCCCCAACTTTGCGCATCCCAAGATCATAACACATTATGATGGCTTTAGCTGTTGTCTCAAAAATTTTGATGCGGAATCCACAATTTTACTCGACATTACACAAGTTTTCCTGACATATGTCTTTTAAAATTAAGATTTCTTGTAATGAGAACACCTAAAGCCCGTATGATACTACATTTCTTTCTCATTTTTAATTCATTAAATCATGACATTTTGTCAGCAAAGAGGAAAAGAGAAATAAGTATTTTTTATGAAAAGAACGACATTATGTTTTGACCATTACAATGTCTACAAAAGTAAATATACACCAAAAACCTAGTGTTCTCATGAGCCAAATGCATACTTTTTTTGTAGTCACAGTGTACTACTATTAATAATAATAAATAAAACTATAAATAATTTTTAATTTTCAATTTCTGAATAGTCAAAAAATAGCTGCCAGAATCTAAAATATGTTCATTTTTAATACATTTTTTGTGACTTTTTTACATTAATGTGGTTTTTGTGTACGCGCTCACTCATATCGGTATTTTCAGTTATAAATTGTTTGAACTACTCTAGTTTCATTGTTAATGCATTAAAAATGAGAAAAAATTTAGTATCATACGGGCTTACATAATTGTACTCATTTACTTCCTCTACGTCATGGCTAGAAAGTTTTCATTTCTCATTTTAACAGCTTCTAACTCCTACATTACGAAAGGTCATGATTTTTGATTTATCGAGGTTTACTTTTAGTCTCCATAATGTCGCAATGTTCAGCCAGCCTGTTCAACATAAGCTGAAGGCCAAGCGGTGTTTCAGAAAGTACAACACTATTGCTGACGTTGTATGGGAGATTTTTTCAAACTTTAAGGACATTCCTTTATTGTATAACTTACTCGTTTAAAATCCATGCAGAATGCGTGCAGTTTTTTTTTCTTATTTATAGAAATTTCCGCAATATTGGTAAGCACATAAATTTGATCTACAGTGGAGTAATCTCTATGAAAACCAGCCTGGTTTTGACTGAGGAGATTTTTTCCTGGATCAATGAGTACAACCTTTTGCACGGAATTTTGGTGAGGATCTTCATTAATTCGTTCAGTACTGAGCTCCATCCCTCAATAGTTTTCTGGAATCGGCTTTTTTAAGGATAGGGTTAAAGAGAAGTTTATTAAAATGTTCAGGAACAGAACCGGAAACAGGCGAACAGTAAGGCGCAGCTGTTTATTTCAAAACAAGATCCGAAATGCTGAATTTAAAGAACTCCATTGGAACACCATCCGATCCAGGGGATTTGTCATTTTTTGACTCCTTGATTGCAGCTTCAACTTCAGCAACCGAAAATGGGGCGTCCAAAGTGTTATTTTGAAGGTTGGGAACCGCAAATTGGAAGGTGTTGCTGTAGTCATGTCATTTCTTCCGTGCCTCAGACAACTTATAAAGCTTATAAACCATTTTTCTCTGAAGCCAAATCCGGGTTTTCGTTTAGACCTACAAGCACTGGAAATTGGTTCTAATACAATCTGGTTCGTCTCGTCTATCTGCAAAATGTCGTTTCTGGTAATTTCTTGTCTTATAAAATTTTCAGCAGCTTTCCATTTGTATTTTGTTGAGCTTATTATTGGATTTTCTTATGTGCTTTAATTAAAAATAAACAAAAATGACACATTAAATTTATTAATTAGGGAACATTTAAAAAATTATTAGTATAAATTTTTTAGGGGTTCTCTCCTCTTTTGTATGTGTCTTCTAAGTTTCGCTTTCGAGCGTGTTCTGCATTTATGGGTTCAATCTTTAAAAATAAAATTAAATTATTTAAATGCATAGTTCTTAGAAAGTTAGTTTGTGTTTTTTTCAAACAATTCATTGATGAACTCGAATTTTAGTTCATTAGTTGAAAACATCAGTCTTCTGATTCCTTTTCGAAGCCTAGTTTGGAATATATGAGAATTTAGTTTTATTTAAAATCTATTTATGTACATCTGGATAGTTAAGAACAGGAGTGATACAAATAATATTAACAAAAAAATTAGGGGTGTCCCTTATTATTTTTTTATCCAGATATTCAAGATGAATATGGTGGATCGTCTAGCTCTAAGAGGATGTTTATTTTTTTATTTTGTCAAAATTAGACAACAGATACAAAGAAAATAAAAAAATTACATGGTAATGAATAACATTTTTAACTTATACATATCAAAAATACGTAGATATATATGAGAATAAGAGGTAAAGCGCCAAGTAATTTTTTTTTTAACGATTCCTGAAGAACTTTTTTTTTCTTCAAATCTCAATTTAACTTTCTATAATATATTTTTTACTCCGAGAAATCTTTAGTTATTTGTTATGCCGATTATAATTTACAAGAAAAGTGCGCTTGAAAAACTCAGAAATTCTCGAACAGTTTATAAAGTGTTAGAAATATTTAAATTAAGCTTTAGAGAAAGAAATTATTTCTTTCAGGAATCGTTTAAAAATGTTGATAAGAAAAGGATGGGTGTGACTGAGGTATATGACTTGGTGCCCTGTATTTGGATAAAAAAGGTCCTATCCATGATATGCCGTGCGAAGTTAAGAGTTACCATTTTGGGAGATGAAACCGTCCCTCCACACGCAATCGAATGCTTTCTACACCTCGAGGGAGCATGACACCGTACAACGTTTATTTCTGAAGTTCAGTACCACATCGTTTTGGAGCGAAGCGCGTGGAGGGTCGAGTGTCCTCTACGGAAGCGGAATTGGTAGTCCGAGATTGGATCAACGGGATTCTCCGTGGGAGAGTTCATTTTATCCAGAATAACGTGTTCCAAGATCTTCACCAAATTTAAGAGCAGGGAGATGGGTCTAAAATTTGTTTATGTCACAATTGTTCTAATTTGTTCGAAAATTCTATTATTTTTTTTGTTGGACAACCTACATGTATTTACTTATAAAATATATTGGAATTCTTTCAGCTTTTAGATGATGCATCACTGCCATAGTCCTTGTAGAGGCCCAGACTTATTCCAAGCTCTGGTGTTTTTCTGATCTTGGTCGGTAGTGGGTTGTACACCATAATGGATGGCACAATGTCAGTCTTGTGTGTTGAAGACCTTAGCTGAAGAAGAATGTTATCACAGCTTCGTATATGTAAATCTTTTTGTGCAACCTCAAGTGATGAGATAAAGCTGCGTCTGTATGCAGCAGCTGATACAGTTTGATTAGGGGATTTTTGATAATGGGAAGGATTCTCACCGCCTTCCAAATTTTAGGAAAGTGTCCATTGTTGATACAGTTGGTAAAGATAACTGTTAGGAAACTAATGACCAAACTGGATAGTTATTTTAAGACAAAATTGGTTATCTCATCCGGACCGGCAGACTTTTTTGGTTTGGTTAACGAGATGGTATTCTTAACGCATTCTATGTAAGTGAAAATTTCAGTTGCTAGTGGCTTCAAAGCTGTGATTTCAGAACTAAACTTAAATATGTGATCAGGTTTGGATTGTCTTACCTCACAGGCAGAAAAAATAGCAGACTCAGTGACGCTGGGATTGAAGTCTGGGATTCGTTGGTAAACAGTTCGTTACTAACTGAGACCTTATTACATATAAACTTTTTTTTGTTCCCAACTAGCCTGAAAACTTCTTTAAGAGCCTGCGGGCCCGGTTGATC
Source organism: Melangyna quadrimaculata (assembly GCA_949320155.1). NCBI lineage: Eukaryota > Metazoa > Arthropoda > Insecta > Diptera > Syrphidae > Melangyna > Melangyna quadrimaculata. The sequence continues at coordinate 376,160,745 of OX439483.1, forward strand.
TTTGAAAGTCTATCACTTAGCTGTTTATTTAGCCATAGGTTTACTTTATCCCTGATAATGATGTTAAGGAGCGATATTCTGGACGGAAGCTGTGTGTACGCAGGATTGATCCAATTGTAGGAGCTATGAAAGATTGATTAAAGTCGCCATTGTCATTGATGTTTAACCTTAAAAAGGTTTTCGCTTGGAAGGTTTCGGTACTTTTGGAAGGAAGCAACGTTTAAGGTAGAGTTGTTATTGAGACAGTCGATTAATGTTGAGTTAAAATTTGTAATGTGGTCATCAATTTCCAAGTTGTATAGACACGATTGTTGAGGAGGGAAGATATCTCGAAGAGCGGTGTTTAGATCTTCTTTAAAGAGGTTCCAGTCAGTATCTTTAAATGACCTACTGAAAAGAGTGTCCTTTATGCAGATATTGGCTTCCGCAATACTAATTTTAAGTAAAACCGGGCAATCTACAGTGAAAGTATGAAGTGCTTCAACAGAGAAATCTGTAACATTAATCAGGTGAACCGATACATATAAAGTATGCTCAATGCGTTTTGACAGATGTGGTGTGACGTCATCGGTATCTGGTTCGGATATAAGATAGAAGGAAAGAATACCATTTCATTTGATTGTTTTTATAATTTTTCTATTTTTACAGTTAATTTCACCTGAAAATAATTTGTTAAAACGCTTAATTCTGAAATATAGTCTTTTTTGCACTTAGTGCTGATGCACAGCTTTAGCATTTTTTAAATGGTAGTCCAGGAACTTCCCTTAGTTAAGCACTGTTTTTATTAATATGGTTGTAAAACTCTAACATTTTCAAGGAATGTATCACTTGGTTTCTAAGCCCACCTTCCAACTTTTCATCCACCAACTAAAGCTGCAGGATATATAAGTGTCGATGGTACCTACTGATTCTTTCTGTAAGGCTCTATAAAAGTATATCCTTTACTGTATAATCACTCTCAACTAAATGTCCTGAGCAATCACGACCGTTTTTTAAAGTATAATCGTTTTTATTTTACAGCACACACAACCATTTTCAAATTTTAAAAATTTCTTTTTAAACCGAAAACAAATATAATAACAAAAACAAATTACAAAATTTCAATTAACAATCTCGCTTGTCAAACTCGCAGATGATGATGACGTCACAACATAAGCAAGATGGCGAATTGGGTGTATCTAATGAGCCTTGTTTCTGTTTATCGTGTTTAGAACTGTACGTTTATGGAAAGTGTTACCTGAATGTGTGATTTATGACTTATAAGAAACAAGTTGCAGATAAGTATATATTTTGATTACTGATATCAAACTACGGCGCGCAGCTTTTAAGTATTGCCTGCTTTTTCAGTAACTTTAGTGATCGCCTTTTGGCTGAAGTTATAGTATAGTATGCTATAAGTATTGAATGTATGTCATGAATAAACAATTTTTGTATTTTCTTTTCTTCCTATACAAACTCCCATCGACATCGAGTGAGCTATCCTGCACCCTCTCTTTGGGAGAGCTTGGAATACAGAGAGTTTTTCTGAAGAGTGGACAAAAAGAGAAGTCACGCAATTCAAAAACTGGCTTGGGGGCTTTCCAGTTAAATGGATACCTAATGCATAAAGAAAGGTTGTCAGAGAAGTTTGAAATCCAGAGTGGGGTGCGGCGAGGCTGTATACTGTCACCAATAGTGTTCCTGTTGGTGATAAGTGATGTACTGCACGCAGCTTTGTCGACTGGAAATGGAGGAATTCAGTGGACTCTGCAATCGAACCTAAAGCTAAACAATACGGACGAAGTATGCAATAACAGGACTTGATGAACAACTCATTTACAAATTTTCAATCATATTAAGAGTCTCAGCTTCAGGATTCTTTATTGATATAAATAGATTTTCTGAATTGCTATCTGAACTTAAAGAAAAATACCTTGAGCTCTACAGTTGGTACTATATGCCTATAAGTGTCCACGGTCCAGATATAATTGCATCTCTTGAATTACCCACAGAACAGCTCTCTGAAGAAGCACTTAAGGTAGAGACAAGTCACAAAGATTTCCGTAGAAATCGCCTTTCTTTTAGAACAAAATCATCCCGGATCAATACAAATGAAGACCTCTTGACAACATTACTGACCCTTTTATTTCTAATTTAAGAAAAACGGATTCAAGAGTTTCAAAAGCGGACAGTGACGTTTGCAGGTTAGAGGGTATTTCGAGAACTAAGCATGCTAGAGACTTGAAGTAGGGCTCTAAATTTGCACTTCAAAATTTGGAACTGGAATTTCTTGAAATGCAAAATTAACTGCAAAATTGGAGCCAAACTGCAAACTCCTAGCATGCTTAATTCTCGAGATACACAATTTGACTTTCTAATTTCATATTAAAGTCAATGGCGCAAAATTATAGTCACCTCCTATTAACTAGGTTAAGTACATACTAGGTAAAACCATTTTAATTTTAAAAGCAGGTACTAATTTTGTATCAAATTATAAACACTTTTTTAACCTAACTACAACAAGTGTAACCCTTTAGTCCTACCCCCAGTTAATTTTTGTCGAACAGACCCAAAAATGAACAGTTTGGGAAAGCAAATACAGTTTGAGGAGTATATTGTTTTAAAAACAAACGAAAGAAGACAGCAGACAGGTCGGGAAAACTTTAATTGTCAAAAAAAAATTAATGATGAAAATGTATCCAATAAACTACAAACATATGCAGGTACATACATACATGAGTTATTTATAATTTTGTTGCATATTTTTTATGAAGGTAAAGTGAGGTAGGTAGAGGGTAGGGACGAAAGTTAGAAGACCATACATAGTGGTCTTTTGAAATCAGCATCGAGAGTTAAATTCTTCTTTTAGCAATTTTTGGATTTCAGAAAAATTTCTTAAAAATAAGGACTTCAAAATTTGGACCTAAGATTTCTTGATATGCAAAATAAAATTCAGTTTCTACCTACCTTTCTGGAATCGACTCTTTTAAGATAGGGTTAAGGAGAAGTTTATTAAAATATTCAGGAACAGAACCGGAAACAGGCAAACAGTTAAGCGCAGCTGTTTATTTCAAAACAAGATCTGAAGTGCTGAATTTGAAGAACTCCATTGGAACACCATCCGATCCAGGGGATTTGTCATTTTTTGATTCCTTGATTGCAGCTTCAACTTCAGCAACCGAAAATGGGGCGTCCAAAGTGTTATTTTGAAGGTTGGGTTGCTGTAGTCATGTCATTTCTTCCGTGCCTCAGACAACTCGCTTATAAAACATTTTTCTCTGAAGCCAAATCCGGGTTTTCGTTTAGACCTACAAGCACTGGAAATTGATTCTAATACAATCTGGTTCGTCTCCTATCTGTAAAATGTCGTTTCTGGTAATTTCATGACTTATACAATTTTCAGCAGCTTTCCATTTGTTTTTTGTTGAGATTATTATTTGGTTTTCTTATGTGCTTTGAAAGCTCGGCGGCTGAATTGAAATTTCAACTGGGAGATGATCGGAGAATATTTGGGGTTTTGGAACTAAATCTTTTAAGAGTTCACACCATTCACAAGCCCATAATCTATAACCGAACTTCCTTGATGGCTAACGAATGTAAGATCTCCATCCTTGTCACCATTAGAACACCCATTACAAATTTCCAGCCCATTAGAATTACAACGATCAATCAGCTTTCTACCCTCTCGGTTGATAACATTAATGGGTCAAAGATAATGACAATCGAAAAACTTACAATGAACTATCACCTTAAATTTTAGTCGTGGGTATATTCATGACAGGATTGCTTTTCATAAAATGAATTAACAAATTAATTATTTATTGTATTTTTTAATGGATGGGTGCGCGATTATATAAATAAAATATTTATTTATTTTGTCTTATTAGTTTTAGTTACTTTCAAAGGCAATTATCGGTTTTGCGTAAAAAACATTTCGAGTTTTTAATAAAAACTAACATTTTGACAATGAAGAAGTCCAAAGGTGATTTTCGACAATACGTCCTTCGGTCTGTTTGTCTGTGCTTTTGTGCGTCCTGATGTATGTACATCCAGCTAGAGCATAAACGGTTGAACCGATTTGTGTGAAGCATTTTAATATGATTATCCCTAAAGGTAAAGTTAAAATTTGTGTATTACCTCACCAAGAAGGTACATACATACATAGCTGCCATACAAAGATTGCGGTTTTGTAAAATTTTCTCGAAAACGGAATTAACGATTTTTATAAAATTGAAAGTGCGTACTTTCAATCTGGATCTGGATCCGAGCATCCGACACTGGATCCGACACTATCTGGATATTTCGGATCCTGGATCCGGATCTGATTCGCATTTTCGGATCCAATCCGGATACTTTCAAGGGCTACTTTTGAACTTGTTTTGAGTTATTCTCGAATATCTCGTCATTGGATGAATATTTTTTTTACGAAAAAAACGAAATCAAAGAAAAAAGTCAATCTGATTTAATTTTAAACTTTTTTTACTTTTTTTTGAGTATTAAATCAAAAAATATCAAAATTACTATTTTAACTTTTTTTTTATTATTATCGATTTAAAAATACTATCGAACCATTACTTTACACCTACATGCATATTTTGTATTGTTGTGGTTCTTCAAAATTTCTCGAAAATTGCTGTTTCGTCATGGTATGTTGTAGAAAGTTGAACACGTTCATATTTAATAAAAAATATCACAGAAGAAATATTTTTAAAGTTTTGGCAGCTGAAATGTGTGTGGCTTGTTTTCTTAGAATATATGCACATTAACTACTTCACATTTATCCTTAGACATCTCTTTTAAATCTTAAAAATCAGGCATTAGTAATGTATAGAAAAACAGTCCTCGAAATAAAACATTTCAATTAAAACTCTTACCAGGTAGGCCAAGTTCATCGTTTTCACACCATTCGACCATGTATGTGCACATGTTTCTGAATTTGTCACAAGTACTTCCTCTATTGCTTGAAGCATAAATTGGGCTTGCATCTTTTGCGCAATTGGCAACGACCAAACATCTAGGATTTACTACATGCTTCGAATTAACTGAGAAATAAGTTAATAATACACAAAAACTAAGTGTTATTATTGCGAACAGTTTCATGATGATGCGATATGATCTCAAGCAAATACGAATGTAAGTAGTATTTTTGGCACACTGATGCTTGCTGTAGGTTCTACGTACCTACTACTAAATGTATCTAGAATGCAGCGCAATTAAGAACTTTCTTAGCAGTAACACAACACAATCAAATAACAAAATGCGATACGGTGACCATACCAGACCAACAAAAAATACCAAAATGGGGCTGTCGAAAGAAAAACTTTTAATGACTTGACGAAATTTAATGACATCTACGAAAATATCTGTGTACAACTAAATACAACAATTTTTATTTAAATTTTTAAACAACACAAATAGTCTAAGAAAGATAGGATCTGACCGGGAACAAATTAATTCATGAAATTTAATTGCTGGTATCGACGCAGAATTGTATCCTCAACAACATATCCAAAGTCCCCAAAATCTCCGCATTGGCTTTTTGTATATACGCATTTAAAGAGGTGGAGAGGGATAGGAGGTGGGGTTTTATCAAGATAAACATTTTGTTTTAATACAATATAATCATATGACACATGTTTTTAAGGTGCTTTAAAACGCTGATTCTAAAGAGACCAAAAATGAAAAGTTACATGTATCTTGTAGAAAGTTAAAGTCCTTTTTATAGAATGATTACTTTTTTTAAAGTACAACAAGTCAAATATTACCCAAAACCATTTTAAGATAATGGGATATTAATGAAATTCGGTATAATATTCAATTTCTCATTTTTACCAAGAATCAAAAGAGTCCCCAAAAATATCTGTGGTAAAAGGGTGTTTTTTTGAGGCCGAGATGTAAGTGCGTCATTATTACCATAACATTTATGAATAAGTTTTGACACTGATTAAATTTGCTAAAAATATTAAATATGGCATGGTTTCCAAAAATCAAAAAAGTCCATTAGAATAACTTGATACAAATAGTTTTTCTTACAGAGTTTATCTTTGACCTGCCCTATACGGAGGTCTTACGAAAAATTGTATTTTCGTGTAATCGAGATAGTACATATGACATATGATTTAAAGGTATTGTTTAACGCCGAATCTTATAAAAGAAAAACCAATATGATACAAGCACCCTAAAAACAGTTAGAATAATTTTGAAGCTAAAATTACTGTTTTCTTCCGTTAAGTAGGTCAAACTTTACATCCCCAGAAAACACCCTAGGACCTTAAATATTTGTATGGACTCTTTTGATCCTTGGGTGGCAATATAAATTTAATATTTTGGTAAATTTCAAGAGTATCGGAATTTGTTCATGGATGTTATGGTAATAATCACTCACTTGCATCTCTCCGTCAAAAAAACACCCTTTAGCCACAGATGTTTTTGGGGACTGTTTTGATTCTTGGTAAACATGCAAAATAAAACATTTATACTAAATTTCATTAATATCACATTATTTTAAAATGGTTTTGGGTAATATTTTACTATTTTTAATTGTTGTGCTTAAAAAAAAGTCATGATTCCATAAAAAGGCCTTTAACTTTCTACGGGATGCATGTATCTTTTCAGTTTTGGTCTCTTTAGAATCAGCATTGAAAAGCACCCTAAAAACATGTGTCATATGATTAGATTGTATCATAACAATTTTTTTCAGCTTGATAAACTAACGCCTCCTCCCCCTCTCCACCTCTTTAGATGCGTCTATACACAAAACCAATGCGGGGATTTTGGGGGACTTTGGATATGTCGTTGAAGATAAAATTCTGCGTCGATACCAGCAATAAAATTTCATGAATTTATTAGTTCCCGCTTGCCCATATTAAATTTTCTATCTTTCTTACACTAAAAGGGTTTATACATTCCTAGAAGACTTAACAGAAATTCCCGTAGGTACAACCTAAAAATGCCTACTTCTAGAACTGAGCTATAATTTCAAGATTAATAATCTAATGTAAAAAAAATCTAAAAGTTGTTTCTGCTGACAAAGTACATAAAGCATGGTCTGGTCACTTGGTCAGTATAACTAAAGATTAAGCACAAAAAAGTCATTAAAAAATGATTATCTTTCTTTTGTTTAAGCGAACAACAGCCTCACTTTAACCCCTAAGATTACATCGTCAAAGGTTATCAATCTGATTGTCTTCTGTCTTGGCTTTAAGAAACAAATCAAACAAAATATTGATGTCATATTATTTACAAATATAATTAAGACCAAATACAATATAATTTAAGACCTATAGTCCAAATACAACATTTTAATTAAAATTTAAACAGGCTTGCACAATGGACAAAAAAATACGCGTTTTCTTGAAAGCTGGTTTATGAAAATAATGGGGTCGTAAGTGACATAAACCTTGCATTTTATTCTGACGTGTTGACTAATATTACATAAAGTTGGGAAGAGGACGTAGGAAGTCTTTTTAAGAAAATGCAATAACATTTTTGAAAGTTTCTGCAAACCCTGTTGAAAATATCATCAAATGAAAATACTAGGCGTATACCATGAACTGAGCGCTCGGAGAGCCATCTTCCAGAAACACAGGTAGATCATAAGAAAGCTATACTGTTCAGCTTGTATATGTTGAACCATAGTGAAAGTGAAAACATCAGACTTGGATTATAAAAATTTGAATTTGGCACACAAAAGGCCATAGGTTGTATAAATTGGTTGTGGAAGCTATTATGAAAATAATTCCCGATTATATAAGATGGCCTTCTTTAATAACTAGAAAGACAGTTCCTGTTCTGTTCTTTTGCCAGGAATGGAGCATATATTTCTTTGTAATATGTTTTAGATACGTGTTATCTTACCTCTTATCTTTGCTTTTTAGGAACATGTGATGACAGAATGATTTTTATTGACATTGAGATAGATCACCCTGGCAGAGTTCACGACGACACGCCTACATGTTTGTGGAGAGTGCCTTAGGTACAAGCGCCATCCACTTTGCTAACTCCTAATAAATAATATATTCCAGATTCCAGGACGTTTTCCCTCTTGTTGAGGCGGGTCACAGCGATTATTCTTCTAGCGAATATGAAGACAACATTCAATCATCTGCTGAAAACAACGTTTCTTCTAAAAGAGAACAGCCATGGTATGGTGCATTCAATGAAAGTACGGAAGTTTTTTTTTACAAGAGACAAAGTTTAAAGTGGATATTGTTAAGGCGGTAACGGGAATTTCTAACTTCTAACAGGCAAAACTGTGGAATGCTAGATTTTTTGTTCATATTATCACACGTGACGTTTTGTGTCCTTGTACGTGACATTTTAATTTAATTTTTAAATATTTTAGGATGTAGTATAGGTGTAGTCCTACAATCGCTCTCTAGATTCGGTGAAAAATGTAATTTTTGAAAAAAATTTGAGTACATTTGGTCCTTCCGTGACTGTGGAATGCAACTAATAGAGCTCGTGGAAGGAAAGCCTCCATTCCGAAAAAAGACGAGCTTAGTTTTTTTTAATAAAATTTATCAAAATCGTATAGAATACATAATGTGTATTTTAAAAATACTTCAACAATAATATTTATGATGAAATTTAAATTTTAAAATTACTTCTGTCTTAAGAGGAGTGAATGAATACACATAATTCAATTAAAAAGTACCTACAATAATTGACCTCAACTCCAGAAATTAATGTGTTTCGCCCAGATATGAGAGTTGGGGTGGGCTCTTCAGTTATCTGTCATACCAAATTCCCCTAGAATAATAAAGTTCACAGCATGTTCTTACTGTGATTTTTATAGGAGTCGGTAAACATCGATCAAAATTTGTGTCTTAGTAGGGTATGAGGTATGACAGACTAGCTGAAGATACCACTGTCATATCTGGGCGAAACACATTAATTTCTGGAGTTGAAGTCACTTGTACTTTTTAATTGACTTAACTTAAACATTTATACAAAAAACAAACATCAGTCTTTTAAAATAACAAATGAAGATTAAATAAGAAATAAACTTATATAAAATAAAGATTAAATTAAGCAACAATACGGATAAAAAGGACTATAAATATCGACTGGACAAATATTTGAAATTTTAAGCTTTTCACGTAATTATGCAACCGCTGAAATGTCACCTGTCTCTCGCTGCTCTATCCCTATTTTTATGACCAGTGTTCAAGTGAAAGTTGCATTCCTCCCCTTAAACAATTCATCCGTAATACTCGCGCTTTTAGGAATGCTCATCAATTTACCCTTGAAAAAATTTAGCGATAAAAAAAATATATAACAAGTAGTATTATCATTGAGTTTATACATTGATTATAAACTCAATGGTATTATGGAAAATAAAGAATGGTTGACATAAATGCATCAAAGCACTGGAGTGTGTAGGTTGAGCCAAACTAATAGGACAATCATACCGGAAGGGGGGTCTATATATCTCCGTTAAGATGGCAGGGGCAATTATATAAAAAAAAAGGAATTAAGGTAGAAACAACACTATTGAAAAGCAATGGTAACAACCACAATGTTCTCCTATAGCTTAAAGTTATTTTAATCGGTAGTTTTTGAAAACTTAATTCTCAAACTCAAAACTTTGAAAAAGAAAGGAGAATGGGCAAACATATGGTGCCTAGTGCCCAAAAACGAGACCTATGAAAATTATTAGGTACTATGGAGTGCACCAAGGTACGAGTATTTCTGTTTGTCCTAAACAATGGGAGTTGGCTAAAATAAGCGACCAACAAAACAAGAAAAACACTGCAAATTCGAATAAACAAAGACGAATTGTTATATATTTTGTAATATACTGCCTAAGCCCAATGGTTTACAGTTCTGTGTCCATATTCAAAAATCATTCTCTTGAAATAAGCTTTCCTACGTTGTATATCTTAAATGACGCACAATTATTCCCATTCATTAAATTCGCTAAATCGATTAAAAAAAAATAAAATGTTCATACTGTTATTTGCCAACCATGATATTATTCCCTATTATTGGCCATTGGTATACAAGTGTCTATTCAATTCATCGAAAGTGACCAATACTGTCATTTCAATGCAACATTATTGGAATTAACTTTTACTCTAATTGCAATCTTTGTTGCCACATACTGCCTAAATCCCATGGTTTACAGCTTTGTGTCCATACAAAAATTATGTACTAGGACTAAGCTTTCCAAGGATATATATCTCATTCATGGGCAATAGGTAGACCAAAATGCGCATTGTCCTTTCCGCCAAGGATCCTATTTCTTATAAGTAAATAGAAGGATATTCTTTTTCGAAGTTTTGAGTTTGAAAATTAATTTTTCAAAAACTATCGATTAAAATAACTTTATTTAAAAACCAAATTCAAGAATGGGATTCTGGGATAAGCTATAGGAGAATATTGTGGCTACCATTGTTTTTCAATAGTGTTGTTTCTACCTTAAGTTATTTTTTTAGATAATTGCCCCTCTCATCTTAACGGGGGTATATAGACCCCCCTTCCTGTTTGATTGTCCTATTATTTTGGCTCAACCAACACGCTCCAGTGCTTTGATGCATTTATGTCCACCATTCTTTATTTTCCATAAAACTACTTCTTTTATATTTTTTTATCGCTAAATTTTGAAATGCTGTATTTTGGAAACCATTCGGTCTACAGAGATGGTTACTTTCTTAGGACTAAAGTCGCCAATAACTGAAAAAAGCGTGAACAAATCGCGTTTTTTTTTATGTTTGACCATGAAGCGGTCGGTGCTCGAAGTCGAAAACTTAAGTTATTTACTACGCCAATATCTTAAACAACTCAGCCAAAAATCAGCAATACCAGATTTGACGCAGCGTAATGGTTAGTGCGTTCGATAGTCACGCTGGAGGTCTGGGATCGCTTCCCAGCCTCGTCCACCTAAAAAACTAAAAAGTTTTTTTTCAGGGCTACTGCCTCTTGCGAGGAATTGACAAATCCTCCAAGTGTATCACTTGTCACGAATAAGTGCTTCTTGTCTAGCCGTTCGGATTCGGTATAAAATTGTAGGTCCATAAGAGAGAGAGAGAGACATAAATAGGTACATTATATAAAGTGGTTCTACTCCCAGTATTAATACTGTCGGCGGTGGTATCCTTATTGATGTTAAATCTTGTTTTGTGACGTCACTAGTCAATGTTCCTGTTTGTCAGAATGAAGAGTTTATATGTGTAAAGATGGTTCTTCCACACAGAAATATCTATCTTGTCACTATACACATTGTTCCTGGGAGCCCAGTTAATACTTACAATGAAGCCTTCACTTTTTTGAACTTCATTTTTGACTTAATGAGCTATAATGACGAAGTTATCTGCCTTAGAGATTTCAATCTAACCCATGTATCTTGGAAACGTTGTCCCCATACATACGCAATGATTCCAACTGGAAATCTTTCAATGGATGACTCTCGAATAATTGAAAATCTAACGTCACTTGGTCTTCAACAAATAAACGACATCATAAACTCGAACGCCAAGATCCTCGACTTAATTTATACAACAATTGATGCTGGTATTTCACTTGACAGATCAACTGATCCTCTTATGAACGAAGACTCTCATCACCCAGCACTCACCATATCTACTCAATACTTTGAAATGAATAATCAAGATCCTGACAATGTTTTTAAATTTAACTTTAAAAAAACTGATTATACTTAATTAAATAATTTGCTATCTTTAATTGACTGATCATGCCTTTGCTCTTCTTCAGATATTGATTCTTTGGTTTTGAAATTTTATGAAAAAATATTTGATAGGTTTTTAGCATCTGTTCCTCTAATATCTATTAAATCTAAATCGCTTGCACCTAGCTGGTATGATAGTGAAGTGCGAAGATTGAAAAACCACAGAATTAAACTATGGATTAATTACCGAAAACGAAAATCTAGTCCATATCCGTCCGTTCTTAAGCATAACAATATCTCAGACCATGACCCACGTATCATAACACAACTATTTTCAGACTTTTTTCAAAGTGCTTACATCAATGATTCTTCAAACTGTGATACATATTCAAACTGTGATAATCTAAACTGTGATAATATTGACGAAAATGATCAATTATTTGGTCATTTGAAATCATATTCTCACTTGACTGATATAAACTTTCATTCATGTTCATGTTTAAATCAAACTCAAACACATACAATTTGGCATGGAATCGATTCCTATTTAATTTTAATAGAAACCTATTAATTCATTGTTGCATGATTTGAACATGATTTTGTTTAAACTAACTTCATTTAATCTTGTTTCAAATAGAATTGTAGTAATTTTTTTCGAATACATTTTCTTGTTGATTCAAATATGTTTATGTTTAAATCAAACTAGTTTCGATTAAAATTACATTTTTTTTTGTAAATCCAATTTAATGGTGGTAGTTAAATTCTGTTTTTAAAATAAAAGTTCTTTATAAATATTAATAGAATAAGCCAGCCAAAATTAGCTTTTACCGACTTTTATTCCTCCTCAAAAATTGGCGTATTGTCCAGGCGATCCTACTTAGATGCATTAGTTGGCAATACACATTTTAAGTTCGATTGGACTTACCTACATAAATGTTATAACAAAGATCAAATGTGAACTCTATCCAACCAAATAAGAATTCAATCGGCAACTATGCCTTTCAAAAATCAAACTCAAACAAGTTTGAATACATATACAAAGTGTACGTGCAGTTTTTGATGCAATAATCAAACATGAATGGTTTTGACTTGAACCGACTTTTATTTAAATAATAGTTTTTTTGAATCTAAATAGATCTGAATTATATTTAAAACAAATTCTATTTGTAAATATTTGAACATGAAGTCAAACATTTTTCTTTTTAAAAATCTCATAGTACAGTTTTTTCAGTGCGATATTATGAAATTTATATCTAATTTGGATGATAATGACGCGTCTGGTCCTGATGGGGTACCAGCTTCAGTTCTTAAAAAAATGTCTCAATCATTTGTCGATGCCACTTCCTGTTCTATTTAACTGTTCAATGTCTACTTGTAAGTTTCCTCATGTATGGAAACAATCCTTCATAATTCCTCTACATACAAGAGGCAAAAAGGATCAAATTATTAATTACCGCCCAATAGCTTAACTGTCGGCTATTCCCAAACTTTTTAAGCAATTGTTTGTAAAACATTAAGCTTTTACACGAAATTGTTTATTGTTCATAACCAACACGGTTTCTCGAAGGGCCGTTCGACTGTCACCCTACTCATGGAGTTAGCGGATTTTTGTTTCGATTCTTTTAAAAATAAAAACCAGACGGATTGTGTTCTTACAGCTTTTAGTAAGGCATTCGACAAACTGTCGCACAGAGTTTTGCTTAATAAAATGAGTAGGCTGGGGTTCAGCGTAAAATTCATTGCTTGGCTTAAATCTTATCTACTTGACAGATCCTATTCAGTGAATAACGGCTATTATTCAAATAGTTTTGTCGTAAATTCTGGTGTTCCCCAGGGTAGCCATTTGGGTCCAGTTCTTTTTATATTGTTTGTAAATGATCTTCCGTCAGTTTTAAAGTACTCTAATTGTCCTATTTATGCTGACGATGTTAACATATTTAAAACCATTCCTAGCAATCTTGACTGTGAAAAGCTTCAAATTGATCTAAATGCTCTACAATTGGTGTGCATGTAATTATTTGTTGCTTAATATCGACAAGTGTAAGATTATAAATTTTACAAACAAATTGTCCGTATTATCTTTTAACTATAGCTTCAATGGCGTAAATCTATTAAATGTAAATGATGTAATCTATCCTTGGTGTATTTTTTGATAAAAAAAACTCGAATTCAGACAGCATATCAATATGACTTGTAATAAAGCCAATTCAATATTAGGTTGGATTTAAAGGGAATCACGTCAGTTTTCTGATCCTTATGTTATCAAACAATTATTTACCACTTTTATCAGACCCATTATAGAGTATGCTTGCCAGGTATGTACCCCCTATTACAGTTGCCACAAAATAAGAATAGAACAAATTAAAAAAGGTTTCTAAAACTTGCTCTAAGATGCTTAGGCTGGCAGAATCCATTGAACCTTCCTTCATATAGCAGCCGTCTATAGTAGTATCGATGCTTTGAACCTTTTGTCTCGCGTAAATTTTAATGTTCCAAATCGTAATCTAAGAGGTTTTCCTGACCCAATTTACATAAAACACTATCGTACCAACTATGAGCAGAATTCACCGTTGAATAACATGTTTAATTTGTATAATGTTAATCATAATTTATTACTAAATTTTTCTGATGTATCAAATACTGGTTTTATAAAAATATTTTATAATTTATAAATTCTTAATATTTAATTCTAAGAAATATTTTGTACGCGAGATATTAATTAGATTGATTCAAAAATAAATAATAAGGATTGTTCAGCGAGGAAAAAGTCAGCTTAGAACGGAACAGAAACGTCAGACAAGTTAGAACAGTCAGCTGTCTGACAGATGTATATGAGTCATTCCATATGAAAACGTCTAATCAAAAAGACATCGCATTTTTTACTGTTTTTTCTTGGTTTTTAACTGCCTCCCGTTTGCGAACTGTTATATGTAATGCACTAATATTTTTCAAATACTAGGAACATATATTTTCAAAGACATAAACCAAAAATTGATACATTTGTGGAAATTAAAAAAAGTAAATATGCAGTTAATTGTAGCTTTTTAGTAGTAAATTAGTTGTGGAAAAAAATTTGTTGCTCTACTATTTAACAAAAAAAATGGTAAGTAGTGCTAACTTGATATCAACTTGGCACTACACTTTCTGAAATTCCAAAAACTAAGTAAGCAATTCGTTGAAGCTTTTTAATAGTAAATTAGTTGTGGAAAGAAAAAAATTCTAAAAAAATTTTTGTGTACTATTTTTAATATTAAAAAAATGAGTCTGGGAGTGGCCCACACTAGTAACTTGCCATTGGTGCACTTGAAAACCATATACATAATGTACATAGTTACTTAAGTGGTGGGTGGTAGAGTATATATTATATAATTATTCATTTTAAAGAGTAAGAACTGAATTTTTGTATAATCAGTATATTACCAATATTTACTTTAGCTATTTATAATAGTAAATTTTTTATATATTTTTTGTTTCCAAGAATATAAAAAGGCAAATTAAGTGTCATATGAAAAATTTCGATTTTGTAGCGATTTTGAGTGTAAGAACTTTTCGAATTAAAACGTTTTTGAAAAGGGTTTCTTGCAACATTTTGATTTTTAACTTTTTAAAGGGTGGTTTTAAAAATCTCAAAATTACACAACATTAAGTTCCTACACTGCATTTTAAATGCAGTATTGCATACAAATGCCCCAACCCCGAAATTCCAGACTTTCATTTTTGCATATGAATAGTGTGGACCTATCTTAAGACAAAAGGAATTTTTGCTATCGTTCACACCCAAAAATTGCTGTGGGCTCTTAGACTATATAGGTATATATTTTTGGTAGAAATTTGAAATCGATATCATTGTTTTTTTTTCAAAATATTTGAGTTGAAAAACATTTGTTAAGAATTTTTAATAGTTATTGTTCCAGTTTTTTTTGCTCTAAAAAAAAACTGTCATTATATGTAAAAAATAAATAGACTGGGTTCGGAATCATTTTTTGTTCTTGAAATATTTGAGACGAAAATTATTTTTCAACAGTTTTTCTTAGTTTAAAAAAAAAGTGTCTGTTGAATTTTTTTTTTTTTTTTAATATTTACCAATTTGGTATTGTGTAATTATGTGTAAATTAAAATTAGTCTGAAGTGAATACCTTATTCCGTTCTCGAGATATTCCAGATAAATGACATTTTACAGCTCCTTTTTAAATTGCTGTAGTAAAAAAATGGTTTATTGAATTTGTTAGGAAACCTTTTCAGCACGTTATGACAATATTATCTGTAAAATAAAATTCATCCGAGGTCGATATCTTTATTCGTTCTCGAAATATGGTGGACGAAAAAAGTACCCCGAACGTACGTAAATACACACATACAGATATTTGCTAAAAACGACGAATTCTGATTCTAGAGACCTCAAAACGTGAAGATATGTCAATATTTTCAATAAATAAATTCAAAGTATTGCTAATAACGGTTTACAAATTCTAGTATCACTTTTGTTATTATTTGAAAATTAGTGCCTTCTTTAAACCAGTGCGCTCAAACTATGGATGAAAATAACAAAACAAAACTTTCAGAAATTAAAGTTGAAACTGCAAGCTTAGAAATGCTAAAAATTTCATCTCGATATTTTTTGCCAAACATAGTGATATTAAGCCTAAGAAATGCATTTTTTCATAATACACAGAGTTTAAAAAAAATCAAAAAAGCGATGGCTTTTCGATTAGACGTTTTCATATGGAATGACTCATATGTCAAAACAAATTCAGCCCAATTCTAAATGAAAATTCCCGGGGAACTGCTTCCCTTTCTACTCTCATATTCTAAGCTATAAATTCCCGGGAATTTCGTTCCCTTTTCCTTATTTTACAAACTTCGAATATATGAAATAATACTACTAGAAAGAAGCTTGCATTCTAAATGTCAAAAAAATGGACAATTTAAATATATTTG
The DNA here is from genome assembly GCA_949320155.1 of Melangyna quadrimaculata. NCBI lineage: Eukaryota > Metazoa > Arthropoda > Insecta > Diptera > Syrphidae > Melangyna > Melangyna quadrimaculata. The sequence goes on from OX439483.1 coordinate 376,177,291, forward strand.
ATGTGAGAAGCATTTTAATTTTGGGCTGATTGTAATTTACTTTTCAATTTGGTGGATATTCAAGAAATACTTTCAGAAATGGAGTTGGAATTAATAAAAAATTTTGACGAAATTGAAATTGATTCCGATACAGAAAGTGATTTGTCCGCGAATCCTACGCAAAACAAACTCGGTAGAAATACATTTGGCCCTCTTTTTGTAGTTTTCCGGGCATGAGGCTTGCCGTTGCTCCTTCAGAGACATGACGGACAGATTAAACCTTGCTCTTGGGACTGTAAGCTTTATTATAAGAAGAGTCAGCTATAAAACGGTCGACGCCGACGGATGAAAGAAAAGTTAAAACTGCTGTATTTATGAAGAGCAAATGGGAAGGGTGTATTTGGTAAGAAATTCAATATTTCATACAAAGTAATGGCTCACATTTCAATTGTTTTTTGCAGGTAACACTACACACATTCGGATTGGCCCTCCAGAGCGAGAGAAAAATGATTACATTGACCGAATTTCACTTATAAATAAATAAATAAATCGGGTGGCACAACGGCTCATGAAGAACCAGGGCCTAGTGACTAACAACTCGCAACCATTCCTGATGTGTGCGCCTTTCGACAGGAATGGAAGGAACCTACAATTTTATGCGGAATCCGAACGGCTAGACGAGAAGCACTTATTCGTGACAAGTGATACACTTATATGTATATTCGATAACCTTAAAAGTTTCAAAAAAGTTTGTGAGTTATTGATTTCCGGGTCTGGAGGTGCCTCGTTATGTTCAACAGACACTACCTACTTTTCAATTGAAGCACCGCGCCGGGTGGGACAGGTGCATCTAATTATAAAGATATTTGCAGATTTATATCAAATGATTTACTACAAATGTTAGCCTATCTTCTTCCTATCCAGACTGAACAAAAAAATCATTCCTTATGTGGGCGCTGTCTTACCAACATTATGGTTCATCTGAAAATTATTTTCTACAAAATCAGATCAAATTTATATTCGTACAGTGTTTTTTTATTCGAAACGTTTTCGTATTTTAGTAGTTTGTTTGAAATTTAAAAAAAAAATTAAATTTACAAAATGGGACGAAAATAATTGGTAAGTACCATAACGATGGTAAGTCAATCAGTGGTTAAATGTAGTTAAAAGGTTTCAAACAGAAAATAAAATTGAAAATAAGTTGAGAAACACCACACGTGAAATTTGTAACAATAAACGTGTTATCATGCATGAAATAAAGAAAAATCCCCGAAATAGTGCACAAAAACTGTCTGAAAAGTTGCGTCAGGAACTCAGCAAGGAATTTTGCATAGAAACTCTGAGGAAATGCATTCGGGAGCATGGTTTTAACGGTAGAGTTGTCCGGAAAAAAGCTTTCATAAGTGCTGTACGCAAAGTTAAATGACTTAACTTTGCTAAAGAGCATCAATCCAAGGATTTTGGCTTTTAGAAAAAAGTAATTTTTACCGACGAGTCGGGGAGATATGTTACGAAGAAGTATATCTTTCTATGATCTTTCAGCAACAAGAGTCGATGCCCATCGCATACTTAGATTGGTGTAAGTTCGGAAAATAAAATCAACATTTGAGTGAGATAATTTGAAGGTAATTTTAGGAGTAGCTATTTAGCATTTAAAAAAGATAATAATTGTTTAAACATTTATTAAAGCACAGATTCCTAATTACATATTTTTGTTTAAATAAATTGATATGTATGAAAAGAAAGTTGATTCATGTATCCCAGTTGTTTTTTTGTTTATTTTACACAATATGACAATGTGACTACTTTGGACATGCTCCTTCCGCGTAAAGGATGTAAGCTAATAAAAGAATTAATTTACTTTTAGAATATATCTAGCTGCAGAAATTTACTACTTACTTTCTCCCCTTGAACAAATATGTCTATCCATCTGACAATCATTTGAAAAAGTCATCAATTTACCGTTGTATGACCCACAAACCGGTTGAAAAACTGCCAAACAACTCGTATCTTCGCATAGTTTCTGACATTTTTCTTTAGTTATTTTTTTGTATACTGCAGAGACATTATGTAGGTAAATACGAACAAAATTAATAATAATTTTATGTTTTTTATTGTTTTTCAAATAATTTCTTACCCGGCTTATTTTCACGCTCATTAGCACAATTTTTTAAACGCATTAAGCATGGGTTACGGAATACTTTACATAAGCTGTCACCACTAGTTGCCCAAACGGGCATTTCTTCATCAGAACATCTTATCAACATATCACAACTAGGCTTAGGCCCTACTATGGGGCTACCACAATATACCCCAGCTAAATGGAATACAGTTATACAAAAACCTAAAATCTGCATTTCTTTAATTTATAAATATCTACGCTTGACGAATTACGTACAACTATGAAGTTTTTTATTTGTCTCAGCCTTTTTAACAATTTTTTGAAAAGATTATGTAGGTATAATTAAATAAAAATAAACAATAAAATAAAGTAACTGTTTCACAATACCTTCAACACCTTAGTTATTATTTTTCATATACTGAGCTATTGTTTGGTGTCGTGACTTATTTATTTTTTTTATCTGTACCTTTGTACCTACATAAATTTAAGTTTTAAATTATGTATGGGACATGTATTGGTTTCTTGCAAAAATAAAAAAAAAAATATCTTACTTGTGTGTGGCTTGTAAAAATGCTAGTCGTCCAAATGCAATTGTAAATTAGAAAAACCTTCATTAGGATGGGCACGATCAGGTGACCTCGGTGGTGCAATGCGTAGTGCAACGGCCTCTGAGGTAGCTTGGTCTAGGTTCGAATCCAGTTGACGGCAAAACAATTTATAAATTAAAATTGGAACTGTAGACTAAGCACCACTAAAAGGAATCTGATGATTGGTGTGGCAGCCATGTAATGCAATAATTCCAGCCAAAATGTAATACTCGGTGGTAGCCAACACAAGTGGTTGTTGTTCATTCAAAACCTTCAATGTTAAATATGACGGAGCCAAAGCTATGCAGCCTAACTGCAAGTGTTATCACGAGAAAACACCTTTAAAAAAAAAAATATATATTATATTACGGTTAACATTTTTAAGGGGAGGAATGCAGCTGACAACTTAACTAATGCTCGGAGTTCAGTGAGCTCATCATATTGGCCGGTTGCAGTTCCAGCTTAAAAGAACAGGGTGGTGAATCGGAGAATAAGTATGAAAAACTGAGCCTGCTATCGTCGCCCAAACAGATTAGACTTTTTAGACATCAAGAGATCATTATGACAATTATAAACAAAGTTGGAGACAAAACGGAGCCTTGGGGTATACCACCATTTATTTTACGGACTTGAAACTTAAAACCATCCAAAACCACTTGGACTGAACGGTCAAAAAGGTAATTTCTAATCCACTGAAGAAGTGATTCATCTTTACCAACAGCAGGCATTTTTGATAAAAGAGCTTGATGCCTAATGCTAAGTTTCCACTTGTCTTTGAAAAGACGCAAATTGACAAACTTTCCAAGACAGGGTGAGTTATAGTTGCTCACTACTACTACTTTATTTGATTTTGGTGTTGGTAAAAGCCACCCTGTCCTGGAAAGTTTGTCAATTTGCGTCTTTTCAATGACAAGTGGAAACCTAGCATAACTCTATCAAATGCATTTAAAACATCGAGTGCAACAATCTTACTTTCATCAAAAACGGAGTAAAGATTGATTCCTCTTTTTCGGTGAGATATTCCATCAAATTATTAAGAAGCTTTCGCTCTTCAAGATATTTCTTATTGCAAACATTACAGATTTTACCTATTAAAGTAGACGATCAACACGCAATATACGCGACTGTTATTGGTAATTGTTTATGGGTGTGATGTTAAAAGTGAATTGTTATACATCTCGATTTATAAGGTTTTGCATATTGCATAACCCTGGAATATAACGATCGTAGGGTCAGACTATAAAGACGACCTGGCGAGCGATTTGCAGTTTGCACAATGCTGTTTTGCCGAAACCATTGCTTACGGAGGAGGATCCTGTATGATATGGACAGAGCAGGCACTTCAATGGAAGAGAAAAGTTAGTTTTTGTCCCTGGTGGTGGTCGAGGAGGAGGTTTAACTGCGGATCGGTACATCTCCGATATTTTGCTCGACCACGTCTATCCTAATGCTGATTTAATTGCTGAAGATTTCGTTCTTATGCACAATAATGCACGATGGCAGACTGAGCAGGGAAAGATCGAATTCTTTAGGGAAGTCGGTATCGCCCCGATGGACTGGCCGGCGCAGCACTAAGCCCAGACTTAAATTCTATCGGGCATTTGTGGTACGAGCTTAAGCAAACTAGTAATCCAGCTCCTGAAGCGATAAAAAACAAATCGTTTATAAGCTGAAATTATAGCTAGGGGGCAATACGAAATACTGAAATAATTAATGGCATTTAATTTTTTGTTAAACATTGCTGGGAAGGCGAACTAAAAATAAAAAAATAAAAATAAATCGGGTGGCACAACGGCTCATGAAGAACCAGGGCCTAGTGACTAACAACTCGCAACCATTCCTGTGTGCGCCTGTCGACAGGAATGGAAAGGACCTACAATTTTATGCCGAATCCGAACGGCTAGACGAGAAGTACTTATTCGTGACAAGTGATACTCTTGGAGAATTTGTCAATTCCCCGCAAGAGGCATTAGCCCTGAAAAAAAACTTTTTTTAGTTTTTGGGTGGACGAGGCTGGGATCGAACCCCGACCTTCAGCGTGACAGTCGAACGCACTAACCATTACGCTACGGGCTACTACTACTACTACGAAGGCGAACTAGGAGCACTCATTTCAGAAGCCAAATGCTGGATCGTGGGGTGGTTTCAACCATCATGGACCAGCTCTTCTAGGTGCACGGATATCTTGAAGGAACAACAGTTCCTCCAAGTTTACCTAAGTAAGCGTATACAACTGAAACTTGTGCCAGCCTAAGAAGTGGGCAACTATTTCAAGGTTCTCTATTCGGCGCAGGGACATAAGGCCCAGGACATAAGGCCCAGGGACATAACGCCCAATTTTTATTTTAGGGGCTTATGTCCCACTTACGTGGGACGCACTTAGGGACTTGAACGACATGGAGGAGAAAAGATTAGCAATAATAACAACGCATGCTGTAGATGGAGATGGTTTGACTCCCGAATCCGGGGTAGCTTCAAATACCGTAAGTAAAACATATATCATGTTTGATTTTTCAGATGAAATCGTTTTTTTATTTTTATTATTATTTTGTTTATTAATTTTACGCGATAATTTAAATTAAACCTGAGAATGTCTTGAAAGCCAAAGAATTAAGGAAAGGAAAACTGAAAAAGCGCCTTAGAGGAGGCTTAAATGATGCAAGAAGCATTTGAGCTAAGGTTAGGAAAGCTCGAAGACTCAAATAATAAAATTGTGCCACAAAACCAAAAGTTAATTAAACAAAATGAAGAATTGAAACGACAAATTGAAGAAATAAGGCAACAAAATGAAGAAATTAAAGTCCAAAATGAGCATTTTGCGGCTCAACTTAATATAATTTGCACAAAGAATGAAGATATTTTAAAAGTTTTCAAAAGCGATTAAGTGTTGTATATACATACGTGTTTTTTTTTTTTTGTGTTCCTTTTTCTCAATCATTTTTCCTATTTATGTATGTACCTTAGTTCATTTATTTATTTATTTTATTACTGAATGTGATTTTTGAATTGTGAAGTTGTAGTTAAAAGGTTTCAAACAGAAAATAAAATTGAAAATAAGTTGAGAAACACCACACGTGAAATTTGTAACAATAAACGTGTTATCATGCATGAAATAAAGAAAAATCCCCGAAATAGTGCACAAAAACTGTCTGAAAAGTTGCGTCAGGAACTCAGCAAGGAATTTTGCATAGAAACTCTGAGGAAATGCATTCGGGAGCATGGTTTTAACGGTAGAGTTGTCCGGAAAAAAGCTTTCATAAGTGCTGTACGCAAAGTTAAATGACTTAACTTTGCTAAAGAGCATCAATCCAAGGATTTTGGCTTTTAGAAAAAAGTAATTTTTACCGACGAGTCGGGGAGATATGTTACGAAGAAGTATATCTTTCTATGATCTTTCAGCAACAAGAGTCGATGCCCATCGCATACTTAGATTGGTGTAAGTTCGGAAAATAAAATCAACATTTGAGTGAGATAATTTGAAGGTAATTTTAGGAGTAGCTATTTAGCATTTAAAAAAGATAATAATTGTTTAAACATTTATTAAAGCACAGATTCCTAATTACATATTTTTGTTTAAATAAATTGATATGTATGAAAAGAAAGTTGATTCATGTATCCCAGTTGTTTTTTTGTTTATTTTACACAATATGACAATGTGACTACTTTGGACATGCTCCTTCCGCGTAAAGGATGTAAGCTAATAAAAGAATTAATTTACTTTTAGAATATATCTAGCTGCAGAAATTTACTACTTACTTTCTCCCCTTGAACAAATATGTCTATCCATCTGACAATCATTTGAAAAAGTCATCAATTTACCGTTGTATGACCCACAAACCGGTTGAAAAACTGCCAAACAACTCGTATCTTCGCATAGTTTCTGACATTTTTCTTTAGTTATTTTTTTGTATACTGCAGAGACATTATGTAGGTAAATACGAACAAAATTAATAATAATTTTATGTTTTTTATTGTTTTTCAAATAATTTCTTACCCGGCTTATTTTCACGCTCATTAGCACAATTTTTTAAACGCATTAAGCATGGGTTACGGAATACTTTACATAAGCTGTCACCACTAGTTGCCCAAACGGGCATTTCTTCATCAGAACATCTTATCAACATATCACAACTAGGCTTAGGCCCTACTATGGGGCTACCACAATATACCCCAGCTAAATGGAATACAGTTATACAAAAACCTAAAATCTGCATTTCTTTAATTTATAAATATCTACGCTTGACGAATTACGTACAACTATGAAGTTTTTTATTTGTCTCAGCCTTTTTAACAATTTTTTGAAAAGATTATGTAGGTATAATTAAATAAAAATAAACAATAAAATAAAGTAACTGTTTCACAATACCTTCAACACCTTAGTTATTATTTTTCATATACTGAGCTATTGTTTGGTGTCGTGACTTATTTATTTTTTTTATCTGTACCTTTGTACCTACATAAATTTAAGTTTTAAATTATGTATGGGACATGTATTGGTTTCTTGCAAAAATAAAAAAAAAAATATCTTACTTGTGTGTGGCTTGTAAAAATGCTAGTCGTCCAAATGCAATTGTAAATTAGAAAAACCTTCATTAGGATGGGCACGATCAGGTGACCTCGGTGGTGCAATGCGTAGTGCAACGGCCTCTGAGGTAGCTTGGTCTAGGTTCGAATCCAGTTGACGGCAAAACAATTTATAAATTAAAATTGGAACTGTAGACTAAGCACCACTAAAAGGAATCTGATGATTGGTGTGGCAGCCATGTAATGCAATAATTCCAGCCAAAATGTAATACTCGGTGGTAGCCAACACAAGTGGTTGTTGTTCATTCAAAACCTTCAATGTTAAATATGACGGAGCCAAAGCTATGCAGCCTAACTGCAAGTGTTATCACGAGAAAACACCTTTAAAAAAAAAAATATATATTATATTACGGTTAACATTTTTAAGGGGAGGAATGCAGCTGACAACTTAACTAATGCTCGGAGTTCAGTGAGCTCATCATATTGGCCGGTTGCAGTTCCAGCTTAAAAGAACAGGGTGGTGAATCGGAGAATAAGTATGAAAAACTGAGCCTGCTATCGTCGCCCAAACAGATTAGACTTTTTAGACATCAAGAGATCATTATGACAATTATAAACAAAGTTGGAGACAAAACGGAGCCTTGGGGTATACCACCATTTATTTTACGGACTTGAAACTTAAAACCATCCAAAACCACTTGGACTGAACGGTCAAAAAGGTAATTTCTAATCCACTGAAGAAGTGATTCATCTTTACCAACAGCAGGCATTTTTGATAAAAGAGCTTGATGCCTAATGCTAAGTTTCCACTTGTCTTTGAAAAGACGCAAATTGACAAACTTTCCAAGACAGGGTGAGTTATAGTTGCTCACTACTACTACTTTATTTGATTTTGGTGTTGGTAAAAGCCACCCTGTCCTGGAAAGTTTGTCAATTTGCGTCTTTTCAATGACAAGTGGAAACCTAGCATAACTCTATCAAATGCATTTAAAACATCGAGTGCAACAATCTTACTTTCATCAAAAACGGAGTAAAGATTGATTCCTCTTTTTCGGTGAGATATTCCATCAAATTATTAAGAAGCTTTCGCTCTTCAAGATATTTCTTATTGCAAACATTACAGATTTTACCTATTAAAGTAGACGATCAACACGCAATATACGCGACTGTTATTGGTAATTGTTTATGGGTGTGATGTTAAAAGTGAATTGTTATACATCTCGATTTATAAGGTTTTGCATATTGCATAACCCTGGAATATAACGATCGTAGGGTCAGACTATAAAGACGACCTGGCGAGCGATTTGCAGTTTGCACAATGCTGTTTTGCCGAAACCATTGCTTACGGAGGAGGATCCTGTATGATATGGACAGAGCAGGCACTTCAATGGAAGAGAAAAGTTAGTTTTTGTCCCTGGTGGTGGTCGAGGAGGAGGTTTAACTGCGGATCGGTACATCTCCGATATTTTGCTCGACCACGTCTATCCTAATGCTGATTTAATTGCTGAAGATTTCGTTCTTATGCACAATAATGCACGATGGCAGACTGAGCAGGGAAAGATCGAATTCTTTAGGGAAGTCGGTATCGCCCCGATGGACTGGCCGGCGCAGCACTAAGCCCAGACTTAAATTCTATCGGGCATTTGTGGTACGAGCTTAAGCAAACTAGTAATCCAGCTCCTGAAGCGATAAAAAACAAATCGTTTATAAGCTGAAATTATAGCTAGGGGGCAATACGAAATACTGAAATAATTAATGGCATTTAATTTTTTGTTAAACATTGCTGGGAAGGCGAACTAAAAATAAAAAAATAAAAATAAATCGGGTGGCACAACGGCTCATGAAGAACCAGGGCCTAGTGACTAACAACTCGCAACCATTCCTGTGTGCGCCTGTCGACAGGAATGGAAAGGACCTACAATTTTATGCCGAATCCGAACGGCTAGACGAGAAGTACTTATTCGTGACAAGTGATACTCTTGGAGAATTTGTCAATTCCCCGCAAGAGGCATTAGCCCTGAAAAAAAACTTTTTTTAGTTTTTGGGTGGACGAGGCTGGGATCGAACCCCGACCTTCAGCGTGACAGTCGAACGCACTAACCATTACGCTACGGGCTACTACTACTACTACGAAGGCGAACTAGGAGCACTCATTTCAGAAGCCAAATGCTGGATCGTGGGGTGGTTTCAACCATCATGGACCAGCTCTTCTAGGTGCACGGATATCTTGAAGGAACAACAGTTCCTCCAAGTTTACCTAAGTAAGCGTATACAACTGAAACTTGTGCCAGCCTAAGAAGTGGGCAACTATTTCAAGGTTCTCTATTCGGCGCAGGGACATAAGGCCCAGGACATAAGGCCCAGGGACATAACGCCCAATTTTTATTTTAGGGGCTTATGTCCCACTTACGTGGGACGCACTTAGGGACTTGAACGACATGGAGGAGAAAAGATTAGCAATAATAACAACGCATGCTGTAGATGGAGATGGTTTGACTCCCGAATCCGGGGTAGCTTCAAATACCGTAAGTAAAACATATATCATGTTTGATTTTTCAGATGAAATCGTTTTTTTATTTTTATTATTATTTTGTTTATTAATTTTACGCGATAATTTAAATTAAACCTGAGAATGTCTTGAAAGCCAAAGAATTAAGGAAAGGAAAACTGAAAAAGCGCCTTAGAGGAGGCTTAAATGATGCAAGAAGCATTTGAGCTAAGGTTAGGAAAGCTCGAAGACTCAAATAATAAAATTGTGCCACAAAACCAAAAGTTAATTAAACAAAATGAAGAATTGAAACGACAAATTGAAGAAATAAGGCAACAAAATGAAGAAATTAAAGTCCAAAATGAGCATTTTGCGGCTCAACTTAATATAATTTGCACAAAGAATGAAGATATTTTAAAAGTTTTCAAAAGCGATTAAGTGTTGTATATACATACGTGTTTTTTTTTTTTTGTGTTCCTTTTTCTCAATCATTTTTCCTATTTATGTATGTACCTTAGTTCATTTATTTATTTATTTTATTACTGAATGTGATTTTTGAATTGTGAAGTTCCTTTTAGTTTTCGTTAATACCTACATACATTATAATCAATGAATTTGTATTTTTTTTATGTATCTATTTATTTATAATGCCTTAACTGTTAAAACAAAAGCAATAAATTCGATTTTGGTTTACTAACTATTAATTATTTTTGAAGTTCCATTTGTTTTAGTTTTAGTTTTGTTATTGTGATTTTATTACTGTAATTTGTTAATGTATGATTGCAATTTATTAAACAAAAATTGTAGTTAAAGAGTGGGTTTTCTCCCAATTTTATTAAATTTCTACCAATCTTAAGAAATTTAATAAAATCGAGAATTACAAAGACTACAATACCGTTCGCGTAACCTATACTCAAAAATTTCGCAATTTAATTTTTGAAATCATCATGAGAGAGTAATAAATTTCCCCTACCTGTGATTTTCTATCGGAGAAATTTTTTTGGACTGAAAATCACAGTTCAGCTAAATGTCATTTTGAGAGTAAGAGAATGAAAGCCAAACATCCTGTCGTACTTGTCTGGCACATTAGGTTAGACTGAATTTGTGTTACCGTACTTTTGCTTTGTTGATTTTTGTGAGAATAATTCCTCCTTGCTCTCCAAAATTTTGTCAGATTGTGGAATTCTGTGAATAAAATTAATGATCAGACCTAAGATTTTACACAAAAAATATCCGAACACTTTTTCGTTTCCAAGGAAATCAATTAATTTTATTTTAACTTTATTTTTATACACGTCATTTTTATTAGGTATTTATAATTTTTTTAATTTTGAATGAAGACCCAGGGTTATTCAGAATTACTCGGTTTTTGATTTATTTACAAAAATTACAAGCATATACCTACAACAAAATTTATTCGGGGAATTCCAAATGTTCCGGGCATGCTTCTCCACGAATGATGCTGAAAGCTATGGAAAAAATTATATTTAAAAAAAACAACTCAGTATTTAGTTTCTCTTACTTAGTCCAGTTTTACAAATATAATTTTCCGTCTCGCATTGATTTTCAAATGTCTTCAATTTTCCTTCATTATGAGCACAAACTGGCACTAAGAATGGCGATGGCGGGCAGATTTGGTTGCATAAAGATTGACATTGCTCCCTATCAATTTGTACTGCTTCTGCAGATGTGCAAACAAAAATTATAGGACTTGTAAATTTTGTATTAACTTTTACGAACCCTGTTCATCTCTATTAATTCGTTCGCAATTATCTTTAAGTAGATAACAACCATTTCTATATACCAGACAACCGTGACCAGTTGAAGTTACCCAAACTGGCTTTTCTTCATAAGAGCAGCTAAAGGCTGTGTTACAAAGTCTTACGGCTGTATTTTGGCAATAGCAAATAGATCCTACATAAATTAGTACCAACAGAAGTAAGACCGAACGCTTAGTCATTATTTTTTGTTAGTTTGTTGTGCGGATATCAAAACTTTAAAAAACTACGGGATTACCTACATTGAGTCAGCTTTTATAAGCAATATTGTATCCGGCTTTCTATAAAAAAATTCAAATTTTGTTGGAAATTTATTTAACCTAAGTTTATTGTGAAATAATTATGTACACAATCAATAAACCGTCTAAAGTCTAAACAAATAACTCAATCCTTTACATTATTTATTAATATCAGCAGGTAGTATCGTTTATGTTCAACACGAAACCAATTAAAGATCGGTTTGATATTTTTGATATTTTCGTTTGCTATTGTAATTTTATTTTATCAAAAACTACTCATGCTTATTATTTATTCTAATTTCAAATAAAGTGTTGAACTAGACTAGACAAAGAATAGAAAATAGGAAATTTTGTAGTTTAAAGCCTAGTTTATAGGTTTGTTGTGAAAAATATTTTCTTATTTCTTTTTGTATAAGCAAATAACTACAAAAGTTTTGGACAAATTAGTTTAATGTTTATTTTTAGGTTTACATCCAAGGTGGAACTTATCGCCTTCCAGCCAGAACAGGAAAATTTGTTTTGTTTTGAGTTATAGAAATTAAATTTGTTTCAGAGGGAATAAATCGGTTCAAGTAGGGTAGAGCGTAGAGGTGGCACTCTCTGACACCTTAACAGAAAATATGCAAATTATACGGTCTTTTTTGATTTTTTCAAAAGTTTAAAAACTTTCAAATTTATGATTTTGTTAACATATTGGCGGAGTTTAAGATTTTTAAAATTTTGTTTATCTTTTTTTGAATTTTTCAAATTCGTAAGAAAAAAAATAAACTTAAGATTTTGATCAAACTTTACTTAACGATGATGGGGAAGATGAGAAATGTGGGTCTCATAATTCAGCCTGTCCATCTGCCCTACAGCCAAAACAGCTTAGGACTATTACAAAGTTGAAATCAGTGTTGCCGCTGAGATATTTGAAAAAGTCGCAAAAAAAGGGGTCCCGAGAAAAAAAAAGTCGAAAAATTATTTAATATAATAGCCAAAACAAACAAAATCCTTATAAATTGCGAAAAAAAAATAAAACAAATTTTTCCGTTGTTTTAAGTTTTAGTTTTATTTAAATAGGTTCTTACTGTTTTAAATTAAATAAATTCATTTTGATTAAATTAATTTATTTTTTTAGGTAGGTATCACTTTTTTTTAATGAATAAATAAGTTAAATTAATATTTTAATTAACTTAAGTATAAGCTAAAACAAAGAGATCAGTGTTCCATCAATTTACAGTCAGTGTTAAAAACAAAAAAAAATAAATAAATTTACATTCTATTTGCAGAATTTTCTTTAAATAAGAATAATAAGTAAATTTTGGGAATTATTGCACATTATTTATAAATTATTATGCAAACTCCTAGGCTTTTATTTATATTTGAATTTGAATTGCTTTTGAAACTTTCTCTGTCATTTCTCTTTCTTATTCTGATAATTAAAAAAAGAAAGAAGATACAAATCTTGTTGAAGGGAAAACCAAACATATTATATATACATCGAGTCGAACCAAATACATTTCAACTTAATTCTGTTTTACAGATTGAAATTCTGTGACTGTTAAAGGAAGGTTGGAAAGTTTTTATCAACCGAAAAGGGAAGTTTTCTAGGGATGGGGTCAAAAAGTCGCCCGATTTCAGAAAAGGTTCAAAATAGACACATTTTGAAAAAGTCGTATCCTGGTCGCGCGGGACAAAAAAAAGGTTCCAAATGCGACTAAGGTCATACTGCGGCAACACTGGTTGAAATCTATCCAATCTCAGCTCTCCCAAATAATTGAAATAATAAAATCAAAAATGTTACGTGCAAATAACTTCTGGGAGAATTCGTTTCGAGCAGCGAAGATGATGCATTTGTGATTTTGATACATTTCTATGGTGATCTGTTCTTTTAGATTTTTATTGATTTGATCGTATTGCGATACTTTGTACTTGTGGACCGGGAGCCGGTAACATCAAAAGTACCGTAACAATCGATCTCTGTTAACAGGGTTTTGTCTGCCTAAAATATAAAAAAAAAATGTTTTCATTATAAAAAAACATGTTTTACTGTCATGCGGGACAAGCAAAATATATACCATTTTTAAGGAAATACCCTGCCCTTAGTATCTGCTATACCTGTTTAAAGGGTTAAAGGTTAAGTGAAAAGAAAAGCATATAATCTTTTTTTTTAATTTAGTTTATTGAAGCCTTCTTTTGAAAATATTGCTCTATAATACACTTGAAAGCGCAAAGAATTTCTGTTGAACCAATAGTACAGTCAAACCCGTTTATATGAACGCCTTTAAGTTGCAAGACCACCTTCTTATTTTTCACAATTAATTTGATTTTTTTTTTAATAATTGTGTAAATATTTATGTACTAAAAATGTAGGCACTTATATGGTTCAAAATCGAGTCATTTTAATGTTGTGCAAGTATATTCATTGTGTTTGTTTATTTAAGTTGACTATTAAGATTTTATAGAAGTTGATGTTGAATGTATGTTTCGGCAGGCCCTCTGATGAATTCTTATGTGTGATGTTATTTGATCATATATTAAAACTTTATAGTTAATGGTTTTGGGATTTTATGATCCTTTGAGTTGAATGCAATTAATTAAAAAAACTAATTCATATTTTACCCTACGTTTCGCTTGGTTTCTTTCCAGCTTCCTCAGGGGTTTATATTTATTAAGCTTTAAAAAACAAACAAATTACAGTATCAGAACAATACAAAACATACTTTAACATAGTACATGAGTTGTTTAAAAAATACATTATTTTATGTTTAAAATTACATTATTTATTTAATTTAATTTTAAATTTGAAATTTTTTTTTAAATTTTACTTTGAAATAAATTAACCTTAAAAACGGCACACTAAAATAATTTTGTATTGAAAATAATTTAACACTTATTGGACAGCAAAAATTAAAACTAGTATCACTTTCTATCACAGATCAGTTAATGGCAACACTATATGCAGAGCTTATATTGTCCATGTCTTCCTGATGGTTCATTGTTTTTGTCATTTTTTGTTGAATCCGAAGACTTTCCAATGTATAGCGGGTTGTGGTGCGGTTCTGTTTGTCCAGTATTGTTACATTTTCTAAATCTGCCATGTGATCTTTCTCTGTCATGTGTTGTGACAGCGCCGTAGTTGATCTCTTTTTTCTGATGTGGGCTTCGTGTTCTGATAACCTCACTGCTAGCTTACGTTTAGTTGTACCTATCTATATCATTTGACATCGCTCATCACTTTTTCCTTTGCATGGTATTTGGTATACTACGTTGTGTCGTTCTGTTGTTTGTACGGGTGGCTTTGTGTTTGTGCAAATTGTATTTAATGTAGAGTTGGCCTTGTGTGCAAAATAAGTTTTTTCTCTGTCAATTGGTATTCTTTTGTTAAGAGTATTGTTGTCGGTTAGGTGAGGAATATAAGTTATAGAGTAAAATCTAGGGTTACCAGATTTTCCTTTTGTTGTTTCTTGTTGGTAGTTTTTGGCTTGAGGCTATTGGCTTGGAAAATTAACAACAAAATTTCCTTTGATTGGTATTCCAAGCCAATAGCCTGAGGAAGAATCATTAATTACATATCTTCCCAACCAATGAAATATAAAATAAATACAGCAATTAACCTGATTAATAAATAAGCGATGATATATATCACGCTGAAAACATTTCAAAATTAAAAACAATATCACAGATGAACAACTATCCAAACACAATAATTAATGAACTTGTCAATAATAAACTTCACCAAATAAAAAATAAAAACAACCAACAAAAAACAACAAAAGAAAAATCTGGTAACCCTAGATTTTACTCTTTAACTTATATTCCTCACCTAACCGACAACAATACTCTTTACAAAACAATACCAATTGACAGAGAAAAAAATAATTCTGCACACAAAGCCAACTCTTCATTAAAAACAATTTTTACAAACACAAAGCCACCCGCACAAAAAACAGAACAACACAACGTAGTATACCAAATACCATGCAAAGGAAAAAGTGATGAGCGATGTCAAATGATATACATAGGTACAAATAAACTTTAACTAGCAGTGAGGTTATTAGAACATGAAGCCGACATCAGACAAAAGAGATCAACTACGGCGCTGTCACAACACATGACAGAGAAAGATCACATGGCAGATCTAGAAAATGTAACAATACTGGACAAACAGAACCGCACCACAACCCGCTATACATTGGAAAGTCTTCGGATTCAACAAAAAATGACAAAAACAATGAACCATCAGGAAGACATGGACAATATAAGCTCTGCATACAGTGTTGCCATTAACTGATCTGTGATAGAAAGTGATACTAGTTTTAAATTTTGCTGTCCAATAAGTGTTAAATTATTTTCAATACAAATTATTTTAGTGTGCCGTTTTTAAGGTTAATTTATTTCAAAGTAAAATTTAAAAAAAAATTTCAAATTTAAAATTAAATTAAATAAATAATGTAATTTTCCAAAAAAACAAAAAGTAAGTGCAATAGACCAAGTCAGTAATATTAATAATTTTATATATACAACTCATGTACTATGTTAAAATTTGTTTAGTATTGTTCTGATATGGTAATTTGTTTGTTTTTTAAAGCTAAATAAATATAAACCCCTGAGGAAGCTGGAAAGAAACCAGGCGAAACGTAGGGTAAAATATGAATTAGTTTTTTTAATTAATTGCATTCAACTCAAAGGATCATAAAAGCCCAAAACCATTAACTATAAAGTTTTAATATATGATCAAATAACATAACACATTAAATCAAAACTTTTTACGAGTTAACACCAAGGCCGTAGCCAGGGAGGATCACAGAGTCTGATCCAGAGCATATTAGTTTTTAAATCTTACGTGTGTTTTTAGAGATATCCCAACAAATATGAAAAAAACGCTCTTTTACGATATCTGGAAATCAATATGTTTTCCTCATCAAAACTACATTCATGGTTTTGCATTATAAAAGGCCCAAGCTATAAGTGGTGAAAGGCCAGGTCATCTGATGGTATTTCATAAAAAATGCTCAAGACATCAGAATAAAGCGCTCTCTCTCTTATTTTTGGTTTGGTTTGTAACCATGTTTTATTGAGTTCAATTTTTTTTATAACTATCTTTCCAAGCATTTAGTATATTTTAGCATATTAATTGAACAATGATATTAAC
Organism: Melangyna quadrimaculata; assembly: GCA_949320155.1. Lineage (NCBI taxonomy): Eukaryota > Metazoa > Arthropoda > Insecta > Diptera > Syrphidae > Melangyna > Melangyna quadrimaculata. The sequence goes on from OX439483.1 coordinate 376,194,145, forward strand.
AATTTGACTTATAACTAGTAGACCGAGAGCTGACAGCAAATGTTTGGTTTGGAGGTATAACCAAAATTTGCGAACATATATTTTGAGGTATTAGGGCCACGATTTTAAATTCAAACGTCTGGCAGGATTATGTATTTTGTCGCCGGGGCTGGAGGCGGGAGGTTGAAAACCGCGATTTTTCGGATTTTGGTTTAGAGTATATCACCACTTAACTTATGTAAACTAAAGAGAACTACGCTCTCATCAAGAATTTCGGGGTCCAAGACGATTTGAGTGTCGCCCGACCCAGTCAGACGCCCCCCAAAAGAGGCAAAAAACCAGATTTTGGTTTGGAGTATATAACCACTTAAAAATATATAGAAAATAAAGAGACTTACGCACTGATTAAGAATTTTGGGGTCCCAGACGATTTGAGTGTCGCCCGACCCCGACAGACGCCACCCAAAAGATGGAAAAAAAACAGATTTTGGTTTTGAGTATATAACCACTTAAAAAGATATGTAAATTAAAGAGAATTACGCACTGATTAAGAATTTGGGGGTCCCAGACGATTTGAGTGTTGCCCGACCCAGACAGTCGCCCATAGGGGCGAAAACAAACTTTCTATTTTGAAGGTATCTATATATATAAAAGAGAAATGTCGTCCGTGTGTGTGCGCATAATTCGAGAACGCATTGTTCGATTTTCACGATTAAGGCCTTGATGGATTCGTATTGGCTCAAGAAAGGACATAGGACACCAGTAGTTGGTTTAAGGGCGTTCTAGAACAGTGACTTAGTGGCTAACAGGTGTGCACAGGTGAGACAGGTGTACACAAGTGAGAACAGGTGTGCAGAGGTGAGACAGGTGCGACAGGTGAGCACAGGTGTGACAGGTGAGACAGGTGAGACAGGTGCGACAGGTGAGACAGGTGCGACAGGTGAGACAGGTGAGGCAGGTGAGGCAGGTGAGACACGTGCGGCAGGTGAGGGTGAAAAAGGTAGGTCGATCGGTAAGTGGGGTGGTGGCTAAGTGGGTGGTGGTTAAGAGTGCGGTGGCAAGTGTGTGGTGGATAATCGGGCGGTGGTTCAGTGTGATACGGATCATGCAGCTTTCTGACCTAGTTGGTGGTGTTGTAGGTAGGTGGCCTAGTTTTTTTGATCGCTAAGTGGGTGGTGGCTAAGTGGGGCGATGGCTCAGTGTAATAGTGATCGTGTTAGTTGTGCTGCAGGTGTTAATAACACATACGTCTTGTTCGATACGTTGGGTTCTGTACCCATGATATTGTGTGCTAGCAGAAATATATATATGTATGTGATGGAAGCCCTTTAACGTCGTGTAACACATAATGTCTGCTAGCATTTTAATAGTGATAAATAATTTATTTTTGGAAAAAAAATTGATAACCGAGCAAGCCTAGCGATAATTTTATACGCATGAGTGTACAGGAATAAACATTGACTATCCGGAAATATGCGACACTTATCAGTAGCTTTCTAACATTGATAATACGTTTTTTCTTTACTTTTGTGTGAATTCTGACGGTTATTTAATCAGAATGTGCAATGCATAGGTACCTACATTTAATATCATTTAATTCTAAGAAAAATTTGAAGAAAACTCCCCTTAGGTAAAGAAAGATAATAGATACACGTTCGTAAAAGTGAAAAAACAAAAATCAACCCAAGATTTAAAATAAGAAAGACTTTTTTTGTTTATTTTTTTTATTTAATATTTTTTATTTTGAGGTTTTATGTTTTATGTTTTAAACAATTCTGGTGACTACTTGGCTAAGTGGATTATATTCAATAATGCGATCATGCCGCATAAGACAGTAAGCTGAAGTGTTTAAAGGAATTTTCATTGATGATCTCAATATCGATAGATCCTGTTTTTAGGGATTCGTTCTGATGTCTGCAATCTATAACAAAAATTGTAGCGTGCGATTGATATTGATCACAAGAAAGAAGAGGCTCAGCCATTGTTTTGTTGTAGTAGGTTTTTTGAAAATCAGTTTACATTTTGTATAGCCAACTATATCTGTTTCGATCGAAAGAAATGTTAAGGTCTTCCTGAGGGTATACATCTGAATTCAGATAAACTTTTATGTCTGTTATATGACAATGATTAAATGTGGTTATATCCTCCGTTAGTTTTTTTATTTTTTTTTCAGTTTGTAGTGCAACAATAATGTATCGAGGTTTTTCAATTTGTGTTGTTGTTTTGATGTTCCAAATATTATGATCGGAGAATGGCAACGTAGGATATTCATACAGATCCCAGTGGCGGAAAGCAATTTTAATTGAATTATTCTTATTTATAGATTTGTATAAATCCAACTTGACTGAATCGTATAAGGTTACATGTGGTACTTTCCATTGAACCTTATGAAGTTAAAACTCAACTTTTTCATCAACTGTTGAAATTAATGCATTTTCATCTATTCTGGCACGAGTAAGAATTGGATCATGTCGGGCGTTAGGTATAATTTTTTTGTAATCTTCAGCAAATCCCAAAAGCTTATTCAGTGTGATACAGTAGTTAAAGTTAAATGACTTTAAGGAAATACTTGCATCAGGAGACCACTCGCTCTCGTTTTTAGTTAAGGAAAGTAAGTTTTTTATCGTTGAAGTAATTCCAACATTCCTATTACAGTCAATTTCTCTTCTATTCAATTCATAACGTTTTTCATCAAAAAGAAAAGCCAGTTTACCAGTTTCGTACTCAGAATATCTTTTCCTTCCCGTTGTTTAAGTGATTCCGAAGGTAAAACATTAAGATTTTGATGTTGTATACAAATCTGAATCACGTCATTCCGTTCAAAATTGTTTTGATAAGGTGAGTAAGTGTGGTACTCATATTTAGATATAGATTCATTGTACTCTGGATCTTGAAAAATGTTAACATGATATTTCCTAGGTTTTTATTTTTTTAAGATGAACCCCAATGATAGCAAAAAGTTTTTATTTTCTTTTGTGAGGTGATGTGTTGACGATGCTGAGGTCAAAACTTGAGTAATAAATTTTTGATAACAGAGTTTATATAAGAATTTTGTGCGTGAGAAATTTGTTCATATATAATCATATTTCTGGCTTTAAATGTAATCGAACAGTTATTTTTTCTCCTCTAAAATTAATAATTCTACCTTCTTGATCAATGAACTTTAAACATAACGATGTTATTCGTTTGACGTTCACAGGTAAATAAATAACATTTCTAGGAACCTCAATGATTTTATAGCCTGGGCTCAAGTTTATAGAAAATTCATGTAAAATATGCGCCAACTGCTTATTAATATACGTTCCATCTATAATATTACATTCAACACGTATTGCATTAACTTTGTTTATGTCAACGTAAAGATCTGATTCATGTAATATATTAGGCTCCGACAGTTTCTTACTGAATCTTAAAAGCGAACCAATAGAATTTTGTTTAGAGAAATCTATTGCTTCTGAACTATAAATTTCACATTTCAGAGTATTGCTGTTGGCTATGATTTTAATTTCACTTTTTCTATTTAAATTCTTTTTCTTTTTATTGATTTCACTAATTTTCTTTTGTATAATATTGTTTATGTCTCCAATCTCATATGAGCCAATAGGAAACGAAATAACATTTTCACCTACGTGCAACAAGTTATTTAAATCATCCACATTTGGTATAGAGTTATATGATTGAAAATCTATGAGGCCGCAAACATAGTTGGACCTTAATACAATTGGTGGGAAATATTCCGCTGTAAGAGATGAGTCGTTTACGCTAAGAGTTAATGTTACCGACTGTTGGTTAAAAGACGAATGATATATTTTATTTATTTCATTCACTCTATTCATTTTTATTTTTGTAAACCTTTTGAGATTGATCTAATAAATACTTTAAACATAAATGACCACATATAAATGTATTAAAATTCTGTTCTTGAATATAATTATAATTTATCCGATTTCCTAGATATCTTATTATTTCAATTGGAGGTCTTAAATTACCAAAACTGTCAAAATACTTTACAAAATTGTTTTTATTTTTTATATATGCCACCCAATGTGTACCTCTACCAGATTCATCATCCAAATTGATAACGCCACACTCCTGGTTAAATGACTTTTTTGGTAATGAGTTTTGCATAAAGACTCCTCTAAAGTGTGGTTTATGCTTCACTGCAAACCATTGTATGTCAAAGTTTCTTAAAGGTTGGTTGAGTAGCAGCTCTTTTAGTTTTTTGTGTTGGTGTTGTTTATAAAAAGACCAAGCCCATTTTTATAGGGCTGTAAATATAAGCCGTTTCCTTTGATTGCAACGGCTTCCAAAGCCTTTTTGTGTCTAATGTTTTCTTCCAACTGTTTTTTAGCAGCGCTTGCAGCATTAAGGGTTTTTACAACACCAGCTGCTTCTCCCGTAAGAGTTCCTATAGCCGATAAGCCTGCAAGAATAGGAAATGGAAGAAAGCCCGCTGTTTTTGGAATTGGAATTATTCTTGGTGTTTTAATGTTACTTTTTTTCTTGTTTTTAATAACATTTTTGGCTGCCTTTAAAGCAATACCAGCAATAGATGTTGTACCACAACAATTAATATTGCTTCTTATAGCATTTCTTGCTTCATTTATAGCTTTCTTAAACAAATTTTTGTTACAGATTTTCTTCTCACTAACTTTTTGTTTTTTTTATTCTTTTTAATACCCATTCCCAATTTTGTCTTAGCTTTCATCATGTTGGTGACTTAAAGGCTGCTTAACTTTTCAGGAACTGATGAGTCCTTTGCTTTAAATCTTTTCCAAGCTTGTTCTGTCAGAATTTTATCTGCTACGTGACGATCCGATAGTGAACTCCTTTTTGAATATGCTATATCATGCAGGCGGCACGCCTCATCCAGTTCATTAATGCCTTTATCTCCTCTACTTAAACGTTCTTGCTATTTTGTGCCAGGTCCACAGTAATTGTACGAAGGTAAATGTAGTTCAATTGGCAGTTTATCAATAAAATTGTTTAAAAGTCCTCCTCCTTCAGAAGATTTTTTACAACTGATGGTCTTAATGTGATGCTCAATCATATTTATGTTCAAAAGGGTAGTTATGTGCATTCAAGAGGACACAAGCGTCCACAGGTTTTTCTCAAAACCCACCTCTGTCTACCAACTCCTACTCTCACCTCCACGTGGTGAACATCGGGTGTCTAGTACCTCAGCTGGAGACGGGGTTTAAATCCCCGTGGAAAGCTGTTGGGGACAGCCAACGAGAGAGGGGGGAGGAGTGTTCCCACTAAGGCACTTCTCCTTTAATCGAGGTGGCAGCGGACGAATTCTCTAAATGGAATCAACGGTGGCGTCTACAGTTCCAGTTAGGTTGAACTACTTAGTGAACACCTTATATGGGCTACTACGACATATTTGTAGCTCAGGCCTATAAGGAGCGGTTTATCCGGCTCCCTACCATTGGAGTTATACGAAGGGTCTGGTCCTCCGGGTCGGGGGTTGTGCGTCGGGGTAACTTCCCTACCACGTAAAAAAAAGTTGTTCCGAAACAACAACAAGCCTCGGATATGGATGATTTTAAAGTTGACGACCCCAGCAAACGAAACAAGGACAATGAATTTCGGATCTGCACGTGGAACGTCCTGTCCTTATACAGAACACGTGCAGCCGAACAATTAGTGGAGAACCTGGACAGGCTAAAGGCTGACGTAACAGCCATCCAGGAAGTGCGATGGGATGGAGAGGGCGTACGGAGACTGAAAACGTGTAACATCTACTACGGCGGGTACTTGGAGGAACAAGGTCAGCGGCTCTTTGGTTGTGGTTTTGTGATAAGGGGAAGACTTGTGCAAGAAGTCTTGGGCTTCCGAAGTGTAAGCGAGCGCCTGGTCACAATCCGCATCAAAGGCAAATTTAAGAACATTTCGCTGATTTGTGTTCACGCCCCCCATGAAAGGAGAGAAGACTCAACCAAAGAAGCATTCTACGATCTCTTGGAGACAACGTATGATATGTGCCCGAAGTACGACGTGAAGATCATTCTTGTTGACTTCAACGCAAGATTCGGAAAGGAGGGCATCTTTGGTTCGATAGTCGGAGGACACGGCCTACACGACGAAACTTCCGGCAACGGACACAGGCTGGCAGACTTTGCGGTGGGGCGAAATGTCATCATCTCAAGCACCAACTTCCCACACCTCAATATACACAAGGGGACTTGGCGGTCACGTGATCAACTAACCGTCAACCAAATCGACCACGTTGCGATAGACGCGAGACATGATTCCAGTATCTTGGACGTCCGAACGTTCAGAGGGGCCAACATAGACTCGGATCACTACCTAGTGGCAGCTAGACTACGTATGCGGATATCCATGACGCGACAACGCAGAGCAGATGCTGTGAAAAGATTCGATGTCGAGAAGCTTAAATCGCAAGAGACTGCCAGAACTTTTGCAGACCACGTAACTCTTAATCTCTCAGGAGGTCCCCCACCAGCATCAAGTGCAGAGGACCAGTGGGAACACTGTCAACAAGCCATCAGAAGTGCCGCCTCTGATGTGCTGGGTTTCACTAGGCGAATACAACGAAACCCCTGGTTCGATGAAGAGTGCCGGCTAGCGCATGCAGCTAAGGACGAGGCCTACCAGGCAATGCTGCAGACTCGAACAAGAGCTGCTGAGAGAGTGGCCCGGGAGCCCTACGGGCTAAAACGAAAAGAGGAACGCCGACTTCTCAGGAGGAAAAAGAGAGAGCACGAGAAGCGGGTGGTAGCGTCTATTGAGGGTTGTAGCGGTAGGGGAGATGTTCGAAAATTTTATCAGAGGGTGAAGCGATCCACCCAAGGATTCAAGGCTAGAACGGAAGCCTGCCGAGATGAGAGTGGGAATATGGTAGTAGACACACAGTCAGTGCTGAGGATCTGGAAAGAACACTTCTCGAGACTGCTTAATGGCGAAGACAGCCAAGATGCCGCTAAAAGGCAGAACGCTCCATTCAACTTGGACGAGTCCACCCGACCTAACCGAAATGCGGCTGGCAATATCCAAACTAAAGTCGTACAAGGCTGCTGGTGCGGATGGCTTACAAGCCGAACTATTTAAATAAGCGGGAGATGAATTGGCTAGGAGCATGCACCAGCTCATCTGCAAAATTTGGTCAGAGGAAAGTATGCCCGATGAATGGAACCTCGGTATAGTGTGCCCCATCCATAAAAAGTCAGAGATGTTCGGAAATGTACCAACTACAGAGGAATTAGTCTCCTAAACGTCGCTTATAAAATCTTGTCGGCCATCCTGTGTGACCGCTTAAAACCTTTTTTCAACGATCTGATCGGCCCCTATCAGTGCGGTTTTAGGCCAGGCAAGTCAACCGTCGATCAAATGTTCACACTCCGACAGATTTTAGAAAAATCCCGGGAATTCCAGATCGATACACACCACCTTTTTATTGATTTTAAAATCGCGTATGATAGCGTGAAAAGGGACGAATTATACAGAGCCATGTCGAGTCTCGGCATCCCTGCCAAACTCGTCCGCCTGTGCAGGATGACGATGGAGAAATCTCGCTGCTCCGTCAAAATTGGTAAGAACACCACCGATTCCTTTGATGTTGAGAAAGGATTGAGGCAAGGCGACGCATTATCATGCAACCTATTCAACATCGTTCTTGAAGCCATTGTACGCAACGCAAATGTCAACACCAGCGGTACAATCTATCAAAAGTCCGTTCAATTGCTTGCATATGCGGATGACATAGACATTATCGGCAGAACGAAGCGAGCTGTGGCAGGGGCATTTGCGAGCATTGAATCGGAGGCGGCTAAAATGGGATTGGCGGTTAATGAGGACAAGACGAATTATATGCTGTCATCGAGAGAGGAATCTCAACATCGTCGACTAGGGCAAAATATCACGATGGACAGATATAACTTCGAAGTTGTCAAGGACTTTGTTTACCTGGGCTCCACTATTACATCGCAGAATGACATCAGTGCAGAGATCAAGCGAAGAATTACTCTTGCCAACCGCTGTTTCTTCGGTCTAAGAAGGCATTTAAGTAGTAAGGCCCTCTCTCAGAGAACCGAGGAGACTTTATACAAGACCCTAATCATCCCGGTCCTGCTTTATGGGTCAGAAGCATGGACACTGAAAGAATCGGATAAAAATCTGCTAGGGTGCTTTGAGAGGAAGATTCTTCGTGTGATTCAACGACGAGCTATACAGGCTATGCAGCGACGTTGACCTGGCCAAAAAGCTGAAAATACAGCGGCTGAGATGGCTGGGGCACGTGGAGCGTATGGACAGCAACGCACCTGCCTGACGAGTCTTCGAATCCAACCCCGATGGGGTACGCAGCAGAGGAAGAACCCGTAACAGGTGGCGCAATCAAGTGATTGACGACATCAAAGCACTCGGTGTGCGCAACTGGAAGCTGCTAGCTAGGGACAGAGCTGGCTGGAGGGGCTTGTTAGTTGAGGCCGAAGCCCATCCTGGGCTGTGAGCGCCATCAAAAGTAAAGTAAAGTAAGTTCTGCATCCTTAATGCTCGCACTGTGTTAAATTTCAACATTTAAGGGGTAGTCATAACCCCTTGTGTGCGCGTGAATTATAAAAAAAAAAATAAACCAAAAAATGTTTAAGCTTATAAATCATATCGAAAATATACAGTATTTTACGGATACAAGAAACACTCATATAAGAAAACTTGCTTATAAGAAATGCAGTACAAAACATCGTGTCTTTTTATTAAAATTCACTTTGGAGTTGATCTTATAAAAGAAACTCGCATATAAGAAAAACACGTCTGTAAGAAAACATATCTTAGCATAAATATTCATTTCAAGAATAAAAAAGTACGCATATAAGAAAGTTACTTCATCATTATTTTTGAATTTACCTTTTCCAAAACTAGTTTGTGCCCATGTCCTTCATTTTAGCAGAGCAAGGTCAGCAGAACAAAACAAAATTGATAAAATTGATGGTCTTACAAGGTGCTTATTAAGTGCTAATTAAGTGGCCAACAATTAAATTAAGTGCTCCAGTATTTTTGGAAATAATGAATGTTGAAATCAAGTTAGCAGACCAATTTCTTAATCCTTAAGGTAGAAAAACGGGGTGAGTACTATATCAACGAGCTACTTAAGTACTCTACGAATCCAAAAAAAAAAAAACGAAAAAAATTGTTTTTTCTACAACAAAAAAAAAAAAAATATTTTATTATTTAAAAAAAAATATAATTATTATTTCAGCTTTTTTTCATCCGAATTTTTTCGATTAATTTTGTACTCGTTTATTCTCAACGTGAATAAGAAATAAAACTAGTTTTGAGTTTTGCATACCAATGGACGTTATTTTTGTTTCTACCGATGTTTTACACAATGCACAGCATCTCTCAGGAAGTTGAAGTTTTTCCTAAATCACTTTACTGAAATCATTATTGGTAAGGTCTTCAAACGTAAGTGTAAGCACCGTTCTTGTTTTCAAATTATTAGTTTTGCAGTTGCTTTACTCTGTACAACTAGGTGCATCCCTAAATTAATTTAGAACGGCAGATAGGATGCGGGTACTTTTTTGGTACAAAACTGGACCTTTGGCACATTCTTTGTTCAACATAGCCTTCGCATTTGCTTGAAATCGGCCTTCTAGAACGTGAACAGACTTATAGCAACAAACACAAATATAGGCTCCTGTCTGTATGTGCAGGCAGTCTGTTTCCTCACGTAAAGTCTGTTCCGCTGTTAGTTTTGTAGTTGCTTTACTCTGTACAACTAGGTGCATCCCTAAATAATTTAGAACGGCAGATGGGATGCCGATCACACAGTCTAGATTCATGCAGTTATTATATAGCCGATTACGGTTTTCTTTCTTTCTTGAAATAATTGCATAATTAACGGGTACTTTTTTGATACAAAACTCGACCTCTTAGTCCATTTTTGGCTATTTGTTGGGCGAGTTTCATTATTTTGTTCTCATGAACATCATGATCATCCTTTCTTCGTTTAGCAAATACTGAGATGAGAACTTGTAGAAGGGCGTCAAAAGCGCAGGCCGCAGGTGTTTATGACGGATTGGAAAATGTTTGATTTGTTCCTTGCATCTAAACAACTTATTTGGCCAACTCCTAACGACCCATTTTTTTAAATTGGGAATTTAGAATTTTTGTCAAAATGTAGGGCTTCATTCGTTTCCGAGATAAAGGCTCTGTCTTTTTTTGCTCCCCTTTACTTGACCTCTCCAATTTTCCTGGAACCTTGTTGGTAGAATATGTGTACCCGCGTTTGATTGTTGGCATTTTTGGCACATTCTTTGTTCAACATAGCCTTCGCATTTGCTTGAAATCGGCCTTCTAGAACGTGAACAGACTTATAGCAACATACACAAATATGGGCTCCTGTCTGTATGTGCAGGCAGTCTGTTTCCTCACGTAAAGTCTGTTCCGCTGTCTTTTCATTCGGTGAACGTGAAAATTGAGTGATTGGTGAAATAGATGTACATATTTGTCTAAGCTTCATCATTTTGGCCTGTGCAAGATTCGTTTGGCCTTCCATAGTTCTAAAATGTGTATCTTCGAACCTGTCAACACTTGGCCTCTTCCATTGGCAAAATAAACATTTTTTAACTTGTTGAATTCGCCCTCTACGGGCGCACTTGTGCCTGGTATTCTGTCATGTCCAAATAGATTTCGGTATGCACAGGACCACATGGGAAGGTGCTTCAGATCTCGGGTTATTTGCTTAGAAAACGCTGGACAAAACTGGGCATTTGAAGAGATTCCGTCTTATAATTCGGGATTTATTTCCCGATTTAAATCTTCAGCCCATTTTGTCCTCTTCTCCTTCATCAGATATCATGCCTATCTTAGGGTCTTGAATTGATGTGTCAGCATTGATCGCATTTTCGACCTCAATAATAGATGGCTGTCCCGTGATCAGATTCATTAATACTAATTTATTGAGGTCACATGGGACGTATGTATGGGTTATCGGGATTGGTCCTTCGGTCTCACTTAAAGAAACTATAAGTGCTGATCTTATAAGCTTCCGTACAGCAGCTATGTCTTGAGCTAGAATTATGCGCCCTATTATTCCTAAGCGAACTCAAAGCATTTGCATGTTTTTAAAAAATGATTTACGTCTATGCGAACGTAGCATGGCGGCAGTCTACCAGCCAAGAACTCGTCATAATATTTTTCCATAGTTTGGAAACCAATGAACGACCTCACTATGGCTGGTCACCAACACCATCGATGAATCCGTCACCGTCTCGGATGGAGGGAGAGCTCCCGAACAAAGCCACTGAGTCAACCAGTTCATAATTGTTGACGTGTGGTGTCTCGTGTGCCTGCCAGAGCATTTGGCTCACGCTCATCTGCCACTTCCCTAATGAACCACCTTTATAAATAAAAAAAATGTTGGCTCAAGGTTCCATTGGACCTCAGTATCTTGGAGACTAGGCTCCCAGATGGGTCGATCTTTAAGCTGGAAAACCCTGAGTCAGCATACTTTTTATACACAGCGGTTTGCTGGTTTGTCCAGTATCCCACTTGTCGGATTGCAAGTTTTTGTCAAGTTCCAATATTCTTTTAAGTTTGGCTATTGGGGTCCTTGTAAAAGCAAAGGGACTCCACATATTGATAAATTAAATTTATTAGGTATTAAAGTAAAGTTGGTATTAAAATATTTTTTTGTATAAAAAAACAATTTTTTTTCATTTTTTATTCGTAGAGCACTTATGTAGCTCGTTAATATAGTACTCACCCCATTTTTCTTACCTTAACGATTAAAGAATTGGTCTGCTAACTTGGAATCAAGTTAGCAGAACATTCATTATTTCCAAAAGTACTGGAGCACCTAATTTAATTTTTAGCCACTTAATTATCACTTATAATAAGCACCTTGTAAGACCATCAATTTTGTTTTGTTCTGCTGACCTTGCTCTGCTAAGTTGAGGGACATTTCATACCCATAAATATGTTTGCATGGTTAATGACAGCTTTTTATTTTTAAATAGAATCACAATAACAGTTAAAAAAGAGCTAGAATACTAGGTAAATATTTGTTGTTGCTTCGGTTTGTGTCTCTTTTATGTCTCTATAATATCCATGTCCTTTTCTAATATCCATATTACTCATTATAAGAAATTGTCTTTCTTATATCCGATTTTTGCATATAAGAAAAACTCGGATATAAGAAAGAAATTTCTTGGATTATCAGAGATTCTTATATCCTTGTGGACACAGCCTACACGACGAAAATTCCGGCAACGAACACAGGTTGGCAGACTTTGCGGCGGGGCGAAATGTCATCATTTCAAGCACCTACTTCCCACACCTCAATATACACAAGGGGACTTGGCGGGCGCGTGATCAACTAACCGTCAACCAAATCGACCACTTTGCGATAGATGCGAGACATGCTTCCAGTATCTTGGACGTCCGAACGTTCCGAGCGGCCAACATTGACTCGGATCACTACCTGGTGGTAGCTAGACTACATACGCGACAACGCAGAGCAGCTGTTGTGAAAAGATTCGATGTCGAGAAGCTTAAATCGCAAGAGACCGCCAGAACTTTTGCAGACCAGGTAACTCTTAATCTCTCAGGAGGTCCGCTACCAGCATCAAGTGCAGAGGACCAGTGGGAACACTGTCAACAAGCCATCAGAAGTGCCGCCTCTGATGTGCTGGGTTTCACTAGGCGAATACAACGAAACCCCTGGTTCGATGAAGAGTGCCGGCTAGCGCATGCAGCTAAGGACGAGGCCTACCAGGCAATGCTGCAGACTCGAACAAGAGCTGCTGAGAGAGTGGCCCGGGAGCTCTACGGGCTGAAACGAAAAGAGGAACGCCGACTTCTCAGGAGGAAAAAGAGAGAGCACGAGAAGCGGGCGGTAGAGTCTATTGAGGGTTGTAGCGGTAGGGGAGATGTTCGAAAATTTTATCAGAGGGTGAAGCGATCCACCCAAGGATTCAAGGCTAGAACGGAAGCCTGCCGAGATGAGAGCGGGAATATGGTAGTAGACACACAGTCAGTGCTGAGGATCTGGAAAGAACACTTCTCGAGACTGCTTAATGGCGAAGACAGCCAAGATGCCGCTAAAAGGCAGAACGCTCCATTCAACTTGGACGAGTCCACCCGACCTAACCGAAATGCGGCTGGCGATATCCAAACTAAAGTCGTACAAGGCTGCTGGTGCGGATGGCTTACAAGCCGAACTATTTAAATAAGCGGGAGATGAATTGGCTAGGAGCATGCACCAGCTCATCTGCAAAATTTGGTCAGAGGAAAGTATGCCCGATGAATGGAACCTCGGTATAGTGTGCCCCATCCATAAAAAGTCAGAGATGTTCGGAAATGTACCAACTACAGAGGAATTAGTCTCCTAAACGTCACTTATAAAATCTTGTCGGCCATCCTGTGTGACCGCTTAAAACCTTTTGTCAACGATCTGATCGGCCCCTATCAGTGCGGTTTTAGGCCAGGCAAGTCAACCGTCGATCAAATGTTCACACTCCGACAGATTTTAGAAAAATCCCGGGAATTCCAGATCGATACACACCACCTTTTTATTGATTTTAAAGTCGCGTATGATAACGTGAAAAGGGACGAATTATACAGAGCCATGTCGAGTCTCGGCATCCCTGCCAAACTCGTCCGCCTGTGCAGGATGACGATGGAGAAATCTCGCTGCTCCGTCAAAATTGGTAAGAACACCACCGATTCCTTTGATGTTGAGAAAGGATTGAGGCAAGGCGACGCATTATCATGCAACCTATTCAACATCGTTCTTGAAGCCATTGTACGCAACGCACATGTCAACACCAGCGGTACAATCTATCAAAAGTCCGTTCAATTGCTTGCATATGCGGATGACATAGACATTGTCGGCAGAACGAAGCGAGTTGTGGCAAGGGCAATTGCGAGCATTGAATCGGAGGCGGCTAGAATGGGATTGGCGGTTAATGAGGACAAGACGTAGTATATGCTGTCATCGAGAGAGGAATCTCAACATCGTCGACTCGGGCAAAATATCACGATGGACAGATATAACTTCGAAGTTGTCAAGGACTTTGTCTACCTGGGCTCCACTATTACATCGCAGAATGACATCAGTGCAGAGATCAAGCGAAGAATTACTCTTGCCAACCGCTGATTCTTCGGTCTAAGAAGGCATTTAAGTAGTAAGGCCCTCTCTCAGAGAGCCAAGGAGACTTTATACAAAACCCTAATCATCCCGGTCCTGCTTTATGGGTCAGAAGCATGGACACTGAAAGATTCGGATAAAAATCTGCTAGGGTGCTTTGAGAGGAAGATTCTTCGTGTGATTTTCGGTCCGGTGTGTATCGAAGGAGTATGGAGGAGAAGATTCAACGACGAGCTATACGGGCTATACAGCGACGTTGACCTGGTCAAAAAGCTGAAAATACAGTGGCTGAGATAGCTGGGGCACGTGGAGCGTATGGACAGCAACGCACCTGCCCGACGAGTCTTCGAATCCAACCCCGATGGGGTGCGCAGCAGAGGAAGAACCCGTAACAGGTGGCGCAATCAAGTGAGTGACGACATCAAAGCACTTAGTGTGCGCAACTGGAAGCGGCTAGCTAGGGACAGAGCTGGCTGGAGGGGCTTGTTAGTTGAGGCCGAAGCCCATCCTGGGCTGTGAGATTTTCTAAAGACATATAAACATGAATTACTAGAGGAACATTACCATGAATTTTTAAATTGTATAAGACTACTTAAACAACTTTAAAACTCTATTTACACTGAATCGATACATGGACTTCATTACTCTAGCTGTTGTTGGTCATTGGATGAGTGTAAATTGGGGCCAGATACTTGTGTATGCTTTATCATAGAGAAACGTTTATTAAGAATTAAGAAACTAATGCTGTTATACAAAAGATTCAAATAAATCAAAATTAAAATTATAAAAATACTTCTTTTCATTTTCTTAAATTCATTCTTTACTAATATGAGTAAGCGAATGGTTGTTGAAGAATTACCCAAGCGTGCACGTGTTTAGTTTAATATATGATTGTATTTGTACATGAATAATTAAAATTAATTATTTAAGTTTTAAAAATTTTAGTTCGTATGATGATCCTAATGGTCTTGTGATTTGGAAAGCATATCCACCTTTGGCCATATAAAGCAAGCTGTTCGATGATAGGGAAGAAAATCTACCTGATAAAAACACCTGTAAATATTTATACAAAATAAAATACAATATATCAGATTAATGTTTTTTATCTTACCGTGTATTCCCCCAGATCTGCTACAACTCGATCCCCCCACTTTGTTGTAACCATTCGAATATGGTAAATGTCATAATTAAATCCGATCGTGAGATCGGATAACTTCCGTGTAGGTTTGAACCCGCTATCATTTAACGAATTAGCTTCTCGGACTGCAAAGTCTTCCACAGTGAAAACTGAATAATCTGGTTCTGAGAAATTCATAATGTCGTCAATTTTCGTCACTTGTTTAAAATCAACTATTCCTATCCTCAACAAATGCTTACGTTTTATAGTTCTGTTTCATCCCCACCCGACTTATAGTTTAGTATCTATGCATTTTTTTTTGTATCATCGAATAGTTTATTTATATTTTTAGAAAACTATTCGATCATTTACCCTCTTTTTTCATCTGTATCAGAATTTTTCCCTTATTTGGTAAAAACCAACTAACCCTCCCACTTTCTGATATCTTTTAATACACGCGGATATGAGTTGTCACTTCCACAATCGTTAAATATTTTTTTTCAATCCTTACATCTTTTTTGTATATAGTTTGGGTTCATATGTATATGTTGCATTCCGTGGAATTCCTTTTTTGGGTAGAACGCAATAATCTAAGTAATTGATAAATATGCATATGTTATGTCCATTTCGTATGGTTTTCCTTTTATTGTTTGATAAGCATGCGTGCATATAATGCATTTGGTGGTTTTAATTTATTTGGATTTGGGTAAAATGCAACAATCAAAGTAGGAACCTAATTCGTATCATTTTCTAACTCTCAAGCAAATAATTCTAATACTGGACATCACAGTCATTTTGAATAGTTCTTGTTATAGAGCCATCGAGTACAGTTCTTTTAAGTGTTTCCAAGTTTAAACTTATTGCATTTATAAATTAAAACCAATAAATACAAAAAATGTTACTAATACAATTTTTCTTACTCTCAAACAAATAAGTGATCAGTGAACATCTCAGTAATTTTGAATTGTTCTTGCTATAAGCCTAGTGCAGTTCCTTTAAGTTTAAACTTAAAATCCATAAAAAGAAGTGTTTTTTTTTATTTTTTGTCATTAATATAAACATATGTCATTAAATTTTTGAAGCTTTGCTTAAAAGTGGTGAAACGATAAAACAAAAAACAGTAACTATCAGATCCTAAAAACAAAAACGAAAACGAATTCTACAAAACTAAGTGCTTCAATTGTCAAAACAAAAAAAAAAGAAAATGGCAAATTTGGTTTGTGTTGTTTGTGCTGAAAAATTCGCCCATGCAAGTTCTTTAAGCAGGCATATAAAATCATCATATAAAACATTTTCGCGAAAAGATGCTTTGAATCGCCATATTCTAAGTGCTCATAAAACCTTAGAGGTAGCTCATGTGAGCAATGCAACCTTAACCGTAAGTGACCAGTCTATCTCAACCAAAGGGAAAGGGGATGATGATATTCCTCATTGTTCATCAAACAAACGCAGATGCGGAACCTGTCCAGGAGAGTTTTCGCCTAAACAGTGGATACACCATGAGAGAACAGAAATCCACACAAACAAAAACATGGTTAAAGTACCAATGAGCCCCCTTATGAAGATCCGGAAGTATTTTAAAGGTATGGTAGAAACCTTCCTATTGCAAAACAAAATGGAAGATCTACTGAACATTAAATATTTTTTGGATAGTTGTAAGACTGTTGTGTTGCAACTCATTGAAGAAGCTTTCCAAAGAAAAGGCAGTGTTAAGTTCAGTATTAAGCTTTTTGCTGAATATGTAAAATATTCAACATCGACTGGAGGAGAAGAGCATGCTGATATAAGCACAAAATCGTTTAAATCTCCGATGCAAATTGCTCTACAAAGCCAAGATATTTCGGAAATATTTACGAAGATGGTAGAATGCATTGACAATAAAAGTGAAGAGTTTGAGATCATGGACTCTGGTTGGAGTCTTCTTTTCATCAAACGAATCGAAGTCAACATCAATGAGTACAAGCCATTGAGAGGATCGAGCTACATTAGACTTCCAAAATCTATTGAAATTAAAAAGGCATGTGTGAATATCCAAAACAATGATGAATACTGCTTACGGGCAATTATTTCTGCTCTCCATCCGACCCATGCCAATGTTCAAAGAACCAGCAGCTATAATATCGAAAATATTGCAGATGATATAATTAATTTACCGAGTGGTGTTCGAATCAATTTCTACAATTTGGCTTTCCCCTTAAAGCTAAGAGATATAACGCTCTTCGAAACGCTTAACCCCACTATAAGTGTTAACGTTTTTGGAATCGAGCCGAAAAGTATTGGGAGTGAAGACTATAAAGTTGTTGGCCCATATTACATCACAAGGGATGTAAAGGATAATCATATCAACTTACTGCTTATCCAAGATGAATCGAATAACCATTTTATATGGATTAAAAACATTTCGAGGTTGATAAGTATGCAGGTTAATCATGGAAATCACTCCATAAGTATGTGCAATGCATGCTTATTAACGTTTAATGCTGATAATGCTTTTCGAAAGCATCAAAAGGAGTGCAACGGTAGCGTAACAGAGCTGTCAAAAGAGGATTCTAAGATATTAAAATTCGAGCATCATTCAAGATCTATTGAATTTCCCTTTGCCATATATGCTGACTTTGAATGTATGCTGATGAACATCCAAAGTTGTCATCCAGACTCAGGAAATTCCTCAACATCATCTATTAAAGAGCATATACCCATAGCAGTTTCTTACTACTTGAAATGCTCGTTCGACTCATCTTTGGACAAACTGTTTAAATACACGGCTAAGCATACCATAGTAAAAAAAAGAAAAAAACAAAACCAGAAACATTATATATTTTATTTTGTATTTATAAATTTGATTTTTTTTTTTTTGTTAAATTGCAGGTGACGACTGTGCTAGGGTATTAGTAAATTCTATAATTGAGGAATCGAAATGCATACATAGGGATTACCTCACAATAAATACGCCTATGACTATGACGCCAGCGGATGAACACACATTCAATGATGCTATCAATTGCCACATCTGTAACAGACCTCTGGGGCTAGATAAAGTTCGAGACGATTGCCACATCAGCGGGAAATTGATGAGCGCGGCGCATTCATCATGCAATTTAAATTATAAAGTACCAACATTTTTGCCTATATTTTTCCACAATTTAACTGGCTATAATGCCCATTTATTTATAAAAGAGTTGGGTAATACTAATGGGGACATTAGAATTATACCCATAAACAAAGAGAAATATATATCCATTTCAAAATTTATCGAAATAAATTCAATAAATAATGATCATAACGATCTTCTAGAATTGAGATTCTTAGACTCGTTTCGATTTCTCCCCTCGAGCATTGACAATATTTCAAAAACCCTTGCAGAGGATGATTTCAAAATTTTGGCTAAGTTTTGTCAAAGCAATAAGAGATCTTTCGAACTTATGACTCGAAAGGATGTCTTTTGCTATGATTAAACTTTTTGAAACGCAATTACCACCTATTTCAGCGTTTAAGAATTCATTGCTCGACCTAGATTGTAGCGAAGATGATTATGAGCATGCTAAAAATGTTTGGAATAATTTCAATTGTTCTACATTAACTCAATATCCTGAACATTATTTAATAACGGATGTTATAATTCTATCCGATATATTTGAAAAATTCCGTAAGGATTCAAGGCAAACGTATGGTCTAGATCCATGTCATTATTTCACGTTGCCTGGTTTTTCATGGAGCGCTATGCTTAAGCACACAAATGTGAAATTAGAGCTCCTTAGAGATATAAATATGTTCAATTTTTTTAGCAAGGGTATAAGAGGAGGATTGACCCAGTGCAGTTTACGGCACTGTAAGGCTAATAATAAATATATGGAAGAATCTGATAAAAGTAAGCCTGAAGAATACTTAATCTACTTAGATGCTAATACCATTTACGGTTGGGCTATGTCCGATTACCTCCCACATTCAGGCTTTGAATGGATTGATCCTCCAACAGATTTGTCTTTGATAAAAGAATGCTTGCTAGCAGATAAACATGTTAGATACATTTAAGAAGTTGATTTAGAATATCCGCAATATATTCACGATCACCATAACGATCTTCCATTCTGTCCGACTAGTATTTCCCTTAACAATAAACCAAACAAAATTGATTGCAGACTTGCGGGACAAGTTGAATTATACTGTACATTATAAAACATTAATTCAGTGTATTGATAATGGTTTGATTTTGAAAAAAATACATCGTGTAATCAAATTTAAACAATTTCCATGGTTAAAAAATTATATAGATCTCAATAATAAACTGAGAACAGAAGCGACAAACAAGTTTGAAAAAGACCTGCGCAAACTATGTAATAATGCTGTATTTGGGAATACCATGGAGAATGTTGATAAAAGAAAAGATGTGCGAATTGTTTTATTACCAGACAATTCCAGTAATGGTAGACAGCTTGGTGCTCGTGCATTTATAGCGAAACCAAATTTTCATAGCATTTTAGAGTTTGGTGATAACATGGCTGCTATTCATATGAAAAGAACATCTACACTTTATAACAAGCCCATATACTTAGGGTTTTCTGTTTTAGTGATCTCTAAGTATAAGATGTATGATTTTCATTATGCGTGTATGAAGCCTAAATTTTCGGATAAAAACCTTAGGCTAGCGTATATGGAAACCGACAGAATTTGTTGCACTAAGAGCCAAAATGTATAGCATAAATGTTCAAAATTCCGGAGTTATTAAAAAAGCAAAAGGTGATAAAGGCTCTGCTGTAAGGAAATTAAATTTGAGTAATTACAGAGAGTGTTTACTACAAAAGAAAGATTTTTATTGCACAATCATAAATTTCCGTTCCAAGCAACATGTTATATACACCCAAACAATTATTAAAAAGAATTTTAGTTGTGAAGATGACAAGAGATATGTATGTGAAAATAATATAAATACATTTGCTTGGGGTCATTATAATATAAATTCTTAATATATTTTAAATTGATCATTTATGCTACATGAGTAACTATGTAAAAATTACTAGGTATATTGTGATACTAAAATATAAGAAACAAATAATTTATTGTAATTAACAAAAAAAAAAAAAAAAAAAAAAAAAAAAAAAAAATGATTATATTACATGTAAAAAGCAATATACAACACAAAATAGTCTTAAGAACAAATAAACAATACAATGAGAAAATATTAATTAAAGAAAATAAACAAAAAAAAGTCTTTCTTATTTTAAATCTTGGGTTGATTTTGGTTTTTTTCACTTTTACGAACGTGTATCTATTATCTTTCTTTAGCTAAGGAGAGTTTTCTTCAAATTTTTCTTAGAATTAAATGATATAAAATGTAGGTACCTATGCATTGCACATTCTGATTAAATAACCGTCATAATTCACACAAAAGAAAAAAAAAAAAAACGCATTGTCACTGTTAGAATGCTACTGATATGTGTCGCATATTTCCGGATAGTCAATGCATGATTATTCCTGTACACTCATGCGTATAAAATTATCGCTAGGTTTGCTCGGTTATCAATTTTTTTCCAAAAATAACTTATTTATCACTATTAAAATGCTAGCAGACATTATGTGTTACACGACATTAAAGGGCTTCCATCACATACATATATATATTTTTGCTAGCACACAATATCATGGGTATAAAACCGAACGTATCGAACAAGGCGTATGTGTTATTAACACCTGCAGCACAACCAACACGATCACTATTACACTGAGCCATCGCCCCACTTAGCCACCACCCACTTACCGATCCAACAACTAGGCCATCTATCTACAACAGCCACCACCCACTGACCCATCTACCAACTAGGCTACAAGCCTATACGATCCCTTTTGCACTGAAACACCGCCCACTTAGCCACCACCCACTTAGCGGTCCAAAAAACTAGGCCACCTACCTACAACACCACCACCTAGGTCAGAAACCTGCATGATCCGTATCACACTGAACCACCGACCGATTATCCACCACACACTTGCCACCGCACACTTAGCCACCACCCACTTAGCCACCACCCCACTTACACCCACTTACCGATCGACTCACCTGTCGCACCTGTCTCATCTGTCGCACCTGTCTCATCTGTCGCACCTGTCTCACCTGGCGCACCTGTCTCACCTGTGCACACCTGTTCTCACCTGTGCACACCTGTCTCACCTGTGCACACCTGTACTCAACTGTGCACACCTCTTAGCCACTTAGCCACTGTTCTAGAACTCCCTTAAACCAACTACTGACACTGGAGGAAAATCCTGGAAAATTTCCAGGAAAATTGGAAAACAGGGAACATCAAGTTTTTAATGCATAACTCGAGAACGGTTACTTCTATTTTTACGCTTTAGGGCTTGATTAATTCGTATTAGTTCAAGAAAGGGCATAGGAAACTGGAAGAAAATCCCGTAAAATTTAAAAAAAATTGAAAATCCGGAAACAGCCGGTTTTCAGTGCATAACTCGAGAACGGTTACTTTCATTTTGACGATTTAGGGCTTGATAAATTCGTATTGGCCCCAGAAAGGTCCTGAAAGCATCGGCTTTGTTAACATACGTGGAGAAATTGCAATTGAAACAAACATGCAGTCGCTTAACGAAATGACCAGTTCGCTGCAGATTTCTCCACGCAATTTATTGGCGATGGGCAATGGCGTGATACCAGTGGACTTAGTCACCGGCCTTATTGAATTTCCACCGCATTTTTGCCACTTTAGAACAACGCTGGAAGAGCTCATCGCGAATGTTTTTCACTCAAAATTATGTTAACCATGATTGGCTGAGTTCACTAGCGATTTTGGTTGCGAAAAAGAAGAATTTCGATCATTTGAATTTCGTCATTCAAAATCAAATTGCCAGTGAGTTAAATCTATTAAAATCCGTGATCTCCGTGATGGATGAAAACGAAGCCACCAACTATCCCACCTAATTTTTGAATTCTTTGGATGTTCCGGGCTTTTCACCACACCAAGGCCCCTATGGGCCTTGGAGGGCGTCTGCCTGGGTCTGACGACACTTTAACTGTCTGGGACATTCATATTTGTAATGAGGATATTTTTCCTGATTTTTTGATATATAATTTACATGGTTATACCTTTGAAATCAAAAGTTGTTTTTCGCCCCTATGGGCCTGAGAGGGCGTCTGGTAGGATTTGGCGACATTTTAAGCGTCTGGGACATACATATTTGTAATGAGGAGATTTTTTGATATATTATTTATATGGTTATACCTTCAAAATAGAAAGTTTGTTTTCGACCCTATGGGCGACTGTCTGGGTCGGGCAACACTCAAATCGTCTGGGACCCCCAAATTCTTAATCAGTGCGTAATTCTCTTTCATTTACATATATTTTTAAGTGGTTATATACTCAAAACCAAAATCTGTTTTTTTTTTTGCATCTTTTGGGTGGCGTCTGTCTGGGTCGGGCGACACTCAAATCGTCTGGGACCCCAAAATTCTTAATCAGTGCGTAAGTCTCTTTAATTTCTATATATTTTTAAGTGGTTATATACTCCAAACCAAAATCTGTTTTTATCGCCCCTTTTGGGGGGCGTCTCTGTCTGGGTCGGGCGACACTCAAATCGTTTGGGACCCCGAAATTCTTAATTAGTGCGTAATTCTTTTCAATTTACATATATTTTTAAGTGTAGTTATATACTCCAAACCAAAATCTGGTTTTTTGCCTCTTTTGGGGGGCGTCTGTCTGGTTCGGGCGACACTCAAATCGTCTGGGACCCCGAAATTCTTGATGAGAGCGTCGTTCTCTTTAGTTTACATATATATTTAAGTGGTAATATATACTCTAAACCAAAATCTGAAAAATCGCGGTTTTCAACCTCCCGCCTCCAGCCCCGGCGACAAAATAATCCTGCCAGTCGGTTGAATTTGAAATCTTGGCCCTAGTACCTCAACATACATGTTCGCAAATTTTGGTTATACCTCCAAACCAAAAATTTGCTGTCAGCTCTTAGACTATAGTTAGATACGATGATATTATACATTTATTGGCACATAGGGGGCCAAATTTTATATACTATGTCTTAAATTTAAAGGATTATACCTAAAATATAAAATACATGTCAACAAATTAAATCTAAAAGTCAGTTGACTTAATTGTCCTCGGGGTGTTCCGTCCGATGGGTTACCGTTTTGCCATGGTGATTACTGACCCAGTTTCAGCGTAGAACGAAACTACTTGTTCGTTGTCTGTGATGATCAGGGAAAGGATTTTGCTGACCTAAAAAAAATCAAAAAAGGCAAACAAAAATTAAGAAACTATAAACATAACTTAACATCTAATTACAATAACATTGATCTACCAACAGCTTTTTGAAGTTCTCAGATAACAGCCTTCTACGATTGTCTCTTAGAAGCGTTTTTAATGAGCTACTTTCTTCGTGAGCAGTAACGAGTGGAGCCCATTTTAAACTCTCTAGTCTCCACATCATTCACTTTAACGTTTTCGGAAAGTATGGAGTTGACGTCGCCAGTTTTAAATCCACGATTTACAACAAAACAGTAGTGAACTTTTTCTACACTTCATTTGCAATTATTGCCCCATTCGATTTTTATAAATTTTCATTGATATTTGCAGTGCAAGGAAATGCACGATCTTTCATAGAGAAATGCAAAGATCTAGTTTTTATGAGTAAAAAATCAAAAAAAACGACAAACAATTTTATTGAGAAAAGATCATAGTAACTCTATCTACAGTCTACACTACCTGCTTTCTTTTTCTTGCATGTTGAGGGCAAGCAAATTTGTTTCCTGTATGCTTTAGATTGTGTTAGGATCATGTTTTTAACTGGAAATGAAAAAACTACATGCAGTTTGTATTTGTAGATTTTTTTTGAAGAGTTTTTCGTCTAACTTTGATAAAAAAAAGCAAGCAAGTCAAAATTGACAAAAAAGACACCAACGTGTAAAAAAGGCAAAAAAAAAAGCACTAACGGGTAAAAACGGCAAAATAAAATACATATATTTTGAATCAGAAGGACATGAATCGTGTTTGTATATAGTCGATTCCTTCTTAAGATCACGCAAAAAAATAGGCAAAGTAAAGTAAGCAAAATCCTTTCCCTGGTGATGATGTTGTCGTCCAGGATGTCCATCGTACTGAGGTATATCGGCTCGGTTTGTCGTTGCTCGGTGGCCATTCTTCTTATTAGTTGATTTGGGTGATTGTTGGTGTGTCCTACTAGCTTCTTTGCTTGTACGAGTAGGTACCGGTCCAGGGGGATGATGTTCGCCTAAGGGTACAGACGCTCATTGCTGTGATGTCTCTTTCGCTGGCGGTCAATCTTTCCAAGAGTAGTCCTACGCCTCACTGAAACTACAAGAAAATAGAAAATTATAAGAAAAGAAAATAGAAAAAAATAAGATAAAATCAGTATTGACTATTGAGTCTATACATTTTTTTGCAGGGGTTCTATTGAAGAGATTGAAATCAGAAGTACCTATACTTCCTTGAGTAGCCACAGTACATTCCTAACGTTTTCGTTCAGTCTTAGAACAGTAGTGACTTAATTGTTATAGTTGTATGCATTTGATAAGCAACAAAAACCTGCACTGAGATTGAGCTTGAAATGTGGCTTCGGTAGCGCGGTGGTAGGCCGTCGGCTTCCGAATTCCAGTCACAGTTGATGTCTTCAGTTCAATCCCTATGACGGGCAAAGCTTTTCAAATAAAAATGAACATATAAAGACTCAGCACCACACAAAGAAGTCTGATGATCGGGTTGGCCCTCGTAAAATAGCTATAACTTCAGCCAAATAACTTGGTGGTAGAACACTATAGTTGTTGCTTCATTCAATATGTTCAATGTTATAATTATTTTTTAACAATGATTTTTTTTTCTCGAAGAAGACTTTTAATAAAAACAAAATATTTTCAACTTTCAAAAATTATATTTATCAAAGTAATAGTAACAGGACTGAAAATTAAAAACCAGATTCTATTCACTTTCACCGTTATTATTGTGACTTTTTTCAACGCCTTCTGAAGATGGCTTTGTAGGCGAGAGCTGTGGGAATTGATCTCAGCCAGTGTTACCGCCGGTTTAATTTTTAATGAGTCCTGCACGCTGAAAAAATGAGTCATTTTGAAAATAAATGAGACCCAATAAAAAATCTGTTCAAGGTGTATGATAAGACTTTTTCCATTTTTTAATAATAAAAATATTTACTTTGAAATCATATAAACATTATTAAACTAACTTATTTAACATAATTTTTGTTCAGCAAACGAAATAAAAGCGCTTGAACTTAAAAATTGGCTTAACCGTATTATAAAAAGGGCATTACCAATAATCATATTTAGTAAGGACTTAAATATTCCAGTAAATTAACCTTATTTGTATTGATCACAAATAATGTACTATTTATCGAATGTTTAATTTTTTGAAGTCAATCCCATATTTGATTCACTATTTAGATTTTAGAGTTAACATTAATATTAGGGTCGTACCATGTAGAGTTAATTAGTTAGATTCCATACCATTATCATTCACTTTACAGAAATATTAAAGTCGTCACTAAATTTTATTATTGGTAAGGCCCAGTGTTTATTTTTACTCTTAAAAAAAATCAGTCAAATCTAAAAAAGATGAGTCCCTGAGCCAAGTTTAAAAAAATGAGTCCTTTTTGACTCATATGAGTCCCAGTGGTAACAATGATCTCAGCTACAAAACTATTCACCTTTCTTTATTCGTGTGCGTAATCTTGGAAATATTTTAGTATCTCGAGCCACATTTTATTTTAAATTTGGTTGTGTTTGGCGTTGTTGTGATGAGGGTTGTGTTCATCATTCAGGGCTTCAAAATCTGTGTATTCCTCTTGGATGTTGGTTGGAGTAAGAGGAAAGCATGAGCTGCAGCCTGCAGGTTTGTTGCTCTTGACTATTTTCATCCCATCTATGATTATTATCTATGACGGCCTTGCAAGTTGAGCAATACATTTGTATATAAACTTTTTATGGTAATGCCATGGAGTCAAATTCAGTTACACTCGATTTGTCCGCTTGGCGCGCATGCGTCACATGGTTTTGACAACATAAGCTATTTCTTAACATTATTGTTCCAGACAAGTTCCTTAATTTCAACGCTACGTGACTCAGCGTCAGCAGTCATCGATTCTGATGGCATTACTATAAAGTTTATATACAAACAAAGGCAATTCTAAATAAAATGACCCTTAGCCCGCTGGCCCGGATAGTATCCCTCCCATTGTTCTGAAGAGGTGTTCTTCAACGCTGGCAAAACCACTGCGTAAGCTTTTCCATCAGTCCTACTCTACTGGTCTCTTTCCGAGTGGATGGAAAACAGCATTTGTCCAGCCTGTCCCTAAAAAAGGCGTGTCTTCTTCCCCCTCCAACTATCGGCCAATTGCGCTTACATCCCTTCTTTCCAAGGTCATGGAAACGCTGATTAATTTTCAGCTAAAGAAATATCTCGAAGAACGAAAGCTTCTTAATGACCGGCAGTACGGCTTTCCTAGCAATAGGTCCACTGGTGATCTGATGGTATATCTCACCGAACAGTGGCACAAATCTTTACATCGTTTTGGAGAAAGTAAGATTATTGCGCTTGATATTTCTAAAGCATTTGATAGAGTTTGGCATCAAGCTCTCTTATCGAAAATGCGTGGATTTGGTATCGATGAATCTCTTCTTCGTTGGATTAGAAATTACCTTTCGGACCGTTCAATACAAGTTCCGAGCTGCATCTCACCGGCAGCACACGTCTCGTGAGAGTTTTGTCCCCACCCCCGTTAACGTTAATCAAAAAAAAAAATAAATAAATAAATACCCATTACTTGTCGTGCAATGTAAATCAGTGATAGTTCTTGTGCATACCAAATTAAAAACAACAATCAACACAGCCCAAATAAAAAACAAAAAATGAAAAATAGAAAAAACAAAAAAAAAAAAAAAATCATCATCATAACACAGAGCGGTAAATTCCTTCCTTCTCCTTACCCATTATCTCTCACAGTCGTGTAAGCTTAATTGCTGTTGCATTGTGTAGGTATCCCCTCACCGTGCTCGCAGGGATTAAGCTGTCATGATATTAGATAAATAGGTGTTTGTCTTTTCTTAGTAACCAGGGCCGGATCTGTAGCAGTCTGTCGCCAAGGCATAACACTGGCGATAGTTTGTTATAGTAAAGTTCAAATTGGGATTAAGATTAGACATTCATCGTAGTTAATTGTCTGATTTGGTTTTAGTTAGTTTTTGTTTTTATTGAAATGGTGGGTGAATTTAGAGTCGACTTTAGCAACATTCGGGGGATTAGACAGAATTTCTGTGCTGTATATGTCTATACTGCGCAAAGCAGGCCAGCCGTTTTGGCACTGAGTGAAACTCAGGTAGGAGAAAACTCCGATCATACTGAATTCAATCTGCCTGGTTATAATTTAGTGCCATTATTCTTTCCCCATCACGGTCTCGCTGTTTATATAAGGAATGATGTTGCGTACCAACTTCAACCACAATATGGTTTGTGCTCAAACACAAATTTTAACTTCATGTGGTTCAAATTTACGGTCAATAAGCACATCATTCATTCCTGTTTTATTTATCGGAGCCCAAATCTGGACAGTAATTCAACTTTTAACGAATTTGATGCTCTGTCCGACTCCATCCTAAGAATTGTTGCCCATTATCCTCACACTGAAATCGTCATTGCGGGCGATTTCAATGTACACAATTCCAGTTGGCTTCGCTTTTCTGGCCAGACAACACCCGAAGGAAGGTATGTTGAGCTCTTTGCTGAGTTAAACCACCTGACTCAGCTTGTTAACGAGCCAACTCGAATCCCTGATGTTGCAGGTCAATCCGCCAACACACTAGACTTGTTTCTTACCTCTGACCCTAATAAATACACTATTAGTGTATTTTCGCCTCTAGGCTCATCAGACCATTGTGTCATATCTGCTAATTTCTCGTGCCAACAAAACTCAGTTAAAGAGAAAGTACCAACGAGAACCGTTTGGCAATACGAGAAAGCCAACTGGGACGGTCTCAACGGTTTCTTCAGTAACTTTAACTGGTCACTATGCTTCCTCGATAGTGACGTAGATGCCAGTGCAGATATGATCACAAATTTAATTCTTTGTGGAATGAGAAATTTTATCCCGAATAGGGTAAAATCTATCAAACCCAAGGAAAACTCATGGTTTGATTCGAGCTGTAAAGAGGTTATTAGGGTCAGAGAAGTAAGTTTCCGATGTTATAAAGCCAACCCTACTGAGGAAAACCGGAATAAGTTCAAACAAGCTAGAAAGACCTGTAATGTTCATATTCGACGAACCAAATTTTTGCATGACCAGAAATTAAGGCAAAAAATACTACAATGTCCCACAGGTAGTAAAAATTTTTGGTCATTTGCAAAGAATATACGAAATGCTACTTCGTCGTCGGTTCCAACGCTCGTCTTCAACGATACACCTTTTGTCAGCTCGATAGATAAAGCCAATTTGCTTGCAGCACAGTTTGCTGTTAATTCGACGCTGCCAGAAAGTGTTATGACTCCTCCTGTACTTGAGAGCGTAAATGATTTCATGGGACAAATCTTCTTTCGCACTCGTGCAGTTGCTAGAGTTCTAAAAGATCTCGACGAACACAAATCCGCTGGCCCGGATAGTATCCCTCCCATTGTTCTGAAGAGGTGTTCTTCAACGCTGGCAAAACCACTGCGTAAGCTTTTCCATCTGTCCTATTCTACTGGTCTCTTTCCGAGTGGATGGAAAACAGCATTTGTCCAGCCTGTCCCTAAAAAAGGCGTATCTTCCTCACCCTCAAACTATCGACCAATTGCACTTACGTCCCTTCTTTCCAAGATCATGGAAACGCTGATTAATTTCCAGCTAAAGAAATATCTCGAGGAACGAAAGCTTCTTAATGACCGGCAGTACGGCTTTCGTAGCAATAGGTCCACTGGTGATCTGATGGTATATCTCACCGAACAGTGGAACACATCTTTACATCGTTTTGGAGAAAGTAAGATTATTGCCCTTGATATTTCAAAAGCGTTTGATAGAGTTTGGCATCAAGCTCTCTTATCGAAAATGCGCGCATTTGGTTTCGATGAATCTCTTCTTCGTTGGATTAGAAATTACCTTTCGGACCGTTCAATACAAGTTGTATTGGACGGTTTCAAGTCTGAAATTCACAAAATAAATGCTGGTGTGCCCCAGGGCTCCGTTTTGTCTCCCACTCTCTTCCTTATATTCATAAATGATCTTCTGTCTGAAACGTCTAATCCATT
The DNA here is from genome assembly GCA_949320155.1 of Melangyna quadrimaculata. Lineage (NCBI taxonomy): Eukaryota > Metazoa > Arthropoda > Insecta > Diptera > Syrphidae > Melangyna > Melangyna quadrimaculata. Next base: position 376,223,618 of record OX439483.1, read on the forward strand.
AAACTGTTTCGCTGATGACAGCACCCTCAGCTTCTCATATTCGTTTTCAGATTCACATCCATGTCCTTCGGATGTGGAACTTGAACGGCAGCGTATGATTAGCTCATTTAATTCCGATCTTGACAGCATTGTCCAATGGGGAATTAAAAACCGAGTGGAATTTAATGCTTCAAAAACCCAATACTGTCTACTGTCGTCTAAGAGAAACCCACCCCCTATGCCACTATCCATGAGTGGCACTTGCATTGAGGAAACCGAAAAGCTTTCAGTCCTCGGTATGTGTATAACAGACCACCTTCTGTGGAATGACCACATATTCGACGTCGCCAAAAATGCTGCTAAGTGCTTAGGTTTTCTTCGGCGATGCAAGAAATTTTTCTCTCCTTCTGATCTGGCTGTAATCTATAAAGCCTTTATTCGTCCAAAACTCGAGTACAACTCTCATGTTTGGGCAGGTACTCCAACAACCCATTTAAGCCTATTGGATAGAATTCAAAGAAGAGCTATGAAAATGATAGGTGAAAGAAATATAACTGATACATTTGCTTCTCTAGAACACCGCCGCAATGTTTCTTGTATTTCATTATTTTATCGTTATTTTCATAAACAGTGCTCTAGCGAAATAGCCAGTTGCATTCCTCCCCTTAAACAATTCAACCGTAATACTCGCGCTGCTAGGAATGCCCATCAGTTTACCCTTGAGCCCAACTTCGGACGTACTGTCAATTTCAGGGATTCTTTCTTTTCCCGCACCACGCGAATGTGGAATGCTTTACCCGACTCTATCTTTCCCTCCCATTTTAATATTCAGAACTTCAAAACCAATGTGCATCGGTTCCTCCTCTTAAATCCTTCCCTATTTTCCTAAAGCTCGCACTGTGTTCAACATATTAAGGGTAGTCACAACCCCTTTAGTGCGCGCACAAATAAAAAAAAAAAAATAAAAAAAAAAAAAAAAAGTTGTATTGGATGGTTTCAAGTCTGAAATTCACAAAATAAATGCTGGTGTGCCCCAGGGCTCCGTTCTGTCCCCGACTCTCTTCCTTATATTCATAAACGATCTTTTATCTGAAACTTCTAATCCATTAAATTGTTTCGCTGACGACAGTACCCTCAGCTTTTCATATTCGTTCTTAGATTCACATCCATGTCCTTCGAATGTGGAACTTGAACGGCAGCGTATGATAAGCTCATTTAATTCTGATCTCGACAGCATTGTCCAATAGGGAATAAAAAATCGTGTAGAGTTTAATGCTTCAAAAACTCAATGCTGTCTACTGTCGTTAAAACAAAACCCACCCCCCATCCCACTATCCATGAGTGGCACTTGCATTGAGGAAACCGAAAAGCTTTCAGTCCTCGGTATGTGTGTCACAGACCACCTTTTATGGAACGACCACATATTCGACATCGCCAAAAATGCTGCTAAGTGTTTAGGTTTTCTCCGTCGATGCAAGAAATTTTTCTCCCCTGCTGATCTGGCTGTGATCTACAAAGCCTTTATTCGTCCAAAACTTGACTATAACTCTCACATTTGGGCAGGTGCTCCAATAACCCACTTGAGTTTATTGGATAGAATTGAAAAGAGAGCTCTTAAAATGATAGGTGAAAGAACTATAACGGAAACATTCTCATCTCTTGAGCACCGTCGAAATGTTTCATGTCTTTCGTTATTTTACCGTTATTTCCATAAACAATGCTCTAGTGAAATAGCCAGTTGCATTCCTCCCCTCAAACAATTCAACCGTAATACTCGCGCTTCTAGGAATGCCCATCAGTTTACCCTTGAGCCCAATTTCGGACGTAATGTTAAGTACAGAGATTCTTTCTTCAGTCGCACTACTCGAATGTGGAATGCTCTACCCAGCTCAATTTTCCCCTCCCATTGTGATCTACAGACGTTCAAAACCAATGTGCATCGGTATCTCCTTTTAAATCCCCTCCAATCTACCTAATCGCTCGTGCTGTGTATATCATCTTAAGGGTAGTCACAACCCCTTTTGCACGCGCTCAATATAAAAAAAAAAAAAAAAAAAAATGGATTTTAGTGGAACCAAACTTCAGTCAATAATCAGTAAATAACAAATTTCACTTAAAATGTTGAGGTTCCGTTTTTCAATATAACTCTACCTAATACATTTGATATTTTACATCATAAACTAAAAACTTGTCGTACTTTTAGATCCCACTACTTTTTACGTTGGACTTGTTTCGCAAAAGTTTTTATATATAGGTATAGAAGAACTTGGCTTCTTTTCTAAGATTTATTTTTTTAGTGTTACAAATACTGGAAGTCATTTTACGCTTTAAATCGATAAATTTTCTAAATTTGTATCTCTAGAACATTCCTTGTACTCCTTGCTCTTAGTATAATTATTATATATTAAAGATTTTTAAAATCGAAAATCTGTTTTTGTTTGCTTCCCATTTCACCCTATATAAAACTAAATTAAAAAAACTATCTAGCCACCTACTCTCTACACATAATCTTTCTAAATTAAAAAGAACTCTAAAAATCATATATACCATATTTTGGAGTTAACCACAAATTTCAACCGAAAAGTTTATTTGGAAGACCATCTTCCCTGAATCCAACTTCAAGTTCTCCTCCAAATACAATCTTTTAAATACACTTCTGTGCATACAAAATATTTAAAAGGCTCCAAATGTCCAAATCAAACCAATGAAGACTTTTACAATAATCAAGTTTTATTATTAATTCAGTTTTGTTACTATATGTATAAATATATGTATATGTATATATATATGATATTTTTTAAGGTGTGCCGGATTTTTTGACGACCGATGATATTTTACTGTCTCGATTTTTCTTGCTGAAGTACATAATGTATGGTTTATTCATGTGGTTTTATTCAATATCAATAAGTTTTTTAGAACAAGCTCCTCGATGAAGTAGAGTGTAAGCTAATAAAAAGAAATTAAAACAATTTTTGTTTTTTATATTCATTTAACTTAACTTACTTCGTCCAGTTCTACAAATATGTCTTCTCATCTCACAACTATTTCCAAAAGTAAGCTTTTTACCATTGTAGACGCCACAAACTGGGTTAAAGACAGTTAAACACACCATTGAACTACATAACTCTTGACATTTCCTTTTAGATATCTTTTTTGCTTCTAACGGATTAGAAAAAGTTGATGTTTTTTTATTTTAAAGACTGAAGAACTGTTTTTCTTATTCGATTCATACCTGGTTTATTTGCATTTATACGATCGCAATTTTCACTCAGCCTAAGGCACTCATTTCGAAATACTTCACAAAATTTGCCGTTCGTTGATGCCCAAACGGGGCTTTCTTCATTTGAACAATCATAAGCTGCGCTACAAAGTTTAGGAGTTCGAGCTTGAGATTTACAAATTATCCCGAGCAGAAGAAAAAACATTAATTTAGCTACCGGAAACTGCATTGCAAAAATGTCTGCTTACTTCACTGATATGATGGAACTTAACTGATGGATGGAATGCATTTGTTAAAGACTTTTATATAATTATTTTTTCAATAATTATCTTTTTTGTAGTATTTAATTAACAATATTAAGATTTCCTTATCCAGGTATATTTTTATTGTATTTATTTTGTAAATTGTTGTATTATGAAGTGATGACGGATGACCTACTGATGGTTTATTGTTTGTTTATTCACTACGCCCTTCTTGAGAAAAAAAATAATTTAAATTAATTTTTAGATTAAATTATGTTTTTATCCAAATTTATTGTTGTTTTTTAACGTGACAATGGGAAAATTCACAGCGTTAATGGATCGCTGTAAGAGGAAGTATCAAAACTTCGACATCAGGTATTTTTCATGGATCTCATTTTTGTTCTGTACAAAAAAAAATGAAAAGTACAGGATTATGTGTGTCGCTTATCTCCTTCCGTGCAGAGTTGAGCTCTGAATATAACTGGAGTAAATCGAGCATGTTTTGAACACTCTGAACCAGTGTTGCTGTAATCTTTAATGTTATATTCAAAATTTCATAATGCTAATACGTATGGAAGCTCAAAAAACAGAATGCTAGATTTCAAAAACCACTAATACAATGTTTCTTTCTTTGCATAAACTCCCATATAAAAAAAAAAAATATTTACATGATGAAAGAAATCTTGCCCATCGGCGCCATTGGCAATATTTGAGGCTGTAAATTGCCGCTATATCTGCCCTAAAAGGCAAAAATTAAAAAAAAAAAAAAAAAAAAAAAAAAAAAAAAAAAACCCTTTAAGATATTTTTTTTGTTAGTGATTTAAATGATGTCCTTTTATATGACCAACTGTCAGCTCCAGCATTCTCAAAACACGACCTTATTTATCTGGCTTTTAACTTTAAGTTCAAACCAATCGCAACTTCCTTCGAATTCAGAGATTTCAAGAACATTAATTATTCAGATCTAGAGATGAGTTGTCGAAATATCCGTTGGCAATGTATTCATAGGTTACCCTCTACCGATGATCAAGTCGAATCCCTAAACAATAATATAATCAACCTATTTAATATACACGTTCCACTGAGATCCAGAACTGTTGTAAATGGCGAACGCCCATGGTTTAACATTGAACTATGTGGATAGCATGGATATTATGGAAAGTCTTTTTTCGGTCAAATCCAATGCTGTAGGCATTGATGGAATACATCCCGTATTCATAAAGTCCTTATTACCTATTATACTGCCATATATAACTCATATATTTAACACAATATTAATGACAGGTTTATTTCCAACTCAATGGAAACACGCAAAATATTGCCAATACCCAAAAATGGACGGAAAAATGAGTTTAGACCTATATCTATACTACCCTTTTTGTCAAAGGTATTCGAGAGGATAGTTAAAAAACAACTCAACAACCACCTTAGAGCTCATAACATTCTCTCATCTAAGCAGTCTGGCTTCCGTCAAAAGCATAGTTGCATTACTGCTGTTGTCAACATTGTTGAAGATATTCGAATTGCCTTAGATGAGGATCACGTAACGTTTCTTGTACTGCTCGATTTTTCTAAAGCATTTGATACTGTTGACCACACTAACCTATGTCATAAGCTGTCAGCATTTTATGGTTTTTCGCCTTCTGCAGTAATCTTATTATCATCCTACCTTCGGGATAGAAAACAAGCAGTTTCGATTGGGAATAGCATATCAAGTTTCCTTCCAACAACTTCAGGAGTTCCTCAGGGTTCAATCTTAGGACCACTCCTTTTCTCTCTTTATAACAATGAGCTCCCCGAAATGATTAATAAATCCTCCATCCAAATGTATGCTGACGATGTTAAGTTATACAGAAGTTGTACCCTTGGGCTTATAGAAAATTGCGCGTACTTAATTAATAGGGACCTTGAAGTAATTTCTCGCTGGTCAACTTCTAATGGTCTGTTCTTGAACCCTATGAAATCCAAATGCATAGTTATTAGCAGAAAGGCTCATATTTTCCCAACTTATGCTTAAACAAATCACGCATTGAGTATGTTTCAACTGCAAGAAATCTCGGTATGTTGTTCAATAGTACACTCTCTTGGGATGCTCATATTAATGCTGCCGTGGGTAAAGTATACGGGGTACTCCGCAAATTATGGTCCTCGCAATATTTCACCCCTTCAACTCGTTTGTTATTGGCTAAAACGCTAGTTGTACCGAAACTTACATACGGTTGCGAGATCTATTGCAAATGTGATGCAGTCAGCAGGGCGAAGACTTAACGTAGCTTTCAACAATACCGCACGTTATATATTTGGTTTACGTAGAATTGATCGTGTTTCAAATTTTTCGGTACAAATATACACAATCTCCTTTGATAACTTATTGCGCTTCCGAACCCTTGTTTTACTGTTCAATATAATTCATTCCCAAGAACCATGTAGTTTCTTCAATAGGATACAGTTTGGTTCCTCGAATAGATCCCAAACTATCAGACATCCCCGTTATAGTTGTCTGGTTTCGGAGCGACAGTTCTTCGTCAACGCCATAAGACTGTGGAACTTCCTTCTGAGGCACGTCAAGAGATTAAGTGGCCAAGCACAGTTTCGTAGAGCTCTACTTACTCATTTTCAAAATTGATTCTGTTTTCTAAACATAAAAACTATAATAGTTAATCTTCCTTTTTTTTTTTTTTTTTTTTTTCATTTGAGATGTATTTGTATTTGTATTTTATTTAATTTCTTTATACATTTTTGTTCCTTTTCTTTTCTTTTTTTTTAAACAAATATTCTTTGAAACTTTCATTAAATACATTCTTATTAATATCAAAGTAGCTTTCCTTCAAATCATTGTAAAATTTAGACTTACACTAATTTATAAGAAGTAGATTCTTTATGTGTAGGTATTCATTGAATTCAATAAACTAAACTAAACAATTTTACGGTACAATATTTCTCTTTCCAAAACGTCTCCATTGGCAGAATTAAAAGAAATGTAAATGAAAGTGGCAATTATTAGTAAGCTACATAGGTAGCTACATAGGAAGCTTTGAAAAGATATGATACAAAGGTATACATACCTAAATTAATTAATGCATGTACATACCTACAAATGCATTCAAGAATGCAAAACAAAACAATTATAATGCCAAAAAAGCATTCGGTATAGTTTTATAATTATACATAATGCTTTTTCATCGTCTATAGTGCTAGATCTAGGACAAATAATGCCATTATGGTAACACGCCTATCACTATTTTTTTTTTTTTTTTTTTTCATTTTACTAAAGCGGGGTACACATTAGCCGTGTTTTTTTGCACGTTCAGACAAAATTGTCGAAAAAAAACGACATCCGAACTTAGCAAAGCCATCGAAGCAAAAATGACCAGCACCGCTATCACTATCCTTGCAGCTTTTGAACATGCATGCAAAATAAAAAAAATAAATTATTCCGATCGTAAATGAACCAAAAAATGTGAAAAAAACTCAATTTTAAATCACAAATCAGTAACAAAATTTATTTACAAAACAATGGTCGTCCATTTTTTTTTGTTTATAAAAAAATATTTTCATTCGTTGGCTTAGATATGTTGACGTTTCCATACAAACTATCGATAAAAAAAAAAATAGTAATTTGAGGTGGCAGTACTTTTTCTATCTGAACTTTAATTAAAACCGATAGTTTTCTGGACTTAGCGAAGTTCATATGAGCTTCAGTTGTTTTTGTACTTTACATGTAAATTCCTTAGTTCAGATGTTGTTTTTTAGTCAAATTCTATCTGAACCAGGCGCGAACGCAGGAGGAGGGGTGGGGGTTTGGGGGGTTCAAACGAACCTCCGTACATCAAAGAAAACTTGTGAATTCCCTAAGAAACCCGTAAGTTGAAATCAGTGATAATATCCGTTTTTTGTCACAGTGCACAGTGTTTTAAGTAGACAGTGCATATTAATTTAGAGCAACAATTGGTGGATCTTTTTGTTAGTTGGTTTTTATTAAAAAAATAAAATAATTTAATAGCGGGGTATCCAAAACTATAATAATAATATATAACATAATAATTCATTACATTTTCCATTTTTAAGTTAAAAAACTTGTTAATTTTCATTCAATTTAACATAAAACATTTTCCTATTTGTGCGTTTTACTTTAACACTGCGATTTTTTTTTTGTTTCAAAGTGAATGCAGCTGGGTGTCAAAACAATTGAAATATCACTTGTAAGAGCGCTTTTCGATTTTATGTGAACTTGTATCTCAAAAACCCCTTTTATAGTTTAGTGTGAAAAGCAAGGTATGGTATTACAATTTTGTGTTTTATTTTTTTTTTGTTCTTGGAATTTCTTACATACTTATTTCTTTAATTTCTTTAATATTATAACAGAAAGTTATTAATGGTATAATAATATATAAGAAGAAATGTTATGAATTTTCAAACCTAATATTTCTCTTAAGGTTGTCGATCAATGGGTGTCTTACTCGAAAAATTACCATTGGTTAGAATAAACAACAAATTTTCTTTAATAGTTTTTGGGATTTGTTCCCCGTTCGCACATTTCCGGCTGTTCTCATAACTAATGTTATTTTTCATAATTTTTTTTAGATAACCATCATAAACATATACGTCGTAAAAACGTGGAAGGCCTTCAAAATCATATCCCAATACCATCCTGGAGATGCTTATAAAATTCAAAGATGTTTTAATTAAACCAAGGTAAGCCTATTTCTAAAAAAATGGCTATATGGAAAACTGTGACAGATGAATTCGATTTTACTATAAAAGCTTACATGCTTTACATACACGATAGTTGCTTGCAGTAAAAATGACATCAAAGAAAAACTAGAAAATATCCATAGTTCAAAAAATTATCATGCAGCTCTTAAACATTCAGCTAACGAAGCGAATAGAATTGAGGCAACCGATTATGAATCAACTGACTATGAGATAAAAGAAAATCCATCAAACAACTTTACTTTATAAAATGATCAGGCAAGTGTTTCCGAGGAATCCGATGATTATGACTCAACTGAGGACAAAATTTAAAACATCCTTCATTATTGAGCTCCTCAAGAAAGATGTAGAGAAAATCATGTAAAATAAAATAAAGGGTTTTTCAACTCTACAAAAGTAGAACAGGGACAGCAAACGACGCCAAATTTCTTGCCGCTCTTTTGACATTTCTCTTCAGTAAGGTTTGCCATTTCATGATGGAAAGATATAGGAGCCAACAACGAGCCGAAATTATTACAATTTACTACCGAAATTCGGAGTCAGTGGCCTCAACGTTAAGAGTGCTACGTCCAATTTATGGTCGTCATAATCGTCCTAGCAGATCAACAATTCAGCGTCTAGTGGAAAAATTTGAATCCACGGGCACAGTACAAAATGTTCCCGTGCCAGTGAGACAAAGAAATGCTCGTAGTGTCGAGAATATTGCTGCCACTGAGGCTTCAGTTGCAGAAAGCCCAAATGTGTCTCTCACACGTCGTTCCCAAGCGTTGGGCATCGCTGTGACGTCGTTGTGGCGAATTTCGCGAAAAGATCTTGGCCTACATCCTTACAAGATTAAATTGACGCAAGAAGAGAAGCCGCTTGACGTCGAATGTTCGTGAATTGGGCTGAGCAACAACTTGAAAATGATTCGGATTTTCATCGAAAAATCATCTTCAGCGATGAGGCTCATTTCTGGCTGAATGGCTTCGTCAATAAACAAAATATGCGGTATTGGTCAGGCAGCAATCCACACGTACTCCATGAGTCATCATTGCATCCCGAAAAAATTACGGTTTGGTGTGGTTTATGGGCCGGCGGCGTCATTGCGCCGTACTTCTTCCGTGATGATCAAGTCCAGCACGTTACTGTGAATGGGGATCGCTACCGTTCAATGAGAACCGAATATTTTTGGCCCCAATTGGATGATATGGACTTGAAGGACATGTGGTTCCAACAGCACGGCGCCACAAGCCAAACAGCGAATGTCACAATCAATTTATTGGAAACCAAGTTTGGAGAACGTGTTATCTCACGAAATGGTCCAGTCGCTTGGCCGCCTCGGTCGTGCGATTTGACGTTAGACTACTTCCTGTGGGGCTACGTCAAGTCTATGGTCTATGCCAACAAGGCAGCGACGATTGATGAACTTCGTACGAATATCAAACGTGAAATTGCAGCAGTATCGGCCGATTTATGCTTGAAAACCGTCAAAAATTGGGTTCAGCGTCTGGACTTCTGCAAGCGTGCCCGTGGTGGCCATGCAAAAGAAATCGAGTTCCATACATAATGACTTTAAATGTACTTTCACAGGAATAAAGAATTTTATTGATATCCAAAACCGTTTTTGTTTAATTTAAAAAAACTTTTGTAGTGCTCTTATTGAAAAACTCGATATACAAGCGAACTGACAATTGTCTCATAAAATCTTTTAACCGCTACTCCTAGATTTTGAAGCCTGTAGCTTGGCAAGAATTGTTTTCCAACAATAATTGGAAACAAAAAAAAATCCAGTCAGTTTCACAAATTTAAGACAGATTCCATTTGTGGGCAAACGAAAGGCCTACGCAAATGTGGTAGCCAAATTATATGTAGACTAGATTCAAATTAAATAACACTTTCGTATTCTTTAAAAAAGGCGTTTGCGGAAAAAGGTTTAGACTTTCCGTTCTCCGCGAAGCTAAACGAACTGAAAATTGTCGAAAGTATTTGCATGTTGATCCTTGGATTGCTCTTGACTTACCTAATGTCACTAAATACCTACCAAAATATAATCCACTCACTGTCTTTAAAGCTATTTTACGTCCACTATTGGACTTACCATCAAAACGATACGTATAGGACAATTGCCAAGAAAGGTTCATTATGCGTGTCAATTGATACATTTGGTAGTATCGTAAAAAAGATATTCAAACGTGATAGCAACCAGACCAGCCGTATGTAATGTCCTGCTTTGTCTGTGGCCTTTGCTGGCAATCAATGAACCCTTAGCTCAGCCTGGGGTGTGGTTCTTTGACCAAGCACATTACAAAAAAAAATGATTTATTTGCCAGTCTATGCATCCAGCCGTTAATGATGCGCGAGAAAACGCCTCAACCCTCCCTTCCTTGTTTGCATCCCTCGCTAGAGCAACCCCTTTTTACCGGCCTCTTCCCCTTCCTAAATCCTCATCCCTCTCGTTTCCTCCCTAAAAACAAACTATCGATTTTTCCCCACTTGGACCCCCAGAGAAGATAGAGCCTGTCGAAAATCTAAGCTCTAACCCGAGAGGAAAAACTTCTACAAAATAATGCCAAATCCCAAAAGAAACTCAAAAAAGTTGTTCTCAAAATTTCCAATGTACGCCAGCTGCAAAACGAGAAAAAAAAAACAAAAGCAAAGGAAAAAAATCGAACGCAAAAATTTTGCTAATCCCTTAAAATTTTCGAAAAATCGAAATTCAACCTCAGATTTTGGCATCCAGAGTCGAATCTCTAAAACCCTTGATTCCAAAAATTAACCAGAAACCAATGTTGTTAAAAAAATTTTAAAAAATCAATTATATTTAAAAAAAATAAAAGTTTAAAAAGTTCAATTAAATATTTGTTAAAAAATAAGAAAATTAAAAAAAATATTATTCAAATGGTTTTTTGAAATTTTCAAAAGAAAACAATTTCAAAATTTTCTAAAAAATGTTTAAAAAAATGTGTCATAAAATGTAAAAGGATGAGAGATCAGATTTGAGAAGGATGGTAATTTATTATGGAGAAGAAACCGTAGTTCTGCGAGCCAAAAATGAGCAAACAAATTTTAAAATATGCTATGAGAGTTACTTTACTGAAACTAGTGATTTTAGAAAAACAAAATGTTTTTCTCCTCAGTTTCCAGGACATAAACCGACGAATCTTTTCATCAGTGAAGGCTCTGAAAACCTCGGAGAATGTAAAAAAAATTTTGGAAGGACCTCCGAAGACGCCTCTCGCATCAACGGGTCTCCTCCAAACGTCGATAATGACAAGTGTGTGCTAAGGTATCCGGCCATTTGAATACCAGCTATGCCGATACCGAAAGACTCGGAATTTTTTGCCCACACTTTGTATATTTAGATAGGTATGTTGGATGACTGCCCCTTCCTTACGGCAATGCGGTACCGAGTGCTCTACACCCAGTAACCGCGACTCACAATTGAAGCAATAAAAAAGGAGTGGTGTATAAAAATAAAGTGGGTACAAAACATTTATAAAAGTAATTTTTGGAACTATCAAATTAAACAATCTTTATGCTTATAGCAGTTATAGCAAATAGGTACCTACCTACGTTTACAAAATGTTTACATGTTAACATAGGTACCTACTTACTTTTCTACAAATAATAAATCTTTACAATCGCGATTTACACAGATTTATACAAGAAAAAAAAAATCAACAAAATTGAAGCATAAAATTCATCATCCCCAATTACATACTTACGAGCAACAACACCATTTGCATTCAAAAAAAAAAAAAAACAACTCTCACAATTGGAACATACATTTCATCATCCCCAATTACATATTTGCGAGCAAATTTACATTAAAAAAAAAACAACCCTCACACTACCAGTCTACCTACCTTCCTTTGAGATTGGCATTGACTTATAATGCAGACGGCAAACGATCAGAAAAAAACGAAGTGGTTGTTATTGTTGTTGCCTTCCATTTATTTTAAACGAAAATGTGCCTCTTAATTTCCTCGCTCATAATATTTATGTCGTCCTTGTTGTTTGTTTATTTGCATTCCCAATGAAAAAAACATGCTTTCCTTTTCTTCCTCAAACGAAGAAGTAATTGCCCAAATGGAACCAATTTCCCAGAAGGAACATGTTCGTAATAATGGTTGTTGTATATGATAGTGACACAAGGACATTAGCCACCTAGTGGCAGTTTGGCTGGGTGTCCCTTTTATATGTTATTATTTAACGTTAATACTAATTAAAATTTAAAACTACTTAAACTACTTAAAACTACTATAAAACTACTTTCAACTACTTAAAAGCTAGAACAGCCACAGCAAGCATTTTTCATTTATGTTATTTTTTTGTTTTTTGTTTGATTTTGTTGGTGCTGGGATACACGAGCGCAAAAAAGAATTAATTCACGAAAGAGAACGGATAATTTTTAGAAAGAAAGAAAGAAACGGATAAAAAATGACATCCCTTACTATCTTTCTAAAATTCATGCGTTCTCTTTCGTGAATTAATTCTTTTTTGCGCTCGTGTATCCCAGCACTTGTTTTATAATTTTTTTGTTTGATTTTGTTGTTTTATATTTTTTTTTTGTGCCACCCTGACTGTCCCTACTTATAACTTAAACACCTAACAACTATGTAAGCCGGCCAAGACGAAAAGGCTAAGTCAACTAAATATATCATATATCATTGTAATTCAACCACCAAAACTGGTTCTCCTGTTTTACTTTCTCTCTCCAATCCCGATCGGACACAGTCCTATTGAACCGAAGGCGCTCTGCTCCGTCCTGTGCGAGGACGTCTCGACCATAAAGGAGTCGCCTATCTACAGTTCTGTGGCCGACGTGGTAGATAAGCGGAACTGCCGCTCTATCCTGTATCAGCCCTCGACTGTCTAGAGGAAAGCATCGGGTGGGATACATCCACTTAAACGCACACTCTCGTAGTAAACAGTGTTGGGGTAGTAAGCCCCAAAAATTAAGCTATTAGCCGAGGACATCGCTCTTGCAATGTGACCCCGAATCAGCTTGAGTATAAAATTATCGATTCTGTTAATGTTGGCTCCATTGTATAGTTGGAATAATAATGTTTGTACTCTGACTCTCTCTCAAACACCCGAATATTTTCCATTTGAGATAGGGCAACGTTGAACCACACCGGGCATCAATAGGCAATCATTGGCCGGATAAGGGCCATGTAGCAAATCACCTTAACCCTGCTGTCAAGACGGCTGCTATAAAACAACAGTTTTGTCAGGGCAAAAGCTCCCCTGGCCCTGGTCAGAGCAGCATTTATATGTCTGTCAAAATACAAATACTGATCCATCCAGATGCCAAGGTACTTTACTACACTTTTTTTCGACAGTGGATGTCCATGTGTTCCTACGATCACCAGCTGCGCCAGTTCTTTCTTGTATCCCTAGAGGCTCCATGCAGTGGAGTCCTGAACAGAATAGTTTCGGATTTCTGGACGTTGATTTTCAACTTCCAGTCATCACAATATCGCTGAATCTTGACGAAGTCACGCTTTTTTTTTGTTTATATTCTGCGCGCACAAAATGGGTTATGAATAACCTTAAATTGTTATTAACAAAGCACTAGTGATTAGGTAAGTAGGAGAGGATTTAAAAGGAGATACCGATGCACATTGGTTTTGAATGTTTGCATATCGGAATTAGAGTGGAAAATTGGGCCGGGTAAAGCATTCCCCATTCGTGTGGTGCGACTGAAGAAAGAATCTCTGTACTTAAGAGTACGTCCGAAGTTGGGCTCGAGGGTAAACTGATGGGCATTCTTAGAAGCGGGAGTATTACGGTTGAATTGCTTGAGGGGGGGAAAGCAACTGGCTATTTCACTAGAACACTGTTTATAAAAATAACGGTTAAATAGGGAAAGACATGAAACATTACGGCGGTGTTCGAGAGATGTAATTGTTTCCGTTATAGATCTTTCACCTTTCTTTTTTATAGCTCTCTTTTGTATTCTGTCCAACAAACTCAAGTGAGTTTTTGGAGCTCCTGCCCAAATATGAGAATTGTATTCAAGTTTTGGACGAATAAAGGCTTTGTAGATCACAGCCAGATCAGAAGGGGAAAAAAACTTCTTGCATCTACGGAGAAAACCTAAACACTTAGCAGCGGTTTTGGCGACATCAAATATGTGGTCATTCCACAAAAGGTGGTCTGTGACACACATACCGAGAGCTGAGAGCTGTTCGGTTTCCTCGATGCAAGTGCCGCCCATGGATAGCGGCATTGGGGGTGGGTTTCGCTTTAACGACAGGAGACAACATTGAGTTTTAGAAGCATTAAATTCTACGCGGTTTTTGATTCCCCATTGGAAAATGCTGTCGAGATCAGAATATGATGAGCTTATCATACGCTGCCGTTCAAGTTCCACATCCGAAGGACATGGATGAGAATCTGTAAACGAATATGAGAAGTTGAGGGTACTATCGTCAGCGAAACAGTTTAATGTTTTAGAAGTTTCAAACAAAAGATCATTTATATAAATAATGAAGAGAGTCGGAGACAAAACGAAGCCCTGGGGCACACCAGCATTTATTTTATGGATATCAGACTTGAAACCGTTTAATACAACTTGTATTGAAGGGTCCGAAAGGTAATTTCTAATCCATCGAAGAAGAGATTCATCGAAACCAAATGCATGTATTTTCGATAAGAGAGCTTGGTGCCAAACTCTATCAAACGCTTTTGAAATATCAAGTGCAATAATCTTACTTTCTCCAAAACGATGTAAAGAATTTTTCCACTGTTCGGTGAGATATACCATCAGATCACTAGTGGACCTATTGCTACGAAAGCCGTACTGTCGGTCATTAAGAAGCTTTCGTTCCTCGAGATATTTCTTGAGCTGGAAATTAATGAGCGTTTCCATGACCTTGGAAAGAAGGGACGTAAGTGCAATTGGTCGATAGTTAGAGGGTGAAGAAGATACGCCTTTTTTAGGGGCATGCTGGACAAATGCTGTTTTCCATCCACTCGGAAAGAGACCAGTAGAGTAGGACAGATGGAAAAGCTAACGCAGTGGTTTTTCCAGCGTTGAAGAACACCGCTTCAGAACAATGGGAGGGATACTATCCGGGCCAGCGGATTTGTGTACGTCAAGATCTGTTAGAACTCTACCAACTGCACGAGTGCGAAAGAAGATTTGTCCCATAAAATCATTTACGCTCTCAAGTACTGGAGGTGTCATAACACTTTCTGGCAGCGTCGAGTAGTATCATTGAAGACGAGCGTTGGAACCGAGGACGAGGTGGTATTTCGTATGTTTTTTACAAATGACCAACAAATTTTACTACCTTTGGGACATTGCAGTATTTTTTGCCGTAATTTTTGATCATGTAAAAATTTGGTTCTACGAATATGAACGTTACAGGTCTTTCTAGCTAATTGAAACTTTTTCCGGTTTTCCTCAGTAGGGTCTGCTTTATAACATCGGAAGCTTACTGCTCTTACCCTAATAACCTCTTTACAGCTCGAATCAAACCATGAGTTTTCTTTGGGTTTGATAGATTTCACCCTATTCGGGATAAAATAACCCATTCCACAAAGAATCAAGTTTGTAATCATATCTGCACTGGCGTCTACGTCACTATCGAGGAAGCATAGTGACCAGTTAAAGTTCTTGAAGAAATTTTTGAGACTGTCCCAGTTGGCTTTCTCGTATTGCCAAACGGTTCTCTTTGGAATTTTTTTTTGAACTGTGATTTGGTGGCACGAGAAATTCGCAAATATGACACAATGGTCTGATGAGCCTAGAGGTGATAATACACTAATAGTGTATTTATTAGGGTCAGAGGTAAGGAACAAGTCTAGAGTGTTGGCGGTTTGACCTGCAATGTCAAGAATCTGCAAAAAGCTGCAAAAGAATTCTGATGACCTCAACTGTTGGAGCCGTTCTGTACGCAATTAGATCGTCGGCATACGCTATGGCATGGGCTAAACTACCTATCAGATCGCTGGTGTAAACACTGAAGAGAATCGGTGAGTTCACCGCTCCCTGCTGAAGACCATTTTTAATTTCGAAGGTTGCGGTAGAAGTTACATTGCCACTTTTGACAACAAACTTTCTACCATTGAGCATGTGATGAAGCATATATAAAAGTGGTTTACTTATGCCAAGTCTGGTTAGCTTTAGATAGAGACCTTCGAACCATACGGTGTCGAAAGCTTTTTCCAAGTCAACCAAACAAGCACCCGTACACTGTCTTTTAGATTTGTTCCATTGGACATCAAAAACGAGCTTAGACGCGGCATGAATGGCGTCATGTCCCCTCTTAAAGCCGAACTGATTGTCCGGTATGATATTGTTTTGTCCTCCACCCACTTGGACAGAGCTCTATTTATAACTTTCTCAAATACCTTACTGATACTCGGAAGAAGACTTATCGACCGGAGATTCGCCGGATTGGAGTTGTCCTTTCCCATTTCGGGAGAGGATGAACCACAGCTGTCTTCCACCGCCCTGGATAATATGCATTATTCAGAGCGTTATTAAACAGTGTGGCATAAATGTCTACTGCTTCCTGAGGTAGGTGTCGCAGTACAACGTTGGATATACCATCGATTGCTGCTGACTTCTTTTTCTTTAATGAAGCGAAGATAAGCTGGAGCTCAACTTTCGAAATTAACAAGGAATTAGTCCCGTTTCGCTCGGCGATGGTGGCGTTTGCCAAGTGTCCTTCATTGAACCCGGTGAAACCGAGATTCTCTGATCGCCATTGCGTCATTTCATTTCGAAGGTAGAAGTGGTGAAGCAAGGCTCTGTTTTCCAGGTCATGTTTCGGACGAATGCTAGCATTCACCATGTATACTTGCTGAAAAGCAGCCCCCACAGACAGTAGCGGTTCCAGGGGGGTGGCTATAGGGGCTAAAGCCCCCCCAGCCGAATCATAAAATAATTAAAAATATAGAAAGCAATACATTACAACGTGTAGAATTTTATATTCCGTCTAAAATATTGTTAAGATATGAGATTTGATGGACAAAATAACGTGGTTGGGGTTGAACTATTTGTATACATGTTATGTAATTTTTTTCTAAGCCCTAAGATTGGGGCTAAAGTCTGAAGCGAATTGGACAAAAACTAAGTTGGGGGCTATGAATGTTTCATGCAACGACAATTTTTCCCAAAAAATAAAACCCAGAAAATTGGGAAGAAAAAATAGTTTTGGAGCAATAAGGTCTGCGAATATTAGACAAAAAACCTAGCCAGGGTTAAGCAACTTACTTCCGAAAAACTAACCTTATTCCAGAGAGTTTTGGGGGCTCAAGTCTAGGGTCTGTCAAAGTCCAAAGGTGGGGCTAAGGCTTAAAGAGATAAGTAAAAAGAGATAAAAATGGCCGGGGCTTAACATTAACGTGTCAAATGCCCCAACTGTTTATACTAAAAACAAAGCTAATTTACCGAAAGAAACGCATTTGATACCGTGTCAAAGCACATTTATGATCTTTTGTCAGTACGAACACTTAAATATAATTTTTCTGAACTAGCCAATTATAAACAGTTTTCAAATCTTGTCAAAAATGGGAAGTTCAAAACATACCCACAGCTTATTTAAAAATATAACTACATAAGGTAGGTACCTAATCAATTTTTAAATAATATAAATAAACGAATTTGTACGCGTTGTTCAAGCATATATGGCTCAAATTATTTTTTTGGTGCACCTTCGAATTTGCTTCTATCTCCGCTACAGCAATTATGTATGAATAATTGTTATTGTACTTTTAGTCTAGGAAAGATAGAAAAATTAATATGGGCAACCGGGGACAAATTAATTCATGAAATTTTATTGCTGGTATCGACCCAGAATTTTATCCTCAACAAAATATCCAAAGTCCTCCAAAAACCCTGAATTGACTTTTTGTGTAGACGCATTTTAAGAGGTGGAGAGGGGAGGGAGGCGGGAGTTTGTCAAGCTGAAAAATTTGTTGTAATACAATCTTATCATATGACACATGTTTATTAGGGTGCTTTTCAACGCTGATTCTAAAGAGACCAAAACTGAAAAGATACATGTATCCTGTAGAAAGTTAATGTCATTTTTATGGAATGATCACTTTTTTTAAAGAACAACAAGTAATATATTACCCAAAACCAAAACCAAAAAACGGCCCGAATTTTGTTGTCCCAATACAAATTAATAGACAACCGGTAGTTTTCCTTGATCAGTTGGTTAATGTTTTTAATTGCCGACTTCAGTGTCCTAATCTCCAGATCGTGTATGTCAGTAAACCGTCTGTACAAAAGATTCAGTCTTGTCAGAAGTCCACTGATTTGAACAAATCTGCGGCTGGAAATGCGCACACAATTTTCCTTCGGGAAATTTAAATTGGAGACGGCTGATAATGTCAACCGCCTATAGAAAATTTTTCACTCTTTACCTTTATGAAGGCGTATAGCCTTTTGTTAATAATTTTCCTTATTTTTTTGTTTGTATTGCCAATTAAAAATTCTGTTCACACTTAATTTAAGTTTAATTATACGAACATTTGAAAATTTAATTATACCCACGTTAAACGCAATTACTTGCATAGAATATTTTTGTAGTAGTGGCTATATATATTTTAAATGCGCGTGATAAAAAAAAAATCAAACTTAAATGTTCGACCATTTTGTTTCTAACTTACATTGGAAGTTCTGCAAATCTTTCAAGTTTCATAAATTCCAGGATCATTGACATCATTAAGTGAAAACTTTCACGCTCGAGTCAAAGTTCCTAGAATTCCTGCCAACTCAACCCTCTCTTAAAAGTTGCATACAAAAAAAATCGTCACAAACTTTTCCTGAGAGGAAGAAAAAAAAAAGTCGTTAACGCATCCTGAATTTAGATCGTAGCTAGAAACATCGAAGAAAGCTGCTACGATCTATCCCATTCCCATCCCATTTGCACTCTCCACCCCCTCCGAAAACCTGGCAAGACAACAATTCCCTCTCATAGACATATCATAACGAAACCAAAGTGTGTACAGTACAGCTATTCATACATACATATAAGTTCATAACTAGGTACTGTATAGTGTCGTAGGTTGTGTTATTGTTCCGTCTTCGTCTTCATCGTCGTTGTCGCCGTGCGTCGTCGGTTGGAATTTTTGTCTAATTGTTTGTTTTTTTTTTATATTTAAAAAAAGTAATTATTATTAAAATCTGTAACACATATATTTTTATATGCGTGTGTAGTGAATTGCGAACACGGGCAATTTTCTGTGTCACAAATGCTTTCTGATAGCTATATCCAATTGGCTAATTAGCACAGATTGGGGCGCGCCGATTCCTAATGAAGTGGTGTGCTATTCTTGCGAAGCATTATTAATAGCAGTGGTCAGGACATTCACGGGCTGTCTTACCATTGACCAATATTCAAGCCAGTGTTATGGCAGTTAAATTACAAATTGCTACATCAGGATCGATAACGCGCATTTTATAAAGATGAATAGCAGTTAGCAGACTGTTAAAAAATGTGAACAGAAGAGTTTGCATATTTAAATTATCTCCAATTGAACGACTATTACTGGCAAGGAACATAGATCTAGCAAAACAAATATCAAAAGCCATTTTAATAGTGACACAACCTGAAACTAACGGGAGAAAACCTTCTGGGGACCAAACGGAAAGTGAACTGCAGAAAAAGTATTTAGACAGCATTTCCGCATTTGACAGACCAACAATTTCTGCCCAAAAATCTTGGGAACAAACCTATTATTAGAAGGAGACCGCGTTAACGCGTATTCCATACCAAAAAGTGCAAAACAATACTTTCATATGTGGACATGTGTTTTCCGGGACAAGTTTTGGTATGGTCGTTTTGCCGCAACTAGTGCTTCGTCTGAGAGTTATTTTAATATTATCATTGAATAATTACAAATAGAAGGTGACACCGGGCAAAATGACCGCTATTTGAAACCAGCGCGCTCCCTTCACCTAAATAATATGATATAGTGGGTGTGTTCGATTAAAAAAATCCTATTATTGTAAAAGGGTCGTGTATTCAAAAAGAAATTATTTTTTATTTGTTTATTTTTATAAATTTCTATGGAAACGATGTTATGTTGGTATTGAATTTAATTCAAAATTTGTATGTTTCTACATATAGAAACATAATATGTAGTTGTGTATTGCAGAGATTTAGAATTTATTTTGAATTAATTTATGGATAAAATAAATTTTCTTCCATTCGAATTAAAATTCAAAACAGGGGCTATAGTACAGTAACTATATACATTCACGTATGCGTCAAATCTGGTATTTCTGATTTTTTGCTCAGTTGTTCAGAATATAAGCCTAGTAAATATCCTAAGTTTTTAACCTCGAGCGGGGACCGCTTTATGGTCAAAAATAAAAAAACGCAATTTTTTCGTTATTGTCGATTTCAGTCCTAAAAAATTAATTTTAAATGTTAACATTTTTCTACGATTTCAAAGTAACCGCCTGAGCATTTTTCATAGAAGTCTATCTCCTTCAATTGAATTAGGTTCAATTTGACCTGCAATAGGAATTACTCCTTTTAATCCATTCCAAATTCCACTTTTAAATACAATTATTTTATTAACTTCAGGAATTACTATAAACGAAATCTATATTATTATTATTATTATTATTATTATTCTTATTATTATTATTATTATTATTATTATTATTATTATTATTATTATTATCCCTCGGGGGTTTTTGTTGTTTTCCCCTAGAGGGCGCGTCCCCAGGTGGCGGATAGGGGAACGCTCGGGATTGATGCTTGCTATTAATCAGGGTAGGTGGGAAATAAAATACCACCCGCGGACCAAAAAAACAACTAGGTGAAGGAACACTGAATAATAAACCAAATATGGATAGAACAAGAGAAGGAGTAAACTTTACGGTGCAGGGAGTCGGATCCCCAGTGCCGGCGTCTGTCGGGGGTGAGCGCGCGGGCCCCGAGACGTCGTCATCCAGCGACCGCAACACAAATTTAATAGATTTGGGAACCCCGGGAGTGGCACACTTGGCTCCCGTGGAAATAAATGCTACAAGTGCAAAAGGCAGCAACCCCTTCCAAAAGGCCGCCAGGCTGAATAGGACGCCGCCATCAGCAAGCGGAACTCCACAACATTCGCATAAAAAACATTCGCATAAATACAGACGGATGGAAATGCACCAAAGCAGATGAAAACTGTAAAGCAGCCATATCCAGGAAACAAGCCGGTTTCGTCAAAAAGACCACCGTCAAGTCCACTTTCCACGGGCTCCGAAAAAAGAACGAGGAAGTCCCCACAAAAACGGGAGGCGCAAAACGGACAACAAAGAACGCCAGCCACGAAAAAACTGGAGGAAGCAAGCTACGCTCAAGCTCTGAAGGAACACCACCACGAGGCTATCGAGGTGGCTCCAGCACAGAAGGACAGAGCCCGAGACAAGCCCAAAAAAGCAGCAAGGGAGAACAGAAAGAAGCCGAAGAAAAAGAACCAGCTAAGGGCAAAACCAGAAGCTATCCTTATAAAGCCGAAGGGAAACGAAAATTTTTCCGGATCCTGAGGGAAATCCGAACTAAGGCAAACCCAGATGACACCGAAACCATCGTCAAAAACGTTCGGCAAACCAAATCTGGAGATGTTCTTTTAGAACTCGGGTCCAAAACAAAGGACAAAAAGGCGTTCGGGGAGTCTCTGAAAGCTATTTTAGGGGAAAAGGCAACGGTCCGAAACCTTGAACCGAAAATGGCGATCGAAATAAGAGATCTGGACGAGCTGACCACAGTTGAAAAAGTCGAAGAAGCAGTAAAAAAGAAAGCCGCTGACTTCATCACTGATATCCAGGTATCAATCACGGGGAAAAATAGAAGATCTCTCAAAATGGCCATAGTTCACATTAATGCCCGAGCAGCCCAGGAGATGCTGAGGACTCCCTCAATCAAAGTAGGATGGGTTCAATGCCGAATAAGACGAAAAATAGAAGTCCCGCGTTGCTTCAAATGCTTCGGATATGGCCACAAACAATCGTCTTGCACCAGCGTGGATAGAAAGGGCCAAGGACTGTGCATCAACTGCGGAGAGACAGGCCATAAAAAGAAAGAGTGCACAAACCCACCGAAATGTTGCCTATGCGTGGAACTGGAAACAACACCACCCCTGAACCACGTGCCTGGCACAGGAAACTGCCAAGTATTTAGGAAAGCACTCGAACAGGCGAAAAAGGCCTCCTCAAAATGACCAAAATTCTCCAGGCGAATGTCCACATGAGCCTCACAGCGGATAGCCTCCTGACAAAACTTACCACGGAATTGCGGGCAGAAATCGTCATCGTAAGCGAGCAATACCGCGATAAGGACCAAATTGGATCCCGGATCTGCTTAAAACTGCTGCTATTTGGATCCCCGATACAAGAAAATTCCCCATTGAAAGAAAAGGGTCAGAAAGAGGCCTCGTATGGGTGAAAAGTGGAAAGCTGACAATAGTAAGCATCTACCTTAGCCCGAACGACAGAATAGAAGAGTTCCGTAAAAAACTGGAAGATCTAGAGGACTTTCTAAATGAAACTGAGGGGGAAATCTTAGTCGCCGGAGACTTCAACGCCAGAGGACAAGAGTGGGGAATGCCAACTACGGACTCCCGAGGAAGGCAAATACTTGAGATGGCAGCGCGGCGTGGCTTGAACGTAGTGAACGTAGGAAACACACCCACTTTTAGGAGACCTGGTTGTTAAGGTACAATCCCAGACGTGACCTTCGCGACGGAACCCACATCCGCACAGATCAAAAACTGGAGAGTCATCGAAGACTACACGGGTAGCGACCATCAGTACATCATCTTCGATTTAGAAAGGAACCAGCGAGCCACCAACCGAAACCAAGCCCAAGCTCTAAGTTGGGACATAAACAAGCTGAACAAAGATATTTTTGCTTCTGTAATAGAAGAGGGAAAAGCCGCTGTTCTGGAAGTAGGGGGATCTGCGGAAGCAAAAGCGGAAGCCACGATGGAACTAATTCGGCTAGCTTGCGACGCTTCGATGCCCAGAAAAGCAGGAACAGAGAGTCCGTATACTGGTGGACAGATGAGATAGTCGAGCTTCGAAAAAGATGCCTGCAACTTAGACGCAAAGTCACCAGGGGACGGAGAAGACACGCTGCCCCAATAGAGGATGACCTCGCGGAGTTCAGAACCAAGAGATCCGAGCTCAAGAAGGCCATCAATTCGAGCAAAAGACAGAAATGGGAAGATCTCCGCCAAGACATCAACAGCGACCCCTGGGGACTTGGCTACAAGATTGTGATGCGGAAACTTGGAGCTCAGAGGGCCAGCACTACTCTAGATGAAGAAAAGATGACAAACATATAGTGGACACGCTCTTCCCAGCTCACCCAGTCCGGCCTCCCGACACCGTATTGGCCCAACGACAGGATATACCGCTCTTCAGTGAAGAAGAGTTGAGATCAGCCATGGAAACTGCGCAAAACAAAAGAGCCCCAGGACCTGACGGGATACCAACGGAAGTGCTGAAAGTGACCGCTCGGGTATGCCCAGAACTGTTGCTCAACATGTTCAACAGCTGCTTGGAGGAAGGGGTCTTCCTCAAAAGCTGGAAGACGCAACGTTTGGTGCTTATCAGCAAGGGAAAAGGAGATCCAGACTCCCCATCCGCATACAGACCTCTGTGTATGCTCGACACTGCGGGAAAGCTCTTGGAGAGGATGCTGAAACCACGAATCACCGCGGCAGTGCAGAGGGCAGGAGACCTATCCGAAAGGCAGCATGGATTCAGGAAAGGCCACTCTACGATTTCAGCGATAAAAGAGGTAGTTCGGGCCACCCAAATCGCCCAACAGGGAAACCACTACTCGAGGCAGATCGTACTGCTGGCAACTCTGGATGTCAGAAACGCCTTCAACTCAGCCAGGTGGAGCGACATGCTGAACGCGCTCGAGTTTACTTTCAGGATCCCAGCCTACCTCCTGCAGATCGTGAAGGACTATCTCAGGGACCGGGAACTGATCTATGAGACCACGGAAGGCACTAAAAGAAAACAAATCACCTCCGGAGCAGCACAAGGATCAATCCTGGGACCCGACCTGTGGAACGCCTCATATGATGGCATACTTCGCATGGACATGCCGGAAAACACCTTCCTGGTAGGGTACGCAGACGACATTGCCGCGGTTATAACGGCAAGAAACACCGAAAGTGCGCAGTGGAAGCTGAACCAGGTCATGCGACGTGTGCAATCCTGGATGGATGAGCACGGTCTAAGTTTGGCAACAGAAAAAACTGAGATAGTCCTTCTGACGAAGAAAAGGATCCCGACGCAAATAGACTTCCGAATTGGCCCCGAAGTCATAAGCAGCAAGGATGCGGTGAAGTACCTGGGACTGAGGCTGGACACCAAGCTATCTTTCTGGCAACAGATAAAAGTCGCTTCGGAAAGGGCATCCAAGGTTACAGCGTCCTTAAGCAGACTCATGGCGAATACAGGCGGACCTTCGGCAAGCAAGCGGAAACTATTGATGACGACAACGCACTCCATTCTCCTCTACGGAAGCGAGATCTGGGCCGATACACTACGGCAAGAAAAGTATCGGAAGCAGATGGCGGCAGTACAAAGGCGTGGAGCCCTACGCGTAGCTAGCTCTTACCGAACGGTGTCGGAACCAGCCGTCCTTGTAGTCGCAGGAGTGACTCCCATCGATCTCCTAGCGGCACAAAGGAAGTACGTCTACGACAACAAGGCGGAAATCGGATTGGAAGCGGCAATCGACCAAGCAAAGCAGCAAACAAAACTGAAGTGGCAAGAGCGATGGAGCTCAGAAAGCAGAGGAAGATGGACAGTGAGGCTGATAAGAAACGTGGCGGAGTGGAATGACCGGAAACACGGTGAGGTTAACTATTACGTCACCCAGTTACTCACCGGACACGGATATTTCAACGCCTTTCTCCACAAGATCGGCAAAACGAACAGTCCAGCCTGCCAGTACGGGGACTCCCAAGAAGACGACGCGCACCATACCTTCTTTGCCTGCAGCAGATGGGAAGTCGAAAGACTAGAACTGCAGAGAAATATCGGCGTCATCACTCCAGACAACATAATTGAAAAGATGCTGGCCAGCGAACAGAACTGGAAAAAGATCTGCAACTACGCCAATCACCTTCTCAGAAGAAAGAAAAGAGAAGAAGAGCAGTCCCGCGAGACAGCGTGAGCCCAAAAGAAGCAGAGCGACACACAAAATTACGCCCAAAAATTCTCAGAAGAAACACAAGAGAAGAAGAATAATCGAGAAATAGAAGAGACCCGAAAGGGTATACGAGACAGCCTCCCCGAAGTGATGCAAGCAGTAGTTCCAGGGGGATGGGTCAGAAACCGAAGGGTGTTAGGTGGTTTTAGTCCGTGCGAGTCGGACACACGGGGACGGTAACGACAAAAAGACAAAGCCGCCCTATGGTGCATAACGCATTTCCATTGACACCCAACAGGAAAAAAAAAAAAAAAAAAAAAAATTATTATTATTATTATTATTATTATTATTATTATTATTATTATTATTATTATTATTATTATTATTATTATTATTATTATTATTATTATTATTATTATTATTATTATTATTATTATTATTATTATTATTATTATTATTATTATTATTATTATTATTATTATTATTATTATTATTATTAAAAATACCATTGATGACCAATTGATTTTAATGTACGAGTAAAAGAAGTTTGATACCATTGCTTAGGTAAGTGGTGGGTTAAAAGTAAACATTTATGTTGAGGGGCATACGTACATAATGTATGTAATATGTAGATTTTATATTTTGCAATAAGTTTGAATTTTTTGATAATATGAATTATTATAACAAATAAAAGGGGAAATGCCCTCTTAAGCCTATTTTATATTTCCTTTAATAAGAATGGTGGAGATCGGAAGTTTGTTTGGAGGATAGTTTATAAAAAACTAAGGAACCCTCTAATTTAACTTTCTCATTATCGGGGAGATATGAATTATTTTAATCTTATTTATCTTACCCAGTAGACTTAATGAAATCAGGGCAACGCCTCAGAAATTTAATTTATAGATGGTTGGAAAACAAGTGAAATACAATTTAAAGTGTCATATAAAAATTTTTGCAGCGATTTTGATAATAGGATTTTTTGCACAAAAAAATTGTTGGAAAATCGGTCCAAGCGTAGATATGTGTATTTTAATTGTTTGATACAAAAATTTATTAAACAATGCACCTCCCATTAACTATAGATAGCTACCTTTTGCAAAACTGCTATGAATTATATTCGTTACCTATGTACATGAAATAGGAAATCTAAAAGTTGTGATTTTATTAACTTTTTAAAATTATGTAAACCTGTGAATCATTTATAGCTTTTTAATGTTGAAACCAATTTCTGAAATTCTTATTTTAGTTTATTAACCTTCGCTAAACTCTATACACAGCGTGATTCACCTAAGGTGTGACAGAATGGTTGAGCATGAGTTTCGGTCGATAAAGCAAACACTTTTGCAGAAGGGGTAATCTATTCACCCTCTTTTAGGATGAAGTGGGAGTTTTCTAAAAAAAAAAATAGTTAAGACAGAAAACAAATTATTTAAAAACTTCGGCAACACTTACAGTGCCCAGAAATCTATTCTTTAATAATGTTCTTAAAATAAACACTTTTTGAAAAAATAATTTTTAAACTCAAAGCTTCGAAAAAAAAATTGAACTTGGTATCTATTTTTTTTCAACATTTTGCATAAGTATTTAAGTGTTTGTTTTCAAAATTCAATACTCTTATCAATTTTGAGTCAAAAACTGAAAATTTTATGTTCCTAGGATTTTTACTTTTCAAGATATTAAAAAATAAAGAAATCATTTTCTTAGTAAAAACAAGAAAAACGACGTTGATAATAATCAAACGGCAACTTGGGAACGTGTCCTGGGCGGAACATTATTGGGGAAAGGCAAAATGTTTCAGAATTACTCTCAAAAACTTGTCCACACTTGTATAGAAAATGCACGATGGAAACGCTTGAACTTGTTATTTAAAATTATAATGTGACTAGACGTTAAAGATGTACGATAAAATTTGAAAATCTTATGTTCTAAAAAATTGTTATAGCAAATCAGAACAAGACTGATCTAGTTTTGAAATTAGTTACAATAAATTTTTTTATTTAGACTGCGAATTTTTAACTTCAACTTCAATGTTTGATCAATTTTATTAGTATATATTATTTACGAGTATTATTGCGTTTGAAATACTTAAATGTACATAAGCTAGCCACCAGGGGGTAGCACAAACATTAGCACCCATCAGGGCTGCACTTGGCCTTAATCTGCCCCTGATCATAATGGACTCTATTAGTCGCAGTAACGTAAAATATGTGAAAGAAAAAAATCTTAAAACTAAATCCCAATAATAGTTCTTTTGTATAATAATGCAGCCTCACATTATAAAATAATATATCAATTTAATTGTTTGAAAAAGGTCACGAAGAAGGAATAATTATTTTATCAATTTAATATATACCTATACATAATGATTTTTTTAAATACACAAATTCGTCTGTAAATGAAAGTTTGTGTTTAAACTAAATATTTTTATTTTTCCATTGTGCAACATATACTCGTAAAGCAGCCGACATATTCACAGAAAACGAATAATTTTTATTGTGTAGGTGTCACGATGCACTTATGTTCAATAATGGGTTGTTCGATTTTCGTTGCGAATGTAAATAGATTTTTTTTAATTCTAGAACAATAATACTCAGGTAGTGCAATTTTCATTTAAAGCTTTCGTTATAAGCACTTATCAATCCAATTAAAAAAAAACTTCTCTTCTTTACGACTGTTCGACTATATAGTATGTATTTGTATATGTATATGTATGTATGCCTCTTGGACCTGGGCTGCCCATAGTCTCGTAAAGGCCCTAACTAACATTCTCACTATTTGGAGATAATGATGAAAACACTAAATCGCTTACAGTAACCTGAAGATAAAAAGTGAAAATTACCAAAAAATGTTTTTTGTAAAGCTTAATTAATGCTTTATTTTTACAAATAGTTGTTAAATAAAAATTGGTTAGTATTTAGGAAATAAAGTAGATAGGGCTTTTTAGCATTTGACAACAAAAAAAAAGACCTAATGTACAAAGATGTAGGTAAAACTTAATTAAATCTTTTTTATAACATGAAACAAGAAATTTTAAATGCTATTGATTAATTTCAAACCATTTTTTTATAAAATTTACGCATAAAATCATATTTAAAATTATAGAAACGAATATTTTTAAAAGCCCTAACTACCACATAGGGCTTTTTAAAACAAACATGGATATACATTCTCTTTACACTGTGTTATAAAAGGCCCTATATGGTTGATTAGGGCTTTTTATAAATTTTGATGCACATGATTTGTAGTTAGGGCTTCTAAAAATTGTGATATTCTGGCTCATTTGAAGGTTTAAGGTAAAGAAATTGTTACACAAAAATCGGAGACATTGCCCTAACTCCAAATATGCAAAAAACTCAAAATCGGATTTCTTGTAGATAGGGCCTTTACGAGATTATAGGCAGTGGGTATCTATATCAATAGACAAAAATCAAACTTAAGCGTCCAAACGATGTTAAAAACTTATTTTCAT
The DNA here is from genome assembly GCA_949320155.1 of Melangyna quadrimaculata. Taxonomy (NCBI): domain Eukaryota; kingdom Metazoa; phylum Arthropoda; class Insecta; order Diptera; family Syrphidae; genus Melangyna; species Melangyna quadrimaculata. The sequence goes on from OX439483.1 coordinate 376,252,364, forward strand.
TTTGCAACAATACCGTTAGAAATATAACATACTATACTGCACTTGTATTGATACCTAAATCCCTAAATATAATTTAGATTTTTAAATCTGAAAGCTAAAAAAAATATCTTTATCAGAAATGATATAAAAAAGAAAACAAAACTGAACCCCTTACTTGATAAACATAATCAAAATGAACAAACTTTCTCTAGACTGCCAACAACTAACAAATTTTTTTTTTTCATTTTTACAAATAAAATAAACAAACTTATCCTTCCCAAAATAGTTTTCTCTATATTTAAATATGCCCAAAAAACTTTCAGTGTAGCTTGAAAATAAGATATAGATATATGTCAACTAAAATAAAAATACAACCAATACCGCTAAAGAAAAATACATACCTACAAACATTTTTCTAATCAACACGAAATAATGAAAATTGTCATGGTTACTCAATAACAAAAAGGAATAATATAATAAATAAATATCCTTTTGGGAATTGGTTTATGCACACAAAAAGCCGACATCATCTATTTAGTCTCTGCTATTCGCCTCTAAGTCTGCATGGCGTTCTGAGTAATTGGGTGTCACTTCTATTTGTATTTATTCAATGATATTATTAAATCAAATATGCTTAAATTTGACAACCTTCCGATGTGAGCAGATGAATTTATCAAAAAACACTGCGGATTCATATCAGGCCAAATGAAAATAGGAGAAGCTTTTTATTTATAGGAATATACTGCGGAAATTCTTGCAGAAAAAACTATTGCTTTGTTTTACATTATAATTTTTTGAAAAGTAAATTATACAGCTGGGTTGTATGTGGGATGTGGCTAGAAAAATTAAAAGATAATAAAAAAAGAGAAATTGAAACAAATCTTTACAATTGCAAAACAAAAAATATGCTAAAACCGATTTAAATTAAATAATGAATATGTTTGTACGTTTTTAAATACAAAAGAAAAAAATATAATTGTAGGTATATTTTTTTTCGGGAAAATTAAATTTTTTTTTTAACATAATATGTTACATATTATGTACGTGTACCTGTACATATATTAGGCGTGTTCAGGAACAGAAAAAAAAAAATTGGATCCGCTTGCTCATGTTTTGACGGAGCAAAATCTCTGAATATTCGTTTCCTGAATACGCAAATTATTGTTCCCATTCAATTACAACTCGCTAAATTGAAGAAAATCAAATAACCGATTATTGTTTTAGTAGAAATACAACAAAAAGAGCTTAATGTCCTTGATTTTATTATCATTAATTTCAATTTAAAATATTTGTATCCCTATAATTCCTTTTCCTTTTGTATATAAAGATATCGGAAGGGATGGAGTATGAGTCGACAACATCAATGTTAGCACTCAGGGAAGAAGAAAATTGGCTCCGAGCTCCGATTAGTCGCTAGTCCAAAAACGAAGAAAAAAGCCGAAAAATTTAATTTACAATAAATCGAAGTGTTCCATTTTTTTGAGAAATGACAATAGCTTACAGCTATACCTAAATAAATAACCCCAGGGTTCCGCGGCGAAAGAGTTTTCAAGGCGACTTTCCCGAAGAAAAAACATTAAAAACACAGTTATAATTTATTTTTCTAATTAAAATATTAATAACTTTTGCACAGACTGTTGTACAGAATAAACCTTTTTGCACAAGTAGGTATCTTAAATTGGGTGCCCAAAGTCACCTTACAGTTTTGGGTGCAAAGTAAACGTTTTCCTTATTATTTAATTGACTAGAATCAATCAATGATCCCCTACCAATTGTTACAGAGACATTTTCTTATACTGAGGATTATTTTTGAAAGTTTCATATTTTTTTTTTGTTGTAAATAAATGACTTGGTAATTTAAGTTTTCATATCACCGGAACAATATTAGGAGGATCAATCTTTCTCTGCTCTTTTGCAGCCTTTATACCAGGCTTGTACTTGTAAGCTTCTGACGTCATTTTATGACAAGTAGTGTTCTTCTAATTTTGATGCACTTTTTTTTACGTTTGTCGTGGTCAAAGTCATTCAAAATACAGCCCAATATCACCCCATCAAATGCTATTTAAAAAAAAAGTAAATATAATTGTTTGTTATATTGGTGCATAAATAAAAGTAAAGCAAATTCGTAAAAGTAAAGCCAATTTTTACCCAGCTACATGGTATGTATGTAATTACAAACATGTTTGACTTATACTTTTTTTTTATCGAAGTGTGAGCTTCTCATAATTAAAAACTTTCCAAAGAAAATTACGAGCCACACTTGCATGAAATATAAATAAAAATTGAAATTGGAAGAAGATAGAGAAAACACCTTCGTGAGCTACGCTTTAGCCATTAAATAAGTACCTGCCTGCCTAACTGTGATAATTTTCTGTTTGTTTTTGAGATTGTTAGTTTCCATATTTATTTATTTATTGTAATTGTTTTCAATGTTAACTTATTAAAATAGTGCCAGTTATATATACATATATAAAACATATTTATTTATCAAAACAAAAAAATACCGATGTCGACAAAACAAAATTTAAAAACAATGGCGCAAAATTTTAGTCGATTTAGTACGATGTTAAATCATTTTTAGTATAATACTAGATTCAAAAGTTTATTTTGCTAATTTTAAACGAGTTTAGCATCATACTATCTCCTAACATTTTACTAAAGTTAAAATCACCAAACGGCTATTTTATCTCTTTAGTATCGTACTAAATCCATATGACACTTTGACGTTTAAAATTGTCAAAATCAGGGGTGTTTGTGAATTTTTTGCACGAGCTGTCACTTTTTTGGACGTTTTCAGCTGAATTTTATGAAGGAAATTAGTTTAGTATGCTACTAGTTAAAAAGTAATTAAAATTAGGAAAATTTTAGTAAACTGTTAAAGAATTAGTTAAATGTTAAGTAGTATCATACTAAATCTTTAACAATAGGCTATTTAAAATTTTGCGCCAATAAGTTTATTTTTGTTTAAAATTAATTGAACTTAATTAACATTGTACACACATAATATTTTATATACATTAAAGATCTCCAAAAACCCATGAAGAAGTCGTAAATAGCGAAGAAACGTTGGGTAAAAGATGAATTAAAGTAGTTTTATTTGCATTAAAAACCATAAATTGACCAAAAAAGCCTGAGTAAAACAATTGAAAAATTATACGAAAAATAATTGGTCGCATAAAATAATCATATAAAAACAGATTTTGAAATGTGATTGTCTTGTTTTTCATTTTCTTGCTTTAATTACGAGTTGGGGTTCCGAAACATATTTTGACCTTGTTAAGGGTTCCAAAGCTTAAGACTTAAGAGGTTTGAGAACCGCTGATCTAACATCTATAAGAAATTTTGTGTTTTATCCTTTTATCCCGGTTGATCTCGCTCAGAATCATCAGTTGACTAGTAAGCCACCTTTTCAATACGCAGTTTTTGTTTGCCTTTGTTCAGTTCTTCCTTATTTATATGGACTCCCAAGCCGATGCGAAATGTTTTCAATAATTTTCTAAATTTAAAATTAAAATTAGGAAAATTTTAGTATACTGTTAAAGAATTAGTTAAATGTTAATTAGTATCATACTAAATCTTTAACAATAGGCTATTTAAAATTTTGCGCCAATAAGTTTATTTTTGTTTAAAATTAATTGAACTTAATTAACATTGTACACACATAATATTTTATATACATTAAAGATCTCCAAAAACCCATGAAGAAGTCGTAAATAGCGAAGAAACGTTGGGTAAAAGATGAATTAAAGTAGTTTTATTTGCATTAAAAACCATAAATTGACCAAAAAAGCCTGAGTAAAACAATTGAAAAATTATACGAAAAATAATTGGTCGCATAAAATAATCATATAAAAACTGATTTTGAAATGTGATTGTCTTGTTTTTCATTTTCTTGCTTTAATTACGAGTTGGGGTTCCGAAACATATTTTGACCTTGTTAAGGGTTCCAAAGCTTAAGACTTAAGAGGTTTGAGAACCGCTGATCTAACATCTATAAGAAATTTTGTGTTTTATCCTTTTATCCCGGTTGATCTCGCTCAGAATCATCAGTTGACTAGTGAGCCACCTTTTCAATACGCAGTTTTTGTTTGCCTTTGTTCAGTTCTTCCTTATTTATATGGACTCCCAAGCCGATGCGAAATGTTTTCAATAATTTTCTAAATTTAAAATTAAATTTATTTAACATCATACACATGTACATAATGTATTAATTTGAGGTTCCATTATTTGTAAGTATTTATAATTTGTATTTTAATTTATTTATAATGTTTTATGTGTTATCTTAATAAAGTCCTGATGAAGGGTATAAACATAAACGAAACGTCGAAATAAAAAAAATTAAAAATTTGTTTCAATTGACCTACATATTCAATTGACCTAATTATGTAAATAGCTGTCATTCTACAAATGATGGAATTTTCTATGGCCACGCTGATATTTTGAAAACGGTTCGACCAACCAACCTGTTGCTGCAGTCAATCAAGTCGAATTATCAAGATCTGATACATTTTAATTATTCATAAAATTCTTCAAAGTACCTAATTCTCAGTCCCCTGACCTGTCCCCCGCTTGTTTTTCAAACAAAAAATCATAACTGTTCTTTTATTTTCGGGTCCACACTAAAACCAACAATAAATTAATGACCTTAAGTAATAAATCTTTATTAAGACGTAAGCAAATCTTTCATAACTATTTATTTTATTAAAAAAAAATCATTAAACTTTGTCCCCCGTGTTTCTTATCAGTCCTCTAGCAGATTGAAACAGTCAAAAATTTCGATAACTAATGGTGCTTTCGATTGGTAAATTCAGATTTTGATCTAAAAATTGATTTATTTCGTGACGAATGGAATGCAATAGCAATTGATTTTTTTTTTGTCAATGTATTAGTGTTATTTCGTGTCTGTGAAACTAGTGCGGTATAGCTGTAAAATGTTCTGTCGAATTTGTTTTCCTGATTTATGCTCATTTGAAATTATAAATAATCAATAAAAGGAAAACGTAAACAAAGAACAAAATTATTACAAAATGACCGAAGAAATTAATTTAGACAATTTTAATATTGTTACTAATGATGAAGGATGCGTGATTGTGGAGGACAACATGGTTCTATTAGAGGACCGGAACAGTAAGTTGATTGTAACATATTTTTATTTATTGTTTTCACCAAAACTATTTTCTTTTTTAAGGCAAGGCAATAGTGAGCGTTGAGTTTTCGCAAGTTGCTGATTATTTCAATCTTCCAAGAACAGAATATCAACAGGGTAGGTAAAATAAAAAAAATGGTACGAAGGCAAAAGTTAATTGTTTTTTTTCATTGGATAGAGATTGTTCAAACTCCACCTGCGCCGCCTGCACTTGTAGAAATAAACGCTTTATCCCCGTCACATGACAGCAATTATATACAAAACATACCTATCTACAAACATGGATGTATCGCTAAAATCTTTGATTCAAATAATCGCCAGCTCTCAGACTAATATTTTATATTTGTTTTTATTTCAATAGGTATTGAGAGCAAGCCTATAAAGTGGGGCTTGGGAGACACCAAGCTTCTTCCCCATTTATTTTCTGAAAATATCGGAAATGTTGGACCTTTAAAAAGGTTTCGTCTGAAAAAAAATATGTGGACCTTTATTGCGGAAAACCAGCCTGCAAGTAGAAACCCGCTACAAATGTGTGATTAAAAGAACGAAGCAAACAATAGAAAACAACAACACTAGTGGCGCCGTAAGGATGGATTCGGAGTTTCAGGAAGAGATCGAGCAGATAGTAAAGCTTGACGATTCTCTCTGTCCTGAATACCTTTTGTCATCGACAGGAATGACGCGTAACAAAAAAAGATGTACCTATACATCAGAAAATGAACCGATAACTCTAGAATCAGAATATAATTCAGATAATGATGTTGTCGCGAGCTCTTCGGGTGCAAATGCAAAAGACGATGATGCCTTGTTGCGCGTTCCTGGTCGTCAAAAACGAAAAACAGCACAAGAAAAAATGTTCGAACAATATATGCAAAGACAAGACGAAAAGTCAAAGCGCTAAGAAGAACAAAAGAAAATTAGAGAAGAAAATAGGGAAAGGAGGCACATGGAACGATTACAAGTGCTTAAAGATATTCGTCAGAATGAGCTCGAAAAAAGACATACACAATAGATCCATTTGTTATCTCTTTATTTTTCATTTTTTTTATTTTTTTGTTAAATTGAACTATTATTTATATATTGTTTTTGTTATTTAAATTATTAAGTTTTTAATTAGAAAAAAGTATGTTAGAATGTTAGAAACATATTTTCCTACCATTAATAAAAGCCAGTGAATTCATTTAAATTTGTTTTCTTCAATATTTGTATTTAAAATCTTTCAGCGATTTCATTTCTTTTCAGCTGACCCAAATGGAGGAGAACCGACTCGGATAGTGAATTGCTTGAAGAATCGTTTGAAGCTCTTTCTTGTCTCCTCTCTTGTTGTGGGCGAATAACATCGTCCCAGGTGTCTCCTATAATGCATAAATTATGCAATACGCAACAGCTCAAAACAAATTTACACATTCGTTCAACGGATAAAAAATCCAGTCTTGTCAGTTGCCGGAATCTTTGTTTAAGCAGCCGAAAAGAATTTTCTATTTTAACTCGGGTTTGACAATATTTTTTGTTGTATTTCTTCTGGGACTCACTCAGATTTCCAAAATATTTATATGGAGTAAGAAGATACTCTCTCAGCGGGTATGCAGCATCACCCAAGATATGATACTGCGAATCGCATGTTCTCGGAATATCTTTTGAAATAAAAGATAGTTTGTACATCCTCGAGTCGTGTATTTTACTTGGAGATCCTATAAAAACATCCGTAAACAAATTTTTCGCATCACAAATTCCTTGTAGGGTAATTGAAATCAACCCATGTCGATTAATGTATGTTGATCGAATCTTGTGCGCAGGCTTTCGGATGTATATATAAGATCCGTCTATGCAGCCTAAAACATTTTCCAAACCTGCAATCTATGTTAAAACTATTATACATAATTACAATAGTAAAATATTTTAAATAATTACCGCGGAAAAATCTTGTGATATTTTCTGTTTTTCATCAGCAGTCGTTGGAAATTTTTTAAAATCCTTTGCAATTTGAAACAGGAATCCCATAAAATTCGTCAAAATCCTGAATCCACTTGACATAGAGAAATTAAACAAATTGGAAACTTCTCTGTAGGTTTCCTTATTTCCAGCAAACCTGTTGAAATATTATAATAACTAGTTTTGTTTGTATTTCTATTAAATGGTTATTTATACAGCATACCAGAGAAAAGCAAGGCATTGGGTTTCAGCACTTATAGCTACTCTTCCTCCGCATCCGACTCTTTTCTTAAAGTGCCCAGAACTTTTGTACATGTTTGTTAGTTTTATAGATGTTTCTCTAGAAATTCGGCAGTTTTCTCGAAACTACAAAAATATTTAATATATTACAGAAATATAAACAAATATATTGCTAAGCAAACCTCTTTCTCCGAGTATTTATTTATAACATCCTTAACAAAGTCTCTAACACGTCATCTTTTTTCTTTTTGAAACAGAATTTTCATCAATTTTAAAAATTCCTCATCACTTCTTTCACTATCAGAAGACGAAGAAGAGGTTGATGACTCCAACAAATCATTTAAAACGGCTTCCATTTCTGTATTTGGAATATTTTTCTTTAATATTTTGTTTAACTTTTCACAATCAAAACAAATTACAAATTAAAAAACGACATTTGTCAAGTTAACAGCTGAAAATTGTATTGGTATTGGTGCAAATCTGCCGAAAAATTTAGATCTGCAAATTTGATTTTAAATCAAAAAATAAATCGATTTATTTGCCCATTGGAATGGCAAATCTGTGATTTGACAGATCCAAATCAAAAATAAATTGTTTTATTTTACCAATTGAAAGCACCATAAGGCACCGATCGAAGTTTCAGATATGGTATAACTCGCTAACACATAATAGTGAAAGTTTATTGCGTCCCTTGTGTATGTCAGTTGTGAAGATGACATTTGTGATAGAAAACGCGGAATGTCCACTCAGTTTCTCAGTCCCCTGGCAAGGATTTAAGTACAATTTTTTTATGAAAACAGGCATCACTAGGACTATTCACTAGTGAAACCACAGTACAAAATATTTTTTTTTTTCTTTTTTCAAATAAAACGTTACTATGTTTTTGGCGCAAAAACTATGAAAATTCTTAGTCCCCTGGCCTCAGTCCCCTAGCATTGTTTTAAATAAAATGTCCGGATAAAGGCTACTTTTTTAAATTCGTTACTTTTAACATTTATTTAACACATTTTTAATAACTTTTTATTGAAAACAACTGAAATTAAACTGAAGTCTAAAATATAATGTTAGGTACCTTCATAACAATTATTACTCTGGATACTTTTATGAATTTTTTCTTAAGCATTTACTATGTATTTTGTATATACATACATTATATAAGTCACCATTTGAAAACATAATTATTTACCTATTAGATTTTTGGTGTTTTATATCAGTCCTCGAAAAACTAAGTCCGCTGACCACATAATTTTTTTTTTTTTAAATGCCCATAAAATTGTTATTTTTTATAATTTTTTGACTGGCCGCTTTGTCGTATGTGAAAGGACGTTCTAATGTGATTAAAATTGGCCTTGCCTGGCTCTTTTGTGGACTGTAATTCTTTTCAATGAATATACAAATAAAACACACATTTTCTTGCTAAATGACACACGTCTAATTTATTTGGCGGTTCGTAAACGAATGATTAAATAAAACAGTAACATGTGGAATATTCGGTTTCTCCTTCCTCTGCTAGGTCTCGCGAAAGGGAAACGCCTTATTCTTTTCTTCGATATATATGAAGATATGCATAAAACATACATAATATCGAACATAATGCTTAACTAGAGTAAGTTTTTACCACCACTCATACTTTCATGCCCCATTCGTCGAAGAAAATACATTTTTTCATCTTCTATTTTCTATTGGTTGCATTCGAACAATTATAGGTCTTAAAATTAAAAATATTTAATAATTATTTAAATCAGAATTTATTTCAATGCACTTTTGAAAAAATTAAAAGTGATTAATGCACAAAAACAAAGATATTTGCAATTAAATATAAAAAATGCTAAAATATTATCATTTTATTTAAGGCAACCAATCTAAAGGGACAACACATTTCACTAACGAATACATGTGTCTTCGACAGCTTTGGTAAAAATTGGTGTATGTTTCATGGTGGACCAAAAAAGTTTTGTTGTGCCGAAAGTGTCACAATTTTAAGAATTTTTACAGGACGTTGCTAAAAACGGGATATGATCCTCATCATACAGGGTAAGGATGAGAATTCTAATGGAGCATAGCGAAGTGCATAAAAAAGAAAACAAATCTATTATTCTTAATTGCGAAACAAATGTTGGGATATTCATACTAGGCAACTCTTAATTAAGACACCCCTTATATGCTTAAGGTGTCCTCATGTAACGAAGGATGCAACAATGTTGAAAGGGCTCTGCGTGTCTTGAGCCCTAATGTCAATATCTTAGATGGCATTGATGAATGATAATGAATCTTTCAAGAACTTTTATTCGGTTAAAGGACCAACAAAATGTTCCCAAAAGAATGTACTGGAGTCGTTATGACGAGGCGATGTCTAGAGTTTTTGGTAAATGCTACAAATAATATATATTCTTTAATATACTATTTGTAGCATAATTAACTAAACATCTTAAAACCGGCATTATTATTAAGAGTTAACAAAATGTTGTTTACCTTACTCTTATAAGTTATTTAGTTCAATAAAAAAATCACAATCATTAGTTTTCGAATAAAAGTTGCGCTACTGTACTGAATAAACTTTTACTTTGAAAACCACAATTGAAAATTGTGTCGTTCAATTTTGATGCACTTAAACAAATAAAACTAATGACGTTTTGGTACCAATATGAAGGTTGTTAATTATATATTTTGTTTGCTTTAACACTCTTTCTAATTAAATCACTTAGTTTGTCAATGATGAAAATCATTTTCAATGAACAGCTGATATTTTGTTCCCAAAAGTGGAACACATTCGTTCCAACGAAATGTGTTCATTTCTCTTCTTGTTCTCGTCTGTCAGTTTTTCGTCCTATGATCAACTCTAACCTCAAGATGCAAATAAATAAATAAATATCTTTTAGCATCACGACTCGACTCACGTCCGCTTGAGAAGTTTTTTGCTGTTTTGTAGGACTGTAATAACTTTGTAATAACTGGAAATAAAAATTTTGGTAAATTTAAATTCTTTTATTTATATTTATTTTTTGTGTCTACAGAGATGGTTTTGGACTCAAGTTCAAGCAAAAAAAATTCATGAAAAACCCATATATGTACAACCATCCAGAATGTCCATCACAAAGTTTATATTAACATTGTGTAGTAAATTAGTATTTTTTTTTATACAAACCACATTCTGTAAACCGAAAGATTTTACATAATTAATAATTAATCATCCATCTATTTCTTTATAGTGACTGTGGCAACTATTCCTTCAACGATTTAATTGAAGTCAATTTCGAAGAGGCAGAAACTGATATTATGCCAAGTGAAGAATTCGAACTGAATGGAATGAAACCAAAAAGGAGATCAGATCCAACAACATCAAAACCGAGCAAAAAAGTCAAGACAAGTCAAGAGGATGAGGATTTTCAATCGTGTATTTAAAGCAATCGAAAATAGTTCAAATTCGTCCAGTGCACCGAAAAAGCCTATACATGTTTAGTATAGCCCCGGCTGAAAACTTTAGTTTTCGAAAGCAGATTGAACTGCAGAAAAAGGTTCTTAACCATCTGTCTACAGATTTTGCTAAAGTTTTGTAAATAAGATAGTCTAAGAGCCGACACCAAATTTTGGGAGTGGATGTAGGTTTAACCAAAATCATAATATGAGGGATTAAAGGAGCATTTTTTTTGATATCGAAATCAAAAGTCTGGTCGGTTTTCTTCTGAGACTTTGGCAGAGGCGGGGTGTTGAAAATATGGATTTTCTAAATTTCTTATCAGGGGTATTAGCACTTCAAGTGCTTTAGAATATAGAAAATCTATATTTTCAACATCCCGCCCGTGCCAAAGGCTCAGAAGAAAACCAACCAGACTTTGGATTTCGATATCACAAAATATGCCCCTTTAAACCCTCTTGAACTAAGAGAATTAACTTGCAGAACTGCATCCAAACAGAGGAACATATACATTTGTATATAAATAATGTAGTTTATATTTATTTATATTATATATACATATATTATTTTTAGTCCTATATTTTTTGTTTTTTTTTTTTTTTTTTTTTTGAAGTTTTAATAGTTTTATATTTATTGTAATGTTGAAGTTTTTGTTTTTTTTTAGAAGTTAAGACATTTACATCTACCTACAACAAAGTGCAAAAGTCAAGAAGACTGTTTATTTTTTTCAATAGCTTTAATAAATAGTTTTAAAAACAAAACTAAATAAAGAGTTGTTATTTTTTGATAAAATTTTCGAAAAATGGCAAATTTGGTTTGATTGAATTTTTGTCAAGTTCCAAATTATCTTTTGAGCCACAAAATTGATTGTCAAAGAGAGTTGATTTGTTGACTTAAATGTGTCTTTATTAAAGTTTAAAATGTTGGAAGGAGACATTCCTTTCTTCAACCATCAAGTGAGCAAATTTGTCTCTAATGTCTATCAAGCCTGATCCACATCTGTGTCGTGTGTTGTGTTGTGGCGTCGTGTGTCGCTATCGCTACAATGTGTTTCATATGCGTAGAACCATATTTGTCTCGTGTGTTGTGTTGCAGTGTGGCGCATAAAATATATGGAATGACAGCGACACACGACTCCACAACACAACACACGACACAGATGTGGATCAGGCTTCACTCTTGAAGTTGTTTGAGACATTCTTGCGGCACTATTTACTACTAGCGTTAGGGTATGTTTTGTCATTTTGCAGATAGTTGTGGAGTACGCAACAGCACTATACATAAGTGGTTTAGATACTTTTGGCTGAACCTCAAGTGACTTTAGAAGAATCCTCCATGATTGTGTCAGTATCCCGAAAGTACTTTCTACGATTCTTCTGGCCCTTGAAAGTCTGAAAAACAATAACAAATAAGCCCATAGTTTAAAGTGATTTATTTAAGTTGGGACCTGCCTATAATTATAAATTTTTTGTTTAATGCTAAAGCCAGATCCCTGGTATGGTGTCAGGAGTTTATGTTTTAGGCCGAAAGCTTCATCTCCTACTAACACAAACATTCTGACATGTTTTCCATGAACTCCTACTAACACAAACATTCTGACATGTTTTCCATGAACTGTTCCAAGGCAATTCGGAAAATGCCAACTTTCCAGAAAGCCATCCGCAATCATTTTCCACTCGTTTGGGCTTTGTGGTACGGGCATACAAAGTGCATTCGTGTGTTTGTTTATTGCATTAATTGTTTGTAATATACATATATTTGCGAACAGTGGTTTTGTTCATTAAAAACCTAAACGGCAAATCGCAAAAACTGGCTCCAGTGGCAAGGAATCTTAACGTAGTAAATGCTGAGTAATGAGATTTTCAATAAATTAATTAACAGTTTAACTTACCCGTGGTTTAGACAAGCGAGTAGATCCAGTAGCATTTGTGTCATAGTGTTAGTTTTATGGATGTATGTGTGACTAATAGCTCTCTGCGCGTTTTGTCAACTAGTATGATTTTATTAAAATATTTCATAAAAAAAAATATACAAATAATGGAAACTATGGAAACAAAACAAATAAATGATAACAATACACTAACACTACACTAGCAGGATAACTGGCAGGCTACTCGCAGGCAAAAATATTATACTATTTGCCCTACTAGTCAAACTCTCTCGTGTTCACATACACTAACACACATATACGCTTCTAGTTCTACTCGCTTGTCTAAACCCCGGGTTAATGTCAAACAAAGTTTTTCTTTTGAACTTATAAAGTCCTGTTGGTTTCGGAATAAAGTATTCCGTGGTTTTATATACGTATTCATTTATCTTATGAAGCAGGAAATTAAATTGTTCCCTTGTTATTCTAAAATATTCTTAAAACTTTACGGGAAACCTTTCTAGGCTTTTCATCAAGTTGAAATACCTGCCATGGAATTTGCGGGCTTAGTATATCGGATGTACTTGGTACGTTCGACTGCGCGTCGAAAAACATTTTCTTTTTTGTATAGGTAATTGTATATAAACTTAAAAAAACTAAAAGCCTTTTCTTTTTTGACAATTGAACCATTTTTAAAATACACACAAAATAAAAATCAAATACCTGTTTGTCCGTTTTGTAGATATGGTAAATTTTTACTGTCATATTTCTTTATAATCGAAAATATATTGATAAAAAAAACAAGTGAAAGCATATCGCTTACTATTTTAAACTCGATTGTAATATTCATTTTTATTCAAAATAAATGAATTAAAGTGAATATTTTTTGTTTCCCTTCATTTCTCTTAGCCAAATTATAATGGGAACAAGTCGCAACCAAAATTGAAGGAGAAGTTATGGAAAGATAAGATTCCTCAGTTCTAAAGTCGTGATAAAGAGTAAGACAGAGTGAATTAATTGAAGTTAAGTATAAAAACGATATTGAATATTGAACATTTATAATATTATTTAAAATTTAATAAAATATCAAAACTACTTTCAGTTCGTTAGGATATTAGATGAATCCTGTAATGAGTTAAACCCAGCAAATATTTCCTCTCCAGAACTAAATCATAAATGGTTCACATGCATCTTCGAATCTCAATTTATTTCTAAATCGAATACGCTTAAATCATTCATTAGGCCACGATACTTCACATGTGAATCATTCAAATTATTCAAAATTGAGTTATGTGTTCTTTTTACATTTACTTTTTGTATTCACTTATTTTATTCATCATTAAAGAATCATTCGAGCTTCAAATATTTTGCTCTCTTATGTGAACCATTTATGATTTAGTTCTGAGGGAATATGTTTGCTGGTATACTAAAGGCCAATTTCGCTTCTGAACAACATAAGTAAAATACTGTAAGAAGATCATATCACTTCGGAGACTAAAGAAATTTTGCCAGCGAAAACGCCATTATCCGAGACATGCAGCATGACATCACCATAGCCCTCAACAACATCGTGTCACCGTTGGATGCTTTTTGGATGTCGATAAAGCATTCGACAGCGTATGGATTGAAGCCCTTAGTAATAAAAATCAGTAGTAATAAAAATTCTTTTTTCTTTTCTTTCTTCCAGAAAATTCTATGTACAAATGGACAATTGCAAATCACAAGTGAAGAATATCAACGCTTCTCTACCGCCTGATGACATCTGACCAGCCTGGTGCCATATGGATGCATAAATCTCCTGTATGCTGATGACTCCCGTACGTATGCTACCTCGATGTCTCTTCTTATAGCTTTACGCAAAGTTGAGCACCACTACGCCTTCTACAAGAAATGGGGCATCCGGATAAACACCTCAAAATCAAAGCTTGTATGTTTCAGGAGACCCAGTAGAGGTAGTCGCAGCGCAGCTAAGTACAGAAGTCTGGTTCTGAAACTTCCGGACGGATTTACAATAGCAGCCAAAAAGAACGAAAAGTACCGAGGCATCCACTTCAACGAGTTGTTAAGGTTCAAACCGCTCTCACAAAACGTGCTCAAAAAAGCCAATTTGGCCTTCAACCGACTCCACCCATTGATGAGATGCAAAAAACGGACTAAGCCAGAGGACGAAGATACTTATATACAAGCTCCGGCGGGCTGTAATCAGCTATTCCTTCCCAGTCTGGTTCTCCATCTCGAAGACGGTCATGAAAGAACTTCAAATGTTCAAAAGAAAGTTACTAAGGATTTGTACCGGACTACATTTGGACCGGCACTGAATGAAACATCACAGCAACGAGTGTTTTTACACAGGTACCTACAGCTTCAAGCAAAGAAGCTTGTAGGACTCACCATCAGTCACCTAAATGAACTGATGAGGAGGATGGCCACTCAGTACGATGGAAATACTGGTTGACAACATCATCACGAAGCAATGTTGAACGTAAATTATGATTTTAATGACCTTTGTATCGTTATAGTAAATTTTAATTTGTGTGGGCTATCTATAGGTCACCTGGTATACCTAGCCTACAAAAATTACAATGTTGAACGTGTTAAAATTTCGATTTTATTTTTAATTTATTAAGGGAAAAAAATCAAATGGATTGACTGTTATATTCTTTAAACGAAGCAACTTTTATCACGTCATTGAAAAAATGTTCGCTTTCAACATTAGAAACTTTCAAATTATGGGTTTTATATATTGCAAAGTCATCATCGAGGAAAGAAGCCAAATTTAGTACTTGAAAACTAAAATGATATCATTAAAGAACAGAATAATATAAAATTTCTTATTGACCGCAAACTATCGATAAAAATAAAAAAAAAAAAACAGAAGATGAATTTTAGTTTTTAAATATTTAATAATTAATAATAATAATTAAAATTGCATTTTGAACTTAAAATTGAAAGTTCATCTTCAGCGTGAGTTTAATAAAACAAAATGAAACGAAAGTGATATTTAAAACAAAACAATAACTCAATTACATACAATGTAAATTTTTTGATCTTGTATATATTGTCAAATGCGATGTAAAAATTATCTGGATTCTTAATTGAATATTTAACATTTTTATAAGTAACGCTCTGGAATGTACTATCATCTAATATATTCCTAAGAACTGGTGTACCTTCAGAAGTAGTGGCTAAATCAAACATACTTTTTTCAACGATTCTGTAATATACTTGCGTAACAATGTTATTTCCTTTCTTAACTATTTTTTAAGATGGTGAAGATAGTTTTCATATTTGAAAACGTTGGTGTTTTCAATAGATCCATACAAAAAAGCTTCTGAAGGTAAATGAGTCAAACAGTGAAAGTTGTAAGTCAAATAGTTTTCATTGTAGAGCTGAGTGTTATTAAGAAGTATTCTTATAGCAATACATATATTAATGATGTGGCTGTAATACGCTGATTTTAAAAAGTACATAAAAGGAATTTGCGGAATTCCGTAGCTTTTTATCTATCAATTTCATTTAAATCTCTAGGATGTTTACAGAATTCAAAAGGAATCTGTTTTTATAAAGCACACTACGTGCATGCAGTCAAGAGGGAATTGCCTTACACAATACACATTTATGAGCTCGAGAGCGATGGGATCTTTTTGATGATGATGCTCAGCCTGATGAGTTCATAACCGAAATGATGACTCCGTCCGAATTGTATGATTATCTGGAAGAAAAATCATTCGGTTTTCCTCATACTTGCCCTTTTAGGTACATTTTGTACAACTGAAAAACCCTGTGTTTTTTGATTTTTAAAACAAAAGATCTAGCAGGGGCATCACAGATGAATGCTTGAATTCGTGGTGTAATTTTTCTGCCATGAAACTTAAAACTGGAATCCATAATTTCCTTGAACTCATTTACAAACAGAGCAAGAAAATTATCTGAACCTGGTGGCTTCGAATTCCCTCCATATATTCCTACTAGATGACCTTCCTTTGTTCCAGTTCCAACCACGCTGCATAGTGTGGGTGAAATCTGGCTTCTGGAACTCTTCACAACAGGAAGCCCATCGGTATTAAAACCTAGCTATAAATCTGTGCATTTGATTTTGGAATGAAGCAAATAATCGGTTAAACAATCTTTTAATCCTAGTTGATATATTTACCATGACCCATTGCCATTGGGGAGATATTTTTGGGTGTTTGTTTTAAAGTTCTATAGAAATTTTTGGAAGCCCAGGGAGCTTTGGACGAAGAATAGCGAGAAGGTAGTTCATAGCAGAAGTGCTAATAAGGTGCTTTGAAGGTTGTAGCCCAACAAGCTCATTGGACATTTATTTGATCGGGATGGGATCACCCATAAGGTCTATATCACTTTCGTGGGACAAAGAAGATTGATTGCTTCTGTTGAAAAAATCGGAGTCGTAGGAGATATCTGATAAACTGATATTGGGGCTATTATATACGGACTCTATAAAACTATTCTGACTTAATATATTAGCAAAAACCCTTCTAGTTCTAGCTTCACCATTTCGCCGGCTGAATACTTAAGTGCCCCATATACAAAAAAAATATTCCTCAGAAAACCAATTTTAATGTTTGAAAAATAATTCCGTTATTTTTTACTTGACAATTACGACTTTTGAATTTTTATATATATACATTGAAAATTCCTTTTTTTGGATTTTAAAGTCCTGATGTCAAACAACGTTACGGTTAATTAGAAAATTAAGTTTGAAAAAAGTCAGAAATGGATATAGAACCCTCTTCCATACGAATGCGAAATCTATGAAAACCAAACTTCAAATTTCCTATGGATATAGGACTTTTATGCACTGGACATTCGGAAATCAACGAAAGCAAAAATAGTAAAAAAAAATCTAAATTTCTAGCATTATTCATTTTTATAATTTTACTTTAAGTGATAAAACCATAAAACAAAAAGTAATATTAATTTAGTGGCTATGCCTTCCTTTATACTAGATTGGATTAATTTTAAGTCGATAAGAAACGTATGAAAATGATAAAGCATTTTAACACTTAATTATGAAAAATACTGAACATGAACTTTGGTCCATAAAATTTCTTAGAAAAGAACATTCAATTTTATTTGGAGTTGGTTTTAAAAATACTTCAACATTTGTAGGAGAAAGTTTTAGTATTTTTTTCACACTTCTTTTTAAGTTAAATTTCTTTTTTACCTTTTTTATTTTTATCTATTTAAGTAAAAATAAAAAAAAAAATGCTTAATTATCATCGATAAAAACTTTGTTTAGAATACATTAAACGCAGATTTTAGGTTTGTCAACCTGAAGATATATAAATAGTCTTATTTAAAATAATTTTGTTTCCTCATTTCTACCTCGATTTTATTTCTTTTCACACTATTTAAAAAAAATCGATTTTACTTATTCAGCCCTGAAAAAAAATCCTAACCAGAATTGAAACGTCGGCAAATAATCAATAAATATTGAATTAAAACAAAAACAACATTTTCGGGTTTTTAATTAAAGATTATTGATTATTTGATCACCGAAAATGTTACTTCTATTTATACTTTTCCAACTGACTCCATTTTTGTCTATGGATATAGAGCACATAAGCACAAAAAATCTCACTTTTTGTAATATATTGTGAGTACTTGAATGCTCTATATCCCATTTTCTGCGGTTATGGGGCAATTAAGCACTAAGCGTTTGTTTTTCAAACTTTCCTACAAAAATTCTCCCACCTAGTACTAATTTTGGATATACGGCAAATAAGCATCAAAAGAACCCAAAAATTTGTGGTTTATAGAGCAAAATTGCTTTCTGTAACTTCGTTAATAATTGAGATAGAGCAACGGGGATGACACCAAACGAAAGAGAATATTCGAATAAGTAAAACTGCATCTTTAACTCAGTTTCCCGAAAAAGTGGTCTATGGGGCACTTAAGTATTCGGCCGGCGATTTAGCCTTTTTAAACTTTTCATTATAAATAATGTTAAAATAACTTACCTTTTAATTTATTAATAGCCGTCGGTTTTTAAGAATAACACTTCAATATATTTTAAAATTTAATTGTTTATATTTTTAATATTATAAAACAAACTTGATCACTTTACCACGTCTGCAGTCACAGCACAGAAACTTGAATTGAACTGAGAAATGTTATCTTTTCATAACTTCTGCTTTAATTTTGGTCGCCACTAGTTCCCGTTATAATTGTTCGAAACAAAATGAAGAGAAACAAAAAAATATTAAAGTTCCCTCATTTATTATGAATAAAAATGAATGCACCTAAATATTCTTCTTTACAGGATTTACTTGTGCGCGTCCACTTTTATTTCACTTTTAGGCAAGGAAATCGCCTTTTCCAAACCCCAAAAGCTCTTTCAATAACATTTCTTGTTTTGATTTGAGATTTATTGTAGGTAATCTGAGCTGCAGTATGAGGATTTAGTACTGGGGTCAATAAATAATTTCTAAATGGATAGCCACGATCACCAAATATATAACAATTTGGAAACTCATTGTTTTCGAATCTAGCACGAAGAAGAGAATCGTCAAAGATATTAGCATCAAGCGCAATTCCAGGCCACCGTGCCACAACATCAAAGAATTTAAAATATCTATCGCATACACATTGCGTGTTAATGGAAAACCATTCTTTCCTGTTTCTATAAACTTCTGCTTCCTCTCCACCAGGTGATTGAATTCTGATATGTGTGCAATCGATTGCACCAAGAACTTTCGCCAACTCATATCATATATCATGACGATCCACAGGAAGAGTAATAAAATGCGGTCGCATTGATGCTAAGTGTTGTGTTACTTTTCGTACAATGCGGGAATGCCAACGCAGATTTGGAAAGATCCTGTGGCATAAAATCGCAAAGTGATAAGCACTTGATTTAATGCACTGACGGGTTTGTTTCAGGTTCCAAATGACGACCAAACAATCTCAATAACTGATCCACAGATGCTTTGGAAAGTCGGAACCTAATTTTGAAATCAACATCGTCATAATCAGAGAATGGATTTCTATGAACCCGGAACACCCTCGCACGCCGAATCAGTATGTGCAGCTCTTCATCGTCGAATGAAGACGACCAATCTATTATTCTAAATAAAAAGCATTAAAACATTATTATTAACACGCAAAGTCGAAATTGGTTTACCTATTCATTTTGTATCTCCTTAAATTGAAATTTTAAATGTAACAAAACAAAAATTTCAGCTGTTTATTCACTTTGTTAACTGCATCTGATGAAATTTCAATGACACTTTTAAATTTTAATGAGCTAAAAATGGGCCTTTATTTTATAAGTGTCTTTAAAAGCGTTTGGTGAAACCAAAAAATACAATTTTAACGTTTAGAAGCCTGTTAAATGTTTAAAAGTCCTTCGTGAAATCGGCCATAAAAGTGAACGTTTATTGAAGATATAGGCGCAAATTTTAACCAATTTAAACCGGCTCTAAATCACTTATAAAATGGGATTTAGCTCTTTTTAAAGCAACATTCAACTCTTCACACAGACACATCAACCAACATACTAGTACTACTAGTGTAGTAGGTACATAATGTCTCAGCATTGTCCATGCGCTTGAGTTTTTTATTCGAATTAGGGATAATGCGAGTAGACTCTTGTTCCGCTAAATAAAAAACAATATCATTCGAATAAAACAGACTCATAATCTATATACTCACTCATTATAATTATATAAAAATTGTTTGTTCTGAAGTTGTTTGTTCATTTTAACATTTTTTGTTGTTCTATAGCTGTGTTTCTGCCTGATCAACCAATTTGCTTACGTTACGTTGCGGAGTCCACTTTAGTTAGACCGTCAGAAGAGTTGTTTAACGTGTTTAAAATTATGAAATTGTTGGACAAGGGTTCACAACTAAACGACTACGCTAACTAGAGCCGGTTTTAATCCTTATAAACGAGCAATGTTTAAAATTTTGCGTCAGTCTCCTTTTTTGGTGAATATTTTGTGAACATTCACAAAAATGTTTGCTGGGTACCTACATTCCTGAAACTACCTGTACAAAATTCAGTCTGTTTCTATTTTTGTCTATTTGATTAATATATAGAAAATTACTCTATTTATACCTACTTTACAAAAAATTGAGTTTCGGTAACCAAATGCGATGAAGCCATGTGTTTTTTATTCCGCACTCATTGACATTTCATCAGGGATAGACTTAAGGCTTAACTATATAGACCTTCTTTTGCCAAAAAGTACAAAAGTGAGAAATAAATATCTTTGCTAAAGGCACCTGTACCCATGTTCTGTAACTCAGGCGATAACTTTTCGCGTCATTAAAAAAATGAAACGAATCATTCCTCATTTAACGCATCTGGAAGTAATAGGGATTCTGTAAGTCGACGCGATAAGTTTGATTTTCAATTTATTTTGAATAGAATTTCCAATGGAAGGCGGTAGGTTGAACTGTCAATTTTCTGCCAACTACTGTCAACAAAATAAAATCAAAATTCAAAAGTGAAACAAATATTAATTAATTAACAAAATCATCAATCCGAGAAAGTCAAACTATATTTATAAAATATAATTTGCAATAAGTTTGCAATATTATTATTGTCAGAGATGGACGAACGTCTCAACAGAATGCGCATATAAAATTCGTGTAAGCGTTACATACAAAACGGTTTTGAGTTTCTTGAAACCACAGTCGAATTAAAAGAAATATTTCGAGAACATTTCATCTAGGAAACGTTTTATCATTTTCATGAAAAATGTATATGCAGGCGTAGTCATATGTAGGCGTACATTATTTGGAAACCACTTGTTCGATAATAATGATTGGAATTTTCCCAACGTAGCACTTAACGTAGCACGAGTTAACTTATTCTCTTAATGTCAATGCATAATAGAAAATTTCGATTATATACGAAAGAAAAAGCAAACAAAATATTGATAAACATTTTACTTCAATTTGACAGTTTTAATATGCTTGGTAATTGATTTTAAAGAAAAATTCTAAGATTAAAGAATTCCATTTTCCTGAAAAAATCAACCGATGGTAAGATCGTTTTCGAAATAGTACATTAATATCAGCTTTGCATTCTTGTGTTTTCCAAGGGACTGAAAGAAATTATCACGCATCTTTTTTGTTTTCAGACCGTCATGACTTCGTGTAATGTAGACCAGGTAGTTATCTAGAAACGTATTGAGTAAAATATAAAATAATAAATTAAACGTATTATTAATACGTTTAATTTATTTTTGTATACAAGAATTAGTTCTATTAGTAACTCTTATACAGTAATGATATGTATGTACAATGTACATTATGTATAAATTATTGAAAACTAAAAGTAATTTCGTTTTAGTTGGTTTTATTTAAAAACTAATTGATGAAACGAAGAAAAACAAAATGACGAAAGGAACAAAAATAACAATGAAATAAGGCCACTTCAAATAACTAAAAGAAAAAAACAATAAAGAACACAAATCAACACTTATTATAACATCACAATCCAAGCAAGTTAAATAATATAATTTAAAA
The DNA here is from genome assembly GCA_949320155.1 of Melangyna quadrimaculata. NCBI lineage: Eukaryota > Metazoa > Arthropoda > Insecta > Diptera > Syrphidae > Melangyna > Melangyna quadrimaculata. The sequence continues at coordinate 376,274,444 of OX439483.1, forward strand.
ATAACACAAACAAACATAAATCAACTTTTAACCAAAAAACAAAAAAAAAAACAATTTAATAAATAAATAAATAATTCAACGTAAGTTATTCACGTTTTAACAATCGTAAGATTTCCTTGTTCAGGAAATTAGGAGGTCAAGTTTGTCTTTCACAGTTTAGTGTAAATTTGTGTCCTCCTGTAGGGCACTTTCATACAATGTGGGTTGTCTTCCTCCTCTTGCTTGTTTTTGGGTCAGCTTCGTCACTTTCCGACACAGCCCCAATCGTTATTTCTAGACTCTAAAAAATAATTGAAATTAAAACAAATTTCAATTCAGCAAAATAATATGTACTCACTTCAACATACGGTCTTGGCAATCCCAGCTCAAGGGTGGAAGCATCTCCATCCACAGCATCGACCGTAATGATTGAAAGGACTTTGTCCTCGAAATCACCTTAGGGACGAGGTCCATCGGAAATCCCTCCACCACCAGTCCTGTTCATGAAGGTTCTATTTTCAGTCGCCAACTTTTTTACGGACGACTTAATGTCTGTCCAATACTGAAATGGGAGCTCTACCATACCTTTTTCCATTGCTGCACTGACTTTATATTAGGCCCTTGGGAATTCAGTGTGGAGCTTAATGATTCCCAAGTCTCTATGATGTTTTGCCGGCTATATATATAAAATATAAAATATATATTTTTCAATAAAATCAAGAAATAAATTATTTTTTATATTGCTTACCTTTTTTGCCTCCGACATGATTACAGTTTTCGCCAGCTTTGTTTATGGAGATAAGATTTGACGTTTGATATGATACAGTTATCGCCTTTCGACCTTACAGAACACAATTTTAAAGCACTTTCCAGTGATTTCATTCCATATTGTTCCATGCAATAAAAATATCGCCTGTAAACGTTACAGAACCCCGATGATGCGATTAAATGACTTTTGATCCAATATTCAACGTTTCTCGACGAATTTTATCGACGCGATACTTACAGAACATGGGCAGTGCTTGCAAAAAAAAAAAAAAAATTGAAATTTGTGTATGGCGGCTTAATTTATCTGTCAGAACAATATTCGTATGTTTTTTTGCAAGCGGGTTTCTTTAGCGAACATTTTAATTTCTCAACTATTTACTTTACTGTACTTTTTGGCAAAAGTAGGTCCGTGTAGTTGAAGCTTTACTCCCGAACACCATTTGTAAATCGTTTAAGAATGGACTATCGAGAGACTTGCTGAAGATCTACTGTTTTCGACCAACATTTTGTTCAGCGATGAGCAGGCACGTAGCCAGGGGGGAGGGGGGCTTGAGGGGCTGAAGCCCCTTCCGTGAGTGAAAGGCTTTGCCTTTTTCGAAACCACTTTGAAAACAGTAGAGAAGCTTTTAAGTCGGAAACACTCATGTCTCGTGTGTTGTGTTGTGGAGTCGTGCTTCGCTGTCGTTTTAATCCATCATCATGGTAGCCTTTCTTCAATGGAATTTGGCAGTTCATGCTCATTGTTCATGTTCATTGGTGTACACAGAATATTTTTGGTTCCAAATGTCACCCAAAAGCCCTTAAATAAACTTTTCCTCGAGCAAACAATTGTATCTAAAAAAAAACAGATTTCTTAAAGGTTTTCCAATACATCATCTTTACAAAATTGGTCAATTTTATTTGACATTCTATTGGTGGATTTACATGAATCTTCGTCTGACTTATGAAAAAATGAGATACAAAATATAAAAAAGATCTTCATACATGCAGAGGGGATTTTTACCAAACTGTCAAACTCAAAACAGACAGCAAAAATTTTGGGTTAATGACGTTTGTGCGTTCTTTTTTTTTCTAAAGTTAATTATAGTGAACCTTCATAGTTATTTTATTAAGAAAAATTTACTTTGAGTTTTCATTTTGTGGTTAGATTGTGTTTGCTTTTCGTCTTCCGATTTGGAATTATTTTGAATTTTGTAATAATTAATTATAAATTTAACTCTGATTTCTGAATAATTCACTTTTCAATGAAATTTTATTTGTCCGATGGGGTCATTTTTTTAATAGAAATGTGTGGCTCATAAAAAATTAACAAAAAAAGCAAATTATAAGTGTTTTATATTACGATTCGATTTCATGCTAAAATGAAGTTGATAGTGATTTAATTTGTAAGAACCATGCATTTTTACTAGTGAATTATTTATCAATACATTTAACGGAATCAAAATTTTGTCTCTTGTTTATTATTTCTTATTTTTTCGAGTGTTTTTTAACCCCTTCCTAATTATTTAACTTTGATCGTTCTTAAATAAAAAGTAACTTTTCTATCTTTGACATTGCACCTCTTGTTTTTGACCAAAGTAACAAAAAAGAACGCACCACTAAAACGAATAACGCCAAGCACTTAAACGTCCATTGTAGGAAGTGCCATAATGCATATAATGAAGAAGGAAATGTTAATCTTCATGATGGTTCTCTTTCAAACGTTCGATTTTTTGACATACATCTGTCCCGCCCTACTTTTCTACATATTTGCAGATGAAGATAGTATATGTAAATCCAGCATATGGCTTGACAAATCGGTAACAGAACATTGTGTCCCAAATGATGTCACCCGAAAGCCCCAAAATCGCATATTTCCCGAGCGAAAAATTTACTCCATAAATATTCGGGTTTTTAATCCATCCAAATCATAGCCGTCATTCAATCATATTTGAAAGTTGTTGCCTATTTTGGAAATGTTTAAATTTCTTGGTCCCGTCTCCCCTAAAAAGTTGTGGCAGAAAAAATATTTAATTAAAAAATTTTCACCAACGGCTATCAAGATCGCTTTATATACCAGAATGAACGAGTTCACTTGCTTCTCTACTGTCTTGACAACTACTACTGGCTTCGATAAAGGCAAACCAATTTTGCCAGATTTTCACTAGTGGCACAATGTCCTTATTTAATTAATAAATGAAAAAATTAAAATTATTATGTTTTAGTTTTATATTCTTTGTTTATAGAATACACGTTAATCTTAAGAGCAAGCACCGAAAGGAAATGCTCGCTACGGTCCTGGCGATGAGGCCCATTTCTGGTTCAAAGTAATAAACGAAATTTCCGTATATGGGCCGAAGAACAACCAGAAGAGGTTCAAGAGCTGCAGTTGCATCCACTACAAACAACCGTGTGGGGTGGTTTATGGGCCGCTGAAATCATCGGTCCATTTTTCTTCAAAAATGAGGCTGGCCACAACGTTACTGTTAATGGGCTTCGTTATCGCGCCATGATAACGTACTTTTTTTTGCCTACAACTGAAGCACGAAATCTATTTCAACAAGACGGCCGGTACTACTTGCCACACAACCCGCGAAACAATGGGCAGATTGAGAGACTGCTTCGATGAACAATTAATTTCACGCTTCGGACCAGTGAACTGACCAGCAAGATCATTCGATATCACACCGCTAGACTTTTTCCTTTCAGGCCAAGAAAAGTCTAAGGTGTTTTTGCATAAGCCAGCTACGATTAAAGCATTGGAGGCCAACATTACCCGTGTTATTCGCGAGATAACGACGAATATGCACGTACACGTCATCGCAAATTGGAACGCAGTTGCGGTCAACATTTGAAAGGGATTATCTTTCAAAAGTGAATGTCAATAATGGTTATTGAGATTAATAATAAAGATTTTATGACATACTTGAATTTTTTGTATTATTTTGCATTTAAAAAAAAAAACTCTTGATAGATCACCCTTTATATTTCAAAAATGTTTGAACTTAGGCTAGGCGCATATTGAGACGCGTCAGACGCGTGTACGCGATCTGACGAGTGTCGCACGACACGATTATCGAAAGGTGTCATGCCGTTCTCCGCAGAAATATATTTTAATTGAAGCAAAAATCGTGTGATATATTGGTAATTGAAACATATCTACCTACTTAAAAAACACTTATTTCAAAAAAGGAAACGATTTTTTTATTTTCAAACCCAAGGAATGTCTATTATTTTAATTAAAAAGTACAAGTGACCTCAACTCCAGAAATTAATGTGTTTCGCCCAGGTATAACAGTGGGTTCTTCAGTCAGTCTGTTATACACTACTAATACACAAATTTTGGTCGATGTTTACCGACTCTTATAAAAATCACAGCAAGAAGATACTGTGAATTTTATTATTCTAGGGGAATTTGTTTAAATTCGTGCACCCAGAAAATAATTACCCGTGGTCAGACCAAAATTTGTGTCTTTAGTAGGGTATAACAGACTAACTGAAGAGCCCACTGTTATACCTGGGTGAAACACATTAATTTCTGGATTTGAGGTCACTTGTACTTTTTAATTGAATTATATTCATTCACTCCATTTAAGACTGAAGTAATTTTAATATTTTTCTTCATTTTCATTAAAAATAGTCTATAGCGTTGGTCTCGCAAGGAAAACTTGGTTTCGATCACTGTGTGACGCGACTTTCGGAAAACGCATGTCCGGTCATGTCTTGCCATTCTATCAATATGCGTTGTTCTGTTGATTAATATTGTTTACAAAAACCAGTGATGTGATGTGTCGCATCACTCGTGCCAAACGCGCCTCAATATGCGCCTTGCCTTAGAATATCATAGTCGATAGGAAACAGTCTTCATGAAGCTGTAGTTTTCTGTTCTATCTTGTTCTGGCAATTTTCACACATTTGAGCTAAATGTGTTCTGTTTCGATCCAGAAATACTTCATTTAACAGACTTATTTAAAAATATAAAATGAAAACACATTGCTGCCAACTTAATTAAATTATATTTAAAACTTATTTTAACTAAAATGTACATAAAGTTAAAAACCGTTCAAATTGCATTTCCTGAGATGATGGTTTAGCGTCCTTTGAATGCATTTAATCCTCTTCGAAACCACAATCATTTACTTTTATTTGTTTCCATTCTGAAATAATTTAAATATATAATTTTTGTCACGAAAACTATACGTACTGTATCAAAAATCACTTACTGTTATTTGTGAAGCAATTTTCCATATCATAAATGCAATTGTTTCCAAAAACTTCGGTGTGTTCTCCATTAGAAGCACATACTGGATCGTATATAAATGGACATGGTCTGAGGCAGTCTTGCAGGACAATCGGATCTATCTGATGCAAGCACAGTGTCATGTGAGTTGGTGTCCATGCTTTAATGATACAAATTGAAAATACAAAATTCATAAATCACAAATGTATGTATATAAGAAAATGTGTACTTACAATTCCCATGACGACATTTGCTGTATCTCATCAAGCACTCATTGTGGAAATACTTGAACTTATTATTTCCATCGAATGCACAAAGAGGATCTATATTTTTCGGACATGTTTCAGGACAATCATAGTCCAGTTCGTTTTCAGTCTTATAACAATCCACATTAAGGACGAACCCAAACAAAATCAAAACGAACAATCTTTTCATTGTCTTGTCACTAATGCAGCTTTACATGCGATGTGAGCGTATTTCATGCTCAATGCATTTATATATTTGCTATAATCCAATCAGGTGTACTTGAACAAATCGAATTAATCATCGCTATCGGTCTAAATCAATATTCCGATAAAATTGATATTGAGTTGCTTGCTACAACATAGGCTATTACACCTCTTGCCTCGGTTTGGAGCCGATAAATACAATATCGGTATCGGCGCCCATCTGAATTTATATCTTCTTGTCAATATTGATTTTGTTTATAAGATAATTTAGCTGCGATTAATGATCGATCTCTTTATCAACTTGGGGTGTAATATGATGCTTTTGAGGCCATGTTTGTTATTTTTATAAGTTGTTGGTTACAAACAAGCGGAAAAATGGTTATAATATTTTCTTTACAATTAACATGACCACAAATAAATAAATGCAACTGAAGAAGTTTATGTTCAGAAACACAAGTTAAAAATCGCGTTTATGAATGATTTCCCTACCTATATTAAAGTGAATTAGTGGATATTATTGAATTAAAATAGGTGTATCTTATGTTAGATGAATGCTGTTTATCATTGAAACTAAAATAGTCTTTTTACCACAATCCATAGTGCTAGACAAGGGAAAAAACCCCTAAGTACAAACAAAGACCGAGACTTTTCTCGTCTCGTGGCCAGCCCTAGGGTCGAATTGAAAAATGTAAAAGTTTGACAACACTGCAAAGTTTATTTACCATTTATTACGACAAATTTTTACATTTATTAATTCGGGAAGGTATTCCATGGAAGTTTTAGCAATCTATATCTGCCAGATTTATTTACAATATCCCACCGCATGTACCTACAAACCCTTATACTCATGTATTGTTTATAAATACATAGACTCCCGAAATTGGCTGTCGACTCTTGAACTATATGACCTTTATAAACCAGGCTTGACTTGCAATACTTATTCTGTAATATTTTTAAATAAATTTGAATACTTGTGCATATCCGACAAAAACTGCATTTTTGGTTAAACTACGTTTAAATGCGGTATGCTGCAAAAGAGCAGAAAAAGTTTGATCCTCCCAATATCGTTCCAGGGATATGAAAATTTAAACTATCAATTTACAACTTTTTTTTAAATAAAAAGATTTATGAAACCCTAAAAAATAAACAAAAATCTTCAGTATATTTTTATCAAATTACTTCCAAAAAAGCTGTGTGCCGTTAACTAGGATGTTAAACATTAAACAATTTAAATAACAAACCAAATCTAACCAACATATGTACATACATACCTGCAATAAAAGCATCCATAGAAGCACAAGGTCACGAAAGCATTGGCCGCGTTCGGATACGAAACCAAAGGTATCTGGATTTGTTCGTGTTGTTGTAATGACTACGGAAAAACCAGCTGACGAACCAAACAGCTAATGTCAAAAAGAAATCTAAAGCTATCCCAACAATTTTCGGATTTGTTTGACTTTAGATTTCTTTTTGGCATCAGCTGTTTGGTTCGTCAGCTGGTTTTTCCTTAGGCATTACAACAACACGAACAAATCCTGATACCTTTTGTTACGTATCCGAACGCGGCCATTGTCAAAGGATAAAAAGTGTGCAATATCTGGTGATCAACTGAGACACGGCAGAAAACCTACTCCCAAACATGGAGTGGATAATTTGACCCTGATCTCGAACGTAGACATTGAACGCTCTTCTCATATTCGCATGGAACTTGTAGGTAATATTAAACAAATGAAGGAACCTGCCACTGCCACGTCGGAAAGAAGTATTTACCCTGCACATTCGTGTTCATATTGTTCGGGTCGAATGGATGGTACGTGACAAGGCAGTTCCTTAGTAAATAAAATAAGCCATCTTTGTCTATTTTTCATTCATTTAAAATAGATGTCCGAATTTTTTTTTTAATTTATTTTGGTTTCAGGTCGTTTATTCTGCGTATTTATTAAGTCTCCACTAGTGTCCCTGAAAATATGTATATATTTATATTATTGTTAATTAAATTAATTACAAAATTACAATACCCATTCTTGCATTTCCAGCACCTTGATTCAGCATCTCTGCATTATCTTTGGTGGATATGAACGCTGCGCGCGCCGCCGCCGCCGTCGGATCGACGGACGTTGACTTTTTAGCCTTGCGTCGTTAGTGGAAGATCCGTATCAAATCACGAATTTTGTATAAGTTTTCAGAATTTGCCAACATATGTACCTACTACCTACATACATCACCCAGCACATCATGAAAGAACCTTGAAGATAACGAGGAGGATAAGTCTATGGTTTGTAGACGTTCCTACTGGATTATTATTAAGTAGGCAAATACAAATGTATCGTAATGAACACCAAAATGTTCTATTTTTCTAATTGAACGAATCTTATAGTTTTTAGGCTTTAATAATTATGTTCCTATATTGATATAATCGTATTAATTTATTTGAAATAAAATAGTGAGTTTATGAACCTTTAGGCATTTGATGCTAAACAATAAAATTTTGTTCATTTCGATTTGTTTTATTATTTGTCTCTGCTGTCTTTAGTTCTTTTACGACATTTTGCACCAATTTTAATAACTGCCCGGGTAGCTCAGTCGGTAGAGCGTTGGACTTTTAATCCAACGGTCCAGGGTTCAAGTCCCTGCTCGGGCGAATATTTTTTTTTTTATTTTTTTGTCGCTCATATTCCATTTGAAGAAAAAAGTCAATGAAATAAAGTAGACCTATAATTCACTAAATAATTATTGCTCTTGCTCACTTCTGAACCAGTATTAATTCGGCTTCCAAAACTACGTAAGTTTAACAATTTCAGTGAATCATTACGAATACAAATCTAACGAAACTGCGCGTTTCTTGGATTGCAAATAATTATAAATATCAGAGTTTCAATTTTTAAGTGTTAAAAGTTATACCGTCGCGTCACCAATGTGGTCCTTTGAAAGCTGCACTCTCAACTCGAACTCGACCCATGTTCTATATCTCAGGCGATGCTATAACTAATCAGGTCATCGTTAAAAAATGAAAACACAGTTTTCGCCTCTGGAAAAAATTGGATTTTCGTAACTCATTGCGATAACTTCGATTTTCGATCTATTTGGGCTGGTCATATTGACATTTTGAAACAAAAAAAAAAAAAAAACGAAAGTGAAATTCAAATTCGGCCCTGTTCTGAATTTCGTTTTTAAATTCGGTTCTTTGTCTTCCTTGCTCAAATTCGATAAGTTGTTTATTTATTTCGTTTTGAGAAATCAGTTTCTATAGAAATTGACACACAAAAACTAAACGAATTCAAAATGTATGAATTTGCCTTACAACTGAATCAGCATGAATAGAAATAAACAAGCAAAACCCAAATATAAACAAGGAAATAAAAAAAAATACAAACCGCAATTGAATATGAAATTCGACCGAAATCAGAGGGCTGATTGTACCTACACTGCTCGCATAAGGTTGGAAGCAGGCATTTGTGAAAAGTTAATCTGAATATATCTCCTTTTGTATGCGAAAGAGATCAAAATTTGATATGACATAATAGAGACTGTTAAATTTACTGTAGAACAACTTATGTTTGAATTCCGAGAAAAAAAAGTTAACGGTAGATAAGAGAATAAATGTTAGCCGAGTCACTTTTTATAAGTAATTTTATCGTTCATAAGCTTAGAAGCACATATACAAAATGACGAAAAACGATGGTTTTAATGTCTTTTTTAAATTTTCTTAGTCTTATTTGTATGCTTGTAATTTGGGCTGCTGGCAGCTTTCAAAATAAATTCAAAAATTCGATCTTTAAGAGAGTTTACATGAAGTATTCGAGCGAGCTTCAAGCTCGCTTGGCCCCTTTGTACACCTGCGTTGATTTGAAATGAGCTTCAACCGACTAGATTCCACTTCAGGAGCGGAGTCGAGTCGAAACTGTTGATAAGAAACCTTGGTCGAAGAGTCGGTCTTGAGGATGTGTTGACCACAGTGTTTTTGCACATGTGCGAGTAAAATTATTTATCTGTTTTCATAGCGATGTGAAGTATGTACTAAAATTTATTAAATTTTAATTGTTTTTATGTTAAATAAATATGTTGTTGCCATTCCATCAAATGTAATCTCAACACCATATTAACTCAACTTCAAATGGGGCTCTCCACTACATGGCGAAACACCTGGATCGAAAATCTGACCCTAATCCAACTCGAGTTCACGATTCTGGGGCCTATTTCTCCGCTACTACAGCAGCTACATCAACTACATCTGACAGCAACGTTCTACAACTACATCAACTACATTTTTCTGTTTCATAACTACAACTGGAAGAGTTGTATGATGTAGCTGGATGATGTAGACCTAGACCCCGACTACACCATTCGTTTTTTCGGTTGTTTCGTCTCTCGTCTGTAATGGTGGATTTACATGTATCTGCATTTGGTTTCTGCAAAAAAAAATGGATGCCAAATACAAAATGTATAATTGTTAGATAGAGAGAAAAGATCAAAATGCAGAAGAACATCGTTCCTGCATTATAGGAAAGTTCCAAAATGCAGAAATGAAGACGAACATGTTCATCTTCTTAATGGTTCTCTTTCACTCACTCGGATTTTTTGTATGCGTCTGTCCTGCTCTACTTTAGTGCATTATGCAGACGCAAACAAAATGTAAATCCACCATAAGTTAGCAAAAAACGATTTGAATAAAAATGATTACGAGTATATTTGAGAATGAAGTGATTAAAAAACTTTTTTTTATCACAAAATAACCCCAAAATCCATGAACGTCAAAATAACGAAAGAAAATTAATAATAAAAAATAATGGATTTTGAGATTTTTAATATTTTTGATGATGATTTCGAATTCAATATAAAGGTTAGACCGCACTCGACGGAACTGCATTAAAGCGGAACTACACTTCAGACGGATTCGTATGAAATTGTATGAAGTTCAGTTGCCGTTTTGTGCAAAATAGTTCATACAATTTTATACAAATAATAATAATTTGCCGCGTCGTGAAGTGTAGTTCCGCTAAAGTTGAGTGCGGTCTTGCCTTAAGAGTTCAAAGAAGGCAAAATATATATTTAGAACGTCTGAAGAGAAATGTCGACAACAACTGACTTCAAATTACATTTTACGTTGAATTTTTCGAGATAACATATCTCAGTGCAACGTGAACAAGGCCATTTAAATTGTTTTTTTTTTTAGAAGTGGGATATTTGAACTTTGAAGAGACACAAATAAATAAAATAAAAATGGATTTCGATATAAATATTTTCGACGAAGATTTTGAATTCAACATAAGAATTGAAAGAAGGCCGAAAGTGTATTTACAACGAATCAATTTTCATTTTTACAAAAAATCAAAACATAAATCATACATTTTTTGAATTTCTGATGTTTAAATACAAAAAAAAAAATACTTACATTCGTATATTTTCTTTTTAATGTAGCAATTTTATTCTGTTACAGCAATCACAGCAAATATTTTTATTGTGAAAATGTAACAAAGAATTACAGTAAGATGTACTACAACAATGTAGTATCAAAAGCTGTGAAACAGAATCATACATTTTTCCAATATTTCCAGTCGATTCTCCAATGCTACATTGTCCCGGTCTACATTGAACGATTTTTCCAGTGCCGATCTTTTGTTCGTTGGTGAAGGGAGTGAAAAGTGAGGGGTAAGGATCAAATCGCTTGTACCAGAAAACTCGAACGATTTTTCCAGTCTGTTTATGTTCTCTCTCTTCTCCTTTCCAGTTTTTTGAGTGTGTTCGGTGTCAGTGTGCCGTTCGTTTGATAGTGTGAGTGAATATCAATGAAAAATTAAGAGCACAGCAATAAAACAAGGAAGAAGAAAAGGAAAAAATCTTATGGAAAAAATCGTTCTGTGTGTACATTTCACACGATTTCTGGAAAAATCTTCGTGGAAAAATTGGGCAATGTAGATCGGGACATTGATGTACTACACCTGAAAAACCAATGTATGTTTGAAACAGAAATGATGTAATACAACTATTATACTACTACTTTGTAGCTGATGTAGTAGCGGAGAAATAGGCCCCTGTTTGTAAACGGGGTAACACTGATTCCAAATAGTCAAGTGAAATTTCACTCAAGGTCAACATAGGCGTCCGCAGGATTTTTTCCAGTGGGGGGGGGGGCAGATAACAAATGAATATGCTATTTTTGAATTCGATGCTTTTTTTTATTAAAAGTTTGTTTATTTTGTCTAGGCATAGGTCAGTTGTAAGTGATTTTATTTTAGGACTAGAAAATGTAACATTTTATTCGTGTTGACATTAAATAATTATTAAAGGCGCAAATATATGATTTTTCTTCAACATTTTTTGTTACTTAGTGAATAGCAACTGCAACCGCATGGCCTCTTTTCCAAAACGGTCAATTATTTCGTTGTAAAAGTTTGTTTATTCTTTGACAATATTTCGATGAATGTAGGTACATACATCATGCATAACGAATAAAGTCATTTGTAGGTCATTGTGGATCTAAGCCAAGCTTTTACTTTGCGTAAGGTGCTGAACGATCGCTCAGCGGTGCAAGTAGCTGCTGGAATTGAGAGTCCTATACAAAGAGCATACAAATCGATGGATTTAACTCCTCTACACTGTTCAATAAATCAGAAATGTTTGAACAATCATTTCCGTTAGTCTGCTTGTTAAAACTGTACCACATCTTGCACTCCGCCAGGAAATTATCCAGAAAGCATCCATATTTCTCCATTATTTTCTGTATAATTATATTGAATTCGGGAGAATCCATAATTTGCATATTTTTTGGTGATAGCTGAAATAGTGAAAATGCAGCTTCATTTTCTTCTGAAAAGCGTTCTGTAGGGGACATTATCAGGGAATCAATGTACGGAATATAAATAGCTTTTCTAAAATTACTTTGGGGGGAAGAAGCGGTAACATTTCATCGATGGATATGTTTTTGAATTATTCTTGGACAGCTTAAAACTATGCCTGATTCACTCAATCATTTTTCTAGCATCGATGAGGAATGTGACATCACAAACTAAAAAGGTCGAATTTGTACAAGAGTAATAAAGTTGGATGGCACGTTGCTTTATTATTCTATTAGCCTCTTCAGAAAGATTTTGCAGTGCCTCAGTTACAACAACTATATGCTCTCTCAGAACTCGAATGCTTTTGTATTTTGCCGTCCACCTTGTTTCCCAAAACAGAGGAATACCAATGCTGGGTATGCATTTTCGTCGTAAGGGACTCTCGCGAAAGAAAGTTATAACTTCCTTAATCGTCCCGACAACATTTCTGATTTCAGAAACTTCGCTTACGTCATAAATAACCAGATTTAATGATGTGATAAAGACAGCGCTATTTTCAAATCGACAAGCAACACAATTGATTCCACCCCTGATAATGATAAAATCCCAAGGCAAACCATGGACCTGGAAACAAAGCTGCCAAGAAAATAAACACATTTCCCAACAAAACAAAGAGTAAAATGTAAGCGGCTATACACGGCTTGGCTCAGAGTCGGGGGGGGGGGTCAAACCATGGACTCGGACAAAAAAAGTACATATAAACAGTCGTTTTTGTGAAAATTTCCTAGTTTATTGCTCTCGACTTCATTACCCCTCCTTCCCTGTGTGAAGATTGTTCAGAAATTACTCTTCATCGTTCAAAAAATTGTAACAACCATCTTGTTATGGAAAGAGGAGCAATTTCTTGACCGTCATCATAACATGGAAGGAGACGTAATGATTCGGGAGCAATATCCTATTATGGAATGATAAACTTGGTTGTTGAAAGTACCAATATGAATGGTTTCCAGTCATCGTGGTACTACAAAGCGTCGCTAGAAGTACTGTTTTCGCAAATCAAAGATCTTCTTAGATGAACTCCACGGATTTTCATACAAACAGTGCCCCTATTCATGCAGCTGGAGTGTTAAAATAATGAAATATAAGCCAAAATGCTCTATTGCTCCCTTAATTAAAATTGAAGATAACATTAACACACTTATTCATAAAGAAAAAATAGTTATTTTAGCTTCCGTTTTTAGGAAAACTATACTATGGAATTAGAATGTTCCGGACTCAAATGGAGCAGTATGGAATTGCCTTTAGTTGGAGCCAAGAAAATTGTTATTTCATGGTTTAGTTTTCCTAAACACGGGAGCTAAAATAATTAATTTTTTTTATGAATACGGGTGTAAATGTTAGGGGATGACTCACACGAAAAGTATACGAAGAGGGAAGCAATACGATGACTGCTTCACGCCATTAAGTTGGCCTTGAGTGAAATTTCACTTGACTATTTGGAATCACAGTATAAAGATCGAATTTTTGAATTTATTTTGCAAGCTGCCAGCAGCCCACATTAAAGGCATACAAATTAGACTAAGAAAATTTAAAAAACACATAAAAACCATCGTTTTTCGTCATTTTTTGTATGTGTTTCTAATCTTATACTTACTTACTTACTTAGGTCCTCGGACCTATTACGTCCGTGATGTTTCCCTTACGGGACATAGGGTTCCACTACACCTACGCGCCATCGTGTACGATTTCTTGAAATATATTTCAGCTCTCTCCAACTTTTCCCCAGTCGTGCCGATTCCTGTTCGACCGTTCTTCGCCATGTACTTCTAGGCCGGCCCACTTGTCTTCCCTCCTGTGTGAGCGGGTTCCACTGCATTGCTTGAGATGCAATGCACCGATCGCCTTTTCGAAGCGTATGGCCAATCCACTGCCACGTTCTTCTTCGTGTAATGGAGTCTATGGGCTCCTGACCCGTTCTCGCATGAAGTTCGGCATTGGAGATACGGTTGGGCCAGAAAATCCTCAAGATGTTTCGTAGACATCTATTAACGAAGGTTTGCAGCTTTCTAGTGACAATTTCAGTGACTTTCCAAGTGCTGCAGCCGTAAAGCAGAACGGATTCAACATTGGAGCGGAACAGTCGTAGCTTGGTCTTTAAGCTAAAAGAGTTGTTTCTCCATATTTTGGACAGCATTCCGAACGCAGCCTTTGCTTTTCTGATTCGGCTGTTTACGTCCAGTTCAGTTCCGCCACCCGTAGAGACAATACTCCCAAGATATTGGAAATCCTCTACCATCTCTACCGGTTGTCCAGAAATATTTACTTGGATTGATGAGGAAGTTCCAAGGCTGATCCTTTTAGTTTTTGCCGAGTTGATCTTAAGCCCTACGATTTCTGCTTCTCTCTCCACCCTTGTTGTCATTTGATGGAGATCCATGATCCTATGAGAGAGTAAGCATACGTCGTCCGCGTAGTCCAGATGTTTGAGGTGAGATTGCAGAGTCCACTGAATTCCTCCATTTCCATTTGACAAAGCTGCGTGCAGTACGTCACTTATCATCAACAGGAACAGTATTGGTGACAGTATACAGCCTTGCCTAACTCCACTTTGGATTTCAAACTCCTCTGACAGCCTACCTTTGTGCAAAACGTGACACTTGGATCCATCATATGTAGCCTTGATAATAGCAATCAATTTATCTGGGATGCCCCTCCTGCGCAAAGCAAGCCAAATAAATTCTCTATTGACACTGTCGAACGCCTTTTCAAAATCGATGAACAGCAGGTGAAGTGGTGATCGATATTCAACGCACTGTTCGATGATGATCCGCAAGGTGTTGATGTGATCCACACAGGAAGATCCAGTGCGGAAACCTGCTTGTTCGGCGTCGAGTGTGTCTTCGAGGTGGTCTTTAATTCGGTCCAATATTATCCTTGCTATTATCTTGGCTACTGCAGGCAGAACGCATATTCCTCTCCATTCTAATCTTATGAACGATAAAATTACTTCAAAAAGTGAATCGGCTAACATTTATTCTCTTAACTACCGTTAATTTTTTTTTCTTGGAACTCAAACAGAAGTTGTTCTATGTGTCAAACCAAGTTTTGATCTCTTTCGGAAACAAAAGGAGATATTTCAGATTAACTTTTCACAAATGCCTGCTGCTCATATTATGACGAGCAGTGCATGTATGTATAGGTATATATTTACATTTATAATGTTTTAATTTTGATTTTTATTCAATAAAATTACTAATGCTGTTTTCCTTTGGTTTCACTCAAGGTTTCACTCATTCTGAAATCCAATGGAACAGTCCAAGATGCTTCTACTCAATTCTGGGGAAGTGTATCTGTGTAGGTGAATCGTCAAATAAAAATTATTTGCTACCACACAAAAAGCGAAATGTAAAACACGAGTGTATCAACTCCGAACTTCCAAATTAAATTTCGTGTAATATTTTTTCTTAATTTGTTTATTAAAATTTACCAAAAACTTTGATTTTGATGCAAGTGCCTCTACTAACGCGCTTTTGTATCCGGAAGTATCAATTTTTCTTACTTTACTACTTTCAGGATATTCTTCCTCCTCCGTTTTAGTACCAACGATGGGCTAAAATTAGTAATAAAAATAATATGAAAATCAGATAATGTTACATATATTTTCCTTACTGTATTTAAAGCTAAGCCGGATTCAAGATCGAAACTATCTCCATCAGCAGCATGAGTTGTTATAACTCCCAAAATGTTTTCCTCCACATATATGTAAGTAGGTTGAAATCCCTGGGTGCGTGATGCTACAACCTTGCGTTCTATTAAGGAATGTTTTTTTAGAGTTGCATAGCTCCGGCCTCCCGGACCTTAAGTCAGTCCAACACTGTCAGTCCAATCTGTTACGAATAATCAGGTCAGCATCAGCTATAGTAATCAAAATATTTCTGAAGTTGTTGAATGGTGGTGTTTGTGGTAAGCGTAATTAACAGCCCCATTCTGCCGTTGAGAGGGTCACAGGTCACAATTTTTTGTGAGTTTTATAAGGCGGTCACAATTTCGGATTCTGTGGAAGCCCTCATAATCATAATTTTAAAGTTTTTATGAGGCAAGTTCACCACGAGTAATGAGGTTTTTATGACTTGTGAGGCATCTGTGAGTTTGCCAAAATAAGGCTGTAAATGTAGCAATTTATCTAAGAATTGTTGCATTTAATTAAGCAATAATAAATAAGTTAAGAATAATTTAATTCTAGCCAATCAGGAATATATTAAAGCGAATACAACTTGATTCATGCCGATTACAGAATCCGCAAAACTCGATCCGCAGTGCAGTGCTTACTTTCCCATCTACTCATATATCTTGAAAAGGAAATGGAAGACTGCATTGTGAATCACTGCGGATCGAGTTTTGCAAATTCTGTAATCAGGCATGAATCTTTCTTTCATGAAGTGTTTGGTGCTTCCGTGTATTTAAATAATTTTGTGTTTTGTGTAAAAATAGTTTGTGTTCCTATATATATAAATTTGTATTTTAATACCATTTATATTTTAATATATCATTTATTTGTATTTGTATCTTTTACTGGAATCGGCTATGGTGATATGTGATAAGTGATTGTTATTCTCATTATTCACAAATTCCGTCATGCATATTTTTGTGAATATTTTCTGTGATAGTTAAATAGCTGTCGCAGAAAAAAGTCACACAAATATGATTATCACTTGTGACAGTCACCTAACGCACACGGAATTTGTCGATAATGACTATCACTTATCATTTTCACATATCACCTTAGTCGATTCCACCCCTTATTTTTTACGAAATAAAATATAAATATCAATTTTCATTTCGTTTCTTGAAATGATAAAAGTCGCAAAAATGTGCCTTTTATTCTTTTATGATTCATAAAAGATTCCATAACAGATTGTGGCATGCAAAAATTCAGTCCACAAAAGTCTTGTTGGGATTTTTCTTAACAGATTCCATAACAGTTTGGCATGCCGAATACCAAAATAATAATTCATAAAAGATGTTTTGACTTTTGTATGGAAATTGATAACAGAAGAGCAGAATAACAGAATAAAAGACCTCGCCGAATAGACCCAATTCAATCATTCATGTATATGAACTAAACTATCTACATCTACATCTACTACATCTGCATCTTTGAGTATATTGACAACTGAAGGCAGTGCTCTGGCGGCAAACCCTTGAACTTGGATGTATACACTAGATGACAGAAACTGTCATAAAAAGTATGTGATTTGAGAAGTGTGGATTAAAAATTATTATTTCAAACAATTAAACAATTTAAACAATAATAAAATTAATATTTTTGTAAAACAAAGAAGTGAAACATTTCATTAAAACAATTTTTCCATAAGAATTGAACTATTATTTTATTAAAAAGTTTAATAAAAGTGGTTGCGATTTCGTGAGTGCACTTGGACGTAAATAGTTTGTTTTTATTAAATAAATAAAAGATAATTAAGAACTATTTTTCTTTCTTCATCTTGTCATTAGGTGAAGAGATTCAAGATCTTCATAATTAGAGGCTTCAAAATGCCTGGTCTGCCAGTTCTAGTTATCAAACAGCGATTACTGTTTTGATTTTCCTATCGTGAACGAGTTAGTTGCAACTAGAACTTATAAAATTGCAAGAAAAAATAGATTTTTTTAAATTATTTCTTTAGCTCAAAGCAGCAGCTTATACCTACATGTAAACGTACTATACATACATGACTATAGGACATTAACTCCATTCTACCCCAGTCTAGAGCTTGAGCCCATCAAACTGTTGGATATCCTGGATCTCCTTCACAATAATTTTTCAACAATGTAAGTGTTAAATTTTAAGTTCTGGAAGTTGAGCTATTTGAAAGGAGTGGTCCAGCATCGGTTGATGTTTAGGTACTTTGAAAGTATCAAGAGCAGAATACAAAAAGGTATCAACCTCGTATTTTGGATAACCAGTTCCAAAGATACACCCCAATCAATGTTAAGATTTTACTTTTCCAAGTGAAAAGCTTTTAAAGTATATCTTTGGAACGGTTTCTCCAATAAAGGCGGTTGATACCTTTTTTGAATCAGCACTTCCTACTCTCAAAATGAGCATCAACAATTTTTCCAAAGAAGTAGTATTCAAAAAAATAACTCAGTTCTGATCTACAGCCCTCCCTCTGTGAGCGGTCGTGTGCGTGAGTGATGGAAATACCATCCAAATACCCCCAGTTCAATAATAATTAATCCAACAAAAATATCCAGTTGTGCTTCTCTAATTGCCCCTTTCGAAAAAAATAAATAATAAATCCAATAATCTAATAGTCATCCAACAAAAAACCATATAAAAACCAACAACAAAAAATAAGTGAACTCATGCGAAGACGATGATGCAGCAGCATACACCATAGCAAAGCGGTAGATTTTCCTACCTCTCCTTCCCACATCTCTCACAGTGCTTTGGCTTCGTCATTGCATGCAGAGTATGAGTATGTATATCATCTTATACAAAGCTTGTAATTGATTAAGCCAAAGCATATCAGATAAATTGCTGTTATTGTTTTTGGGTTTCCAGGGGCGGATCAATACATACTATTAAGGCATAACACTGGTAGTGTTTTGTATTGTGAAGTTTTATTGGGGCCCAACTTCAATATCAGCACAGATAACTGTCTGATTTGTTTTTTTTACGTTTGTTTTTTCTTAATGGTACGTGAATTTAGGGTCGATATTAGCAACATTCGGGGCTGAGAAAGAATTTCTGTACTGTGTACGTACATACTGTAAAAAACAGGCCAGCAGTCTTGGCACTAAGTGAAACCCAGGTAGGTTTGGATAGTAATTCGACTTCTAACGAATTCGATGCGCTGTCCGATTCAATCCTGAGAATTGTTTCCCATTATCCGCACAGTAAAATCGTTGTTATGGGCGATTTCAATGTACACAATTCTTCGTGGCTCCGCTATTCTGGTCAGACAAAACCCGAAGGAAGGTATGTCGAGATATTTGCTGTGTTAAACCACCTGACTCAGCTTGTTGACGAGCCTACTCGGATTCCTGACGTTGCAGGTCAAATCGCCAACACTCTAGACTTGTTCCTTACCTCTGACCCTAATAAATACACTATTAGTGTATTATCTCCTCTAGGCTCATCAGACCATTGTGTCATATCTGCGAATTTCTCGTGCCACCAAATCACAGTTAAAGAAAAAATCCCAAAGAGAACCGTTTGGCAATACGAGAAAGCCAACTGGGACGGTCTCAATAATTTCTTCAAGAGCTTTAACTGGTCACTATGCTTCTTCGATAGTGATGTTGACGCCAGTGCAGATATGATTACAAACTTGATTCTTTGTGGAATGAGAAATTTTATCCCGAATAAGGTGAAACCTATCAAACCCAAAGAAAACTCATGGTTTGATTCGAGCTGTAAAGAGGTTATTAGGGTTAGAGAAGTAAGCTTCCGATGTTATAAGGCCAACCCTACTGAGGAAAACCGGAAAAAGTTTCAACAAGCTAGAAAGACCTGTAACGTTCATATTCGAAGAACCAAATTTTTACAAGGTAGTAAAAATTTTTGGTCATTTGTAAAAAACATACGAAATACCACCTCGTCCTCGGTTCCAACGCTCGTCTTCAATGATACTACTCGACGCTGCCAGAAAGTGTTATGACACCTCCAGTACTTGAGAGCGTAAATGATTTTATGGGACAAATCTTCTTTCGCACTCGTGCAGTTTGTAGAGTTCTAACAGATCTCGACGTACACAAATCCGCTGGCCCGGATAGTATCCCTCCCATTGTTCTGAAGCGGTGTTCTTCAACGCTGGCAAAACCACTGCGTAAGCTTTTCCATCTGTCCTACTCTACTGGTCTCTTTCCGAGTGGATGGAAAACAGCATTTGTCCAGCATGCCCCTAAAAAGGGCGTATCTTCTTCACCCTCTAACTATCGACGCTGATTAATTTCCAGCTCAAGAAATATCTCGAGGAACGAAAGCTTCTTAATGACCGACAGTACGGCTTTCGTAGAAATAGGTCCACTGGTGATCTGATGGTATATCTCACCGAATAGTGGAACAATTCTTTACATTGTTTTGCAGAAAGTAAGATTATTGCAATTGATATTTCAAAAGCGTTTGATAGAGTTTGGCACCAAGCTCTCTTATCGAAAATACATGCATTTGGTTTCGATGAATCTCTTCTTCGATGGATTAGAAATTACCTTTCGGGCCGTTCAATACAAGTTGTATTAAACGGTTTCAAGTCTGATATCCATAAAATAAATGCTGGTGTGCCCCAGGGCTTCGTTTTGTCTCCGACTCTCTTCCTTATTTTTATAAATGATCTTTTGTCTGAAACTTCTAATCCATTAAACTGTTTTGCTGACGATAGTACCCTCAGCTTTTCATATTCGTTTACAGATTCTCATCCATGTGCTTCAGATGTGGAACTTGAACGGCAGCGTATGATAAGCTCATTAAATTCTGATCTCGACGGCATTGTCCAATGGGGAATCAAAAACCGCGTAGAATTTAATGCTTCTAAAACTCAATGTTTCCTGTCGTTAAAGCGAAACCCACCCCCAATGCCGCTATCCATGGGCGGCACTTGAATCGAGGAAACCGAACAGCTCTCAGTTCTCGGTATGTGTGTCACAGACCACCTTTTGTGGAATGACCACATATTTGATGTCGCCAAAAACGCTGCTAAGTGTTTAGGTTTTCTCCGTAGATGCAAGAAGTTTGTTTCCCCTTCTGATCTGGCTGTGATCTACAAAGCCTTTATTCGTCCAAAACTTGAGTACAATTCTCATGTTCGGGCAGGAGCTCCAAAAACTCACTTGAGTTTGTTGCACAGAATTCAAAAGAGAGCTTTAAAAATGATAGGCGAAAGATCTATAACAGAAACAATTACATCTCTCGAACACCGCCGTAATGTTTCGTGTCTTTCTCTATTTTATCGCTATTATTATAATCAGTGTTCTAGTGAAATAGCCAGTTGCATTCCTCCCCTAAAAAAATTCAACCGTAATACTCGCGCTTCTAGGAATGCCCATCAGTTCACCCTCGAGCCCAACTTCGGACGTACTGTAATGTACAGAGATTCTTTCTTCAGTCGCACCACACGAATGTGGAATGCTTTACCTGACTCGACTTTCCCCTCCCATTTCGATGTGCAAACGTTCAAAACCAATGTGCATCGGTATCTCCTTCTAAATCCTCTCCTACTTACCTAATCGCTCGTGCTGTGTTAAAAACATTTTAAGGGTAGCCATAACCCCTTTCGCGCGCTTGGAATATAAAAACAAAACGTATACCACATTCCAAACAAGTGTATTTCAAGAGTGATTTTTGTCAATAAGCATTTTATGTAAAAACTATGCTAGAGTTGAGAGTTTCAAGAGCCGATTACAAAAAGGTATCAACCACCTTTTTTGAATAACCAGTTCTTAAGATACACCCCAATCCATTTTAAGATTTTACTTTTCCAAGTGAACAGGGAAAAGCTTTTAAAGTATATCTTTGGAACGGGTTCTCTAATAAAGGCGGTTGATACCTTTTTTGAATCAGCACTTCCTACTCTCAAAATAAGCATCAACAATTTTTCCAAAGAAGTAGTATTAAAAAAAATAACTCTTGGAATACGTATACCACATTCCAAATAATTGTATTTCAAGAGTGATTTTTTTCAAAAAGCCTTTTATGTAAAAACTTTTGATGCTAGTTTTGAAAGTATTAAGCACCGATTATAAAAAAATACCAACTGCCTTTATTCGACAACCTGTTCTAAAAATACAGTCCAAAAGCTTTTCAGTTTATACTTTTTTTTCATTTTGTTACCATTATTTATTTGTTGAATATTACAATTTTTCGATATGTGGCTGTACCTATTTTTGTTTTATTCCAGACAATTCCGCGGGCTAATCCTGGTCATTGTGGAGTTCCCCAGTGCAACTCTTATAGAATGGGTGAAATTTCTATGTTACCTTCCAAAAGAAGTGCGAGATTCTATTCATCTCTTAAGAAACTGGAAAAATCGGCTTAGTCTGTATGATGAAACTGTTCCTAATTGCTTCAACGCTTTTTAACTTCATAATCGTTGAACTTTTTTAAGTGTTTCGAAACAAATGAAAATATTTTGTTGTAGTTTTCAGCTTTATTTTATTGATAATATAATACTTTCACAGATTTTAATCTTTGTATGACTTTTTACACATTTCATATACATTTTCAAAATTAGTTGTAGGTATTTGGGTATAACTACTTTAATATTTAAGATCAAAAATTATGTATACTTTTGTTCTTGATCTTGAGTAGGTACTATCGCAACAACGAATCTTAA
This sequence comes from Melangyna quadrimaculata, assembly GCA_949320155.1. Taxonomy (NCBI): domain Eukaryota; kingdom Metazoa; phylum Arthropoda; class Insecta; order Diptera; family Syrphidae; genus Melangyna; species Melangyna quadrimaculata. The sequence goes on from OX439483.1 coordinate 376,296,969, forward strand.
GAGGAAACTAGTTTTGTATTATTTTAATCAAATCTAAATATTTTATAGGTATATATTTTAATTTTTGTTACATGTAATTTTATTCTTAAGTGTATTGTTTAATAACTTAATAATTGTACATCATTGAGCTTTTAGAATTACTTTTTCATAAATTTAAACATGTAGAGAATTTTGTAATTTAAATTATTGATACACTTAAAACATTAAAATCTTTATGTGTTTTTGTAAATTTAATACTTTTTTTAAATAAATGGAATGAAAATACTATGTCGAGAAAATATTTCTTAGATTTCTATTAAAACCTTTAGAATGGACGTTTAATTGTAAATTGCCTTTTTGACATGAAGGCGTCCTCGGGTCAATCAATCTTTGTTCCTTCTGCTTTTATTTTATTCTCATAGTTGTTATAGATCATCTTTAAAAAAAAACAAAGGAAACCCAATTTATTTTCGGCCGAGATTTTGTTTTGGTTGATTGAATTCTGAGTCTGAGTCTTAAATTAAGTCGTGGTAGTGAACACTACAATCAATTTTAATATAGATAAATATTTCAAAAAAATTTCATATGGGACACTCTGAACAAAAAAATCGACTGAAATTTTTCAATTTTTCAATTTTTTTTTTTTTTTTTTTTTTTTGTTTAAATATTTATCTGTATTAAAAATAATAAAAATGATCAATACGAGTACTTAAATTAAGACTGAGAACAGTTTCAATCCACCAAATCAAGATAGTGGTTTTGAAATAAAAGTGTTTTATAACTAGCACTTACAAGTATTTTGTATGATTTTTTCTTGAAATTCTTAAAAGTGCTCTTATAAAATGCTGTTATTTCTAAATCACTATCTTGATTAAGTCGATTGAAATGGTTTGTACTTACTTTATCTAATACGAAGGACTACACCTTTGTTGTTTCCAAATTCGGATTGGCTGCACTAAGATTCACGAAAATGTTTCCTCTTTCAGTTTACTTTGACGAGCTCCATGTTTCTCTTTTAAACGTTCAACTTCTTTGACAACATACGATGACCGTGGACCAGCGTTAGTGTTTGTCACAGAGAAACTGGCGTTATCGTCATGTTTCTTGCGTTGTTAGTTGTCCGTGAATATTACTGAATGTGAGTGGAGCAGCTTATGTTTGTGTTCAGAAACTACCAAATCCAGTTCTGGGTTGCGTGTTCAAACTCCAGTTGAAACAACGAACCGACTTGGTTGGTCTGGAAGTTGCTGAAGCCAGTGGTCGGAGCAGCTGCTCCAAACACAGAAGTGTTCCCAAATACTGGAGCAGGCTTTTGTCCAAATAGTCCCCCACCTGCGGTGCTGGTATTGACATTAGTATACCAAGTCCTCCGAATACAGTATTGGCTGTAGATGCTGCCAGACCAAAGGCTGGCTTATTTTTTGTTGAAGGTGCCCCAAAGACAGAGGTTTGTTGAACTGAAGCACCAAAACCACCAGTTGCTGCTGTATTCTGAGCTGCCGGCTGAAAAAAAAGGAAAAATTAATTAAAAACTGTATGAGTTTCTTACATTCATTAGGTCGAGTTTCTAAATTATTAAAGAGAGTGTACCTCCAAAATATATAAAGAAATATATCTTATTATGTGACTCTCACAAAGGCACAGTATTTAATATTATAAAAAATATATATAAATAATATCCTGAACAGAATATTGTAGGTAGTTTAATTACTTAGTACTGCTGTCTATATTTGGCTTTTTTTATTTTCCATTTTTGTGGTCTCCAGCTGATGATTTTTCAAAGCACTGCAATTAAAAATGAAGAAATAATATTAATAAAGACATTTACGTATATTTTGTTTGAAACAAAATTAATTTTTATTAATAAATAAATTATTTTACATGATAGTAAACACAGGTTTCCCTTATGGCTGTCACTGGTTAGTGTATACATCCTGTTGATTTATTTTACCACCAGGTATCGCATTTTGACTTTTCTAGTTGTCAATATAATATGGAGTGCTCGTTCCTATCCCTAATACATTGTAGTATTTGAGCCTGTTATAGGGGGCGTGATTTCAAGCCCCCTGCTTCGAGCTGGCAGCTATGATGGTGTTGTTGTAAAAACCCTCTCTATATTGAGAATTGATTACGGCATAGATTTTATGCCCCCCCTATGATGGTTACGTTTTTGGAATGTAAACGAGCACTCCATATTATATATACTCAAAGCTCTGCATGCAAATATGAACGTGGCCAATTTGAACGAAAACTATAAATCGAACGGAACTTTTATCAAAATGCAAACAAACATCTATCAAAAGAGAGCAACTGACTGACTGTAAAATGTCTTTATCTCATTTTGTTGTTTATATTTTTTCTTTTGTAAGGAGTAACAGAGATAAGAGCACTATCTCAAGAAAACAAAACAACTTCTGTTTTTTTTCCACATATCCATTTCATTTACAAATTACAACCCCTCCGCAAAACACAAGAACCAAAACGATGCAGAAAAAAAAAACAATTTTCTGTTCTGTTCTGACTGTAGTTGTATCTTGTATCTGCTCGCTCGCCGTCGCCAGTTCGTTTTGTTCTTGATTTCTATCACTTTTAATTTTACACACACACATTAAAAGGGGGCAACTTTTTTCAATTTGACTGTGGCTCTGCAGTGGATATATCGATATCGAGACAAAATTTTCTTTTATCGTTCTAAAAAAGTGGAAATATATTCATGAAACAATGAAATTCATCATCAAAAATAATAATTCTAATGTGAAAATGTATTTTCGTGAAATAGAATAAAGAAACAGTAAAACGCGAATTAGTTTTTCAACAAAAAAAAGATACAAAATATTGTTAATGTCAAATTTGACTGGGTAAGTACCTAGATAATGTACATACACAATTTGAATAAAATCTCTTATCTTTCGATAGAGAAAATGATTTTATGGACATTTTGGTGAAATAAAGATATTTTTTTTATTTAATGACGATCCTAAGACCTGAAATAAGACCGAAAAATGACACAAAACACAAAAGGTTATAATTGGTTTATTGTGCACACAAGATTGTAGGTACATTCTGCAAAAATTAAGTACAGCCCCACCCACCCCTCGTTGAAGGGAATAAGATACATAAATCAAAATTTATTTTGAATTCTCGAGACATGTAGATAAAACAATATCGCTTATCACTGGTGAGTCAGAAATTACTTATTTTTGGAAAAAAAACTTATACATTACATGTTAATGAATTGTAAGATAATTATTATGTTTGCCCCACACTGGGATTCAACTAACAAAATTTTATATGCACTTAGCTTGATTCAAATTTTGTTGCTTCTTCGTGGGGTAGGGCTAATTTCCTACAAAACTTCCTTAAATTGAAAATGTAGCCTGTATTTTAAATATATTTGGATCTATGTATTAAGTGTACCTGCTGGCAATTCAATTGGGTAAGTAGTTTTCTAAAAAAACACGTAGGTAATTGACAATAAGGATGATGTCGACGATTTAAAGGAGGTATAAAGTAGTCACACACTGGGTTGTGACAGCTTTTATGATGTATGCAAGTAGGTACATACATAGGAATTGCCTATTATCCACTCAACCTTAGCACTCCCACACAAAAACCCTTGAATTTGTGCATAAATTAATGCTATTCCAATAGATTCACTTTTAATGTAGGTAGGTACATATCTTTGTACATATCAAAAATAAGAACATTCTTTGTATCATCCATATCCATAAAATTGCAGTGAAAAACAATGCGCAGAACAATAAACACCGTAGATAGTAAACCATGTGGGATGGATGACCTTCATTCATGTAAGACTGCAACATATCAATATACTATAAAACACACAATTCGATGATGAATGTTTGAACGATGAATACCTATGAGATGTTAACAAAGGAGAAGGTTCAGTTCAACAGGATAAAAAGCGTGGGATGATAGATGAATAGATGAAAAATTATTTGAAGACTTGTTTGTGTTGATGGTCGAAAAGGTGCAAAGGTGCAGCTTCTTAACTTAAGGCCGATTAAAGTTAAGTCAACCGACCAATACAATTATTAAGCTTATTTGGTTGATATAAAACGCTATCACTATTACTTTTAGTAGTAGTAGTAAGGTATCGACAGATGTTTTTGTTCTGGAACAAAAGTATCTAATAAGTAGATACCTATGCCTGCCCCAATTATGTCAACAGTCTATGATCTTAAATCGAGTTACATTCATAGAAAATACTAAGGGTTTTGACAAAACAAAAGTCCTTTTTTGAGATTGTTCACAAAGCAAAAAAAAAAAAAAAGTATCAATAAAGACTGCATAGAAATTGTTAACTTATTTCGAATAAGTTGTATCGTCAAGAATAAGGTCTATCAACTTGGACTAGATGTGTTAAAACATGGTGGTTCTTACTTACAAACTTGCGAAATAGGTACACCGAGTTCAAAAAATGCAGAAATGCTGCATGACTGCAAAATAAAATAAAAAAAAAACGGTACCAATTTTGTAATTTTTTAGTAAAATTTGATAGCATTGTTGAAAGGAAATGTTAATTACTCTAAAACAGTAGAAATATTTTCTAACGGATAGTATTTGTAAACAGAAATGGAAATATATGTTGCAGTGTTGCTGCATTCCTGCATTTTTGAACTCGAGGATACCTACATATCGTCCCCTATTTCACGAACAGCGACGTATTAGCCTTTTTATTCTCAAACTGGGAGTACTAATACAATTAAAGTTCATGTACAGTGTATCAAAGTAAAACTCGTACAAACTGTTATAAGTTTCTTTTTTATCCCTAAACTTATTGCACGCGTCTTCAATTCATTAAACGTAACTTTGAGAGTCATAAATCATTGCAATAAAACCAAAAATAATAAATGCAAGGTATTTAAAAAAACATTTATTAACAAACTCCGAAATTCACCTCAAAATTAAACTCGTACATTATGCATTTAATAGTTTGAATATGACTATACTGTAGCAAAAAAAAAAACCGAATCAGTACTAAGTCGGAAGGCCCTTATTTGCTTTGAAAGCTTCTTCTTGGCATAGATTCAACCAACTTCTTACAGTAGGAGGGTGGTATTTTGGACCATTCTTCAGCTAACACTCTTTTGAGATCACTCCGGTTGGAAATCTGGTGCAAACTTAGGCGGTCTTCCAAGTAACTCCACAAATTTTCGATTACATTTATGTCTGGTGATTGTGGTGGAGTTTCAATGACTCTTGGACAGTTGTACAGCAACCAGAAACGCACTCTGTAAGCTTTGTGCTTGGGGTCGTTGTCTTGGTAAAATTTGAAATTATCTTTAATTCCAAGTCTATCGGCACTTGCATGCAAGTTTGTCTTCAGGATGTCCAAGTAAATATGCTGGTCCATTATTCCGTCTATAAAATGTAGATTTCCAACTCCCGAAGCAGCCATACAACCCCAAACCATGACCGAGCCGCCGCCATGCTTAACCGTTGCCCTTAAATTTTGTTTTATTTCAGCTCTTCATTGGGCTTACGCCAAACATTGACCTTACCATCGAACCCAAAGAGGTTCTATTTGCTTTCGTCAGTAAAAATGCATGTTACAGTACTCGAAATCTTTGCTGACATTCTTTTTGCAAATGAAACCCTCTTGATTTTGTTTGCTTTGCTAACAAATGGTTTCTTCCTGGCTACTCGTCCATGGTATTGGTGGTTTCTCAATATAATCCGAATTGTTTCTGCACATGCTTTTTTTCCAAGATACATTTCGGCCTCTTGAGCAAGTTAAGGGGCACTAATTTTTGGGTTATCCTTGACCTGTCGAATAATCCACCTCTCATCCGCATCATTAAAAAATTTTCTACCGCTTGTTTTTGTCTTATTTTCAACTACTCCTTCTTCATTGTAACGTTTTATAATATATTGCACCGTAGAATGACTGCGATTTAATAAATTCCCTCAAGGTCTTGCCATCCTTAAAGTGCATAATTACCAAAATTCTTAAATGGGTTGAAGTTTGTCCGTTTTGTCTACCCATTTTGCACTGATTCAAATGTTGATGCAGAGTAATATTAACAATAATGTCAGCTTTGAAAATTATAATATTGTTTGATCTCTATAGTAACTAAATATGACAAACTATGTTCTTTAAGCACATTGTACGAGTTTTATTTTGAGGTGTTGTTTTGACTTCATAAGGAAAGTCTTGTCTATTTTAATGTTGGTACATATTTAATTTTATTTTTCTTCACAAATTTATAGAGCATAGTTTTAACTGTTGAACTGGTATGCATTTTTTCTAAAATAAATGGCTTCATGCTTATTTTTATATGTTTCTTATGATAAATAGTGTTTGTACGAGTTTTATTTTGATTCACTGTACACAGAATGTTCAGGCAGCTTTGCTCACCCTGTGTGCGATTGATGAAAAAGTTAGTCTGGCTTTAGGTCAAAAATTAATTTGAACTCAGTCTTGGGCCATCACACACTGGATCAATTTTGAGCCGGACTTAACTAGGGAAATGAAAGTTTGTAGGCGAGGGAGGTGGAGAGTGAGGAATGAAAGGACTAAAATGTTTATGCTTGTTTCGAGCGGACTAACAAAATATAATTACTAATACATACACAGTTGTTCGTTTCTAGGCAAAATAAACAAATCTGTTGTCATGCAAAACTGAAAATTTTAAAGGAAATTATTTGTTTTTTTTTTCGATTCTCAAACTGAGAGTACTAATACAAAATTTAAGCCGGTTCATGTACACACAATTTTCAGCCAGCTTTGCTCAGCCCGTGTGTGATTGAAGGAAAAGCAAGTCTGGCTTTAGTTCAGCTCAAAATTGAGCCAGTGTGTGACGGCCCATTTTTATTCAATATTTAGTTTTTATAAAAATTGTTTGTCTTACGGCCAATTTCTTCACAAAAGTATTAAGCCAGTCTAGTACCCAGTCTAGGTAGACCAGGTACTAGCTCTGATACTCGGTCCTTACGAAAGGTTAGTACCTCATCATTTCTTCACATTATTAGTACCGGATCTAAGTTCACAAGGCAGTATTAGGACGTATAATACGTCTAAAACTGGTCTAACTGTGATTTTGACATTTTTGTGGGTGCGTTTTGTGGGTGTTTTTAGATAATCACAAATTATGAATTTTTTTTTGATACTTCTATTAATCAATTATTTTGAGGTTTGAGAAAAAATGCATCATAAAAATGCACTTTTCCCTAAGTTGTATTAATTCGTATAATATGTAGATTTATAATGAATGTATTGAATGAAAGCCTCCAAACCATTTTCACAGATATTTGCGCTTCACATACAGTTGTGGGCGCCTAATTAAGAACGATATTTGTATAAATTTATAAACTGCATAACTTTTGTTTGGGAAATCTGTTGAGGTTGAGTAGTGGTTTTAATAATAGCCTATGAACTACGGTACACTTTGAGTAATGTTTAAAAAATATAAGCATGAGAATATTAGTAAGAAAAAAATAAACATTAATTTAACTCTTATTTCGTCTGGCAATATAATTAAGAACAAAAACAAAATGTTGTCATAACATAAAACAATTTTGAAATTTCAATATGTTTATGTGAATATATTGAAGGAAAACCTTAATTCGTTATAATTTCAGACAAAATTCCTTGCATATTTTCGCTTAAGGCATGTAATCTTGATAGTGGTGTACTCTATCAGATTTCCTCAATATTTAGAACACTCTGATCAAAATGTTTTTATTTTTTACTTTAACCATCCCTTGATATCTCCCCTCAAGTTCTCGAAAGAATTTAGGCCCCAGCTTTGGACGGTCTAATCTAAAAAATGACTTCTTGACTACGCAAACACCTTCTTGGATCATTATCGTCCTTAAAAACAAATTTTATGGGCATGATTTCAAATGAATAAGACTCCATAACATGTTCCTCAATGTCTTTATAAACTCTTAACTCTTCTGGTCAATTCGAGCAATTTTTTAAATCGACTACGTGTAAAAATAAGAAATCTTGTTTAAAATGTGGAGTTGAACACAATGTTAAAGAGATTGACAATATGGTTTCAAAGTGTATCAACTGTCAAATCAATCTGTTGGAAAAGATTCAAATTGTGATTATGAAGCAACATACAAAAACTATATTCGAAAATTAAAGGTGCTAAAAGTACATATCCAGTACTGTATTCTGTCCAACAAAAATAGTCAGTGAAATACACTGGTGCCTGTTTGCTTGGCGTTTTTCTTTTTTTGGCTCTAAAAACGTGCTCTGATATGTCTGACCTGAAAAAAATCAGAGTTAAAAAAGAAAAAACGCCAGCTGATGGCATGTAACTCAACTAAACAAATTGCCACTGAAATAAAAAAAAAAAAACAAAATCACTGAGTGATGTAATTTTCAACTCCTTACAAAATAAATTTGTTTTGATGCTAAGATAAATCAAAAGAAATATGTTTTGCACATGTATTTAAAAAGTGCAGTGCAATAATAATGCAATAATATGCAATAATATTAGAAATATTATGTCGATTTCGATTCAACAATTTTGGATTTGGTGGTCAGACTTTAGATCAATCAAGAACTCAAAACGTGATTTAACCTATGCTTGCAATTGTGTGAGTACCATTTTCTATTGATTTGGATGAAAATGTCACTTTAATTTGTGTGTGTGCAAGTGCGTGTGAAAATCGTACTAAAAAAAAAAAAAGACCACCAGAAAATTCGATTTTGTTTGAAGTAAAGAACGTGAAATCTGAAAAAGATCAAAAAAATCGAATTATTTTTGTTGAATCGAAATCGACGTTAGTTATTTGTTGTGGATATTAAGATCAAGTACTTCGAAAATAAATTGAAATTTAAATTAACAGATATGGTAACCCTACTAATATTTATCACAGATGTGTATCTATTTATCATGTTTACTACGGCAGCCCTATAAGAGCTTTAAGAAAGGGCAAATATCCTATTTCACTGTACTGACTATTTTTGTTGGACAGAGTATAGCAACTTAGTTGTTTGTATTTTAACACACAAGTATTAATAAATAATCTTAATCCAATTCAAGCTGTGTTAGTTGAAAATAGATGTGATATAATTGATTTTTCTGAAACACATCTTAAAGTGATATTAACGATAGTGAGATTAACTTACCTAACTATACCTACAGTTTTAAGATGTGATACTACAAGTAGTGAGTCCCACGGGAGGTGTTGCAATATTAATTAAAATATTTTGGTGCTTTATGCATAGAAATATCTTATAGTAAAAAAGTTAAAGTGATTGCAGTTTTATACAGGTCACCTAGTAGTTCAGAACGTGATTTTCGTGAACTATTTTCTGTTTGATTGAATCAGATTATAATCAGTAATCATAATATCGATATTTTGGGTAATATTAATATTGATCTGTTGCGTAGTTATATAATAAAATAAAAGAAATTTTGATAGACAATAACTGTAAACAAATTATAAACAAGTCAACAAGAATTGCCTGGTTGACTATGTTATTACACAGTTAGAAAAATCTGTCTTGGCGGATACTGTGAACGAACTTAAAATAAGTGATCATATGGCTTTACTAATAAAAATTCCTGTCAATAAAATGAAATCAGAAAATGAATTCAAGTGTTTAAGTATGAAAAAAATGCTTTAAGATTAATTTTATAAGAGCTGATCGAATGTTAAGTGAACTCAAACAAATTATCAATAAATCTAAATAAATGCTAAAGTAACAGTGTTTAGGAGATGACCATTACCAAGCATTTATATCCACATGGAAATGAATGGTTTACAAGTGAATTGGATAATTTAAAAGGTGATAAAATACGCTGCTATCAAGAAGCTTCTATTAAAAATCTTCCTGGTGATTGAATACCGTAAACAGGTGCGAAGCAGGGGGGGTTTTGTGGGTTCAAACTCCCCCCACCCGAATAAAAAACTAAAAAATGTTGTTTTTTTTTAGAATAACTTTTGTAATTTTAAAAGTAGATGTTTTCATTTAAATCGGAGTTGAAACATTATTGTCCTTCAAGTCAAGAATTCGACTTTTCATGATAAAATATAACATTTAATAACATTTAAAATTTTTCATACACCCCCCCCCCCCCCTCCGAATTTTTTTCCTGCGTTCCCGCCTGACCGTAGAATAGGATTTTTTTTTATAATTATAAGTTACAACTAGCTAAAAGAAATTACACGTTCATTAAAACAGATTGCTGTACAAAACAAAAAGATACATATGTGGAGAGTTATAAAGACGTTATTTTTAAAAGAAGACAAAGAAAAAATTCGCGAAATTCAATTTTAAAATGGGAAAGAAACCGGTAACTTCGTAATAGCAAAGAAACTGAACTCCCACTTTATAAAGCCCTTATGACCTAACATTTGTTCATCATTTTTAGCTCATTAAATTATGTTAAAGTGTCAGCAGAGAGGAAAAGAAAACTGTATTTTTATAAAAAAAAAGGATTCGGTGATCGAATCGGATTGAGATTCCGATCTATTTATAAGACCTCACTGGATCGAATTCAAATAGAATCTAAGGACCAGTTTCACAGTAACAGTAATGCCACTTAAGTGCGAAATATAGGATACAAATGCCAATTTTCGCAGTGCACACTTATCTCAGTAACTATCACTTAAGTATCCCGTGTGATTAAGGGTCAATAACTCAGACTGCAAAAAGTTTCCAAAAAGTACCACTATGCAAAACTTAAGTGCAACTTATTTCGGTTATTGTTCACTGTGAAAATGGCTCTAAGTAAACTTGAAGTGACACTTTAATTTGTACAAAACAAAATAAAGCAAAATGAAACGCTTATACACACTTAAAACACAATTCTTTAATTTTTCAATCCAGGTCTACATGTATTTTTCGATTCTATTCAGCTTGCAGAAAACATTTTAAGCTACATTTTTAGTAAAAATTATATGACACACTCCAGAAAACGTCGTATCTCTGGTAAAAGTCAAATTTAATTTTATCCGCCTTGGTCGCCAGTGCCTTAAAAGATATAGTACAAGAGCCGACAGCAAATGTTAGCCCTATTACATCATTTTCTTGTATAGACAAAAAGCTGTAAGCCATGGGGTTTAGCTGTATTTGGCAACAAAGATTGTTATCAGAGCAAAAATTAATTGCAATAGTGTTCCATTAAAATGACAGTCTGGTCTCTTTCGATGAACTGATTACGACTCCAAAGGAACTTTTATAGAAATGCCCAATAATAGTAAAATAATATCATGGTTGGCAAATAATTAGATTAACAGTACGAAAATTCTACTTTTTACTTGCGATATACGTAGTATAGGGCAAGTTTAGGATTCGTGCAAAAAAAAAAATTCGAGTTAATAATTTTCCCTAACATTACGATTACAGAGAACGCGAAAAAAGTGGGTCTAGCAATTCTGTCTGTCTGTCCGTCTGGCTGTCTGTATGTACCTCGACCTGCAGCCTTAACGGCTGAAGCGATTTTTTTCAAACTTTGGACTTAAGCCTCTTATGTGATTCCGTAGAGGGGATATTGAATTTTTTTTTAGCTCAAAAAATAACTGTACCTGCCATACAACCAATATACAAAAATTGATTTATTTCAAAAATGGCTCTAACGATTTTTGAAAAAAAAAATTACGAGCTACTAAAAGGACTACAATTAATATTTTGGTAGAAAAAACAAATTTATAACGGTTATTAACGGTACTTGTGATAGAACCGATTTTTTGGTTTTCAAATTTCTCGTTAACCGCTACACCGATTTCAACCAAATTTTTTACGTAAGAGGTCCTTAATTAATTAATTTATTAACAATTTTGCATATAAAATTATTAAAAATAATTGTTTTTTTGAAAATTCAATATCTTGAAAACGGCTTAATGATTTTTTTTTAAATTTTGTGAAAAATTGTATTTTATTAAATACTAAAAGTTGGCATACCAACTTTAAGTTTTTTTTAAATGTTCAAGAATTTTTATATATAAAATATTATTAAAAAAAAAAAACCGCTCTAACGATTTTTGATTTTTTTTTTTTTCATAAATTCATATTTATCAAACAAATCAGATGGCATACATTTTTTTGAGCTATATCTGTTTTAGGGGCCAGTTATAGCTATCATTAAAACCCATCATTGAAAATATAATTTGCCAATTTTGAGAGAGTTTGAAAAAAAAAAATAAATGATTATTTTGATGCCAAAGTAAAGCTAATTGACTTAATAATTATTTCGAGGTAAAACAAAATTCAATTTGGCACAACTTTTCCTATAAAATGACTTTTAATTTTTCAATGATGAACTACCTTACCAATGATCATTGAAAAAATTAAAAGTTAAGTTATGGGGAAGATATGGGTCAAAATTAATTTTTTTTGGAGGAGAAATAATTTTGAAGTCGTAAGCTATATTCCTGCATTAAAATATTCAATGTTTAAACTTTCGAAGGTCCTCAAAATCAGCAGCTAACTTTTTCAATGATGGTTTCCAATGAAAGCTATAACTGGCACCTTAGCTATTAAAAAAAAAATATATTAATTTACAGTAATAATTTATATTTTAAATTGTTTTTTTAAGCTTTTTTTTAATGATATCATAATGTTATAGAACCACTATATATGCACATTGTCAATTTTAAGCTACGTTCAAGTTGTTAGCTACGGGAGCAAGTTTGTGCGATCAAGTCGTGCCCATTTTTTTTTATTCGATTAACCGAATTTAATGAATGGGAATAATTGTAGGCCTAATGCGCACAATTGAGATATACAACGTTGGAAATCTTAGTTAAAGAACATAAATTTTGAATATGGACACAGAACTGTAAACCATGGGGTTAAGGCAGAATTTAAAAAAATATAAAACAATTTGTCTATGTTTATTCGAATTTGCAAAGAATTCTTTCTTATTTTTTTGTCGCTTATTTCGGCCAGTGGGTGATACTAGTATTATATACTGTATTAATGAATTTTGCAACTAATAATAATATTTTAATGAACTAAAATTGCATACAATTGTATTTGTATTTGTTTGTTTTTGTCGATATTTTAGTTTCCACATAAGCTTTAAGCCAGTTGAGATTGATTTAAAAAAAAAGTAATTTTTTGAATCACTACTACTTAGTACTATTAACAATTAATAATTATTGGTTTACACTAAAAAAAAAAACAAAATGTCATCGACACATTTTTTGAATTTAAAATTTAAATTAATAACATAACATAGGTAAAGTTCAAATACCTACCGTAAGCAAAATAAACAAACTAAAGAAAAATATATGTACATATACACAGACTGTTCGAACCCCTTACCAAAAATCAGCCTTGAATTCTATATAATAATATTTATTTTTATTATTTATTAAAAATTCATTTATATACATAATTTTTAAGTAAAGTACCTACAAATACATACATATTATTTAATGTTTAACTCGTACATAAATAAAGCTAAGATTTAAAAGAAATGTTTTTTTTCTTGTGTACTAAAATCGGCTCTGGGAAAGGTGGTCACCCTATGTATCCTCTTTAAAAAGTTACATAAATCTTTAATTTATAAAACATTTTCTAACCAATTTTATATGTAATTACCTATACAGGAGTTTTGTCAAATAAAATACTTAACCAAGCAAATCTATTACTTTTTACTTCCAGAACTAATGACAAACTTAAACATAAACATTTCCGCACATTTTCCTTCAGTTGGACCGAATAGTGACCAAATAATTGAATCACTAAGAAAAAACTTAGGACATAAAACCCAATCAAAGCAAACAAACAATTTTTATAAACGAATTGCTTAAAACTACATGTTCATTTTAAGAAAGATTTGTGTAATATCTGCATTAAAAGTTGCGTCGAGCTACGCAGAGAGACTCCAAAGACTTTTAAGAGAAAGTATGAACTTGTGTTCATCGATTGGAACAAACACAAACAGTGGTGGTGGCGGAGCAGCAGGCGTATTGGGAATCTGTAGTGCTGGTGGTCAAGGTAGTACTAACAACTGTAACGAAATGCCTCCAGAAAATCGCCCCAAAGTTGTTACAGTCAAACATCCCGAGTCCAATAAGCCAAAGCCAACAACAAAAAAAGGCAAACCGATTCCGGCCGATCAGGATGTTATCAAAGCCCTGCAGCGTTGCCGTGATGAGGGTATTAAACGCTTGGACCTAAGCAAATCATCAATTGCAGTGATTCCAGCAACCATTAAAGAATGTACCCATTTGACTGAACTCTATTTGTACAGTAACAGAATAACAGCACTTCCGGCTGAGATTGGTGCTTTGGTGAATTTGAAAACGCTGGCTTTGAATGAAAACTCACTTACTACACTTCCACAGTCACTAAGATTCCTCACCCAATTGAGGGTGTTGGATTTACGACACAATAAATTGGCCGAAGTTCCTGAAGTACTATATCAGTTAAAATCCTTGACAACGTTGTATTTACGATTCAATCGTATTCCATGCGTTGGAAGTGGTGTTAAGAATTTGACAAATCTCACCATGTTAAGTTTGAGGGAAAATAAAATTCGAGAGTTGAGTTCATCGATTGGATATTTGATAAATTTGACAACACTCGATGTTTCACATAATCATTTGGAACATTTGCCTGATGAAATCGGCAACTGTGTTAATCTGAATGCTCTGGATTTGCAACATAATGAACTGTTGGATGTGCCCGAAAGCATTGGGAATTTGAAGAATTTGGTTCGCCTAGGTTTGAGGTAAGCCATTTTGAAAATCATTTTATAACAGTAGTTTACAAAAAGCATTTTTTTTTGTAGGTACAATCGGTTATCAGCTGTTCCAGCTTCTCTTAGGAACTGCAAATTCATGGACGAATTCAATGTCGAAGGCAACAGTATTGCTAATCTGCCAGACGGACTTTTAGCCAGTCTAAATGCCCTTACTACAATAACCTTATCACGAAATTCATTCCACAGCTATCCATCAGGTGGCCCGGCACAATTCACAAATGTCACATGCATCAATTTGGAGCATAATCAAATTGATAAAATACCATACGGTCTATTTTCTAGAGCCAAAGGTCTTACAAAGCTCAATATGAAAGAAAATGTTCTTACATCACTACCTCTAGATGTTGGTACCTGGGTTAACATGGTCGAGCTTAATTTGGCCACAAATTCACTCTCAAAATTGCCCGATGACATCATGAATTTACAAAATCTTGAGATCTTGATTCTGTCGAATAATATGCTTAAAAAAATTCCTAACACAATTGGCAATTTGCGTAAGCTTCGAATTCTTGATTTGGAAGAAAATCGCATCGAAGTGATTCCAAATGAAATTGGTCTGCTTCATGAACTCCAGAGACTTGTTCTGCAAACAAATCAAATTTCAGTTGTGCCAAGGACAATTGGTCACTTAACGAAACTCACCCACTTGTCGATAAGTGAAAACAATCTACAGTTTGTACCTGAAGAGATTGGATCACTAGAGCACTTGGAAAATTTGTATCTCAATCAGAATCCATGCTTGGATAAGCTTCCCTATGAATTGGCCTTGTGCCAAAATCTTAAGTATTTGAACATCGATAAGTGTCCATTGAATACAATACCACAAGAGATTCAAGCCGGTGGGCCATCTTTGGTGTTGCAGTGGTTGAAAATGCACTCTCCATACAGGTCAATGTAAATCTCTGAACAAACATATTTTAACAAACAAAATGCATACGCTTACTGCAAAACATAAATCTAGATTTATATTTAAACACAAAAAATAGATGCAAAAGTCATTTTTCCTTTATAAAAAACAGGAAATTTATGTATGTTAAGTGTGTGTGATTATATCAAAACAAAAAATAGCTTTAAAATGCTTGGACAAAATTTATTATTAAATATCATAAATAAATAAAAACTTACACTTAGACAAAAATCCAAAAAGTATGGAATACCACTCGAAATTAGAGTTAAAAACTAGCAGTTTGAAACCGAGAGTTCAATTGAAGAATCGTTTGAGTTAAAATATTCGATTGATTTGCTCATTTCTTTTTGACTGTTACAAAATGACGATCAATCAATAATACAAATAATAAAGAACAACAAAAAAAAAAAAAAAAACAATAAGCCACATGGAAGAACATCGAACGTGATGATACTGACAAAACTGTAATTATTTTTACGAACGTTAAACCGTTGAAATATTTTAATTTCAATGGCATCGACTTATGGACTGTGAATTTAGTACTAAGGTGAGTTTTATATCTGTGGAATTAAGTTCAATAAAATAAATAAAAATATTCTGGGCTGGGATCCTTATCACGTAACTTTTCTGTCGACTATCTTCCACGCGAAATCTAGAAATGATATTGTCAATCACAGTACACATATCTAAGGTATTATCAGGCGTAGCTTGTCAAATTTCAAGATGGCTGCCCTTTGTGTAAGTAAACAAAAACAAATTTTTGGTTATTGTTTGAAATTCAGTTTTTTACTATTGATTCCGACAACATGCGCAGAACTGAACAAAAATTAACACGCTAGTGATATTACCTGTTATAGACTGACATCCCACAGCTACTCAAATAATGAATCTATGAGTGCTCTATGGAAAGCGTCTTGTGTTCCATAACCGTAACTATGTTAAAATCGCATTTAATTGTTGCTATAATTCATACCTAAAAACTGCTGTGGGCTCTTAGTCTATTACACGTCAACTCTCGTACTGCCTATCTTTCTCGCTGTTTTAAGTTTGTGAACCACTGAAAAACATGCATAAATTATAAAACCTCAAAAATATTGTGCTGTCAACGTAAGAAATTTAGTTTTGTTTGCTGAGTGCTTTTGGTTTAGTAGAAATTAAATACTACATAGGGGCTTAAGGCATATCAATTGATTTTTTTAATTATAGTCGTGGGTGTCGTTTGTATAATTTAAGTGTTGCGTAGAAACATTTAATTGCGATACACATGCATTAATTTTTTGAGTCATAGTCCAAGAGCCAAGAGCCAACAGCACATTTCGAAAATGGATATGCAGTGGCTCTCAGCTTATTTAATAAAAAAAAAATAAATCGGGTGGCACAACGGCTCATGAAGAACCAGGGCCAAGTGACTAACAACTCGCAACCATTCCTGTGTGCGCCTTTCGACAGGAATGGAAGGGACCTACAATTTTATGCCGAATCCGAACGGATAGACGAGAAGCACTTATTCGTGACAAGTGATACTCTTGGAGGATTTGTCAATTCCTCGCAAGAGGCAGTAACCCTGAAAAAAAAACTTTTTAGTTTTTAGGTGGACGAGGCTGGGAAGCGATCCCAGACCTCCAGCGTGACGAACGCACTAACCACCATTACGCTACGGGCTACTACTAATAAAGTGCCTGGTTTAAAATTTATGTTGCAACAGTTTGTTATTCAGTAAGACTATCGACAAAATTTGTAATTCTATTTTGAAGAAAAACATGTATGCACTTCAATACAGCTTCATAATTAATTTAAACAAATTGGTATCTAACACTGTTACAATAGAAAATTAAAAACTCTGTTAAATTTCAGTTCACAGCTTATTTGATACAATATAATCAGTTATTGTTTTCGTGGCATTTTAAATATTGTTTTTAGTATTCATTGGCATTTTTAAGAGCCTGGAAACTTTTTGGCATGAAAGTAATACGCTTTTCTGTGTGATCTCTCCGGTAATTTTCTGCCATTTCCGAAAGAGCATTATTTTTTTTGTTAATTTTTGTATTTACGTACATCCTATTGTGTCTAATACAACTATATGTTATGCTAGGTTTCCACTTGTCATTTACCAGCTGACGAAAGACCTATTTTTGCGTCTTTTAACAAAATGACAAGTGGAAATACCCGAAATTGCTTCTCTTTGAACTGACAAACCAACGAAATGTCACTTTTGTCCAACTTGTTTTATCCTTTGTCAATGAAAGACACTGATTTGACAGCTATAAAGTTTAAATAGAAGTGGATATTTTTTTTTTATTTTGGAGTTATTTTTTTATAATTCGGTGGGTAAAAGAAAATTAATTCCGTAAAATGAGTGACCAGAATTAAGTTATTCCAATTCAGCGGATGTTAAAATTTTGTAGATGCTAAACAAAAGAATTGTAGTAGTAGCCCGTAGCGTAATGGTTAGTGCGTTCGACTGTCACGCTGGAGGTCTGCTATCGCTTCCCAGCCTCGTCCACCTAAAAAACTAAAAAGTTTTTTTTCACTGCCTCTTGCGAGGAATTGACAAATCCTCCAAGAGTATCACTTGTCACGAATAAGTGCTTCTCGTCTGGCCGTTCGGATTCGGCATAAAATTGTAGGTCCCTTCCATTCCTGTCGACAGGCGCACACAGGAATGGTTGCGAGTTGGCCTGCGAGTAGGCCCTGGTTCTTCATGAGCCGTTGTGCCACCCAATTTTTTTTTTAAACAAAAGAATTAGCGAGTCTACTCCTGGAGTGGACAGCGAAGATGACCGATCTTTAATTTAAAAAGTGCTGCAGTTCAATAAATCAGTATAGTGCGCTAGAAATCTTAATTGAAAATGGTTGGAAAACAGACGAATATAAATTTCAGGTGTCATATACCTACTAATTTTTGATTTTACATAGGAAATTATGTAGCCGAAATTTTTTGTACTTACTTTTTTTTTATGAAAGCGGTTAGCGGAAATAAATGAAAATTCGAAAAGATATTTGGATTTCCATTTCTGATTTTTGATAAGAAAATATTTTTTTTAATATACATAGGTGTAGTAGGAACAGATGAGACAGTAAGCTTTTGCAAAACTGCAAAACTTTACCTATCTGTTTTATAAAAAAAACTCCTTCTACACACATCTACACAAATTTCATCGAAGATCTCATTAACCATGAGTGTCAGGTCGGAAAAGACCAATCCAAGTGGAAATACTTGTCAGTGAACTGACAAAGGCATCTGTCAAAAATTATTTGTCTTTGAAAAGACAAACTAATTTGTGTCAATTAAAGGCATAAGTGGAAATGAACTGGCATTTATGTCGTTCAAAGACCAAGTAGACAGCTGTCAAACTGTGTCAATTCAACGACAAGTGGAAACCTAGCATTAGATTCTTTTTCATTATGCAGTGTCCGTTTTTTCCGATATAGAGATTATTCTGGATTCTAAATTAACATTTTTATTGACCACTTTTACTATATTATTGAAAAAGCTAATAAATCTTTTGGATTTATAAAATGATTCTTCCGTGACTTCCAGGATCCTTACTTTCTTAAGCTTCTCTACATATCTTTTGCCATACCAGTACTTAAATACGACTGTGTAGTCTGGCCGCCATTCTATTCAGTTCATATTAACAGACTTGAGGAAGAAGGTTCTTACGATTTTGTCTAGGTTATATTATAAAAATAGTCAATGGATCAATAATATCTCCATCAACTATGTGTCGCCTGAATTTTAGTTTTAGTCAAGCTAGCTTGAGAATTCAACGGCCTATATATCCTATATTCAGCAGAACAAACTATGGTGGGAACAGTCCCTTCAATCAATTGATTTCAGTTTTCAATAAATATTATTTTTTAATTTCTTTAATTAATGATAATTTAAAATGTAGTAAATTTAAAGAAATCTTTTTTAATACATCATTGTAATTGAATCCATATTTGTAATATATATATCTATTTTTAAGTATTTCTTACGTTAGTACTTTAACGGATTAAATAAATAATAATCTGTTATTCTTTTATGAATGTTCTGTTATGAATCATATAATATTTGTCACCATAAAAGATCTTTTATAATTGGTATTCAGCAGTTCGAAGTTTTATAAAATACCGTTATCAAACTTCGAAAACCGAAATTTGTTATAAACAAAGCGAACAGAGCTTAAATCTGTTGTCATTATCAGCTGAATAAAAAATTTACAAATGAAAATTGATATACCCAAACAGAAAAATCTTTATTTTATGATTTAACTTTTATAATTTAAGAACCTAGATAATTTGGAATAAATGGCAAAATGTAGTGGAAGTGGAAGAAATTACATGAATTGCTAAAGAAAATATGGGAGATTCTTTAAGTTGTATTGGTAGACGCTCCAGATTCAGCCATCAAAAAA